>CANSZD010000757.1:2760000-3360000 GCA_947648045.1 Beta corolliflora | reverse complement strand
TGGATACTTTCCATTCTCTACCGGCTAAGTGCTTAAAGCCTGATGTGATCACTTACACTATAATTGTCAAAGGACTTTGTAAAGATGGCTTACTGGAAGAAGCCACTAAATTTCTAAGGAGAATGGAGGACAATGGATGCCCTCCTGACCAGTGCACCTACAATACAATTATTAGAGGTTTTCTTTATGGCAAGGATGTCCGCAAGGCTTTGGAACTAGTCAGCACTATGAGAAGCAAAAGTTTTAACGCTGACGCTCACACAAATTCATTATTTGGTGGCTTACTCACTGATCTTGCTGTTAGCAATTCAGACAAGGCTTTACTTCGTAACTTTCTCGAGAGCTGAGACTTGAGTATTAGGTATTTGGCCTGTGATGATACACATTTCTTTTTGGTAACGTTTAAGCTCTGGTTTACTGGTTGTAGAATACTATATATGTGCTTTCATAATATGAAGTTCTTACATTTGTTTAACTTTGGTGCTGTGGTTAAAGTCAGAATTTGAATGTTTTATTTCCTCATATTCTCATTGTCATGATGGTTATCATATCACCTCCGTGGCTCATTTATGCTATCTGCTTTAACCATGTATGAGGTTTTGGCTTGGACCTTTTTCGTACTATACATTCAAAATCACACGCACTGATGTACCATTTTCAAGTCAGTTGAAAAGGAATTTTCTAGCAGATTTGCAGTCAGCATTATCTATAGAATTATCCAAATTGCAAGGCAGGGGAAATACTAGTATGAATCAGAGGTGAAGGAAGAGAATTCTCAAGTAAAAGCAAAAGGCGAAAGTAGTTTAATTTGGCTGATATATAAGGAGGAGAAATAGTCTGCTTGTAATTTGTATGTTTTCATAGGCTGAAGTGAGGATAGATTGAAAGAAACAGAAAATGCTGGTTATTATAGCAGGCAAATGCGAAAGCGAAATCGAGAGTTTAATAGAGAATGTCAAGGAGATGATCAAGACTCCAAGAGGAAGTACTCCCTTTGTAACCAGACTTTTCGTTATTATGAAAAGCTATGAAGTCTATGTTATGTTTATAAAATCCTTGCAGTTTGGAACGTAATTACTAATTAGGATTCTAGGATTCTAAAGGTCTTCATTCATTCAAATAGAAGTTCCTAGTACTTAGGAGATGGAGATAGGTTATTTGTACCGCAGCTTAATTGTAATCTGATGCTTTCCGTTGGTTACATTTGTTTTGACTTTTGGGTATAGGTTGGACTCGTAACAAGGTTTTACAGTTTTACTTGCTTGATCCCACAGGCCACAATCTAAAAAGGGAAAAGAGAGAGGGAGAGACATAGAGCTTATAAGGATGTCCTTTGCGAAAATTCGAAGGTACGCACGGAAGTATGGTGCTTCCTGTGCGCACGCTTCAAAACGCAACGTTTAAACGGTCTGCAATGAACATTTGCAGTTTTCCAATGAACATTTGTGGGACCCACCTCAATTTCTCTCTCCTCAAAATTTTCACCCCATGTGCGTTGTAAACCAATAAACATCAAGATTATTCCAATGGACATTGTAGTCTAATGAACACACGCTAATTTTCAATGGACATTTGCAATTTTGGAATAAACATTTGTGAGATATACTATTGTTCATGTAAACCATTAAACATCAAGATTATTCCAATAGACATTGTAGTCTAATGAACACACGCTAATTTTCAATGGACATTTGCAATTTTGGAATAAACATTTGTGGGATGTACTATTGTTCATTTCTTACTTCATTAACATATTGTTGATTCAAATGTTAGTTTGTTCATCCAAGTCTTCAAAATGTTCTTTCAAATTACTTATATGTTCATTGTGATAAATATTTATGTTGTCATTACTTATATGTTCATTGGAGATGAACAGATGTTCACTGGAGATGAACAGATGTTCACTGCATTAACATATTGTTGATTCAAAAAAGGTTCCCATGTGGTAAATTTTTAACTGTTCAGTGGAAAATTGAAGATGTTCATTGGATTATTTTTTGTTTCCAGTTTTCCGCGTTTTGTTTGTTTTTTGGTGCGTTTTGGATGGTGCGCACCATCCTATTCCTACACTCGTGCGCACCATCGACGGACTCATGTTCTTTGTTTATTGGTTATGGAGAGGAACAGGTCTTATTCGAACTTATTAGACCTTATCTTTGTTGAACTGAACTTTTAAACTTATCTTAATTTATTAGTCTTTATTAAACCTTATCTAAACTTATATGAACTTTTTTTTATATAAAGACTAAAAATAAGGTGAACAAAAGTACAGAACAGGCCCATCGTATGTTACAATAAGGATTAAGGCCATGTCTTTTGTGTTGAAGTGAATTGAATATAATTTAAGTAGAGTGAACTGAATTTAATTTAAGTGTACTAAACTGAGTTTGATTTAACTGAACAAAATTTAAATTAAGTGTCCTGAACTGAATTGAATTTGATTTAACTGTAATTAAATGTACTGTATAGACTACTAAAATGAAAAACTAAGCATATTAATATAGTAGAGACAATCATAATTTTAGCACCGATAATAATAAAAATAATAATATATACTAATATATTATAATTTTAATAATGAGAATTTTAACATAATAATTATTCTTATTAATATTATTGGAACTCAACTGAATTGAATTTAATTTAAGTGTATTAAATTGAATGGAATATAATTTAACTAAACTGAATTTAATTTAAGTGTATTGAACTGAACTAAATTTAAATCCAACAACAATGTCTAAGGGAGAAATCGTGTCATTGGTTGCTTCAATTAGAATTGTATTTCTCTTCGATTTTATTAGATTTACTACTATGTAAATACTAATCAGATTTTTTTTTATATTTCTCCATCATAATCTTAGGAAAATATCATAATATCAAGAAAAAAATTATCTTATAATCTAACAACTTCTAGTACTGCTAATTACTATACGGACGCATTCAATAAAACCCAAAAATAATTTTACATATAAATTCAAAAATTTCTTGTGCATTATCCATAGGTCTAAAAACTAGTTGATGAATATACTAATTTTACCATTACACTACTTTCCTTTTTGCTCCTGCTAAGAATACATGATATTAGAAGCGAAGCTTTTGTTCATTTCTATTTGAAAAGAACAATTCCTAACTAAGTATATGTGCCACGTGATACTCCATTCATACACATATTCACATTGTCATGTCGTCCACTCAACCGAGGACATTTTTGAATAACGATAAAAGTACTTATACTTATATATATATATATATATATATATATATATATATATATATATATATATATATATATATATATATATATATATATATAATGTAATTGTTGAAATAGTATTAATATAGGTAGATGATGCAACAAAGTTATGCAAGATGTACCAAAGAGATGGAACTGATTAGACGTGCAATATCTTTTGGTATTATTAATGAAGATCCTGCTCATCGTAAATCGATTTCTATTTGTTGAGGGAAACTCGAAAAAACTAGTGGATTTGATGGTAAATCATGGTTGCAAACCCGATCTTGTGAATATCACCACATTAATCAATGGATATTGCAAGTATAAAAAACTTGAGAAAGCTCTTAGCCTTTGCCAAGAGATGTACCTTGAAGGATTAACTACTAATGTTGTCACATATCACACTTTTATTGATGCCTTGTGCAAGGAAAAATACTCCCACTAAAACCTGATGTAATTACTTGGAGTTCATTGCTGGATGGTCTGTGTAAAAGTGCACAAATTGATGAGGCGATTACACTAGTCAGAGAAATGAAGTACAATGGAGTGGTCCCTGATATTATCACATACAATATCCTCATTGACGGCTTGTGTAAAGCTGGGCGACTTGGATAAGCTGTGGATAACTGGATACTTTCCATTCTCTCTCGGCTAAATGCTTAAAACCGGATGTGATCACTTACAATATGTCAATATAATTGTCCCTTTGTGATAATGGCTTACAGGATGGAGCCACGAAATTTCTAAGGAGAATGGAGGACAATGGATTCCCTCATGACCAGTGCACCTACAATGCTGTCATTAGAGTTTTCTCTAAGACAAGATGTCTGCAACTGCAAGGCTTTGGAACTAAGTCTGCACTATGAGAAGCAAAAAGTTTGATGCTTGTTTACCAAGTAAAGCCCAGTTAAACATTTAAAAATCTCTAAAACCAAGGCCACCTTCCTTTTTCGGGAGACACATCTTTTTCCATGAAATCCAATGAATCTTCCTTTCACCATTATTTTGACCCCACCAGAATTCAGATTCAAGAGCGCAACTCATCACAGTATGAGGATGAAAACTTAAACACACTCATCACATAGGTAGGGATAGATTGGGCCACAACCTTTATCATTACCTCCCTACAAGCCTTAGAAAGTATCATCCTTTTCCAACCTTGCAGCTTCTTCCACAACTTCTCCTTCACCCCTCTTGTAAACACCTTTTTCGAGCGCCCCACAACCGTCGGCAATCCCAAATACTTCTCATGACTATCCACTAAATGTACTCCTAATCGCTCTGCCAACCTACTCCTCCTCTCCTCCCCCACACCGTACTAAACGACACATCAGTCTTCTCTAAATTCACCTTTTGTCCCGAAGCCAGCTCATAAGTCAAAAGAATATCCTTCACAACATCAACCTCATGATTCGTAGCCCCAGAGAAAATGATACAATCATCCGCAAACAGTAAATGGGACACGGCTGGAGCACCTGTAGCCACTCTCACTCCCCTCAGGCCCCTACTCTCCTCCGCTCTCCTGATGAGATTAGAAAACACCTCCGCACACATAATAAACAAATAGGGTGATAGAGGGTCACCCTGTCGGATACCCCTACTAGGAGTAAACTCCTCTGTAGGACTACCATTTATAAGCACCGAGAAAGACACCGACCGCACACATTCCATAACCCTCGAAACCCAACCTTCATCTAATCCAAACTTCAACATTGTAGCCTCCAGAAAGCTCCACTCCACTCTATCATAGGCTTTTGACATATCAAGTTTTAACGCCATACACCCATCCACCTGCTTCAAATTCTTCATATAATGGAAAAGTTCAAAAGCAACCAGAACATTATCTGTGATTAATCTCCCCGACACAAAAGCACTTTGGTTAATAGAAATAAAAAAAAACACTTAGAATTATAAACTATAAGTTATATGAAAATAACCTAAAGTCCCTGCTATTTTATTTTAATTGTCTTGTATCTCATTAACGGAGACTTTCTTGAAGATAATTTAGATCTTGGATGAAAAATGATGAAAAAACAATAAACAGAAAAATGAAATTGGAAACTATTATCCTTTTCAATGAAATCTTGTTTAGTTGTTATCTTAAAGCTGGCAAATGACTTGTATTAAGTTAGGATTAGGTTTTATCGAAAATTAGTTGTTAGTATACAATGTTTTTCCACACGTATTGATAATATATATTGATATGGCGGTTAAAAATCGTATGTTTAGTAGGTTTAATACATCAAACGTTGGTACTCACATTTTTATCTAATTATTAAGGAGTTTGATTGTTTGATCCATTAATGTGTTGCCCTTTCCATTTCACGTAGCTGGTAATGTCTCGTACACAAGACTTGAATACAATTGAATGTGTATATTGGTCAACTTCAGAAAATGTTAGTCAAAGCCCGAAATCTGGCTTTTTTTTTCAACTAATCTTATTTTTTTATTACTCTTTCTTTTTCTTAATTTTTTAAAAAGTTTTCTCAACATTTTGAAATGTTCTTAAATATATTGAAAAGGAGGCTTCTTAAATACATTTCTGAACTTTTATAAATAATTCTAAGCTTTTCTTAACTTTGTGCACTTCCTTTAAATTTTTCAAGAACTTTTATAAAGTCTTCTTTAAATATTTCTTTTTATCTTTTTTTGAAGAAAAGATTAACAAACTAACAAATTAGGGAGTGGTGGTAGCTCTCAGTGGAGTACCACCCCGAATTTTCAACGCATTATTGTCCAGTATACTAGTAGCCTAGTAGGGATTGATCGTTGAACCAATTATCTAGGGCTATGCATAAAAATTAACAAATGCATTGAAAAGTGAAATACACATTTATCATATGAAAATATTCTATTGAAAAGTGAAATACACATTTATCATATGAAAAGATTCCATTGAAAAGTGAAATACACATTTATCGTATGAAAAGTTTTTGACTTTTCAATGGAATATTTTTATATAATAAATGTGTATTTCAATTTTCAATTTGTATCTCACATTTATTATACTCATTTGTTAATTATCTTTTGCAATTAATTCACATTTTAATGTATTACTCCCTCCGTCCCATGATATAGTGCTCACTTCTCATTTTTCACGGAAATTAAGGAAAATAGAATGAGTAGTAGGATCTCCAAAAAAAAAAAGTATTTAATGAAGTGTTTTTTTGACACTTTTGTATTGAAAACTAGTAGTTTTTTTATTTCTTTTTCCTTTAAGCAAAATCAAAAGACAATAAATGTTCTTGGAATGGTGTAAAACAATACTTCCTCCGTTTCATAATACTTGCTACACTTTCCATTGTGGGAAGTTTCACATTACTTGCTACACTTTCTTTTTGGGCAATAAACTCTCTCTATCTCTCTCCTCTCACATGGGTCTCTTTTCTTTTACTCTCTACCTCTCTCTTCTCCAAAAATTGCCTAGGAATCCGTGAATTTGTTTGGTGTAAAATGAAACGGAGGAAGTAGATTGGATCACATGTTTTGAAAGAAAAGTAGGGGTATTTTGGAAGTTTGTGTGGAAATTGAGGATAATTTAGTCCAAACAAATTGATAAAAAAGATAATAGACACAATATTTTAGGGCAAAAAAAACAAAATTGTGAGCACTATATTATGTGACGGAGGAAGTATCTATTGCTTTCTTTAGAAATACTACTTGTAAATTACAGGTTCGTTTTTGAAATTTGAATCTCTTTCGTCTTCTCCTGAACGCAAACTGCGAAAACCACTTCAACCACTGCAAATTACAAAAAACACCCTCATTGATTTTCGTTGCTCGGCGGCCATTGGCATTTCGCACTACTACTGTCACCTCTTTCTCTCTCCTCTTTTTCTCAAGGTTGGTTGTTTTTTCTCATATCTTTTTCCAGTTAATGTAGTTTCAAAATCAGCGATTTCGAAGAAATTTCTTGTCGATTGTTTTTCTTACATTCGTCGAATTGTTTAACACTTGAATTTGATGAACTGCTTAATTTCAGCAATGATTAGTTGTTTTTTTAACATTGTTTTGAGGAGACATAGGGCTAATTTAGCCATTATTGGTTGACTTTTGCTAATTATAGTTCTGAAGTTTGTGTTTTTGTGTAATATTTATCAGTTTGGATGGAAGAATTGTGTTTGTGTTTTTAAGTTGTTTGAGTAATTCGTCAAGATTGTGGTGTTGTTTCATATCAAGTGTGATTAACAGAAATTTGCTCGGTGATTTTAATGGCAGAATTGTTCAGAAGCAGTGCTTTCTTTGGTTGACTGTAAATTGACGAATTAACAAACACGATTTTGGATTTTCCACATCGAATTACCTTCTTCTAGAATTTTAGGAGCAGATGAGAAGAGTGAGGGAAAAGGATTGCGGACAAATTTGAGTTTTTTAGGTTAGTTGGAAATCATTGAATTAGTGTTGTTTTAGAAGTGATATCAAATCATAAGATGGTGAAAAAGAAGAGGAATAGTAAGCAGCCTTTGTCTTCACATGATAATGCAACTATTGTTGACGAAAAGAAACCTGAAGAGGAAAAGAAGGGAGGTTCATCGACAGACCGAGAACTTGAGCGCCAGATTGCTGCCATGAAGGCTATTTCTGACATGGAGGGTGAACATCTTTTAACTGGACTGCGCTTGATTCGTTCATATTTCAATGAGGAACAAATCAACATGCCGGTCCTGCAATTTTTTAAGGAGAATCTTCCCAATGTTTCAGTAGTTAGAAATGGTGAAGATGAGCATTTTGATCTTAGATGGAAGGATGCAGATGGTGATTTGTCTACTTATACCAATGGTGGTAGAGATCTTCACGCTTCCCTTTTCCAACACATGAGTATGGCTTATCCTTCATGTTCGGATGTACGACAATCATTTGGTGGATTTCAGTTTTCAGCTAATGCTATGAAAAACCTTGTGGGTGTTGATGATCAGCAGATTGGGACCTACTTATCCCAGGAGTCACTTAATACTATGATGCTTGGGGTGCCCGAATGTCTTCAAACTCCTGGGGCCACAAGCCAGCGATTATCCATAGGGATGACACCCAAATCCCGTAGGTTGCCTAAACATGGTGAGATGCTTCTTTCTCTACATGGATCCCCGCTTGGTGTCTATAAAGAAGATAATATGGAAGCAATAAACGAGTCAGAAGAAGGCTGACTGTCTTATCCTTAGATTGTTATTGGTTCTGCAACCAGAAGATATTGAAATGCATTTTGTTACTTATTTGAAGTTCTCCAATGAAGCTTTGACATAATACAGCTCTTGCTTATCTAACTTTGGTCTTGCAGTGAAGAATTTAGTTTAGTTTCCATCTGCCAGATATGTGATGCTAAATCGTATGAACATATATATCCTTAACGGCCTTAACGGGTCTAGCTTTGTAATCCACTTTAACTGTTGTAATAGTGTATGCTACTCTATGTATCCATTCAAGTTGGTGAAATCAATGTTTTTCCTCTCGAAGACTTGTTTGCTACTTATATCCTGCATTTTTCTTGACATAACTCCTAGAGGATATTGGCTAACATGGTTAAAGCTTGAACTCTGTTTATCTCTGTGGCTCTCTTCTGCTGTTTCTTTGAGCTCATTGTTTATGCAGCTTCAGTACATTTTTAAGAGTCCGGTTAGGTTGATACTTGAGAAGCTTCAGTGGAACTAGGAGGTGAAGCTATCGCAGGAGGTATTCCCAACAATTCCTTTTTTTTTTTGTGTAAACTGAACGTTTCATACAATCATATTCATATACTACTATGAACATATGGCCTCCTAATTAGAATAACAAACTTCTCCTCTCTGTTTAAGAAGTGGTGAGACTTTTTTTATAATGATTACTAATGTAGCTAGTTAACGTGTATGGAGCAACATGCTTTTATGTGTATGGAGTATCCCTGGCTCAGCTTACATTTTCCCCTTGAAGTCCTGAACTAAACAAAAACTGGTTCTTTTCTAGTATGTGATGGGTTTTTACATATCATGCTTGGGTGCTGTTGAAACTAGAAACATGGGTACTTTGAGGTAAAATGGGAGTCCAGATAACATATTACAAGTGTGTGTAACCAAGCATATGATGTGAACCTAAGTCCTGCTCTTATGGAAGAAAGATTTGCCAAGCTATTAGTTTAAAGTGATTAGAGTATGGCAATGCTTGAATTTTCCTGAATCTTTTATATATATAGATATAGATATACATTTTTTAGGGTTGAGGTGGGTCTTCTTCTCCATTCCTGTTATTGTGGATCTACTGGGATCTCTCATCACTGACCTTCTAACCTTTAATTTTATCTGTATCAAACTTTGGCTCGATCTTTAAAATTCCTGCTAATCTAGATATTAGCATGCATTCTAAAGGGTTTATTACGTGAAGATGCTGGCCAGTAATGCAAAATAATTTTGCTCTCTAGCTAGGTCTTTAAGTAACAACTTTGTATGAAGCTTTGGCTAGGTTAATTAACTCTCTTGGACTCTGAGCTTGGGCTCTGAGTATTCTCCCCTTATCTATAGCTCAGTGCTTAAAGTCTTGGGATTGTTTATAGACTTCGGAGCAGTTTCAATGGAACTAGTTTAAAGTTTGTTTAAGGCTAGAAGTTAGAACTATGCTTTATTAAAAACAAAAGAGGGGAGAGGTAAACACAGTTCGTTTAGATCAGGCCAAGAAACGGGAAAGCTGGAATCTATTCGTTCTTGAAAACTATGCTGCTGCGAACCAACTTGAAAGTTATCAAGTAATTCTGATTGATTGGTAAGGAGTCACACATCTCATTTATTTGTCGACTGACAAACACAAAGAGTGTGAAAAGTGATAAATTGACTGATAATCTAAAGGTCTTTTGAAGCAGTGCATTGATTTGTTAACTACACAGGGCAAAAATCCATTTGAAACAGATAGACATCTAGAGCAGAATTCTTATCCTGACGTGGAAGGTCAAGGCATAATAATAGCTTCTGGATCTTGTATTTACCATCTGGTTTTCCAAATTTTAGCAACCTTCTACAATCTAAACTTGACTATTATGAAGAGGGACAGAACAAATATGAAACAGTGATGGTAAAACAAGGATTTGGAAAGAAATTTTCTTCTGAAAAAGTAAAGCCTGTACTTCAGACTTGGCGATAATTCACATTGAATTGGATTTCTCTAGTTCTGACGTCTCAATATGACTCATATTTGAGTTTCCTTGAGAAGATTTCATGATCCTTACATGTTTGTTTGAAGGTAAGTGTGATGAAGATAACAAGTAAATGCTCAATCAGTGTTAATATTGTTTTCTTAATACTTTCAGGATAATATTATTTTTAGATCTCCAAGGTTCCAACTCAAGATAGTAATATGCTGTGTATTATGGGGGATATGGATGTTGATGAAATAAGTTACTCTTGGTAATCATGGGCTTAATTGCTCAATAAAATTTACTTCAGTTCGCTTTATATTTATCCATTACCCTAGAGCCGTGTAAGAAGGGGAAAGATTTGTTCTCTACTCCTTTTTCATGTCTTAGACTTTATCCTGTTGCTTATGGAGCTACAGAGGTGCTTGGTTCTTTGATTTGTGTGATAGAAATGTCTGTAATCAAACATGGATGGTTACGTATTTACATACCCTCTTTTTGTCCTACCTCAAGATTACTGTTAATCTGTTATTCAGTAAATAGTGATTGCAAGCTCAAAGTAGTGAGTGTACTAATACTGATTGTGTTATTGACACTACTTGACAGTGTTACTCAGTTTAGGATCTCGGAGGGCTAACATTTGATTAAATAACACATGTAAAATTAGCAGCTAGAATTGTTTTTTGTGTCTTACTGCTTTAGATTTTTTTTTCATATGAAAGTATTCCAAACTATGCGCGAGTTGTTTCTCAACACATAATGGTCATTCTGAAAGTTAGAGGGCAATTGATTTTGGCAGTTGCCTCAAAATTTAATATTTATTGTAGATCTTTCTTTTCTTTTTTGTATAAAGATCATGAACAGCCAGTGGATAATAGATATGTGCTATTGAGAGATTGTTGATGTACGTTTGTTTGGTTCTTTTTGGGGCAGTATTACTTGGTTAATTGAGACTTTATGTCGATGCTACTTACTCAAGTTACAGGGACACTTCTGGATATAGTCTGAAGAATTGATTTAGAAAGTTATTATTATGTGCAGCATCACAGTTTGAAATGTGGTTGCAGGGCAAGGTATGAGTCCAAAGATGAAAGTTTTTTTGAGTTTCCTCAAACTTTACAGAGGATCATTTCTCCTTTATATTCATTAAGGGCTTGTCATCTATATAAACATGTAGTTAGGGACACCACACCAAACACATAAGAATGCATTTAAAGTATTGATGAAGAAGAGCACACAGCCATATTAGTAAACTTGGTCGGCCTTCTTTTTATATTTAGGTGCCAATCTTAAGTACTTCCCCAGTACATAATCGACCTTCTCACCCTTCTCATATTGATCTTCTGGAATCTTTGAGATCAAAGTTCCCTTATGTAGCTTTAATTCAATAGCTGAAAAAATGAAATAGCAAGAAGTACAAAAGTAATTTGTCCAAGAATTACTTTTAAAGACAAGCCCAAAAGGCGGATATGGCTGAACATTTTAATCAACTTAAGTTTTAGATTGATCCTGAATTCCTGATCATAGTTTACGAACTTAACTTCTGATCTTTTGTTTAAAACATATGAGAATGTAACTGGAAAAGACAATTTCCTTTCGCTCTACATGTTCCTGATCTGGAGAGCCCAAGGTATGTGCAAGTGATTAAGCAAAAACTACTAATGCTGTGGGTGCTGGATTGTGTATGCATTGGAGATTCTATAAATTCTTCGTGCATCGAGATGTATAGTAGTTGTTTTTGGTATAGTATCTAAATACAACGAGCTTGGTTTGCTGCTGTGTATTGGATACATGACTTACATGTCTATACTGTTCATTGTAACAATTGCTGCAGTCTGCAGCCTGCAAATTGTAGATTAAGGACACACCATGTCAGATCTGCATAATGCCAAAGCTGTTCTGAAATTGATCCCTAAATATTATGGTGGATCCTTGTTTTGGTTGATTGGTAGGGATTGCACAGAAAATCCTTGCATCACAATGGACATGGCTTTGTCAAGGTGGTTCTAATGTCAATGTCTAACTCCCTCTCTTTTAGACAATTGAGCTCAATTGCTCCCCCTTTCTCCAAATGAGATTTGGATAAAGAACAGCCTAATTACTGTCCTTGACAGTCTTTGTCGATTCATCCGGACCTCATAAGATCATTTCTTTGTTTGGGGACCATCTTCACTTGCAATTATTTATAGAAATATTGTTTAGAACATTATTATCTAGATTGATAACTTTTTTGGTTGCTGATCATATTCTTATTTGATGATAAAATGTAACAGGTCACTTGGCACTTTGAAGCATTGTTGGGAAGATGGGACATTCCAATGCAAAGGTGACCTATCAACTCTTGATCTATGTATTAAACCTGAAAGTTACAAGGGGCTCACCAATATCAATAGAAGGTATGAACATTAATCCAAAGAATGACTTAGACACATGGGCTGTATTGGAAAGTGCCTTGCAGATTCTTCTTTGCCAAGATTTATGATTGATCATTTTGCAAAGCTTGAATAAATTACTTTAAGCAATGATTTCTCTAAATAATCTTATCTAGTATTATCATGTAAGGGGCTTTTAGGAGCAGTATTCTTGCATCCTCTTTTTGTGATAATGCATTTGATAATGGTTTGTGAAGTGCTGACATGGTTGTGTTAATTATTTCAGTTTTGGATCATTATATATAATCATAGAAGTATGTTATTTGACTCTATTTTCTTTAAAGAAAAGTGACACTTAGAAAATTGGGTTTTCTCTTTAATCTGCTGCCATTCCTTTTCACTATAATACAAGTCTGCTTAAATATATAACTATGGAAGCAGCTGCAGTAATGATTTCTAGGAGCAAATTAGAATTGTTTTCTATGAATCTTAACATTGTATGTAATCATGCTTTCCGCTTCTTTTGATTTAATTATATCTGCTACTCTTAAGAACAAGTTTTTGACTTTGTTGCGCAATGAACCTTAATTAATCAGGATTAGTGAAAAAAAAGTTTTAGTGGATTAAGATACTGATTTGTTCTGTTTCTGAATATTTTGGAGTTCAAGAGCATTCAGATCTATCTCCTGGATTCTGAGTAAATTTTGTAGGTTCTTTAGGGTGTTGGATTTATATTTTAAATTGGGAATTTCTAAAGTAGTGCACATTCAGCCATTTAGGTGGACAATATCCCAATTGATTAAACTCTTTTGGCATGAAGCTGTCAACTTTAGAGTCAAAGCCAGCGAAGACTCCTGTTGCTATCATCATTCCTACATGGGCAAAGGGTGGGGAGTTTGCGCTCCTATAGAGTAGAGTATAGTCCTATTCTTCATGCTTCCTTCATTTTTTTTTGTCGGTTTCTGGACACTTATATGAAAGAAATTGTTGTTTTGTCCATTTTTTTTTCTTTGAATTTACTTATGGTAACTTATGAAGCCTGAAGTTGTTATCCCCTTTCCTCGGACTTATAACCAGATTGTTGTTAGTCCAATCCCTTTATTACGTTTCACCATGAATTATCTAAAATTCCTGTTACAATAGTTGTTTCTTTTCAATTTGTTCTTTTTTTTTTTTAAGGAGTTATGTTAGAAAGTCTAATCATAAGTTATTTCCTTTTCGGGATGTGATAACCTTTTTCAAACATCTCCAATGACATAAACGACTACTATGTAAGTTGGAAGGAAAACTATGGTTCAAATCTTGGTCTTCCACATAAAACTGTAGAACTAGTTGACGCTTAGCTAAATTTGTTTATTGAACTTTAAAGATTTTATTATTATTGTAGTAAATCAACATTTTTTTGGATCTAAACTTGTTTAGAAGCCATATGTAATGCATAATTCTGAATTTATTCATAACCATCATTCTTTGGATTTATTATTTTTATTGTTATTATCTTATTTAATTTTTTTCGAAATTTAGCTGCCTATGTAGTATGAAGTACTATTGCTGATTTTTATTTGAGCATGTGGTTTGTGCTTGAAGTGGTAGTATTATGTCTTACAACCAATGGACACAGGACACAACGGTGACTATAAATAGGAAAAAGTTGATAGATTCTCTCATAACCTGCTTATTTGGGAAAGGAGTGCATCTTTATTCGTTGCTAGACTTTGATATAGATAGTTTCTTTCTTTTATCGCAGTACTGTCATTTCCCTACTGTCGTTCCAAAATATCAGAAGTAAATCTCAAATAAGGAAATCTTTTAACAAGAAAAACCTGTATCAATGATTTTCCTCTTAAAAAATAAAATATATATACTCACTTTCACGCCTAAAATATTTTAGATGAAGACCGTTCTTGAATGGTTGTAGAGAAAACTATGTAATTAAAAAAATTGCTTCATCAAGTATCATTTGGTTTAACGGTAAAAGTTCAAGGTTTTGAGGCAAATTCAACTAAGAGTTGTTTGCCTGTTTAGGAATTTCATGCGAGAATTATTTCTCCTTAATCATAGTAAATTAAAAGAATGTTCTAATGAAGCTTTAAAAAATCACTTTTTCACATAATAAAAGAAGTGGTTTGAAAATAGGAAAATTTGTCAGAAACACCTTATGAAAACATGTTTTTTGTGAAAATTACCTTATAAAAAATTATTGTGAAAAAACTACCTTTTAAAGTTAAATAAAATTGTTACATTAAAAGAAAAAGTAAAGAAAATAAATTGTAAAAAGCTATCTTTTAGTTGGTTTTCGGTCGTTGAACACATTTTTTTTAATTTGACCTTTTCTTTTTATGCTTTTTTTCCTTCTATCACCGAAATTTGCCAAATAATTTTATTCAAATTGTTACATTAAAAGAAAAAGTAAAGAAAATAAATTGTAAAAAGCTACCTTTTAGCTGGTTTTCGGTCGTTGAACACATTTTTTTAATTTGACCTTTTCTTTTTATGCTTTTCTTAGTTCTATCACCGAAATTTGCCAAATAATTTTATGCAAATACCAGTTTTCAAAGGAGAATGAAAATTTGGATGAAAATAAGGAAAAAAGAAGGGGAATTATGCAAAAACAAAACAGGTCAATGTCGAAAAAGGTGGTCAACGTTTAAAATATCTAGGATTCAGTCAAATATAGCTTTTTACAATATTATTGCTTGAAAAAGTAGTTTTTTACAACTCTTTTTATAAAATATTTTTTACGGAAAGAATTTTTTTATAAGGAAATTCAAGACAAATTTATCGTCAAAGTATGCATTGCAACTTGCAACTTGCAATATGACAATGTCAACCAAAATGGAGAAAAAGTCAATATTGTAATTTGACACGACGCAAGGAGAAAAATTGATTCCGTCTAGATCATCCTCTCTCTCTCTTTTCTTTTTCCTTATTAATTTTTTTTAAGAGAATGTAGTTCTATAGGAGCTGGCTATATAACGTGTGTACTCCTCAAGCATATGGCATACCCCCAAAGTACTAGATGTCACTATTAAAAATGTATCAACCTATTCGGCTATTCCTATCAACCATATTAAGTTCAGCCTAATGCAAAAGATTGCACCTTCTAACTTCTAACTTCTAACAATCTAACTATAAGGTTGGAGCCTGGAGGTTTGATTTCTAGTAGAAACATTTTGGAATAGGGAATCTCTTTATACTCCCCTTTCATGCCCTCACTCTTAGATTATCTAATCTACTCATCCAACTCGAGTTAATCTATAATGATAGGGTTTTTATTTTACCTAAAAAAAAAAAAAAGCAAAAATATTAGAATTGTACCAAATTTACCAAGTACCACTATTTAGTATTAACACCTTATGTTGTCTTTGGATTTTGGTGTCTTATTATATAGTATTCTGTTTTCCAAATCTCTTCAACTTTTGTAGTCAAAGTCAACTTTTGGTGTCATGTATATCAGTATATGTATTATGAGAAGCTCTATATAGTGTCATGTATAGGGCTGGGAATGAGCCAAGCCTGCCCGTGAACAGTTCGAGCTCGGCTCGGTGAAAGCTCGGCCAGGGCTCGGCTCGCTAAGGCTCGGCTCGAGTTCGGGATCGGCTCGAGACCTAACGATACGATCCACGAGTTAAGCTAAGCTCGGCTCGAAAAGCTCGCGAACGGCTCGAGTTATTTTTTTTATTAGAAAAATATAAAAAATAGTATTATTATTCGTAAGTAAAAAAAAAAAAGGCAAAACATTTAAGAGCTATATTTAAAAAAAAAGGAAAAAACACAACAAAAAAAGTTTGAGGTGGATCCAATATTTTAAGTTTGAGGGTCTTGAACAAACCATCTAATAAGAACATATTGAGTATAATGAGATATCAAACAATAATTTTATGACGCACATATCGATAATGAGAACCAAGTTAAGCTCAAAGTTTATATTGTTCATGCCAGCTATTAGATTTCATTATATTATTTTTTCATCACACACCATCTATCTTTTTGTCATATGTAGCACTTTTACTTTATTCAAAAAATGGGGAAATTTAACTTTAATACCTCACACACACAATTTTGCCCATTAATTTCTTAATTACTTATTTATTAACTAAAAAAGTATAAGGAGTTGATAATTAGATAGTATACAAAGAGAATAACAAGTAGTTCAACATACTACATAATAATTTTTGTACTTAGTCAAATTTAGTATATAAAAAGTGAATGTAGTCGAGTTATCGCATTTATTTGAGAGCAAATAAATTAATTGTTAGAAATGTATGATTGAAAAATCACTTGTTAAATACTTAGAGCACATAAAAAGAAATGAATATGTAGTCTTTAAGTTTTTTTTTAAAAAAAATGGATAAAAATCAGAAAAAAGAAAAAGGAAAGAAATATTAGAAATGAAAATAGAAAAAAAAAATAGAAAAAGAAAAAAAAAAAGAAAAAGAAAAAGAAAAAGAAAAAGAAAAAGAAAGAGTAAACTGCATAAGAAATAGAAAAGGAAGTACAGCATGCTAGCAAAGGTTCAACTCTTCGAGCCTGTCGAGCTCCAGCATATCAGCATCCCACATCGGTCGCTCAACGTGAGGGAAATACTTTCAAGCTCTATAAAAGCAAATCCTTCAGCTAACATTTCCCTACAGCAGTACAACATGCTAGCTATTTGCTTGGGCTTTGCTAACAACAACTGTTTAGAAAATGGGCCCTTGAATTATCAAATGTTTGGGCCCATGATACTAACCTTGGTTGAAAGTCAATTTCGAGCTCTTCGAGCCTGTCGAGCTCCAGCCGAGCTGTAATTTTTGGGCCCATCGGTAGTGAGGTACCGTATATTATATGCTTGAGCCTCAAACGAGCCCGAGCTTGAAACGAGCTCGAGCCGAGCCTCAAATTCCATGAGACGAGCCCGAGCCGAGCTCCATTTTTGAGGCTCGACGAGCCTCGAGCTCAAGCCGAGCCTCATTTTCGGAACTCGAGCTCGAGCCGAGCCTAACACTATTCGGGCTCGGCTCGGCTCATTCCCACCCCTAGTCATGTATATGTATTATGAGAAGCTCTATATATGAAGTAATTTTTCTGTTTCTTTTTACTTGCAATCGTTTGGTTTTCACGTTTGCCGATGCATAACTTTAACCATTAAAATATTTAATTACCGATAATTAAAAATTATAAAAAGTAGATATTTGGAAAATACGCATTAAGATGAATCTAACAAGATCTCACATGAGTATGTTTTTCCTTAACTATAAATCACCAAAGACAAACTAAGTGGAGCTTGTGAATAGTGTAAAAGTCAAACCGTTGCAAGTAAAAATAAACGGCGGAAGTATTATTTTGTCACTCTAAAACTCAATTTCTTTTAACTTTGATTTTAACTTGTAACATGACATTTTAAATGACATTTTTAATATTATCAAAAAAAAGTTTCCCTTTATATACTCCTTTTGTTCTTTTAAAATTGCAGTATTTTGACTTTTATGTTTGACAACATTTGTATAAAAGTTAATATTTTGCATTAAAAATAGTTAGATATGCAAATATGCAATTAATAGGCGGCCGGGTCGGTGTGGATGGATAGTAGGTTGAGCTAAAAGCGAGTCACATTATTAATGAAGCCAAATCTGGCAAAATTCTGCAGATTATGCAGGTTAATGGTAGGTGGTTCACGAGAGTGTCAATCGAAGAATAAGGAGATAGGATAGTGAGAGAAAAAAATGAGTACACTAAAAACAAAATAAATTTTTTTTTACAACGGGGAAAATTTACATTAAGTAAAAACGGAAGTACAGCCTAACGCTAATACAACCAAACAAAAAAAAAGAAACTAATCTGAGCTTTATTTATTTTATTTTTTTTAAAGAGAAAAAATCATTAATTGAAGGCCAAACGACATCTACAATAGGTATTAAAGAAAAACAAGATACAATCAAATAAGGTTATATCAAATTCGTCTTCGAATAAACTACAATGAACCAGATCGAGCAATACAGCGCAATCCCCTTGTATTTGCTGAATCAAGCAGCTATTGATGAGGAAGTCTATCATTCTGACATAGTTTGGGAAGAGCATTCTTAATCGAGCCATGTTGACCGCATCCGAGATTACAATACCTTCATGTTGAGTCTCGAACTTCAACCAATGAGAACAATATCTCAAACCTAAAGACAAAGAAATCATACTCACAACTCCCATAAGGGAGAAGGAAATCTCCACAATAGAGACTAAAACCCCCATAACAGGGTTTGAAAAAAATCTCATAAAGAGAGACTAATTTATTCAACAAAACAAGATAATGAACTAAAAACTGAAAATAAAAGGGGAATAGGGGCATACCATGGATGAAATCATCCATGGCAGTCCCTAATTGGTGAAAAAGGAGTAGGGGAGGCTAGGGTTTGAGAGAGAAATAACCTGAGCTTTACTTGCTCTTACATAACAATGACAATAACATAAATAACTTAAATTTAGATAAAACTGCTCGATCTGGAGGTCTGTGTTGTTAGATAACTGTATTGTAGCTTTTCCGTTGGTGGTTGACAAACGCCATAACAATAATGGAAGTTGGGGGAGGAGTGGACTGATTTCACAATCGGAGGAATGAAGAACAAGCGAGATTCGGAACTCGCAACATAGGTGATCAACTTGGGCCCGGCCCGAAAATGGTCGGGTTTTGGGCACGAATTTGCGGTCCGCGGTCGGGCCCGACCCGGTTGTTTGGGCAAAATTTATGGGCCTTGGACAACATAAATATGCAACCCGAAAGCCCGCCGGCCCGGCCCGAATCTGCGTGTTTCGGGCACGAATTTTCGGCCCGACCCGGCCCGTGGCTTTGGACTGAAATGTACCACTTTTTTTGGGCCAAGCCCGGCCCGGCCCGCCACATGATCGCCTCTATCGCAACATAAACAATCCCCGTGACCTTCTATCACATGTGATTCTTGGATATATCATAAGTGAACATTTTTCTACCACATCTTTTCTCCTCTAAAAAGCAACTAAACTACAATATTAATCATGTTCAATAAAAACTTTGTTCATTAAATATTCATGTTTGATAAAAATCTTTTTATTAAATTGGCCTTACCCTTAGATTCATTTACTACCCTAAATCTGGCTTTACTTAAATTACACCTTGGATTAAAATTTATGGAATTGGGTACTAGGTAGTGAATCAGTGAGAGAATCATGGGGCCCGCTTTGCCGGCAAATTTAAGCTACCGCCGGCATGCTTTTTGCACGTTAACTAAGTAGTGCCGGCATTATTCGTGTTTAACATGGGTCCCACCCAACAATTTGTACCTTTTCACCTGTTTAGTGTGTAGGCTTGTAGGGGACATGCCATTGACCTTTCCGAACCTAATAGGCTCGGGTCTGGACCAACCATTTTAAATCTTGATCATTGGAGGGAAATGAGATGACCAAACGCCACAATAACAATATTTTTAGAATTTTCTTGTTAATAACATTAATCTAATTATGAGTGAAACAAGAAAATTAGACCAACTTTATATATATACAAAAATATTTAAATGGGTCCCAAAATGCAGTAAATGAGATTAGAGGTGGAGACCAAAATTTCCGACAAATAGAACACGAAATAAAGAAGTTATAATCTAACATGATCTAGATTAATGAATTTCATGAAGCATAAAATATAGCCGATATAGTAGTTAGTAATTGTGTTTGATAATTATGGACCCACAAGTATTGAATTTTTTTATATTAAATTATTCTGAGTATCATAATTGAGAAAATGACAAAAAAGTTCTATGTAACTTTTTTTTAATAGATAATCTACATTGATAACTTTTTTTGTAAACATCAATATGTATCAAATTAAGTGTACCCATGTTCCATAAAAAGAAGATTTTGCTTATCAAATATGCATCATTCCCACAAGAGTTGGTTTTTTGTCAAACAACCTGATCAAATGTTTATGAAATGCTTAGTTTCAGATTTTTCAGTATTCTGTTCTAAATATTTAACTTTGTAACTTTTGTACAGTATTCTAACTCATATATATGATTTGATCACATTTTTACCTAATTTTTTGACTTCCCCCGCCTCTCTCCTTTCTCTTCCAAAACCTCGGTTTCTTTCATCATCACTTTACCTCACGTCCTCACTCATATATATGATTTGATCACTTGAAATTCATAATTATTTTTTGTTGTAGAGAGAGCCACAAGGTCAATTGATATAGACGGGATATGATCCTAATAATAGGTTTTAGACGCCACCTTCTAAAACTTTAACTAACTAAGCTAGTTGACATTCACATTGAAACTCATAATTATTAGATCAATTAACAGTAATATAGTCCTATAACTAGGCTAGGAAGATCCATATTCTAAGAGTTAGTGATGTATATAAAAATAATGGATTTATATTCCAAAAGTTAGTGATGTATATAAAAATAATGCAGTTGTTTCTCTAATCATATAATCATATCTATACTAATATATTAAAAGGCGTGCATGATAACGTATATACGCCATGTGGCACCTCTGTTACTCTACTAGAATTGTCCAATGTGTACGTATGTCATGTCAATTAGCAAAAGTAAAATTGGCTTGCAACAAGATTTGAACACGTGACCTCTTGCTATTATACATAGCACAATTACCATCTCAGCCAACTTTTAATCATGCTTTAAATGTCCATAGTATTATATTTGTACCTTTTAAATGTTGAATTTTCTTTAATATATTTTAATGCGAATGGAAAAAAAATGCATATCAACTTTAGAAAATAATACCACCCGGGGCAACGCCCGGACCCAAATACTAGTTTAGGCTTTAAAACAAAGCAAAGCTTCTCCATACATGTAGTAGATTAAGTTACTACTATAAGGAATAATGAAATTAATAATGGGACGGCACTTGATATTACCCATTTGTCAGGGGATCCGTCTTGGCTCTTTCCCTAAATTTTACACACACATTTAACAAATATCTTTATAGTTTCTTTTTTAAATGCAACAAAGGGTATTTTTATGAGATATAAAATATTCAACTTTGTTGCATTTAAAAAGTTAAAACTATAAGATAAGAGATTCATAGCTACGTAACTGATGTTGATTGTTACTTCATCGTCTCTCATTCTTGTTTGACTATATAATTTCTTGGACGTCCCTGAAAAAATTTCCCATTTCAAAATTAATCATGAGACTGTACCGAGTTATTCACATATTCACCATTTTTTTGGGTGAAATATTAACCATATTTTATGTCATCAATTTTGTCTAGTATCTATTTCATCAAACCAAATTTTAAATTAACTAAAGTCCAATAGATCGAGCAAATAAAGATAAAAGAGAAAGCAATTTCTTAGATTTTTTAAGAACAAAGGTGTGTGTGGTTGGGATCTTAGCGGGTAGGAAGCAAGAATAAATAAAATGAGATTTTTGAGATGTTATACCAATTTTGTCACAAAAGTACTTTTTACATTTTCATTCATGTCAGAATAATTTTTACACTTGTATTCCTTTGGAAATGGCTTACTAGTATATTGTCTTACTACTTTTCAAGTATTATACTTCCTCCATTTACAAATAGTTGCATCATTTCCATGGTGTTTACTATTTACATCTTATATTTTGATTATCATTAGTAAAATGTAACTGTTTGGACCCCTGATCTGGTCCAACAATATTATGCAAAGCCCACCTAAAAGGTCTGATCTGTATGCCCCCAAGGGGCCCATTAGCTTTTTAGACAGAAAGTAACTTTACCATAAAAGGGAGACAACTTTCCTACAGACATGGATGCTCCCCAATAGGGTTTCCTGTCTGGGAAATCCCCAACATTATAAAAACAGCAAGCCCAATCAATGAGCAGGTATTCAATTCTCACCTAACCAAACCAGAGCATCTCTCTCTACAATTACTCACTTTCTCTCTCTACCTCAATCTCAACTGACTTGAGCGTTGGAGGGGCTTTCCCGGGAACACCCCCGGGCCAGTTTTCCTTGTTTTGCAGGACTTCCAGTGACAAGACTCGGGATTATACTCCAACTCGGGATTTTAACCTCTCTAAACACACTTAACTCTTTTGACTAGTTTCTAGGCAGAAACAGTTTGGCGCCGTCTGTGGGGACACTACATTTCAAAGCTACGTACCGAGAGTAACATGGCACCCCGAAGGAAAACTACCCGAACCTCACATCAGCCCCAACCGACCCTGATTCAGTCCCAGCAACACAATGTGTTGGTCGAGTCACTTGCCATTGATGATGAGGGATCTACTCCTCGTAATGAGGAACACAATGTTCCCCGGGAACAATACCAACATGATCCACCTCCCATCACCATGGTGGACATAGAAAGGATAGCTCAGTAGTTGAACGAGAATATGCAACGCAGCTTGCAGGAACTCATAGCGAGAATCCCCCAACTCAACCAAGGGGTACCCCGAGAGTTGAACCAGGGAGAGCCTCAGAATCGGGGTGATCCTAACACTCAAGCCCCTAACCGAGGCGGGCAACGAGTGGGAGGAGAGAGATCCCGACAGGCCAATTCTCATAGAGCCCCAAATTCCGATGCCCGACGAATCATTGAGGAGAATCGTAGGCGTCGGGTGGAGCAGGACGCTCGGAACCAACTTAACGACAAGAGGAAGGCCAACCAGGAGAAGGTCCGCCAAGAAGAGCAAGCTCAGTCTCGGACTCCTCGAAGGGGGGAGGAGTCATCCCCTCTCGGGTCCAAAAAGACCAGGACCGAATGTGAAGGAGACTCGGGACCCCCACGAAACAGGAGTCCCGTCTTGATCAACAGAGGGGTACTGAACTTCATGACCCCCTTTAGTCGGGAGATCATGGAAGTCCCTAACCCAAGCAAGGTCAAAGTTCCTCTGATCGAGCAATACTCGGGAAATAGCGATCCTGATGATCACATGGCGGCCTACAAGGCCCAGATGAGTGTACAGACCGGGTGCGAAGCCGCTTGGTGTCGGTACTTCCCGACGACCCTTAAGGGCTTAGCACTCAGCTGGTTCTTGGGACTTTCTCCTGGCATTATTACGAACTTTTCTGTGTTAGAATCATTATTCCACCAACATTTTATTGCCGGGCGCCGGCATAAAAAGACTAGCATCCACTTGATGTCAATCAAGCAGCAGAAGCATGAAAGCTTGGTTGACTACATCAAACGGTTCAATGAAGAATCACTAAAGATCTCCGATCTCCAAGACGGGGTGGCCTTCACCGCCTTGATGTCGGGACTATGGCCGGGCAAGTTCAGATGGTCCTTAGCCGAAAATGAAGTCACCACATTCACCGAGGCCATGAGTCGGGCCCAGAAATTCATTCAAGCCTCGGACATTTGCAAGCCTGTTGCCGAGAAGTCAAAGAAAAGAAAGGAAGAAACCCCTCACCGGGAATCCAACAAAAGCCACAAAAACAACCAGCAACTCCTCCCGAGAACCACAGATAATGGGAATGACCCCCGCTTCAACAGATTCCGGCGCGAGATCTACCTAGATCTGAAGCACAAGTCGGTACTACCTGCCCCTCCCCCCATTAGGACCTCCAGGGAGAGAAGGGATCAACGATTGTGGTGCGAATACCACCGAGAATGCGGGCACACCACTAAGGACTGTCGGGAATTGAAGAAGGCCTTGGATCATTTGGCTGATCAAGGAAAGTTGAACAGATACATCAAACACTCTCGGGAAGAGAAAGGAAAAGAGAAAGAAGTAAAGAATGACAGTGACAACACCGATGGTTATGTCGGGGTAATAGCAGGGGGACATGCCTCGGGAGGCTTAACCAGCCGGGCACACAAGGCTCACCTGCACGCAATGAAGCAGCACGTCTTAGAAATTGAGCCAACAAAGGCGGGGTGTCCTGTCATGACATTCGGGGAGCCTGACCGGCACATCCATACCCCCCATGACGACCCCCTCGTCATAGAGATGAAAATTGTCAACTCAAGGGTCAAGAGGATCTTGGTCGACAGTGGCTCATCAGCGGACATTATCACGCTAGAATGTTTACAGAAGCTGAAGTATACCGAGAAGGATGTAACCCCGACCGCCGCCCGCCGATAGCTTCGGGGAGGATCCGTGTACCCCCTCGAGTTCGTAAAATTGGCTGTGAGACTCGGAGAAAGGGGTAAGGGAAGAAGCCTACCAGTCGACTTCCTAGTGGTCGATACCCCACTTCCTTATAACGCTATCATGGGTAGGCCCACCATGAACAAGATAAAGGCAGCCATCTCGGTATACCAGCTACTCCTGCAATACGAGACGGATGAAGGCCAAGTCGGAAAGATCTACGGAGATCAGCAAACAGCCCGAGAATGTTACACAAACAGTTTTAAAGCAACGACTTCAGAAGAAAGACCAAGGAAGAGAAAGAGGGAAGATCCCGTAGACACCCCTACTGGTCTCGGGGTCTACCTTTCAGAAAATCCAAAGTCAGCACGAACGACCACAAATGGCCGAGGAGGATGAAGAGATAATGCTTGATGAAGACCTCGGGCATGGGGTGAGGATCGGCAAAAACCTCAGTCCCGAGATCAGGGAAAAACTCGTCAACACCTTGCGGGAATACAAGCACGTTTTCGCTTACTCCGCCTCTGACATGCAAGGACTGGATCCCAAGTTCGCATCCCATGAGCTGAATATCAAGGAGGGATTCCGCCCCATCAACCAGAAGCTCAGACATCAAGGACCCGAGAGAAACGCGGCAGCAGCAGAAGAGGTCAAGAAATTATTAGAGGCGGGCATCATTGAAGAATGCCAATACACAGAGTGGTTGGCCAATGTTGTTCTGGTTAAAAAGGCTAATGGAGCTTGGCGCATGTGCGTCGACTTCACTGACTT
The DNA here is from genome assembly GCA_947648045.1 of Beta corolliflora. NCBI lineage: Eukaryota > Viridiplantae > Streptophyta > Magnoliopsida > Caryophyllales > Amaranthaceae > Beta > Beta corolliflora. The sequence goes on along the minus strand of CANSZD010000757.1, from coordinate 3,334,485 downwards.
GAACAAGGCATGTCCTAAGGACAATCATCCTCTACCAAAGATTGATAGGCTGGTCGATTCAACGGCTGGTCACGAGTTGCTCAGCTTCATGGATGCCAACGCGGGATACCACCAGATCCCGATGGCGGAAAAGGACCGAATACATACAGCATTCGTTACAGCCCAAGGCGTATACTGCTACAAGATGATGCCCTTCGGGCTAAAGAACGCAGGGGCTACTTATCAACGAACAATCAACAAGGTCTTTGAGGAGCAACTCGGGAGGAACATTGAGGTGTACGTAGACGATATGATCGTCAAGAGCAAAAAGGCAGTAGATCATCTCGGGGATTTAGCGGAAACGCTGAACACCCTTCGACGCCATGACATGAAGTTAAATCCCAAGAAGTGCGTGTTCGGGGTAAGAGGGGGGAAATGCCTCGCATTCTTGGTGGATGAAAGAGGAATTGAGGCTAACCCCAATAAAACCAACACGGTGTTAAACATGTCCTCACCAAGGAAGGTTAGAGAAGTTCAAAGGCTAACAGGGTGCCTGGCAGCGCTGGGGCGCTTCCTATCTCGCTCGGCTGACAAGAGCTTGCTGTTCTTCAGAGCACTCAAAAGAAAAGAGTTCGATTGGGATGATGAGGCGGAACAGGCCTTCCAGCAGCTAAAACAACACCTAGCAACGTTGCCCAAACTCATATCACCCCTGCCGGGAGAAGCTCTCTATATTTACCTCTCGGTATCAGAATACGCCCTCAGTACGGTACTCGTAGCGGAAAGAGAGGGAACTCAGCATCCCGTGTACTTCATCAGCCATGCTTATAGAGGGGCAGAAGCAAGGTACAGCCAGATTGAGAAGATAGTTTTTGCGCTGGTAATGGCGAGTAGGAAGTTGAAGCCATATTTCCAGGCGCACCCTATTAAGGTCCTAACCGGACAACCCATCAGAAAAGTAATCGAAAGCAGGCATCATTCTACTCGGATGACCGAGTGGGCGGACCAGTTGGCAGATTTCGGGTTGGAGTATGAGCCTCGAAGAGCTATCAAGGCACAAGCGTTGGCGGACTTCATCAGTGAATGCAGCTCCCGACCCCTTGACCTGGAAGAAAGGGAGTCGTGGGAGTTACAGTGGATGGGTCGCCTACCAAAGCCGGGCGGAGAGCTTGTGATCATTCCTTCAGTCGGGGATAAGATGGAGTACGCTGTGAAGTTTGACTTTCTGGCCTCCAATAACGAGACTGAATACGAAGCTCTAATCTTAGGCCTCCAAATCTGCATCAACGCGGGAGCCCAGGCGGTTACGGCTAAATCAGATTCACAACTCATAGTAGCACAGGTCTCGGGGGAGTATGAGGCCAAGGAAGACAACATGAGGATGTACCTCAATAAAACCCGGGAGCTCATCAAGAAGTTGTCCACATTCAAAATACAAGACCTCCCGAGGTCCGAGAACCAAAGAAGCCGATGCCTTGGCCCGCATGGCAAGCTCAGCAGAAGGGTTGGCTCCTCGAACCATCATATAAGAGGTCCTAAACCAGCCAAGCATCAATTCATTGCAGATATACACCATCAACAGGACAGACACGTGGATGGAAGAGATTATTGGGTACCTAAAGGACGGGTTATTGCCTTTGGATGAGAAAGAGGCTGATAGCCTAAAGAGGAAGGCGGGGTGGTTCATATGGCATGAAGGCCACTTGTACAAAAAGTCTTATACCCACCCCCTACTCAAGTGCGTAACTCCTTTTGAAGGAAACTACATCCTCCGAGAGATTCATGAAGGAGCCTGCAGCAGCCACCAAGGGGCCCGGACTATAGCCGGGAAAGCTTTAAGGGCCGGATACTACTGGCCTTCTTTGAAGCACGACGCCGCTGAATTGGTAAAGAAATGTCCCAACTGCCAAATTCACGGGGACATCCCTCGGGCTCCTACTAACCCCTTAACCACCATTCAAGCTGTCTTACCCTTTGATAAATGGGAGATGGACCTTATAGGCCCGTTTCCAGCAGCCTCGGGACAAAGAAGGTTCCTCCTAGTAGCCATCGACTACTTCACCAAATGGGTCGAGGCTGAACCACTAGCTTCAATAACAGATAAGCAAGTGCAGAACTTCATCTGGAGGAACATCATCACCCGCCTGGGATCCCAAGGACCCTCATCTCCGACAACGGGAGACAATTCAACAAGGCCAAACCCGGGAATATTGTTCCGTGTTCGGGATTCAAACAAGGTTTTCAATAGCCTCCCGACCCCAGACCAATGGCCAGGCTGAGGCCGCAAACAAAGTGGTGTTGAATGGGATTAAGAAGTCGCTGGAAGGAGCGAAGGGGTCCTGGGTCGACGACCTCCCGAGCGTGCTCTGGTCAGCAAGAACAACAGTGAAAGAGGCAACAAGCAATTCACCCTTCAGCTTAGTCTACGGCACTGATGTCGTCCTTCCAGTTGAAATTGGAATACCCTCCCCAAGGATGGCCTTCTACGAGTATGACAAGAATGAAGAAGAGAAGAAAGTCGAGCTGGACTTATTGCCTGAGTCCCGGGGTAATGCACTACTCAAGTCAATCCGCAACAAGCAACGGGGTAACCGTGCAATTCAACCTCGGTGGTGAAAGCTAGGCCGATTCATGTAGGCGACCGGGTGGTCGAAAGGTTGAGGCCACAGGGCTGACACACCTGAAAGGCAAGCTCGGGCCTAAGTGGGATGGACCTTACAAGGTCACAGAAGTGATCAAGCCGGGAACATACCGACTCAAGTCACCTGAGGCACCCTCTTGGCCCGACCTTGGAATGCGGACAACCTGAAGAAATATTACATTTAACCTGGGTGTAATTTGGGCCACACTTGAGCCTCATTTTGTAAACGGGCCACACTTGAGCCCCTAGTTTGTTTGTTAAACCACAACTCGGGGCAACCAATTGGTACCCTATTAGAGTTGGCGGGATTCCTCGAACTTGGCCACACTTGAGCCTACAGTTTATTTTGTTAGACACAACTCGGGGCAGTCAGTTGTACCCCATAGTTGACAGTTGTACCCCATAGTTGACAGTTGTACCCCATAGTTGACAGTTGTACCCCATAGTTAATCTCGGAAATGCGAATGAAAGAAACAATTTCGGTTCATAGTAGTTGCATCTAGCAAAATAACACCGTACTCGGAAAGATTAAACTCGGGAAAGTTTTAATAAAACTACCATTTCATTCATATGAAGAAAATACAACCTAAAGGCCCCGGGAACAGAACTCCCAAGGGACCCCAAAGATATAAGTACAGAACTAAAGGAAATAAAAACTAAGCAGCAAGAGTCTTATCGGGGGAGCTGTCTGTGCTACCCGACCCATCTTCCTCATCAGAGCTCTTGCCCGAGTTGGTGCCCTCGGGATCAACAACATCATCAGTCGGGGCCACAGGGCTCGGTACAGCCTCAGCGGTTGCAGAGGTTTGAAGGATCGGCACCTCAAGATTGGATCGTAGCCTACCGGGGGAGGCGGCTGAGACTGGGGTAGTGGAGGGAGCTTGTGCTTTGGCCGCATCTCCCTTCTGCTCCTCTGCAATGCGTCGATCGAACTCGGCTTCGACATCATCCCAGTTCAAGGCAGAATCGGAATCAACAAGGATCCCTTTGTGGCGTTCCTTCGTCTCCCGAACCGCCATGCGGTAGGAGTTGGTGGTCATCTTCCCCAAGAAGGCCAACCCCTCGGGAGACCTCTTCCACTCCTGCAGAAATTCCGCCTGTACCTTCTCAAGCTTAGCCTTGGCTTTTTTCAGGCTATGCTTGGAGGACTTGGCTTTCTTCTGCGCCTCCACCAGCTGAAGCTTGACATCCTCCAGGCTCTTCTGAGCGGTGTTGCGCTCAATAATGGCGGCCTCAAGGGAAGCATGGACTTGTTTTTTAGTCTCCTTCAAGGCCTCCATGTCAGCAATGGCCTTCTTAGCCTCCTCAAAGGTGGCCTTTTGACCGTCCAAGTCGGTGTTCAGCTTCAGGATTTCAGCCTCCTGATCCTCGACCTTCTTATTCAGCACGTCCACCTCCTTGGTCAGGGCCACCACGCCCTCCTCGAACTGAGCCCGGCGATTGATCACCGACGTCATCCGGATAGTGGTCTGCACAAAAGCAAAGAATTAGTCTACAGGGAAGCAGGAGATACGAAAAAACTTGGTCGGGATAATGTACCTCAAGCCAGGATTCGTAAAAGGCATTGACCTCCCCATGCCCAAGCGCAAGTAGCGCATCATCATCGGCATCAGTGTAGACCGCCTTAACGGCATTCCTCACCCTGACCAGCTTCTGCGGCTTGGTAAGAGCCGTAAAAGGAACGCTGGACCCGACCTGGTCAGCTCGGGATTTTTTAGAGGGAGGTTCATCCTGGACCTCGGTATTGTCCACTTAGAGGTCCTCCGGCCTCCTCTTGCTTCCTGTAGACACGCCCGAGGAGGCCTTCTCGGATGCTACTTTTTCAAGTGCGAGGGCCTTCTCGGTGTTCGTCTTTAGCTTCCGAGAACGGACATGAGGCTTCTTAGGCTTCTTGGAATCCGTGTCCTGAAAAGGATAAAAAGTGAATACAAGTCGGGACGCCACAAGAAAGCAAAGCGGGAATGTTAACTCACCTTGGGAGGCGGGGGGATTGACATGGTCTCCTCGTCCAACTCGTCCAATAGCTTAGCAGCTAATGCAACGCTGTCCACGTATCTCTCAGCCATCACGGGATCCAATCGTTGTCGAGCAACAGCTGAAATAAGAGAAACGTCAACACTTTAGCATAAAAGTAAATGCATACACTGGATTAAGGGAAATTACCCTTGTCACAGCTAGGACTCAAGCCAGCTGCCGCCAAGAACATTTCATTCCTCATCTCGTGACGGGTTGGTAGCCAGTTCTGAGGCACATAAGTGAGAGCACCAGACAATGTTCTCGGGGTGGTGGAAAGATATATCCCCACTACCGCTTCCTCCCGAGACATCTCGGGAACCGTCTGATTCAACCTGAAGCGAGGCCCCTCCTCAGGAGGAAGGATAGGGATTCCCCATTCACCACTCGTGTAAACATAGTTGAACATTCGCCTAAACCCTTTTTGGTTCGAAGGGGGATCGCGGACGACTTTATAGCCCGCTCTACACTGAAAGCGGAACCACCCCGGGCCATGGAGATCAGCGGGGCCTAGCATCTGGGTGAAAATGTTGCGCCACAAGCGCACACTCGGGGTAACACCGAGAAGATCGCAAATAGATATAAAACCGTTTATGGTCAGCCAACTGTTAGGAAGAAGATTGGTCAATGTCAGTTGGTAGGCGTTCAGGAGGTCCCTGATGAAAGGATGCAAGGGGAACCTCAGACCCATCTGCATACTCTGATGATACACCGACACACATCCCACAGGAGGGGTCATCACCGAGTCGGTATGTTTAGCTCGAATAACAAAATAGGGATCCTGAATCCAAAATTTGGTGGCCACATACTTGGCGTTCCTCTCCATATATTTCATGAAGGTCGCCTCGGCGTAGTAGGTATGAGGGCCGCCCTCGGGGTATAAAGGAGGGTAGTCCTGACCTAAAGTAGTCGGGGCTTCTTCCTCAGCCTCTTCGGATACGGTGACAACCCCATCAGAAAGAAGCCGGTCAAGATAGCTGGTACTACAGGGTCTATGGGCTAAAGAGACCTCCCAGGGACCCGGAATTACCCCTTCGTCTTCCTCACTTAGCGAATCCGAGGGACTGGATAAAGGGACCGCCTCGGGAATGGTCGAGGGATCCTCACACGGGACTCGGGTGCTAACCAAGAACCCATCAACCCCGCGAATCTCTTCTGACAGCTTAGGAGAGGAGGCGAGAATATTCAGATCGGACTCGGGATCCATATTAGGGCTCTCTAAATTACCAAAACAATGAAATACAAGAGTAAGCGGCTAAGGAAAGCGTACCTTCTCGGGAAAGATCGGCCTCGGGACTGAAACCAACACCGGGATACTCGGGACTGATTCAAGTAACAAGGGGCAGAAAAACTTAGAGAGAATGAAGAGAGAGAATGAAGAGAGAGAATGAGGAGAGAGAGAGAGAAAACCACAAATGATTCGGGAAGTACGGAATCAAGGCTCCTCCTCTCTCTATATAGTTCATTCTTCATCCCCGAGTGGCGACAACCTCTGCACCACCCTAGACGGGCTTGTAAAACATGGGCCTACAGTAAAAAAGAGCCCAAAGACCTTAAATCAAGAAGCCCAAATGGACGCAAATATAATAAAGTCAAAAAGTCAACGGTCAACGGTCAAACATATATAAGTTTGACTAAAACTCAGCTCAACTCAACAAACTCAAATACTTGGCCAAATCTTGGCTAAGTACCTTCATGACCAACTCGGGATCCCATGGAAGGGCTCATTAGCCCCCGAGTTGGTGCATACCCTCCTCGGCCTTGCCAGGGGGCTCAACACTTAGCCAAATATTGGCTAAGTACCTTCATGACCGACTCGGGATCCCATGAAAGGGCTCATTGACCCCCGAGTTGGTGCATACCCTCCTCGGCCTTGCCAGGGGGCTCAACACTTAGCCAAATATTGGCTAAGTACCTTCATGACCGACTCGGGATCCCATGGAAGGGCTCATTAGCCCCCGAGTTGGTGCATTCCCTCCTCGGCCATGCCAGGGGGCTCAACACTTAGCCAAATATTGGCTAAGTACCTTCATGACCGACTCGGGATCCCATGGAAGGGCTCATTAGCCCCCGAGTTGGTGCATACCCTCCTCGGCCTTGCCAGGGGGCTCAACACTTAGCCAAATATTGGCTAAGTACCTTCATTATCGACTCGGGATCCCATGGAAGGGCTCATTAGCCCCCGAGTTGGTGCACACCCTCCTCGGTCTTGCCAGGGGGCTCAACACTTAGCCAAATATTGGATAAATACCTTGATGACCAACCCGGGATCCCATGGAAGGGCTCATTAGCCCCCGAGTTGGTGCATACCCTCCTCAGCCTTGCCAGGGGGCTCAACACTTAGCCAAATATTGGCTAAGTACCTTCATGACCGACTCGGGATCCCATGGAAGGGCTCATTAGCCCCCGAGTTGGTGCATACCCTCCTCGGCCTTGCCAGGGGGCTCAACACTTAGCCAAATATTGGCTAAGTACCTTCATGACGACTCGGGATCCCATGGAAGGGCTCATTAGCCCCTGAGTTGGTGCATACCCTCCTCGGCCTTGCCAGGGGGCTCAACACTTAACCAATATTTGGCTAAGTACCTTCATGACCGACTCGGGATCCCATGGAAGGACTCATTAGCCCAGAGTTGGTGCACACCCTCATCGGCCTTGCCAGGGGGTTCAACGCTTAGCCAAATAAGGGCTAAGTACCTTCACGACCGACTCGGGATCCCATGGAAGGGCTCATCAGCCCCCGAGTTGGCGCAAGGCTAATTCTAACCCGAGGGGAAGCCTTAATTCAGGGCCCGCGACATCGACTCGGGGAAGCAAGGTTCCCCCCTCTCGGGGTCGCTTAACGTCAAACATCAAGACACCATCTCGGGATTGCTGGGAAGCAAGCCCAAGACTTCCACACCAATTCGGGGGAGCAAGACTCCCCCTCTCGGGATCGCTCGGTGCCAAGCGTCGGGACACCATCTCTGGATTGCTTGGAAGTAAGCCCAAGACTCCTACATCAACTCGGGATACCAAGTGACTAGCCCAAAGAACCCCGAGTCGAGAGAGCCGACAGCAAGCGCACAGCCGCGTATGGGCCCCGAGTCCGTGCCTCTAGCCACGAAGCGCCGAGGGCGCGCGCCGACCGATCCAGATCAACGCCTTCCCCGACCCGGGGACAAGCTTGGGGAACCGACCTCATGAATTGGTTACTCGGGATCGCTCCTCCCCCATCTCTGGGATCGCCCGGGGACCCAACCTCTTGGCCTATTCGCACCACTCGGCAAGCGTAACCTTTAGTCAAGGATTAGCAAGAGTCGGGGAAACTAGGGGAATCCCCTTGGACAGCCCTCGGGATCCGCATAACAAGTGCCCATGATACTCGGGATCTACCCTTTAGTCAAGGATTAGCAGTAGCGAGACCCCCGTGCTTGTTTAATCCTAGTGCACATAGCTAACTCAAGGCATCATTCAACGAACATCGGCAAAAATATTATTGTTCCGCCAACCAACCGCACTGAAAATCGAGGATCTCACTCCGATTACCTGGCGTGGGGCTAATAGTTTGGACCCCTGATCTGGTCCAACAATATTATGCAAAGCCCACCTAAAAGGTCTGATCTGTATGCCCCCAAGGGGCCCATTAGCTTTTTAGACAGAAAGCAACTTTACCATAAAAGGGAGACAACTTTCCTACAGACATGGATGCTCCCCAATAGGGTTTCCTGTCTGGGAAATCCCCAACATTATAAAAACAGCAAGCCCAATCAATGAGCAGGTATTCAATTCTCACCTAACCAAACCAGAGCATCTCTCTCTACAATTACTCACTTTCTCTCTCTACCTCAATCTCAATTGACTTGAGCGTCGGAGGGGCATTCCCGGGAACACCCCCGGGCCGCTTTTCCTTGTTTTGCGCAGACTTCCAAAGGACAAGACTCGGGATTATACTCCAACTCGGGATTTTAACCTCTCTAAACACACTTAACTCTTTTGACTAGTTTCTAGGCAGAAACAGTAACTATCCTGAGTTGACTCTCCTAATTATTAATGTCCGTCTCTAGTGAGTAGATTACCAACTGGGTAGATAAAGTTATTTCCGAAGAAACATAGTAGGTCATAGAAAACAGGAATGTAGGGTATATTAACGTAGTACTACTAATTATGAACCACCAAATCAAAGAAGAATGAAACTTGGTTGACCCATTGAGTAGATTACCTACTCTAATAGAATTTAATGTAAAGTAAAATCCAACTCAACATTAATAATTATTTTTTAATAATAGAACTGGGTAATCTACGTAGTGGGTAGATTATATTCGGAAACGACAAGAGTTTATTCTGTGCTTAAGATGTCGGCATTTGGCCCTATGCTTATCCTGAGGAATTTAGCGCAAGTGCTACTGTGCTAGTTTACTTTTTGGTTGCTAGATATCTTCTTTGTCTTTCAATCAGGTCATGGACTCATGGACTGGTAAAGCAGAACTTGCTTACAAGACTTGGAAACTACCTGTTGGCTAAAGAGTAAAGACTATGCTGGAGCTTCACTCAAGGCCTTTTCTTTGGCATCACTTCGCTGTCTAGTTGTCTTCCTGATTCCTATTTGTAAGCAGGGTTTTAGACTTTAGATGTTGGGGATGAAATTGTCGTTTATAGATTATTGAACTTTAGCTATAATCAAGTACTCTTTTGATTTTTAGTGAAAACTATATGTTTATTATTAAATTTTAAGAGACTGTGATTTGTCTTTTTCTCCATGATTGTTATAATTTAGGAATCATGATTTTAAACTTGGTTTTGATAAGGGATTTTGCTTTATGTATTTAATCACATATTCGCAAGTTACAACTGCGCAAACAAAATTAAGATCAAATAAATGGAATTCAAATAGTGCTTCCTTTTCTATTTGTGAGCTAGGCATATATTATATCCGTGATAAAAATTTTGATTGTTGATAATTGTTAATATTTAATTTTAATTTTGGATTCATGATAACGAAATTGGTTTCAGTAACAAGTTCGCTTCCTATGTACGTAATAAATCGTAAATTCAAATATCACAATTGTAAAAATAATATTATATATGAAAGAACTTTTTTTATATAAATGAAATGGTATAATGTTTAAGAAATGTTGACATGTTGTGAACAATTACCTACCTTGTTATCATGTTATGAAACTAAATAATTTAGTTTAAAAATAAATTAACAACTACCTATTATCATTACGTTACTCGCACTACCAATTTATGAAAATTGTTATCTTATTTCGTCAGTGGGGCCCCACATTTCACAGTTCCTTAATGACTTCCTTCCCTTTTCCGAATGCCTCTACTATGTTTTGATGAGTAACTAGTATATTGTTCCGGGCGATGCCTCTGGTGAATTACAATAAACAAATATGTTATTATTCATAATCTCATAATTCATTTGTTACTTTCGTATTTTTTTGTCTAGAGAGAAATTGCAAAATTGACGTCATGACGTGATAAGTAAAGAAACTTAGAGTTCATTTTCAAAATAATAGCTTAAAAGATATTGGGGTAGGGCAATATGTCATCAATAGTTTCTTGGTCGTCTTACTACCATAAAAGAGTTTTAGATATCTAAATACTTGATTAAATCTTTTTAGTTAAATGTAATTATTATAAGACTTTATCATATTTTATTTGAAATATTAGACAATAAAAGTGTTAGTGTATTGATGGTTAAGCTCTCACTTTTCATTTCAAAGGTCACGTGTTCGATACCTTGTAGTTACACAATATTTATATTTTTTAATTGAGGAGTTTACATTGACATAAGACATTTGCATTGAATGCTTGAGGAGAGTGCCATGTGGCACGTAAGCTTCCTTATGAACGCCTTTTAATATATTTGTATAGATAATATGCAACATTATCTCCAAAATTTCATCACCATCATAGCAACAAATCAGAATCTAAGAGAGTTGGAATCACAATTTAGCAAAGCAACATCATGTAATTACCTCTCTCATTTAGGGTGTGTTCTCTTCACCTAAAAAATAATTTTTAAGTCCAATAAGTTCATATCAAGTCTAACACAGCACTCAAAAATAAGTTCCAATAAGGGTCAATTAGGTCTAATAAGTTCGGTAAGTTCGGATTTTTTCGGGTTTTGAAGAGAACGCTCTAGTTTACTTTTTTTTTTTTTGAAAGAGAAATTTCATTAAATGAAGGCCAAACGGCATCTACAATAAGTATTAAAGAAAAACATGATATAATCACACAAGATCAAATCAAATTCGTCTTCGAATAAACTACAATGAACCAGATCGAGCAATACAGCGCAGTCCCCTGGTATTTGCTGAATCACGCAGCTATTGATGGGGAAGTCTATCATTCTGACATAGTTTAGGGAAGAAAATTCTTGATTTAACCAGGTTGATCGCATCCGAATTTCCAATACTTTGATGTTGATGGTCTTGAACTTCAACCAATAGGAACAATCTCTCATACCAATTTTTAAACTTCACGTGGGAAGAGACTAAAACTAAACTCCAAACTCCCATAAGAGGAGAGAAAGAACCCAAAAATTAGGTAGAAAACTCTCAAAAAGAGAGAGAATGGAATATTATTAATAACAAAAATAATAAAAACTAGAAGAAAAAAGAAGAATTGGGGGCTTACCACTATCGAAAGGGTGATGGTAGCCCCAAACTAGAAGAAAAAATTAAGGTTTTTTTTGGAGGAAGAGGAGAGAGGGGAGAGGAGGAGGCTAGGGTTTTTTTTTTTTTTTTTTTTTACTTTTTTCCACATCACATTCCGATTTCCAACACTACTTTTTGCAGATGCTATTGTTTTCAATTAATACAGGGCCCGTTCGTTATCATTTTTTTGTTTTCAGTTTTTTTTTTTGAAAAACAAAAAACAGGAAACCTGAGGGCTCGTTCGGCATCACTGTGGTTTTCAGATTTTTGATTTTTTGTATTTAAAAGCCATATGATATATGTCCTATAATAAATCAAAAATTAGTCAAACTTATTAAAAACATGATGATTTTGAAAACTTGACAACTTAAAAGTGAAAACTACTTTTTCTGGTTTCCTTTTTTTTTGTTTTTAGTTTTCAAAAAGACTGAAAACTGAAAACAAAAAATGATAACGAACGGGCCCTGAAAAAGTAGTTTTCACTTTTAGTTGTCAAAATCATTAGATTTCTTATAAGTTTGACTAAATTTTTTTATCCATTATAGGACATATCATATGACTTTTAAATACAAAAAACTAAAATCCAACGGTGATACCAAACGAACTCTTAGTTTTAGGGTTTATATCTTTAGCATAATTTGCAAACTAAGGTTCTTAAATTGAGGAATTGGGCGTAAGTATTCAATTTAAGAAAGTTTAGAATAGGGTAATAGTGAACAATATAGTGTGAGAATCTGAAAATAGGGGTGCTATGTTCCCATAATTGATTCATAAGAATTTTTTTCCTAATAAGAGAGATTGTAATTGGTATTTTCATTAGGCAGTTACGTTTTCTTAGAGGATGTCCAACATCTCCTATTACTCAACTCCCTTTTGTTCTACTTAAGTGCCATTGTGTTTGTGGCATCCTACCAAAGAAGTGGAAGCCTTGGAGTTGCAGTAGTCTAGAAACGAATCACGAATGTAGAGATAAGAATTAGTGTGCTGAATGAAAAGAAAAGAGGACAATGATAGCTAACATTCTAGTAAATGAGGGCCGGATGATTATTTTGTATGACATTGAAATGGAGGGAAAAGAGAATGTGAAACTCGCTAACGAAATTAGATAATAGTTTTCTTCAAATGGTAGTGCCGGTCCAAAATTCGATAATAATTCATTATTTTTTAAAAAAAAAATCTTATTTAAATAGTCGTTTTTAAAATATTACACTTACCGTGCTGTCTGATTGGCGGATTGTACCTTAATTTTGCATCAAAACTAGACAAACCTTGCCTAGGTCTTTGTCAATTGTCACTTAAGTTTGCTTATCTAAAAATGAAAAAGAGTGAAAAACAAGAAAATCCAAGATTACATTAATTTGACAAAAAAGGTTATAAATAGCCTTTATGTAAGAAAAATATAAAGGAAAACACCCAAAAAAGAACACAAAACTTCAGGTGACCGAAGCGAGAGGTTCGGAAACATCTTTTTGGGGGTATTACCTTTTGAGAGCAACAACTTCAATTTAGAGGAACAAAGAAAGTAGCGAGAACGTTCAACAATGGTGATTTAGAAATTCAATCTTAGCAAAAATATTTAATACAAAATTGAATAAAATAAATAGAAAATTAGGGGGGAAATATTTTTTTAAAAATAAAATCACCATCATCTCCTTTTTCTCTCTTATATCTTCTCCTCTTTCTCAACTTGGAATTTCCTCTGTCTCTCTCATTGAATGGTACAGAGAAAACAAAAAAAAAAAAACAAAAAATCTAATTTCTCAATAAAATCTATTAAAAGGGTTTTCTTTATTTTGTCAAGAATTCATCTGGGTTTGTCTTAAATTTTGAAATGATCATCAACATTCAGAATTCTACTCAAATTCTTGGATTCTGAAAATTGCAAATTTTTAAATTTTTTTTATCAACGGTCATTTTTCTTCCCCTGATGATTTCAATGGCGGCAGAAGGAAATTATTCATTTTCTATGGTTTCTGTGGTTGAAGATGTTCTTAGACAGCATGGAACTCGATTAAGCGACATCGATTTCGCATCCAGAAAAGCAGAGGAAGCTTGTATGATCCCATTTATCTTTCTTGACTTTATTACCATTATATTATATAGTATTTATACTAATGTTAATGTAATCTAGATGAATTTTTTTTCTGCATTTTCATAATCTAATTGATTTTTATTGCTGATATTCTCATATAATTTCTGTTGAATGATGGAAGACTTGTTATCCTAAAGTTGATGGATTGGAATTTTGTGTTTGACATTCTATATATAGATGAATTTAGATTAAATTGCATTTGTATATCCAATTCTGATTATAAGTTATCATTTTACTTTGTTTTTTTTTCTTTCTATTTTTTTGGGGCATGGTGGGAGGTTTATGGTGGGTTCAAAATATTGACCATTTTTGTAATATATGATTTGGGATGATTTATAAAGCTATGATTGAGCAAATGTATCCAAATAACTCATATGGGGTACTAAAATTTCGTAGCAACGAGACGATATGAAGCAGCTAGGTGGCTGAGGAAGATAGTAGGTGTTGTATGTTCTAAAGATTTGCCTGCTGAGCCCTCTGAAGAAGATTTTAGACTTGGGTTGAGAAGTGGTATAGTCCTTTGTAATGCACTTAACAAGGTTCAACCTGGTGCTGTTCCAAAGGTATGTTCTAATTCATTATATGATTATGTACTTTAATTCTAAGATTTTATTCATAGCTGCTGACTAAATTGACAGTTTTTCTTGTCTCATTTGCTTTATTGTGTTATATTACATGTTCACTTTACAATTTTTTGCTGCTATGTCTAGGTGGTAGAAGCTCCAAATGATACTGTAATAATCCCTGATGGCGCGGCTCTAATGGCCTACCAATACTTCGAAAATGTGAGGAACTTCCTAAATGCTGTGGAAGAATTAGGACTTCCTACTTTTGAGGCATCTGATTTAGAACAGGTTAGTCATTCAGTTACATTACCATAAGAACTATACTTATCAAAGAGCTTGAGAATCACAAGAAATCATAAAAATTGAGATTTATTCTTATGCAATCGCTAGGAGTGGTACAAGTATGTAGTCATGTGGTATAAGCTGTACCATGAATTTATTATTAGTTATACTTATTGATTGTGTTTATTTTGAACACCAACCAACATAACACTAGAAACTACTTTTTCTGGTTTCCATATTTCTGTTTTTGTTTGCAATAAATTTGAAAACTGAAAAACAATAAACGATAAACAAGAGACCCTAAATGACTCAGATCAAATCATACTTTTGAGGCATTCTGACTTGGATGTGTTTGTTTTGTTTGGTTTATGAATTTGATGGCCAGGGTGGTAAAACTGGTAGGATTGTGAACTGTGTTCACGCGCTAAGGTCTTTTAGCGATTGGAAGGTGGCAGGAGGGAGCGGAACTTGGAAATATAGTGGAACTTCCAAAGCACCTAGCTCCAGTGGGAAGAGTATAGTTAGGAAGAATTCAGAACCCTTCATGAATTCAATTTCGAGAACTTCATCTGTAAGTGAGAAGTCTTTAGACAATGAACAGTGCAGCGATCTTGGTCTAGATATGAGTGATACGGTTAGTGACTACTTCTTTTCTTTGTTTGACATCAATAGTTAAGAAGCAGCAAAAAAACATGATTTCTATCATCATCTGTACAGAGCAACAATCGTTCCTTAAACATGATGATTCGTGCTCTTCTTATGGATAAGAAGCAAGAAGAAATTCCAATTGTAAGTTCGCTTTGGGCTACTTTAAGCATTTGATAGTAGTCATTAGTGAGCAACCTCAATACGTTTTTCTTAGAATCTCAGAGTTCGATAAAATGATGACACGTTTCTGCTAGATCAGTGATCACATTGTATATTCTGTTTAAAGTAATTAGTCATTCTCTGACTGATTTCAGATTGTTGAATCTATGCTCAGTAAAGTCACGGAGGAGTTTGAACGCCGCTTAGCAAATCAAGCTGAATCTGTAAGTAGCTGTCAGCAGCAGTCTAGTACTCCCTCCATTTCATAATCTTTGCTCCTTTTTTCTTTTTAGTATGTCCCAAATCTTTGCCCAATCATATTTATGGTAAACTTTTTCTCCCTACTCATCTTTGAAGTTTGGGCCTATATTCTCTCACACTATATTCTCTCCACTTTTTGACCTTCCTTAATGTATGTGTAAAAGCAAATGGACCAAAGATTTTTAGACAGAGGGAGTAGGATTTTTGCCATTCAAATCAAAGCCATCCCTAGCTACTATGTAGTATAGCAAATATTCCTTTCTAGTTGCAATATCATGTTATAGAGTTGTAGACAAATTAAGATCACTCTAATGTTCTCTATATCTCAGGTGAAGACTGCTCCAGAAACCATGTCAGTCTCTGGCCTAAACGCGTCTCCTACTGAGTCTCCTAGGACCGAAACACAGGTAAAATGCGACTTCATGATACATCTTCATGACATTGATATTGAGTTGCTGACAACTTGCTTGTTTGGTTCAACTTTTGAAGAATGATTGTGACAATCTAATCGACAACAATAATGAGCCAGAGCACGTTGATGAAGAAGAAGAAACTCATCATTACCTCCCATGTGAAGCACCAGAAAGTCACCTCAGCAAGCACAATGAGCTATTTGAGAAGCAGAAGAGTAACATCCATGTAATTACTAATTAGCAGCAGACATTGACGTGCTTTGACTTGAATAAATTACTTTTTGATTCTAATCAGTATTACTGATTTCTTTTAGGAATTGAAACAAACTGTCCACACTACAAAAGAAAGCATGAACTTACTCCAAATGAAGTATCATGAGGAGTTCAGCATACTAGGTATATCTTGAAATTTTTGTGTGCGATGAATGAGTTGAGCAACTTCTTAATCTTACACCCTAACAATTTTTTTTACGCATAGGTAAGCATATACAAAGTCTTGCTCACGCTGCATCAGGATATCAGAGAGTTCTTCAAGAAAACCGCAAGCTGTACAACATAGTGCAAGACCTGAAAGGTAAGCAAACACAGAGACAGTCTAGCTTGATTTTCTTTTCTCTGGCTTAATGCTTATTGATTAAGAGAAACTTATCCCGGATTTGAACCATAGGGAACATTAGGGTATATTGTCGAGTGCGTCCATTCCTACCTGGACAAGCTAACGGTTTTACCACTGTGGACCACATTGAAGATGGAAACATCACACTTATGAACCCAGCAAAATATAATAAAGAAGGGAAGAAATCCTTCACTTTCAACAAGGTGTTTGGACCTGTTGCATCACAAGGTCAGTTCATCAGTTGAATGATCTTCTAATTATATGTGATTATGTATCCTTAAAAATGGGGACTTAACGATAGAAAGTGTCATCTTATGTTTTTCTGCAGCTGAGGTGTATGCGGACATGCAGCCTCTTGTTCGGTCTTGTCTTGATGGCTATAATGTTTGTATCTTCGCGTATGGGCAAACAGGGTCAGGAAAAACTTACACCATGGTGAAAACTTCTAACTGATTCATTCATTTGACAAATAGTTTTTTTAAACGTGTAGTATTCTCTTCTTTGAACCGTTTTTCTAATGAAAATCTTCTTTTGTTATGCAGACTGGACCAAACAATCTGACAGAGGAAACTTATGGTGTGAACTACCGAGCATTGAATGATTTATTCTGTCTGACAGAAGAGAGAAAAGCCACTTCTAGTTATGAGGTTTCAGTTCAGATGATGGAGATCTATAATGAGCAAGTAAGAGATCTCCTAGCAACTGATGGATCAAACAAGAGATATCCTTTTTCTCTTTTTTCTTCATAATGAGGATTTCATATGCTCAATATCTTTTTACTCTACATATGTGTGTTACCTTAACCCGTAAATACATTAGAAATTCGCAACAGTTCTCAGAGTGGGATAAATGTACCAGATGCAACTCTGATGGCAGTCTCAACAACAGCTGATGTAATCAGTTTGATGAATCTCGGTCATAAAAATCGTGCAGTGAGTTCTACTGCCATGAATGACCGTAGTAGTCGTTCCCACAGGTAAATTTGCTGTTACATTATCTGATTCGAAAACTAAATATAACAATTTTGTGAGTATTTAGTGGAAAGGTTCAAGCAGCTCATGAAATGTATGTTTTCAGTTGTATGACGGTTCATGTCCAAGGAAAAGACCTAACATCAGGAGCAGCTCTAAGGGGTTCTATGCATCTGGTTGACCTTGCTGGAAGTGAAAGGGTTGACAAATCCGAGGTGACAGGGGATAGATTGAAGGAAGCACAACATATCAACAAGTCTCTTGCTGCATTAGGGGATGTAATTGCTTCTCTTGCTACAAAGAATGCTCATGTTCCCTACAGAAATAGTAAACTCACACAGTTGCTCCAAGATTCCCTAGGTAAGTTTGCTTTGTTTTCACCTTTAAATTGTAATTTTCAGGAATAATAAGTTCCAATACGCTCATGCAGTTGAAATGTGAAATTTGCTTGTCTTTATGTTGTTTGTTGTTCAAATCATCAGGAGGACAAGCCAAGACGTTGATGTTCGTGCACATAAGCCCTGAGGCAGACGCCCTTTCAGAGACAATCAGTACACTCAAATTTGCTGAGCGTGTATCTACTGTGGAGCTTGGTGCTGCTCGAGCAAACAAAGAAACTGCAGATGTAAAGGAGTTGAAAGATCAGGTTTTCTACAGTTTCCACTTCCTTTTGATTTCTTTCCTGGTTAGCTTGTCTCTGAATTCATGGTTGAAAGATGTGATTGCTTTGTGCTAGGTTTCTAGTCTAAAGGCAGCTTTAGCCAGGAAGGAAGAAGAAATGGAGCAGCTTTCTCGTTCAGTAACTAGCACTCCAGAAACAGGGAGTGTCAGATCTACTGCATCTTCACCTGTACATCCATCCCATCGTGCAACAAGAGATGGTTCAGGTGGTCGGAAGAGTCCAGTGAAGGATGTTAGTAACACTAAGGTAGGTTATTATGTTTTCACTTTCCAAAAACAATGATAGGTGTGTTTCCCTTCACCTTCAAAATATAGGTTCGCCTTCACCTTCAAAATATAATCATTAATCAGAGCTGATCAGGTTCAATTAGGTGTAAACATAAGGTTAAATTCAGGCTGATCAGCGCAGATTGTTTCAAGTGGAGAGAATGCACCCATAGTATCAGTAACTTAGCTTTAGTAATACATTTGGAAGATTAGACAAAGCATGGTTTATTAGAAATAGTTGTGTCTGATTCATTTGTGGTTTGAAGGTGAAAAACAATTCATCAAAGCCACGAAGGCGAAGCTTGGATCCAAGTGATCTCTTGTCAAATACAGCTCATTGGCCACCCCTTACTGCCGTCAAAGCAGAGCAGAAGAATCTGACTGCAGGTGATTGGATGGAGAAGGTCATGATGAAGCAAAACAAAGTAAATAGAAGTAGGTCAATTGAAAATTTTGGTGAAGAAAACAGAAAGTCCATTGAGAACTGCCATCCAGAGTATCATCAGCCTGATGAGAACAGTTTGAAGCAGCCTTTCGATTGCTTGGAAGTCGATAAAAAGGATTGCCAAGATAACGATTCACAGTTAAGTATGTTCGACCTGATCACTCCTGATAGTATCGATGAGCTCGAGATAGCAACCAGTGATTCATCTGAGCAAGAGTTTCAACTTCATCTTCCAAGAGTTGCAAGCTTGCCTAATGGTATGGGATCAAAGATCAAGAGACCTACCCAATTAAAAACATCTAAAAGCCCTGAAAAGAGGTACAGTTTTATTTTTTCACTAGCAATACTTCTTTTGTCCAAGTTCAAGGTTAACATTTACTCATAAAGGTTGTCCCAATCAAAGTTAACATAACTTTATTGTATTTTTTCTCATCTGCACAATTTCCACTAAAGTTTGGAACCTACAGGCTACAGCCACCCACACTTTTTCACTCTACTTTTTCTCGCTGCTTTATTTCTAAACGCCATACTAATATCAACCTTGATCTAGGACGGAGGGAGTATTATTTTTTTCCGTTGATGCTTAGAAGAACACCATGTGATAAATGTATTATTGAATCTATTAAGTAATCTTTTGGTATTTCCCCCCATGATCAGGAGCTTGATCCCTATGCCGCCAATGCGAAGATTATCGAATGGGGCGAGTGCACCTGTGATCAAGAATGGAAGACAAGCTGTCTACGTGAAGCGAAAACCAGGAAGTGCAAAGTGAGATGTGCAAATTCTGTTTTGCATATATCCTGTGATGATGGCTTGTCATCCTCCATTTTTTAAAGTTTTGTTTTTTTGGTAGTTAGAAGAGGGAGGAGGGTGAAAGGAAGTTGAGAAAAGGATTTTTCTTTTGAAGTGCAAATGGCAACTATCTCAGTTACCTGATGCATCATTTTTGGTGGTGATGTTTAAAGTATATGCAGTCCCACCAAAATTGATTGCCTTGTGTTGTTACTTGTTTATATGGGGTGTTTGATTCAGTTTTCTTTTCCTTTTTTTGGGTTTAAGGTTTGATTTTAATAGATCTACCTTTTCTATCAAAGAAAATTGAGTAAGGTATATAGTATATAGTACACATTTGTCCATTTTGTATCCTCTGATGAGGAAAAATATATCAAAAATATGATGAAAAGAAAGCAGATGAAATTGTTGTACATTTATTTTACTTGTTGAATTTATTGTCCACTCCTATTAATGATCATTTGCAATTGTCCAGTTCTTGGATCATTTACATATACAATATTATTATCATCTATTACTTACTAATGAAAAGATATATGTCAATCTCTCATTGAAAAAAATACATGCCTAAAATGAAGGAGCCTCTTTAAGAGAAATAAAATGTTTTATAACAAAAGTTCTCTTAAATAATCCTCTTGATTTCACTATGATTAATTAATTTTGTTAAGATTTTGAATTAATTTTAAATATTTTTAATTTATTATGCAAATTGATCTAGAAGAAAAAGCAAAAGGTAACTTTTGGTCTTTGAATTTACATGGGTATCCTTGATTTAAAGCATAGCACATTATTATTCTGGCAAAACATTTTTAGCACCATTATTAAATGATAATTATTATTATTAATTAGTTATAATCTGGTTCGCTCGGAAACCTTGTTTATAGTGTGTTAGTTTACATGTTCTACTAATGTAAGAAATACCCTCATGTTTCATTTATGTAATTTATATCCTCATGTTCTTTTAAAGTGTACCAAATGCCCTCCAAAGGCTAGATTTCCAAATCACGAATTGAAATTGTAACAATAATGTATGAATCCTTAATTTTTGGTTCTTTGAAATTATATTACCACTTGTTATTTATGGTTTTGTGATAAGAACCATAAGCTCAGTGGATAAGTCTTTAATGTTGAATTTTAATGTTATGAGATCGATGGTTGTGGGTAATATTTTATTCAACATAGTTTGACTTATTTCTGAAAAATTGAGTTAGGGTAAAATAAGATATGATACACTAAGATATGCAAGAAAAACACTCTAAAAATATAAAGATAGAGTCTAGAGAAATCGTCTTGTTATGAAATAAGAAAATTTTCAAAATCCGATAAAAAATACAAGACTATCATATATAATAACTTTCAATAAAGAAACAAATCTAAAATTAAATGAAATCCAAAATGGTTTCAGTGGATTTGTTAAAAAAAGTAGTATACATTAAGTGGAAGGTAGTTAGGTAATCTTAAAGATTTAGAGAAAACGAAAGATATTACTACCTCCGTTTCATATTAATTGATATAGTTTGACCTTCACTGAGTTTAGGAGCTTTATTTAACTTCTTTAATTATTTTATTATTGGTAGTTGATAGTGAAATATTTTTGTTATCCCAGATTAAAAGTGGGAAATTTTAACCATCAATACACTATGACTTTATTGTATAATATTTGAGATAAAATATGATAAAGTCTTATAATAAATATACTTGACTAAAAAGATTTAAACAAGTATATACATCTCTAATACTCTAACAAGGTACTATTGATGTTATATTATCTTACCATAATTCCTTTTAAACTATTATTTTTAAACTTAAACCTTCTATTCTTTTTACTTCATCATGCCAAGATAAACTTTTCAATTTCTTAATAGACAAAAAAATACAAAAAATGACAAAATAAATTATAAAATTTAAGAATAATAACATATTTGTTTATTATAATCGACCCGAGGCGTCGCCCCGGCCCAAAATACTAGATCCTGGTATCTATTAGTTTGAGAGGGGGGAAAAATTCTACTGTTAGCTGATTACAACTCATCTTAGGACACAAAAAGTGTTATAAATCAATTGACTTTAGCCCACATTACATAACCCCACCTCCCCAATAAGGCAATAATCCCCTCTCTCTCTCTCTCCTCCGAACACCCGCGTCTTCTCCAACTCACCACACTCTCTCTCTCTAGATTTTTCCCCTCTTCCCAATCAAATCACAGCAAAGCAAACCTTCATATCCTCTCTTTCTCTCTCTGGCAATGTCGCACTTTCTCTCTCTCTCCTCTTAAACCACTTCACTTTCTCTCTCATCCTTAAAAATGTTTCTTCTTCCCTAAAATCTCTAATCTTGTTTCTTTCAATGCTACTCTCTCACTTCGATCTGTAAGTTTTTCGTTTCTATTATACTCTTCCACATTGTTTTGCTGATTAATCGCAGTTTTTCATTTTTTTTTTTTGCTCTTGAATTTGGAGATTATTTTTTGGTTTTGATTACTGCAGATTTTTTCGATGATTTTTGTTTTAAGTATGAAATTTAGCTTCGTTTTTTATATTGCCTGCGTTGCTAGTTTCACTCTTTGAATCGTTAGGGTTCGTGCTTGCTAACATTTTACATTTATTTTATTGAACTTCTAATGCTAATTTTAGGTTTTAGTGGAAATTTTTTATTGTATTAGTTGAAATTATAGGAAAATTAAGAATGGAGTTCTTGCGGTTACATGTTTGAGTTTTCATTTTGCGCTTCTCTGCCCAATTTTTTCTGTGTGGTTGAACCGCGGCGTTTGCATCGAATTTGTGTTGTTTATTTCTACTAGATTAGTCTTGATTTTATGGAAAATGGAATAGAAGAAAAGTAAAGGTTATGATTAAATTGAAATGTACATTGTTGTGTTATAATCATCAGGGTTGTAAAAGAGAGAGCTGACAGATGTTGAAACATAGCTTAAAATGAGCCAGACAGAAGTATCTAGAGCGGAACCTCCTCTTGTTCCGCTTGGGACACTGATTGGTCGTGAACTTAGGTCGGAGAAGGTTGAGAAACCGATAATTAGGTATGGACAAGCGGCTTTAGCCAAGAAAGGAGAGGATTATTTTCTAATAAAGACTGACTGCCAGAGAATTCCAGGAGATCCTTCAACATCTTTTTCAGTTTTTGCGGTATTGCTCATACTTGGATTATTACTAGTTACTAATTATGATTTTTTGCGGTTGGTATGACTTGAAAGACTTACTGAAACTTTGGATTTTTGGATAGATATTTGATGGTCATAATGGGATATCAGCTGCTATATTCACGAAGGAGAACTTGTTGAACAATGTTCTATGCGCTGTTCCAGAAGGTGCTAGTAGGGAAGAGTGGCTTCAGGCGCTTCCTCAGGCCCTGGTTGCTGGGTTTGTCAAAACTGACATTGAGTTCCAGCAAAAAGGTTTTTTTTCTGACGTTTAGGTTGATTTCTTAGTTGATGTAGTTAGTAAAACCTTTGATTTTTTATTTTGGTGATCTCATTCTCTTTTGCAATTAACAGGTGAAAGTTCCGGGACAACAGTTACTTTTGTTGTGATAGACGGGTGGACTGTGACTGTCGCATCTGTTGGGGATTCTAGATGCATACTGGACACACAAGGTGGTGTTGTTTCTCTCTTGACAGTGGATCATCGCTTGGAGGAAAATGAAGAAGAGAGGACACGTGTGACAGCTAGTGGGGGTGAAGTTGGACGGCTCAATGTGTTTGGGGGCAATGAGGTTGAATTTCTGGCTGCTTTTCTTGTGACCATTTACTAGACATCAACTAAAATATGCTAATAATCTAACCGATGCTGAATTTCTGTGGGTTATCAGGTTGGTCCACTTCGCTGTTGGCCAGGAGGATTGTGCCTTTCTAGGTCGATTGGTGATACGGATGTAGGGGAGTTTATTGTCCCTGTACCACATGTTAAACAAGTGAAGGTGAGTCATTAGTGTGTCCTGAGCCATACTGACCTTTTTATTTGAAATTTCTCTGAGATAATTAATATCAAGTGCTTTCAGCTCTCTGATGCTGGCGGAAGACTTGTTATTGCTTCTGATGGTATCTGGGACACTTTATCGTCTGATGCCGCTGCAAAAGCTTGTCGTGGACTTCCAGCTGATCTTGCCGCAAAGTTGGTTGTTAAGGTTGCTTCACTTTCACTGCTAAGCTTAATGCCTTTGAGCTATATACTTTGTTGCTTAACATAGTGATTACATAGATTTTAACTTGGCTAACTTGGACGCTGTACAGGACGCGTTAAGGTCAAGGGGTCTGAAGGATGATACAACTTGCTTAGTTGTTGACATTATTCCGTCTGTGCATCCTGTCTTACCTCCACTGCCACAAAAGAAGCACCATGGACTGAGCGGACTGATATTTGGAAAGAAATCTCACAATCTAGCAAGCAAATCATCGAAGCTTTCTGCTGTGGGAGCTGTGGAGGAGTTATTTGAAGAGGGTTCTGCTATGCTTGAAGAAAGGTTTTTTTTTTCTCATACCCTTCTTCCCCTGCTTTGTGAATGCTTGTTCTCTCTAGCTGATATGGCTATTTTCCTGGAGTTAACATAACATAAGCCCAGATTTCAGCAATGACATGGGGGGGGGGGGGGGTTGATTTTCAATCCCACTGGGATAAGTCTGCCCTTCCTCTTTTTGTTATAATACCCTCTGGTTATCTCTGAACTCTATTGCATCAGAAAACAGCATCTTGTTATTTTGTCCTTAAGAGGGAATGTAGGATCTGCATTTTAATTTCACTACACAAGATTGAAGATGCATCAGTTTGTTCTAAATATCGCTTGATAATTCCAATCATGTAATTCAGTTTCATCTGCCTTGCACTTGGAGATGTCAAATCTCTTCTTTTGTGACCCTGTGAATGATGGAGGTAAAAATGGACCAACCTAAGAGTGTTTTTTTGAGAAATAGTATTTTCACTACACAAGATTGAAGATGCATCAGTTTGTTCTAAATATCGCTTGATAATTCCAATCATGTAATTCAGTTTCATCTGCCTTGCACTTGGAGATGTCAAATCTCTTCTTTTGTGACCCTGTGATTGATGGAGGTAAAAATGGACCAACCTAAGAGTGTTTTTTTGAGAAATAGTATTTTCACTACACAAGATTGAAGATGCATCAGTTTGTTCTAAATATCGCTTGATAATTCCAATCATGTAATTCAGTTTCATCTGCCTTGCACTTGGAGATGTCAAATCTCTTCTTTTGTGACCCTGTGATTGATGGAGGTAAAAATGGACCAACCTAAGAGTGTTTTTTTGAGAAATAGTATTTTCACTACACAAGATTGAAGATGCATCAGTTTGTTCTAAATATCGCTTGATAATTCCAATCATGTAATTCAGTTTCATCTGCCTTGCACTTGGAGATGTCAAATCTCTTCTTTTGTGACCCTGTGATTGATGGAGGTAAAAATGGACCAACCTAAGAGTTTTTTTTTGAGAAATAGTATTTTCTAGGAAAAGTGGTTATCACAATTTCCCTTTGTTTTGTTCCGAAAGAGTTGAAAAGTAGTTTTCCCTAGAATGGAAATAAACCTTTCCTTTTTCTCTTCTCCCCTCCATTTTCAATTTTTTTTTTCCTGTAAGCTTTCTTGCTAGGAACCACAACAAAAGAAAATTAATCCACGATTGTGTTTTTCCTTGAAAATATTTTTCCATTGCAAATGTTTTCGTCCAACAAATGATACCGGCTTCAGAATTCGCTGTAAGTTCAAACATTGAATTCATCTGTTAGTGTTATCCTATACCAGGGCATAAAGCATGAAATTGACTTTACAATCAGCTCTTGCTACGAAAACTTGGAAATTTTCGTCTTAGTTGGCATTGATATCCGTTGTGCTAAATGCAATCATGTTTCTAAGGTCTGAAATTGAAAAAATTGACCTACCACCTGCACTATTAATTAGGGGAAAGTGATTAGGCATTTTGGTCAAAATGTTAGGTGTTATAATCACTCTTGATCCTCCACCGCATGTAAAAACAAAACGTAGTGGTTTGCCTAGGTTGTATAATATTTTGTTGTGTAATCTAGGGGTGTTCAAAATATCCGATCCGGGCGATCCGATCCGTGATCGCGATCCGATCCGATTTTCGGATATCCGATCCGCTTTTTAGTTTTCGGATATTTCGGATCGGATATCCGAAAATTTCGGATCGGATACGGACGGATTTTTAAAGTTTGGATATCCGAAAATATCCGAAATATGGGAATTTTCGGATTTTTCGGTATTTTCGGATATTTTCGGATATCCGATCCGAAAATATCCGTTTTTAAGGTCGGATATCCGAAATATCCGATGATCCGATCCGATCCGGAACATATTTTAAGAACTTTTCCTTTGAAAATTTCAATTTTTTTTAGTTTTCGGATATCCGATGATCCGATCCGAAATTTCGGATATCCGATCCGATCCGATCCGAAATTTTCCGGATCGGATTCGGATCGCATTTTTCCCGATCCGAAATTTTCGGATATCCGAAATTTCGGATCGGATCGGATCGGATATCCGAAATGAACACCCCTAGTGTAATCTATCATGAACTCATGGGATGAGATTAAAAAAAGGTTACCTGCATTTTAAATTGTAAATTCCTCCTTAGTCTTCCTTTGACAAAGTGAAAACAAGCTGATCTCGTGTCCATCTATTTCATATTTACGTGCTATAAAATCACTTGGTAGAAATGTCGATTCTGCCAGAGTGGCATGACCTTAGTTTGATGTCTAATTAAGTAACTATTTTTGTTTAAATGTATAGTGCTTGAGAGAGCAGTCTAAACGTTAAATGAACACTAATTTATGGGTTTTGAATCTGGCACTGAAATCTACAGGCTCGGAAAGGATTTTCCCATGAACCCTGAGTCTGGCCTTTTCAGATGCGCAATCTGCCAGGTGGATCAACCAACAAATGAAGGTCTATCTCTAAATTCTGGGACATTTTTTTCACCCTCGTCAAAGCCATGGGAGGGGCCTTTCCTTTGTGCTAATTGCCGAAGGAAGAAAGATGCCATGGAAGGAAAGAGGCCGATCAAGCCTACAATTTCCATCTAACAATTAATCTGGTGATATAATCAATTGTTTATATATTCTTTCTTTTTTTCGTCTGGGAAGTGTGAGCATGTTTTCGTCTCTCCATCGTGTGTCTTGTAGATTTGTGTAAGAAGTGAGATACAGAATGGAAGAAAGTTCAGTAGTTGATTTTTCCCCAGACTTCTTTTTAACAGCTTGTGTTAGGTTATGAGTTTCTGCTCCGTTTTTGGATGTACTGACAAAGAGACTTGACTGTTGTGTGATCTTGTATGTGAAACTAGATCGTTCGTTAACAGCTTTCATATGTAAGTAACTCAGTAAATGATAGCAAATTATATGGTAACTTCTTTGGTCTTTAGCTTGATGTTAACTGTCATTTTTTTTTGTTTCTTTTTTGACTTTGTAGTTTATACTAAATCTAATGTTCAAAGAATGAGATGGGGTTAAATGTCAAACGACTCCTGTGAACTGTGAGCGAAGCAGCATTCTTGTGTTAGTTCTCTGTTCACGATATGTTAAATTAATCGAGTTTTATTGTCTCGCCAAGACGTGTGTATCCTACATTCTTGCCTGTTGATAGTTCATACATGTACCAAGTACCAACATATTCGACTGATTGGAAGAAATGACATGTGAATTGAATTTTAGCAGTCATTTTAGGAGAAAGATGGCCCCTTCATGTTGGAGTAGTGCGTTTTTAGCAGCCACAAAACCTGCCAGAAGTTAAGTAGTATATTTGAGGAAGGGCAAGATAATCTTGTATTAATTTACTATTTCTGTTCCTCGTGAGTGATTGCTGTTTTGTGTTATGAGCTCAATTTTCCCAAATATCAATGCTTGTTTGGTTTATATCCAAAAAAACATGGAAATGAAAGTTCTTTGGCAGTGGAAAACAATCTAGTTATTTGGTAGACAGAAGGTTGAGCCACTTTCGAGGAATTGTAGAGTTAACTTATACTCCCTCCGTCTCATAATATAGTGCTTTTTGACCAAATATTCTCATTAATATATACAAAAAAAAAAAATACTCATGTAAGATCTTTTAAGGTTCGCCTCAATGTGTACTCTCATAATACTAACTTTTTATATTATTTATTAATACGGAATTGAAGATATTGAAGGTCAAATGTATATCTTGGAGGCAAAAGAAAAACAACACTATATTATGGGATGGAGGGAGTAAGTGTTATCTTTCATACTCCACCAAGCAATTATTTTTTATACTAATCCGGAAGTAATATCTCATCGGCATTAGTATATCTTGGAGACCGTGCAAAAAGGAAACAAGCACTATATTATGGGATGGAGGGAGTAAGTGTTATCTTTCATACTCCACCAAGCAATTACTCCCTCCGTCCCATAATATAGTGCCTACTTCATTTTTTGTGGGTCAAACTTTAAAATCTTTGACCAAATATTCTCATTTGTATATATAAAAAACATATTCATGTGGGATCTTGTTAGATTCGTCAACGTGTAGTTTCATAATATCAACTTTTTATATTTTTTATTTATACGGAATTGAAGATATTAAAGGTCAAAGTTACGTCTTGGAGACCGTGTAAAAAAGAAACAAGCACTATATTATGGGACGGAGGGAGTATTTTTTATACTAATCCGGAAGTAATATCTCATCGGCATTACAACTTTCTAGAAAGTTGCACTCTTTGTCCAACCTCATGATGAGAGATCTTGTTATATTTGTGTTAATGTGAGTTCTTAACATATTATTTCTTCATAATGTCATCAATATGTAATCATATATTTCCTCGTTCAAGAAATGCAACAAATGACTTTTTCACTATTCACACTTTTCACTTTGACTAAGATTTGTGATTTATACATAATGAAAAATATAGTCAAGTGGGATCTTGTTAGATTCGTCTCGTGACATACTTTCATGAAATGTATTTTTTATAATTTTTACTTATATGTAATTATAGATATTTGTGGTCAAAAATATTACCTCGAGATGCGTAAAAGTTTATTTGTTGCATCCCAATTCGGAAGGAGAAGTATATATATTGAGTCATGTCATTAAATCCATTTTGCATATTCTATGAAAAATTTCATTTAAGACTTCGTTAGTTCCAAAATATTTGCTAAGGTTAAGTGAGGCGCCTCCTCTCCCTTTTTCTCTCTTCTCTCTCTCCCCTCCACAAAACCCTAATTTTCAACCCAGGCTCGCCACCCTTTGGGCGGTGGTAAGCCCCGTTTCTCCTTTTGTTCTTAGTTTTTTATGTTAATGTTTCTAATAAACTTCGATCTGTAATAGAGAGTTTTTCTACCCATTTATTGGGTTATATCTACCCATATATTGGGTTTTATCACTCTCCATGTGAGAGTTTGGAGACTTTGTTTTTGGGTTTTGTGTAATTCAAGAAGTTGATTTGTTGATTGAAATTTGTGCGGGGTTGCGACGGATGTCAAGATCTTCGTTTACAATCACTTGAATTGGATTCGGTTCTACTTCAAAACTACAAAAGATCGATAGGCCCTTGCGAAAGGCTGCATCGAACGGCGATGTGAAAGACGAGGGTTTTGAAGTGTTAGATCTACTCAACGATCGTGGTTTTGTCATATTAGAATTGTATTTATTTCATTTTGATATGTATTTTTTTAGTTTTGACTTCTATTGTAGATGTCGTATGACTTTGAATCAATGAATTAATTTTTAATTTCAAAAAAAAAGTTCCAAAATATTTGCTAAGGTGTGACTTTCACTGTTTCACATGTTTTACTATTAATAAATTGAGTTTTTTGCGAGGATATACCAGGATAATAGGGCATTTTGTAGGGATATACCTCACAAATTTTCTTTGTAGGGATATACCAACCTAAATATAAGTTTTGTTAAAATGTACCAAAAACACTATTTTCGGCGAGAAAGTCAAATTTTCGGCCTTTGACTTGGTAACTTAACCCTAATTTATACTCTATAGTACAAATTCAAACCACATAGTACAATTGAAGAACACAAGAAGTAAATTGAATTGAGATTAAAGCTAAAATAAGACATCATACCTTGCAATTGATGATTTTGGGTTGCTCTTTCTTGCTGAATTGAATATTGTTCTTTTTCAAGGTTTAAGGAGAGGAAAATGTTAAAGGAGGGGGTTGGTTATTAAGGAAGGGAATCCTTAAGCAAAATTGTTAAAAAAAAAAAAAATTAATAGTATGTGCGTGGTTGAGGTGGTAAAACACAACATTTGTAGCTCACTCGCGAGTCGCGAGTTCCTACCAAGTCAAAGGACGAAAATTTGACTTTCTCGCCGGAAATAGTGTTTTTGGTACTTTTTAACAAAACTTAAATTTAGGTTGGTATATCCTCACACAAAAAAAAAAAATTAGTGAAGTATATTCCCACAAAATGTCCTATTACCCTGTTATATCCCCCACAAACACTCTAATAAATTACAACGTCTATTAATTTGAAGTTTTTGGTCTTGTGATCTTGTCCCATATTAATTTCAAGGATTTTTTGTCAAAAAAGCTACTATTAATTGCAACTTTTTGAAAAAAGCTACCTAATAAGTCTCAATTTTTAAAACTACCTTTTATCATATTTTTTTTTGTTAGCACTATCAATACACAGTAAACTTAAGTAATTTCGTCTAGTGGGCCCCACTTCACAATTCCCTTAACTTCTTTTTCCAATTCATTCGACATCCCTCTTCCCCAGTTCTCTTCAAACACCATTCTCTCTCATCTCATCTCTTCACATCACACCATTTTCTCTCATCTCTTCCACCATTCAAATAAGTTGAAGAAGGCCAACAAAATTCGCCAGTTCCCAAGATATTAGGGTATTGGGGTTTTGTGAAGTTTATCAAATTCACCAAATTACTCTTGGGCCCACTTTGCTTGCTTTTTACCATGTGCTTTTACTGATGTTGATGCTTAATGTACTGATGGTGTGTGAGAAGAATCAAAGATGATGGGGGCAATTTGCAATTCACCAAGTAAAAGGAAGGAGAAAGAATAAATTTTGGTTGACATTGAATATTGGAGTATGAGGTTGGTGGTTCTAATTCAATAAAGGGGGAAAGAAGACAAACCCATGAAATTAAAAATGGAGGGAAATGGATAAGTGGGACCCACGAGGCGAATTACTAACGTATATCTGTCATTGGTAGTGTTAACAAAAAAAAATGATAAAAGGTAACTGTTTTAAAAATTAGACTTATTAGGTAGTTGTTTTCAAAAAGTTACAAATAATAGGTAGTTTTTGACAAAAAATCCTAATTTCAAATATGAAATATTCTAGAATAATCCTAATTTTGAGCAAGATCTTTCCAAATTGTTCGCATAAGCATGTAATATCGTTTTCTTCCATCTCTTTTCCTCCCCTCTACGGCTCTACCCCTTCCTCAACAACTAGCTGAGTGACAAAATGACCATTGATCAGTAGCTTCATAGGGTCATAAGATCTAATAATATCCTTTAAGCAGTACCACCACTATTTCTCCAAAAACATGAACAACTATCTCAAACCCGTAACCACCATTTACACGAAGCTTCATCCTCATCGATCAAAAGAAAGAATTTCCCGCCTTTCCTCTACCACCATGCTCAAGTCAAGTAATCAACACATTTATGGCAGCTTAAAATCAATAGAGATTTAATTTATAAAATTACACTATGTATGAAAATGTTCAAAATAGGAACAACAAATTGAAATTTCCCAATGAAATATACAAGAACAACAAAAAAAACAGAAGGATTATAACATAAATAATCAGGTAATTATTATTTTTAATTATTCTAAAGTTTTCAACAATTTTTTTATATAAGGAAAGAAAACTTAACCAAATCTCCCTGATCAATAAGCCAGTCTAAAACATCCCGACGAATGATAAGAGACATTTAGAGATTTTAGTACGTGTATTTAGGACCCCTCAATTTTGTATAGTATATTTCTAGAGTAAACATATTTTTTTTTTTTAAGAAACTAACTTCATATTGTTACAAAAATGCCATCATTTGTTAAAAAAGATTCAGGTAGTACATTGAATTTGAACGAGGAAGCTGGAAAATAAGTGTGTTATGTTGCTCACTGAAAGATGAGGAGAAAATCTGGGTTCGGAGCTGCTGCTCTTCTTTCTCTCTCTTCCACTTCACTCCCTCTCCGTCTTCGTGTTCGTGGAGCTCAAGGTAATCTTGTTCCCAATTGTTTTTATAATTCCTACAATTTTTATGGCTTCCGAAATTACTCCAATTTTACAAGAGATGTTGATGAATATGATGACCCTCGATTGTTCCTCAAATCAGTGAAACAACAATGTAAATTAGGGTTTACTAAAATTGAGCATGCTGTTTCTCTCTTCCATGACATGAAATCGTTGAGTCCTCTTCCTTCTATCATTGATTTTACTCAGCTGTTTACTGCAATGTTGAAGATGAAACCCCACCCCCCTTTTTCCACTGTCATTTCTCTCTCTAGGCAGCTGCTGTTATCATGTCTCCGTCCAAATGTTTATTCCCTTACTATTCTGGCTAATTGCTATTGTCGTTTGGGCCATGTTGATTTCGGGTTTTCGGTTCTCGCTTGCATCATTAAGCTTGGCTATCAACCTGATATTGTCACCTTTGCTACCATCATTAATGGCCTCGTTCAATCCGATCACTTAGACCAAGCTGTTCAATTGTTGGATAAAATTGTAAAGCTTGGGTTTCAGCCCGACTTGGTTGTCTACGGTACTATGTTCAAAGGTCTCTGCAGGACTGGCAACAATGATGCTGCTCTCAAACTGCTCCGGAACATGGAGTCTCATGGCCATTATACACCTGATGTTGTGATTTATAGCACCGTTATCGATAGTCTTTGTAAGGATCAGTTATTACCTCAGGCCCTCAGCCTTTTTGCTGAAATGAAAACCAAGGGCATCCGACCTAATGTTGTCACCTATAATACCTTAATCAGAGGCATGTGCACCTTGGGGCAATGGAAAGATGCTGAGGAGTTGTTGACGGAGATGTTGGGGAGCAATATAACTCCTGGAGTTGACACCTACAACACATTGATTGACATGTATTGTAAAGAAGGCAAGGTTGGGGAAGCAAGGGCTATATTTAAATCCATGATTAATAGAGGTCAGGTGCCTAATATCATCACTTACAATGCTTTGATAGATGGATATTGTTTACGTGGTCAAATGGACAAGGCAGCAAGGCTTATAGATTTAATGATCAAAGATGGCTGCAAACCAGATGTCGTCACCTTCAATAGCTTAATGAATGGATATTGCAAGTCAAATAGGCTTAACAAAGCAATTAGCCTTTTTCAAGAGATGTTCCTTAAAGGATTGTTCCCTAATGTTGTCTCGTATAACACTATTATTGATGCTCTATGCAAGGACAATCAACTCTTATATGCACGACAGCTTTGTGAGGAAATGAAATGTCATGGACTAAAGCCAAATGTAATCACGTATAGTTCATTGCTTCATGGCCTATGTAAGAATGCACAGATTGATGAGGCAGTGCAATTCTTTAAGGACATGACAAACTGTGAGGTGCTCCCAGATATTATCACGTGCAATACCTTGATTAATGGCCTGTGCGAAGCTGGACGACTTGGAGAAGCAATGGACCTCTTCTCTTTTCTCATAGCTAAAGGGTTGCATCATGTGTATTCCTACAACATAGTGATCAAAGGGCTTTGCAAAAAAGGGTTGCTAACCGATGCTGGTGAATTATTGAAGAAAATGGAGTGCAACGGATGTTTTCCTAATGAGTGCACCTATAATACTATTATCAGAGGATTTCTGTATGGCAAGGATGTCAGCATGGGTTTAGAACTTGTCCGCACTATGAGAAACAAAAATTTTGCAGCTGATGCTCACACAACTTCGTTATTTCTTGGTTTACTGTCTGATCATTCTCTTAGTGTCTCGGACAAGGCTTTACTTCGAAGTTTTTTCAAGATCTGAGTAATTAGGTGTTTGGCCGTTAATGATAGGAATTGTAGTTTCTGCTAAGGCTCTGATGCTGGTCACAGAATCTACATTCTCTAACATAATGATCTCACCTCTTTTTAACTTGCATTTTCTAGTATTGAAGTAAAAGATGAAAACTTT
Organism: Beta corolliflora; assembly: GCA_947648045.1. Classification (NCBI taxonomy): domain Eukaryota; kingdom Viridiplantae; phylum Streptophyta; class Magnoliopsida; order Caryophyllales; family Amaranthaceae; genus Beta; species Beta corolliflora. Next base: position 3,300,885 of record CANSZD010000757.1, on the reverse strand, counting down.
TCTCGTTTCATTAGATATAAAAGTTATTCACTGTTTGCACTATGTCGTTAAATTAGTCAAGGATTCTAACTGGAAGCTTGTAACCTTTGGTAGGCTATATATTGTATTCTGATGTTTAAATCATCTTAGATGTGCAGAGTGTCTGATGGCTCAACTTTTCTCAGTTGGTTCCTGTCATGCTGATCATTTAAGTGGTGATCAATCAATCGATCAATTGGAAGAGTCGCTCAATGATTTTTGCCTCAATAACTAGTACCCCGTAACCCGTTCGTGTGTGGAGAATGATCAATCAGCCTATAATTGCTTGTCGAGTTATGTGATTTCATGATTTTCAATTTTTCTCTTCTATTGCTATGAGTGGTCTGATTCCAAGAAAACTAAAGGTTATGTGAAGACTGAACTCACTTAAATACAGAGTTTAGACATCAAAATTTATGTGATTGAATTTGTAAACTAGAATGTCATGGCATCATCAAGTAGTAAGGTACTAGCCTCTCAAGTTTTACTGTCATGATTTAAAATAATCTATTTGTTAGTTATAGTTATGTGGTAAAGTAAGTAAACTAGTGCTCAAACTCATGAGATGCTCGGATTGTGTAATAGGATTTTAGATGCACATTGGACATGAAAATTTTCTTGCAGAGGAAATCACCGTTTGGAGGAAATCAGAATAGAGAGGTCATATGTCACAGCTAGTAGGGTGAAGTTGGAAGTCTCAACATTTTTGGGGGTAATGAGGCTGAAGTTCTTGCTGCAATTCTAACGACCAATTCACTGAAGTACATTAACTAGAACCTACACTTGCAATGCCACTGATGATACATTTTCTTGTAGATTTTCAGGCCGTTAGTGTCAGCCATGAGGATTATGCCTTATTGATGATGATGTAGGAGAGTTCCTGGTCTCCCTACGACACTATTAATAAGCGAAAGTGGGTCTTTGATGTGTCCCTGTGTCGTAGTACTAGGTCACCTTGTGACTTCTATAACATTATTGAAAGAAGTTGTGAGAGTTGGACACAAGGAGTAGCCAATTACAGTACTTAGATGTTTATTGTGCATTACGGTGAACGTATCATTGATTTACAATAGCGCTGTTCTGCAACTTAATTACTGTGTGCTAACTGCTACGAGATGGATATCATGTTGTATGCAACGTTTTCCAGGTATGTAGAACTATCCTCTTATTGGAACTAAAATCAATTTTAGCGGAGTGGCTTATTGTTTGACAGGCACGGAAGCGCGATTTTGCACTATTCACAAGTTTCACTTTGACTGTTGTTTTTGACTTATACGTAAGAAAAAATATAGTTATGTGGGATCTTGTTAGATTCATCTCAATATGTACTTTATTAATATACACTTTTTATAATTTCTTCAAACACACAATTAGAGATATTAGTGTCTAAAGTTTTGCATTGGCATGTGTGAAAAGTGAAAGGGGGAAGATCTTTAGGAACCGGAGGGAATATATACAACTATGTACAGTAGTACGTTAATACGATTCTAAAGTTGCTCCGAGTAATTAGGTATTTGTAACAACTCAATTAGTTTCCATCCACTTTTATGTCCTTGATGACTTGTTTTTGATAATATTGGGGCCTTTACCTCTAAAAAAGAACAAACATGAAGTGTAGGAGGTCCTGTGATCTTTGACTCTTCAACTTTTTCTTATTTCAAAACATAAATTAGACCTAGCCAATGGTTGTTCTACTCGGCTTGTAATACTTTTATTCGAATTTGAATTGAGTCTTGAGCTTTTTCGAGCTTAGTTTTTGTAGTTCAATTTACCTTAAAACTCAACTTGAGTTAAATAATTATATTATATATATTTCATAAATAGGTTTTAACTACTTTCTTTGAGCTTTCACAAGTATTGTGCACAATATAAGTATAACTTTTCATGTAATTTCTATAATATGGAAAATTTTATAGCTAAAACATATTTCGAGCCTACTCGCGAACTTTTCGAATCACACTTTGCTATGATCGACTCTACAAAATTTCGAGCCAGGCTCGAATAGTTTACAAGCTAGCTTACCTCACTAACAAATTGAGATTTATGCTAGTTTACTCATAAAACTAGCATACTCAAAACATCATAAAATTGAGATATAACAAAACAAATGAGGTGGTATCGGTTGTGTTTTCCGGTAGTTTTGTAATTAGATTTTGTGCAATGATTGAGAATAGGCTTATCTAGGATTGATAGCCTATATATATATATATATATATATATATATATATATATATATATATATATATATATATATATATTGGAACCTGATTACAACAACGATAGGATGATGAATTGGAATAATACCATCAACCATGCCAAAAAACTGATGATATATCAGTAGACATTGCATCTGTTTTTCCAAGAAATGTAGTCTTCGGGGCAGGGGGTAGGTCTAGGATTTTATTCTTAGGGGCCTGGGAATAATCAACACAATAGTATATAAAAATTAAGAAAAAAATCCAAAAATGTGTAAAATTACCCACAAAAATTAATTTTATTTAAATCACAATTTAACAATTCCTTTAAATACACTATGACAATTCTTTGTTGATTATTTTTTAAAAGAAAAAGGTAATAATATCCATTTGGTTTATTCTCTTCATTCTTAAATTTATTTAGAAAAATTGATTTAATCAGTATTAACTATGGGCACCCTGACAAAAACAGTCCCTACTTCATTGTATTATCGTTGAGTTCCAACTTTTGGGGTATTTTACGATAATGGTACAGGTTAACCAGTAATCGATTTCAGAGGTTAATTTTTTTTTTTTGTTTTAAGGGGTATTGTACCTTTTCTTTCTCTCTCCTCCTCTTCCTTCTCCCCTGCCGACCCCTACAACCCACCTCCCTCCCCTGCCACATATCCCCCTCAATTCCCACCTCCCTCCCCTGCCACCCTGAATGAAACACCTCTCCTCTTCCCTCTCCCCTGCCACCCATTCCCCTCCCCTATAAATTGGTAAATGCTTTTACTTCATGGGTTTTGATCAATTGAGAATAAGTCATGATGAGATCAAATTTCTTTATGAACGTCTATGTGAAGTTTGATGTGTAAGTTTAATTTTGTTGACTTGTGTGCTGATACTAGCAACTCAATCTATTTTCAATTCAAGCACCTCCTTCCCACTCTCTTTCTCTTCCTTCCTCTCCATTCTCTGTTTTTGTGAGTTCTCATGATGTTAAAATAATATCCTCTTCTTCATAATTATGATGTAATTGGCTTTAATTATTCAGCTAATTTCTCCAGTTACTTAAGTTTTCCCTGCAATAATTGCAAGTAATTGAATTTGATTGGATGAATCTTTGCGGCAAAATCGCTGTGATTTGGTTCAGAAATCATTTACTTAGACAAAAAGAGAGAGAATGACTCTCGATATGATAAGCGTGCCCAAGTTTTTTTTAATTGTTTTCTCGCGATTATCTTTTCACTTCAAGCTATTTGTTTGATTTTATTTGATTTGAAATTTTTTTCTCTAAATTATTATGGAATTTTTCGATTTTCAGTTCTTCTTTGCGAAAGATTACATCTCAGATCAGAAACTTTCAATTTCATCATGCATTGATAATGGCCTAGTATGATTTAATGTCATGAGAGTTTATTGTTCTGCTGTTGTGATTAAACTTTTTGTTATCTTTATTTAACAGATGTAATCTAATCTTTGTGCATTTGCCAATTTGAAGGGTGGCAGGTAGGGGGTAGAGGAGGGGTGGCAGTGGCTGGGGAAAGGGGAGGTGGGTGAGGGGGTAGTGGGGTGGAAGAGGAGGGGGTTGGGTGGCAGGGGAGAGGTGGAGGACTGGAGGAGGGAGCAATGAGGGAAGGAGGGAGGAAAGAAGAGGAAGAAGATACGAAAAAAAAAATAGCAAAGTTTACCTTCTACAGCAGGTTTCTGCTAGGATTACCATTGTAAAATACCCCAAAAATTGGGATTGAACAATAATAAATTGAAGTAGGGACTTTTTGTCAGGGCGCCCATATTTGAGACTGATTAAATCAATTTTTCCAATTGATTTTAAAACTTTAATTAGATCCTAATTTAACAACCATTGATAATCTAACAACAAGATAATAATATAAAATTAGAATCATACTTTTCATACCCTTTCTAAAATTTACAAAATTGTATCATTAATTTATATTTACTCCTATTTTACGAATTTCAAATTAACATTCAACTTAACAGTTTATAATTTATACCTCAACATCATTGATATTGATATTACTAATTTGGAATTTGTATGATAATATAAATTTATGATCAATAACAATATTGTGTAAAAAACAACATCAGTTTAACAATAGAAGTGTTAATAACACACTAAAGTCCACAAAAGAAATGGCGAAAATTGCTTTTGGGAAAAACAAAAAAAGCGAAAAAATGAAAATAAACATTAAATAAGCTAACCTTGAGCCGCGTATGGCGACTGGATACTTGGGCCATGTACCTTTCTCTTACTGGTCTACTACTTGCGTAGTGTAGGGTATGTTGGCTTACCGCTGGTTGGTGTTGTGTGTGAGTATGTAGACTGTAGGGGCACAAAGCTTATGTCGCTTTACTTTTTTCTCTTTTTTTTTTCACTGTTGTTGTCAAACCTTTTGTTTTGGGTGAAAAAAGCGACTTACATTAATAAAGTACTTAAACAGTCATACAATCCGCCATATAAGCATCCATACAATAACCAGGGGGGACGGAAAAATCCTAGTTACATTCACACTATCTTCGTTACTACGAGCATGCTTGGCTATAATATCCGCTACATTGTTGTACTTCCTATTGCAATGTTCAATCTTCACCATTGGGAGGTTCTTCCATAGCTTTCTGCAATTGCAAAGTAAACTTGCATATTTATCAGCATACCCATCATTGTGACAAAGTAGATTTCGAACACGCAAACAATCCGTAAATATAATAGCATGGGTGAAATTATGATTTCCTGCAATTTGTAATCCAACTCTAATAGCCATCAACTCAACCATGAAGGAGTCCTGCGCAAAGGTACTTTGACAAAACTCCAACTTTCACTCATTACCCACATCTCGTACAACCCCTCAAGCCCAATATTTTACCCAATGTTAAAAACGAAGCATCACTTTTTGTTGTCAAACCTTAGCTTACATCTTAGACCTTTCTTAGGTTTGTAGGATATGGACTTTGAAAGCAGTTAGTGATTTTCGGCTTTTCCGCTACTGGCTTGCACGTGGTTTCAATTTTTTTAAATAAAAGTAAATTTTTTTATAGATATGGGGGAGTGCCACCCATGACCCAACGTGGGTCTGCCCAATCGGTAGCATAAGTGTGTATGAACAGGGAAGAAGGCAGTGTGGGCTGCGCTAAGGCATCTGACATGGACACCGGTGTGAAAGAACCATCGCAAGGAGTAGCAACAGAAGAATGCGTGTACAAGGTGATATGAGGTGAGATAACGAAGTCGAAAAAGATGCCATGGATGTCGAGGAATATGTAATTTGAGAAGACGACCTCAGGAAGAGAAAAGAGGTAGGGCCGGAAATTCGAAAGGAAAGAGGAAAATTGTGGCTATGAGCCGGTGATACCATAAAAATGATTGAGAATCGACTTACCTAGAATAGATAACCCTGGCAAAATATACATAACAATATAATACCGAGTCCTTATTACAAGAGACATCTACTCTAATAGATTCAAACGAGATCAAAGGTGAATTTACGATGTATAGTTCTAACGATTTTACCTTTGAAAAATCATCCATAGTCATAGGGATATTAAAGAATTCACCTAAGTATTTTAAGCGTGTATCGAATAGGAGTGGAGTAAAGAAGAAAAAAAGGGGAAGAGATGAAAGTTATAACATAAAAGTTCTCTATGTTTAGAGATTTTATTACATGTATTTACGAATGATAAGTGTGTTTTTAACGTACTTATTGAACTCTTTTTAAGCCCTCTTTATCCTAATTTTCCCTATTCTTCCCTATTATTTCTTCTCCTTTGTCCCTTCTATTTCACTTCCTTGATCATCCTTGATCATTGTGATACTTTACTAGATTTTTCGTAATTTTTGACCGATTTTCTAGCATTGTTGCTTTCACCTTGTGTTTCCCTTATTTCCAATGTAGGTGGGCCCCCCTAATGCAAGTACAAGTTCAAGAGACGACAAAAAAAACTCAATGAAAGAGCTTAAATTAAGCTTGGTGCTCCCGCACCCCTATCCTCATATCCACCTGCACAAAGGAAAGCAAAAGATGGCCAAGGCAGACAGCTAGGCACACCTGCACCTAAACTTGGTGCTCCCGCACAGTTATGCTAGGTGCGCCCAGACCTCTAGGCAAGCAGCGCTCTTCTAGAGACAAAAAGATAGGTGCTCCCACACCTATCGATTTTCCGGGATATTTTCAAGGCACTTTGTGCCATTTTAAGGCATTAGTTTGATTCCTATTCGAAGCATGCTTTCATTATTCAGTTTTTAGAAGATTATTAGGGTTTATACTACAGATAAAAACACTTAGATACTCTTTGATTTTTAATATTTGGATCAAAGCTATTGTGATTTTTACAACATTAAGGTACTGATTATTAATATAGTTTGACTTTAAACTTTTAATTCTTCTCTTTTTTTATATTATTCTTCTATCTTTTATCCATAATTAGGTTCAATTGATTATAGCTTCAAGATCAGTTGTAATTATTTTCTTATTCATTCTTTAATCATGTTTAGCCTTAGATTAGTTTACAATTTCAGATTTTAGGCTTTGAATCCATGATTAAGTTCTTAATCTAAGGTTTGGGTGAAAGTGTAGAAATTTAGGGCTTTCCTTTTGTTGTTAATGCAATTGGTTTTCAAATGATGATTATGCATTGATCTTGGTATTTTGAGATTTAAGGATATATATTGATCAAATTTACACTTTGGTATTTTGGTTACAAATATTTTTAGTTGAATTTTGAATGCAATTCTTATCCTCGTAAATCAACATAATTTTAGGTCCAAGATATTGGATAGAAATTAGGGGATCCTTTTAAAGGTTTTCCATATTCATCAACTAATTAAAAGACCATATGAGAGAGGTTTTAATTGGTTGATTGAGTGTTAATCTCGAGGAACATTTGAAAGAGGACTTGAGGAATTTTGAAGAGAACTAGTCCTTGCACGATCATTCATAATCGATGTTATATTGATAATCGATTTTGCTACATATTAGTAGCCTTGACCCAAGTGTTTTTTCATTGGTATTATATCCCTTATTCCTTTGATTTATTTGTTTTATTCTTAGTTCAATATCATAGTTTATTCCAACCAATTTTCAGGCCCCCCGTATACCTCTTCATCTAGGTAATTGAACTTACCTAGATTTCAATTAATCCCAATTTATCTGCAAGTCGACCATTTACATGTCTTTACTACATTCATAGTTAGTTAATTGTTTTGGAGTAATATATACTATGGAAAGCCATTTTTTGTGCCTTTACTACACTGAAAACCTCTTATCAACACCTCCTCATAGTTTTCTATACAACATTATTTGACTTATTTTAAGGCAAAAACAAAATGGATACAACATTTGACATATATTTCCTCCGTTTTAAAATAAATGAAACATTTACCATTTTAGGCCATTTTTAGGATAAATGAAACATTTTTATGTTTGGTACTTACTTTTCTCTATCTCTCTCTTCACCCCATGACCTTATTTTTCTTTCTCTCGATCTATTTCCTCTACTGAGTACCCGTGTCAAGGCCTTACAGTTTACTTAAAATAGAACAGAGGAAGTATTGTGAAACGTTACTATGTTAGGTACTTCTCTCTATCTCTCTCTCTTGTTCACATGACCCTCTTTTTCTTTCTCTCTATCTAGGGGCGTATCTAGGATTTATAATTTGGGGGGGTGCCTTGGCAGGGGGAGGTTCATAATAAAAATCTAGTGGGGGCAAAACAATATTAATAAGTTTTTTAAATGGGTTAAAGCTGTTAAACTATCTATTATATAGAAAAAAATTCAAGTTTCATAATGAAAGTTTTTTAATTTTATCAAGTTCAAATGGGATCAATTCAGGACCCCCATAGTTTTTAAAACATAGCCCCATCCCTGACTCCCTAATAATTGCTACATCAAACTAACAACAAATCTTATAAATTCTTAAGTTATAATAAAGTGGTTGCAAAAAAAACCAAGAAAAAGGAAAAAAAAAAAAAAAAAAAAAGAAAAGATGAGTACAAGATAGAGTTGGAAACAGGATTGGAGAAAACCAAAAGTGAAAATAAATAAAAGAAAACGAAAAGTGAAGATAAATAAAAGAAAACAAAAAGTGAAGAAAAACAAAAGAAAGCAAAATGAGTCAAAGTGGATTCAAACTAGGGATGGCAATGGATCCTGGACCTGGATTTGTTTTTTCGGATCTGGATCCTAAAATTTCAGACCCGTTGGTTCCGGTCCCGTTGTCAAATTACGGATCTGGGTCCGAATCTGACCTGAGATCCGGACCCGGATCAGTGGATCCTTTTTTTAAAAAAAATTAGCTGGGCTGGGAAGTTAACGGTCCAAACTCTCGAAAGCTTTACTCCCTAAACCCTAACTTCACACCCTCCCCTTCTCTAAGTTCCCTCTCACGCCTCTGAGTTCTCTCTCACCCCCTCCACTTACCTCTCTCCCCAGCAGAGAACAGGCACCAGTTCCCAAACCCCATCAACGCCCCATCACTCTCCCGCCACAGCACACGCCTTCTCTTTCTCCACCAACCTGCGCCGTCGAACGCACCTGGCGACTAGATGACCACCAGTAAAGACCTCCACTGCATGACCGTCACTAAGCTCACCGCACCACTACAACCAGCAGCACCACCAAGCCCCTTAGCCGCACCGCTCCGCGCCCCTACCTCCACCCGGCCTAAACGGTTACCACACGCAACACTAAATTTCTTAGTTTATTTTGTTTTATATTTGAGGTAGGAAATTTTTTTAGGTTTTAGCAAGAAAATTGTTTGTAATCTACTTCATTGTTGCGAATTGCTAAGTTTTTTTGTTGTGTATTTGAGATTTTATTGCTGAACTTTCAATTGAATTTGTTTAAATGAAATCCTTGATTTGAATTTATGGTAAAGTTACTGAATTTGGTTGCCAATTTGTGGGAAGTTGTAGAATTGTTTTTCGTATAGGCAGTGTTGTGGTCATTGTTAATTTGTTATGATTGGATCCGTAAGATCCGCATTATCCGGAGCTGGGTCTTATTTTTTTAGACCCGATGGATCTGGGTCGGATCTGGATCCGGCATCTGAAAATGGGTCTGGATCCGGGCCCATAAGGACCCTGGGCCCGTATCCGACCGGCCGCCATCCCTAATTCGAACACGGGAAGAAAAGTTGAGAGCATAAAAAGCGAGCCACTGCTCCGCCTCCTTCCATGCGATACTAAAATATAAAATTTATTTTTATCATCAAACAACTACAAAAGCGCGACCTGGATTTTTTTTGGGTGGGCCGGGGCCACCCAGGACCCTTATTGGGTCCGCTCCTATTGTCTCTATCTCTTTGCTCTCGTAATTTCCCGTGCTAATTCCCTACGGATCAGTTAAAATAGAACATAGGAAGCACCAAACGACACTACTATTTTCTCGAAAAAAAAAACATAAAAGTTTATTTCTTTTTATTTATTTATCTATTCAAAAAAATTACTTGACTTATTAACGAAAATGCCTTGACAAAAATTCAGGTATTACATTGAATTTGAATGAGGAAAGAGGAAGCTGGCAAATAGGTGTGTTGTGTTGCTCAGTTGCTCTTGCTCACTGAAGTTAGTCAAGAGTAAAGAGAGAATGATGAGAAGAAATTCTGGGTATGGAGCTGCTGCTCTTCTTTCTCTCTCTTCCACTCCATTTCTTCGTGTTCGTGGAGTTCAAGGTAATATTGTTCTCAATTCTGTTGATAATTCCTGCAATTTCTTACTTGGCTTTCGAAATTACTCCAATTGTACAACAGATTTTGATGTTGATGACCCTCGATTGTTGCTCAGATCTATGAAACAACAATGTAAATTAGGGTTTACTAAAATTGAGCATGCTGTTTCCCTCTTCCATGACATGAAATCGTTGCGCCCTCTTCCTTCTATCATTGATTTTACTCAGCTGTTTACTGCAATGTTGAAGATGAAACCCCACCCCCCTTTTTCCACTGTCATTTCTCTCTACAGGCAGCTGCTGTTATCATGTATCCGTCCAAATGTTTATTCCCTTAATATTCTGGCTAATTGCTATTGTCGTTTGGCCCATGTTGATTTTGGGTTTTCGATTATCGCTTATATAATTAAGCTTGGCTATCAACCTGATATTGTCACCTTTGGTACCATCATTAATGGCCTCGTTCAATCCGATAACTTAGATCAAGCCGTTCAATTGTTGGATAAAATTGTCAAGCTTGGGTTTCAGCCCAGCTTGGTTATCTACGGTACTATGTTCAAAGGTCTCTGTAGGACTGGCAACAATGCTGGTGCTCTCAAAATACTTAGGAACATGGAGTCTCATGGCCATTATACACCTAATTTTGTGATTTATAACACCATTATTGATAGTCTTTGTAAAGACCAGTTATTACCTCAGGCCCTTGGCCTTTTTGCTGAGATGAAAACCAAGGGCATCCGACCTGATGTTGTCACCTATAATACCTTAATCCGAGGCATGTGCTCTTTGGGGCAATGGAAAGATGCTGAGGAGTTGTTGACTGAGATGTTGGGGAGCAACATAACTCCTGGTGTTGACACCTACAACACATTGATTGACATGTATTGTAAAGAAGGCAAGGTTGGGGAAGCAAGGGATATATTTGAATACATGATTAAAAGAGGTCAGGTGCCTGATATCATCACTTACAATGCTTTGATAGATGGATATTGTTTACGTGGTCAAATGGACAAGGCAGAAAGGCTTTTGGGTTTGATGACCAAAGATGACTGCAAACCAGATGTGGTCACCTTCAGCAGCTTAATAAATGGATACTGCAAGTCAAAAAGGCTTAACAAAGCAATTAGCCTTTTTCAAGAGATGTGCCTTAAAGGATTATCCCCTGATGTTGTCTCGTATAACACTATTGTTGATGCTCTATGCAAGGACAATCAACTCTTATATGCGCGACATCTTTATGAGGAAATGAAATCTCATGGACTAAAGCCAAATGTAATCATTTATAATTCATTGCTTCATGGCCTATGTAAGAATGCACAGATTGACGAGGCAGTGCACTTCTTTAAGGATATGAGAAACTGTGAGGTGCTCCCTGATATTATCACGTGCACTACTTTGATTGATGGACTGTTCGAAGCTGGACGATTTGGAGAAGCAATGGACCTCTTCTCTTTTCTCATAGCTAAAGGGATGCATGATGTGTATTCCTACAACATAGTGATCAAAGGGTTTTGCAAGAAAGGGTTGTTAACCGATGCTGATGAACAATTGAAGAAAATGGAGTACAATGGATGTCTTCCTGATGAGTGCACCTATAATACTATTATCAAAGGATTTTTGTATGGCAAGGATGTCAGCAAGGTTTTAGAACTTGTCCGCACTATGAGAAGCAAAAATTTTGCAGCTCATGCTCACACAACTTCGTTATTTGTTAGTTTACTCTCTGATCATTCTCTGAGTGTCTCGGACAAGGCTTTACTTCGAAATTTTTTGCAAGATCTGAGTAGTTAGGTGTTTGGCCTTTAATGTCACGAATTGTAGTTTATGCTAAGGATCTGATTTTCTGGTCACTGAATCTACATTATCTAACATAATGATCTCACCTCTTTTTGACTGTCATTTTCTAGTACTGAAGTAAAAGATGAAAGCTTTGCACATTCCATCAGATAGAATAGGTGTTCAGCTTTTGCACTATAGCCTTGCCAATTCTTCATAAATCACAAGTTTTCCCATCATTCTCACTTCTATATTACAGCTGCAGAGAACTCAAAAGATTTGTAGAGTCATACGCTTGGTCTTCTAGTTGAGTTGTCTGACTGGCTTTTTCTTTTCTTTCCGGTTTTGAAATCTCCTCTTTTCCCTGTTACGTGTTCTGACCATATTGAGATTCTAACTGGAAGCTTGTAAACTTTGGTAGGCTATTATATTCTGATGTCATCTAAGATTTGCAGTGTCTGTGATGGCTCAACTTTTCTCAGTTGGTTCCTGATCATGTTGATCTTTCAAGCGATGATCAATCAATCGATCAATTGGAAGAGTCGCTCAATAATTTTTGCTACAAGTACCTAGTAGCTTTTCTTGTGTGGAGAAATCAATCAGCCTATAATTGCTTGTCGAGTTATGTGATTTCATGATGTTCAAACTTTCTCCTCTATTGCTATGATTGGTCTGATTCCGAGAAATTTACAGGCCATGTGAAGACTGAACTTAAATACAGAGTTTAGACGTCAAAAATTATGTGATTGTATTTGTAAACTTGAATGCCATGGCATCATCAAGTAGTAAGGTACTAGCCTCTCAAGTTTTACTGTCATGATTTAAAATAATCTATTTGCTAGTTATAGTTATGTAGTAAAGTAAGTAAACTATTGCTAAACTCATGAGATGCACGGATTGTGTTATAGGATTCTAGATGCACATTAGACATGAAAGTTTTCTTGCATGAGGGAATCACCATTTGGAGGAAATCAGATTAAAGAGGTCATATGTCACAGCTAGTAGGGTGAAGTTGGAAGTCTCAACATTTTTTGGGGGTAATAAGGTTGAAGTTCGTCTGGCTGCATTTTGAATGACCAGTTCACTGAAGTACATTAACTAGAACCTACTCTTACAATGCCTCCGATGATACATTTTCTTGCTGATTTTCAGGCTGTTAGTATAGCCATGAGGATGATGCCTAATTGATGATGATGTAGGAGATTTCCTTGTCTCCTTACCACATTATCAATAAGCAAAAGTGAGTAGTTGATGTGTCCCTGGTTCGTAGTACTTGTGGGCATCTTGATTTGAATATTTTTTTTTTTATAGAAACAAGATATCTTAATGCTATTCAATAGGTCACTTTGTAACTTCTATAACAGTATTAAAAGAAGTTGTAAATTACTACATCCCCTGTCCCAAAATACAGTTCTTGTGTTTTTTTTTTGCATGGTCTCCAACACATATCTTTAACCTTCACATTATCTTTATCTACGTAAAATTATAAAAAGTTGATATTATTAAACTACACATATTTAGACAAATCTAAGAAAATTGCATGAGTATGTTTTTTTTGTATATATCGATGAGAATATTTAGTCAAAGGTTTTTAAGTTTGACCATAAAAAATGAAAGGAGAACTATGTTTTGGAACAGAGGGAGTAACATTAACCGTTCAAATTAACCATTGTTACCTCTTGTTGGATTCCGATGGTTCTTTTTTTACGTAAAAATCACCAAAATGACATCGAATATAGAATGCACATTTTTTTTTTGACATCGAGAAAATTTGCATTAATTAAAAAGTGGAGTACAACCTAATGCTAATACAAGCAAACATACACAACCAAATAGTAATAAGAGCTTTATTAGCTCGTACATACTTTATGCAAAAACAACTAACTATTACATGTCTAGTCCAAAAGCAGCTTGTTTTGCGCGACGATGGGTGAGGTTGGGTTAAATGTCTTGATGAAAAAGACCTGATATGAGAGGGACTCTGTTGTAATACGAAACTCTGACGATCTTCAAGGAGAGACTGCCGCACTAGAGCTAGTGGACCCCAATGTCCACTAGGCACTAAATCCCAAGGTTCTCGAAAAGAAACATCCTCCTGGGTATCAATTGATTCAACGAACGATGAAGTCACTTCCTTTGGTGACTTCTGACCCTGCTTCAAGGGTACCCGGAGTTTAGACTCATTGGACTGAAATTTGAAAGATGTGGAGGTCGAAACTTGCTACAAATCAAATTGGAGGGCCTCCCACATGATGCATTTTTTAGGTGTGATGACAACTTAAGCCATCACGAGAAATTGGGGCGAGTTAGATTGATGAACTTCGCCCCACTTATGGATCCGAAGATCCAACCTCACAATCCCAAAACTAAAAGAACGACGCACAACATATATGAACTGATAACCTCCTCTCATCTGGATCAACACTCGAATTCCTGAAGCGGCATAAACCTCACGGCCAACTCCATGATCATTGACTCTATTCAACAGGTTTTCTAGATCTTCCTTTGTCATAGGAAAACAAGAACCTTGCACTACCTACCTATCACTTCTAACAAATACCCAAGCACATTCAGACACAAAAAGGCAAGGGTTATTGGATCTGGAAGATACTGAATTAAAACTGAAACATAAAACGAACATTAAACAACCTAAGAACGCGAGTACGAATTTCATATTAGTACTCGGCCAAGAAGGAAACCGGGGATGGGGAAAGGGAACTTGACCAAACAGGGGAGAGGGGAAGGGAACTCGACCAAAACAGGGGAGAAGGGAGGGGAGCTCGACCAAGACAGGGGAGGGGTGTAATACTCCGTATTTTTCGTAAGTTATTAATTATAATTTTTAAAAGGATTTTAATTATTAAAGAGGTTTATTATTAATTATAAAGGTTTTAAATAGGCTTTTATGATATATTATGGGGTTTTCAAATAAATTCTAGCCCAAATTATATATTGGGCCTAAGTTTACAAATTATAATCCAAGTAGTTAGTTTAGTAGTTGAAGATATTTCTTAAAAGAAAATCATAAAAGATTGACAAAAAAAAAAAAAAAAAAAGGAAAAAGATTTAAAGAAATTTAAAAAAAAAAAAAGATTTATAAAAAGAAAAAGAAAAATTTTTAGCGCATAAATCTCATGCGGCTAAGAAGTTGAGCGTGATAAAGTTTTTGGTTATTATTTTCCTTTTTGCTTATCTTTTAGTTACTTTACCTTCTATAGTTATGTATTATGGGATAATTTATATCGTTTCCTAATCTTAGTTGGATAATCGTAAATATTAGCTATATCTTAGCTAGATTAGTTTATCTTTTGCCTTAAATTCATCTTTTAGTTTCCTAGTCCTATTCCGATTCTACCTATCCGACTAGTATAAATAGGGGTCTCCACCCATCATATTCTTCACACCAAATTTGAGAAATAAATCTCTTTTCTCAAGTTTAAACTCTCTCTCTCTTAGCCCACCATTTCTCTTCTCTACTAGTAGTTATTAATTTTCAAGGTGCGTGTATATGTAAATCTTTAATAATTATTTTGCAACCTTAGTATCATGTTTTTAGGAAAATATTTTGGATTGACGTCCATGTTTTTATAAGTTTTATTATGAACTACATGTGTTTTGTATGAACATCTTTGAATGGTTATTAATTTTATTATGCACTTAAATCATGCCTTTAGTTCAATATTATTATAAAGTTTGATCTTTGAATCTATATCATATAATTTACAAGGAGTTTGCTATCTAAATGCATGTTTAAATTTTAAAAGGGAGTGTTTTTGAACTATTATTATTTTTCAAAGGTTACCCCTTGAGCGAGTTATTTTATTTATGCCTTTTTATGGCTAAATTTATAAGTAGTACTATTCTTTTTAAGGGAGGATTATTTCAGAAGGATTTTTATTAGATATATGATCTTTTATGATCCCAATTATAAAGAGGCAACAACTTGTTATTTATTAGCAAGAACGGTAGCTATTAATATTATTTACCCAGGTAACGGCTTGTTATTTATTAGCAAGAACGGTAGCCATTATATTATTTACTCATGTACTTTTTGTATAAGTCATGTGGACAAGGTAGTATCCCCTCGTAATAGACTCGGTAAGGAATACTAAACTTGGGGGTGTGCACACTTTAGGAAAGGTACCTAGGCAAGGAAAAAGGAATTTTATCAAGGTTATATACTTTATATTATACAAGTATTATCAAGTATCCAGAAAGTTTTTCGAAATTAAATATTTCAAATGTTAAATTAAATAAAGTGTTTAATATTCCGCATATACATGTACTCAGTATTTTTACTGACACGCTTTTATTTGTTTTGTTTTATGGCTTTGTCCCTGTGATGACCCTATTTTGACGAGCAGAATTCACAAGTTGATATGATGCATACTTCATATGAGGGAGGTAGTGAGGAATCATAACTAGTCAAGGAGTTGTTATTTCATTTTCTTTATTTTTATTATTGTCGTCATAGTTGTACAATAAAGTTTATATATATTAATAAAGAGGAGTTATTTAAGTTATTTTCGCTGCATTAGTTTCAAGTTTAGTTAGTAGTTAGTATTAAAGCCTTTAATAAGTGGTATCAGTTTTCCAGGCTCTTTTTGCAAATAAAATAAACAGTCAATGAGAGTATGGGTAGATCTAGGAAGGGCATATAAGTTAGAGTTTCGCATTCTATTTGCAATTTTTTTTTGACATATTATATTATGTGAAAAAAAAAATTTCTTTCTTTTTAAGCAAATACTTATATTTTCAAGTATAAATATTTTCTGATTTATAATTTGAAGAACGAAATAAGTATGTGGATTTATTTTTCTGAAGAAAGTTATGGCTAAGGAAAGACTTGGTACACTTAAGTTGGCCGTTTTTGCCGCACCTCTCTTTCCTGGGAATTCACTCGACTAGTTATTCATACACTATGAATCTAGTACTCAGATAAATAACTCTTTTGGTCATATACATACATATTATTTTTCAAAAATATCAAACAAATTTTTTTTCTTCTGGGAATTTCAAATATTTTTCGATTCATTTCAAATTATAGTTCAAATGTTATTTTTATTTTGACTATTATTTCAACATACAATCCGTATTTATCTTATAATTCCATATATTTATTCGAATTATAAAGCTGAAACTTTATTTATAAAGTATTGATTTTTTTTAATGAATTGTTTAGTGTTTATTGTTCTATTTGTAATATGATTATTTTGAATATATTTTAAGGAAGTTTGACTTAATTTCAAGTTAATATGAAAAATCTTTGTATTTTTCAAAAGCAAAAGAAAGAGTTTATTGTTTATTATAAGAATTGAGTTGTTATTATTTTGTCTTTCATGACATGTTATTAAGAAAAGCTACTTGCAAGTTGTGTTATAACTATCTCTTACGTTATATTTTTTTTTTGGCATGTATATTTTCTATGAGATGAACTTGGTTATTTAATGTCTTAAATGACATGTATTCATCATATGATCCAATTCATGCAAAGTGATTTATATACATTGTATAAAATATCAATATGTTTATTTTGTGTATTGATAAGTGTGAGGAGAACTTATGACTTCAAAGTAAGAATAGTTGACTATTTTAGATTCATTAAAGGTGAAGAGTGCCTTGATTTATTCCTTTGAAGGAAAGAAGTTTAGTAGTTATTTTTTTTAGTAGGAGTGAAGAAGACAATACATTATGATATGTGCTAAGAATTGTGATTTGAAGTTTTAATCAGTTGGGTGATCTTTAATATATAGTGACATGAGTAAGGAAGGAAACTTTTATGATTTTTGGAAACAAGAAGTAGGAGATTAATGGTTTATACTAGCTTGGAGGAATTATTAAGATTTAGATAAATTAAATATTTTGTTTATGGATATAGTCAACACCATCTTAGCAATGATATACAAATAACCTTTAAAAGGTGACAAAATAAGGAATATTATGAGGACCTTATAGGTATATGAGATACCATATATGAAGTTGGGTTTAATTAAGGAATTTTCCCCTATCTTTGAATCGCAAATATTTAAAAGGAGTTATCGTTGTTATAGTTAAGCAAAGAAAGTATGAAGTAAGACCATATTTGAAACTTTAGCAGGTTCCTTTAGATCATTTTTGTTTTAAAAGGTGAAGTAAGATACTAGAATTCTCTAAATGTATTTTAAGTTGATTTTGGAGATTATTGAGTGTCAAGAGGAGTATTATATTTGGGAGTAGTCTTAAACTTTTGCATGAATGATAGTGTATAATTGTTGTTTTGGCAATATGAAAGATAGAGTGACTATATATAAGGATTGGGTATATCACTTATTGAAATAAATAAGTGACTCTAATAATAGAAGAAATATATTCTTTTGGGAGAAATTTGGAGCTTAATAAAAGAGAAAAGGGAAGAAACTAGTCATTCAAGGTAATTGATTTTCGAAAGAATAGTCGTATTTTTTATATTATGGACTTAAACATTGAGTTTATATTATGTGAAGGAGTTAATTTTATTGAAATGAAGATTGTATGAATTTTTAGGAAAATATTATGTATTTACTATCTCAAGTCGTAGTTGAGTACTGTCTATTTTGAGAGAGTATTAATTATGGTACTTTAAGAAAAAAAATTAAAGATGAATTTCGAGGAGTTTTAGTTTTGAGGACCTAAGTAAGGAAGTTTATTTTTCTTCAAGTATATGTTGTGTTAGTATATATACTAACAAGTTTTGCTTGTGAATAATGATGAATTGATTTGATTTTGATTTGTAGTAGGATTAAGGGTAATTTTTTTTTATATTCATTGTGAGACCTTCATGTGTCATGTGAAGCTGATTAAATTTTGAGGAGAAAGCAAACATATTTTACAAACAAAAGGAAAAAGCTGTTTGAATATTGTATTTTCGAGTAAAGCTTGCGAAAAGTTTTATAAAATTCTTTTGTTCTCTTTATATTATAGCATTTTCATAATATATTAGAATTTGCCTCAAGTTTTTTTTTTCCTGCTACTCCTGCCTTTAGTATCAATTTGTAATTCTTTATTATTCTAGAATTTGGAAAAATTTCCTACTCAAGTTTTAGAAAATTTTCAGTTTGTCATAAACTATAACCTTTTGTACTTATTCAAATACTTTCTTTATTATGTTGATCTATTATTGAAGACAATTATTTCTATTATTAATACCTTGAAACATAAGTTATTTTTTTTTTAAAAGCTTAAATGTTATTTTTGGAAGTGTTATTATCTCTCTAGTAATTTTATTATTACATTCCCAGCAACGATTCTTATATTGTTTGCATTACAAATTTGGTAAATAATTTTAAGTCAAATTTTAAGCCTTAGCGAGTTACGGGGGTGTAACTCCTTTTAAGGGGGGTAGAAAGCGATAGAGTTTTGCGCTTTTAACTTAAAATGTTATTTTTGACCTAATTTTGACTTATTTTATGAGTTATTAATTGAGCCAACTTACTTTGATTCAAATTTTTGTGATATATGTGAATTACATGCTTTATTTTTGTTTGTTTGCTTGCTTTAAGTTTCGATGACGAAACTTCTTTTAAGGGGGTAGTCTGTAATACTTCGTATTTTTCGTAAGTTATTAATTATAATTTTTAAAAGGATTTTAATTATTAAAGAGGTTTAATATTAATTATAAAGGTTTTAAATAGGCTTTTATGATATATTATGGGGTTTTCAAATAAATTCTAGCCCAAATTATATATTGGGCCCAAGTTTACAAATTATAATCCAAGTACGTAGTTAGTTTAGTAGTTGAAGATATTTCTTAAAAGAAAATCATAAAAGATTTACAAAAAAAAAGGAAAAAGATTTAAAGAAATTTCAAAAAAAAAGATTTATAAAAAGAAAAAGAAAAAACAAAGAAAAAGAAAAATTTTTAGCGCACAAATCTCATGCGGCTAAAAAGTTGAGCGTTATAAAGTTTTTGGTTATTATTTTCCTTTTTGCTTATCTTTTAGTTATTTTACCTTCTATAGTTATATATTGTGGGATAATTTATATCGTTTCCTAATCTTTGTTGGATAATCGTAAATATTAGCTATATCTTAGCTAGATTAGTTTTTCTTTTTTCTTAAATTCATCTTTTAGTTTCCTAATCCTATTCCGATTCTACCTATCCGACTAGTATAAATAAGGGTCTCCACCTATCATTATATATTCTTCACACCAAATTTGAGAATTAAATCTCTTTTGTCAAGTTTAAACTCTCTCTCTCTTAGCCTACCATTTCTCTTCTCGACTAGTAGTTATTAATTTTCAAGGTGCGTGTATATGTAGATCTTTAATAATTATTTTGCAACCTTAGTATCATGTTTTTAGGAAAATATTTTGGATTGACGTCCATGTTTTTATAAGTTTTATTATGAACTACATGTGTTTTGTATGAACATCTTTGAATGGTTATTAATTTTATTATACACTTAAATCATGCCTTTAGTTCAATATTATTATAAAGTTTGATCTTTGAATCTATATCATATAATTTACAAGGAGTTTGCTATCTAAATGCATGTTTAAATATTTAAAAGGAAGTGTTTTTGAACTATTATTATTTTTCAAATGTTACCCCTTGAGCGAGATTTTTTATTTATGCCTTTTTATGGCTAAATTTATAAGTAGTACTATTCTTTTTAAGGGAGGATTATTTCAGAAGGATTTTTATTAGATATATGATCTTTTATCGGATTTTAAATCACCCAAGAACTGGTTTGACGAATTAAATTTTCACCGGTGCACTCGCGTTTTCAACAATTCACCTGGTGCCCCTAAGGTTTTGAAAAATACCTGAAATACCCTTAATGACTAACGGCCGTCAACTCCGTTAGTCATTAAGGCTAAATCAACGAAATTAACCCCTAACTACCCTAATTAATACTAATTAATCCTAATTAACTCTAATGAAACCTAATTAATACTTTTAACCCCTAATTAGCCTATCTCTCTCCCTAACCCCTAACCCACCACCTGACCCCACCCTCCCACCACCCCACCACCCACTCCCACCCCAAAGAACACCCCCCCCTCCGTAGCCCCCGCCCCCACCCCCCCCCCTCGCAAGGCACCTCCCCCACCCCTCGCAGCCCTCCCCCCCCCCAGCGCGACCCCAGGCCCGACCCCTCCCCTCCACCGTCGTAGCCCCCTCCCCCCTTCCCACTGCCCGGCTCGGCCCCCTCCCCTTCCCCTTCGATTTCTCTCCCAGACGTACTCACACCTGCGCACCACAAAAACAACAACACTGCGCGGGGCCTTGTAGGAAGGTGGCGCCGGCGGTGAACGGAGAAGAGCGGCAGTGATATGTAGATGCAAAAAAGAATCCCGGATCTAAAACCCAAAGCTTTTAACCCAAAGCCATCGTCGGAGATGCCGAGCACCGAAGCCGCCGTCGGAGAAACCGGAACCCAAAGCCCGCCGTCGACGGAGTGAGAAAGACGAAATGGTGAGAGAGGCGAAATCGAACGGGAGGGGGGTGGGGGGGGCTAGGGCGGCACGGGAGGGGGGTGGGGGGGGGGAGGGAGCTGGGCTGGCGGCGGGGAGGGGAGGGGGGGTTGCGGCTGTGGAGGGGGTTGCGGGGTGTGGAGGGGAGGGGGAGGGGGGGGGGGTGGAGGGAAGGGGGGAGGGGTGGGGGGTGGTGGAGGGGGGGGGAGGGGGAGGGGGTGGGGGTGGTAAGTTGGTTGTCAATTATGCTTGTTCCATGGCGTGGGGCTGACTTTGGTGCGATTTCTTTGTTGGGCTAACTCATTCTACCGTAAGGTTTTGATTTCTATTTTCTTATGGGAAAACTGTGTTGATTATTTCATGTGAAGCATAGTTTCTGTATTGATTTATTTTTACATGTTGAATTTGATATTCAAACACTTCAATGGGGGTGGGTTAAGAATCAAACACTTCAATGCAGCAGTAATACTTCAATGGGGGTGGGTTAAGAATCAAACACTTCAATGCAGCAGTGGGAGGTAGTGGTGGGTGTTGGTGGTGCTGTTGTGGTGGAGAGAGAAATGAAATACGAGTGAAAATGTTGGCAATTGTTGAATCCTAAATTCTCAAAAACCATAGGGGTAAATGGTGAATAAAGTTTGTAACGGAAACTTAACGGCAGGGGCACGTCAGGTATTTTTCAAAACCTTAGGGCACCAGGTGAATTGTTGAAAACGCGAGGGTACCAGGTGAATTTCGTCAAACCACAGGGGTACCTGGTGAAAAATCCGTAATATTATTTACCCAGGCAACGACTTGTTATTTATTAGCAAGAACAGTAGCCATTATATTATTTACTCATGTACTTTTTGTATAAGTCATGTGGATAAGGTAGTATCCCCTCGTAATAGACTCAGTAAAGAATACTAAACTTGGGGGGTGTGCACACTTTAGGAAAGGTACCTAGGCAAGGAAAAAGGAATTTTATCAAGGCTATATACTATATATTATACAAGTATTATCAAGTATCCAGAAAGTTTTTTCGAAATTAAATATTTCAAATGTTAAATTAAATAAAGTGTTTAATATTCCGCTATATACATGTACTCAGTATTTTTACTGACACGCTTTTATTTGTTTTGTTTTATGGCTTTGTCCCTGTGATGACCCTATTTTGACGAGCAGAATTCACAGGTTGATATGATGCATACTTCATATGAGGGAGGTAGTGAGGAATCATAACTAGTCAAGGAGTTGTTATTTCATTTTCTTTATTTTTATTATTGTCGTCATAGTTGTACAATAAAGTTTATATATATTAATAAAGAGGAGTTATTTAAGTTATTTCCGCAGCATTAGTTTCAAGTTCAGTTAGTAGTTAGTATTAAAGCCTTTACAAGTGGTATCAGTTTTCCAAGTTCTTTTTGCAAATAAAATAAACAGTCAATGAGAGTATGGGTAGATCTAGGATGGGCATATAAGTTAGAGTTTCGCATTCTATTTGCAATTTTTTTTGACATATTATATTATGTGAAAAAAAAAATTCTTTCTTTTTAAGCAAATACATATATTTTCAAGTATAAATATTTTCTGATTTATAATTTGAAAAACGAAATAAGTATGTGGATTTATTTTTCTGAGGAAAGTTATGGCTAAGGAAAGACTTGGTACGCTTAAGTTGGCCGTTTGTGCCGCACCTCTCTTTCCTAGGAATTCACTCGACTAGTTATTCATACACTATGAACCTAGTACTCAGATAAATAACTCTTTTGGTCAAATACATACATATTATTTTTCAAGAATATCAAACAAAAATATTTTTTTTATAGGAATTTCAAATATTTTTCGATTCATTTCAAATTATAGTTCAAATGTTATTTTTATTTTGACTATTATTTCAACATACAATCCGTATTTATCTTATAATTCCATATATTTATTCGAATTATAAAGCTGAAACTTTTTTTATAAAGTATTGATTTTTTTTTATGAATTGTTTAGTGTTTATTGTTGTATTTGTAATATGATTATTTTGATTATATTTTAAGGAAGTTTGACTTAATTTCAAGTTAATATGAAAAATCTTTGTATTTTTCATAAGCAAAAGAAAGAGTTTATTGTTTATTATAAGAATTGAGTTGTTATTATTCTGTCTTTCATGACATGTTATTAAGAAAAGCTACTTGCAAGTTGTGTTATAACTATCTCTTACGATTTTTTTTTTTTTTGGCATGTATATTTTCTATGAGATGAACTTGGTTATTTAATGTCTTAAATGACATGTATTCATCATGTGATCCAATTCATGCAAAGTGATTTATATACATTGTATAAAATATCAATATGTTTATTTTGTGTATTGATAAGTGTGAGGAGAACTTATGACTTCAAAGTAAGAATAGTTGACTATTTTAGATTCATTAAAGGTGAAGAGTGTCTTGATTTATTCCTTTGAAGGAAAGAAGTTTAGTAGTTATTTTTTTTAGTAGGAGTGAAGAAGACAATACATTATGATATGTGCTAAGAATTGTGAAATACTCCCTCCGTCCCATAATATAAGTCCTGATTCTGTTTTTACACGGGAATTAAGGTAAAGTGGAATCTTGTTTTATTTGAATAAAAAAATTCATTTTTATTGGGAAACACCTACATTGTTTTTTTCTTTTTAACAAAAAATAAAAGCTGAACATTAATGTTGCATAGTTTAATGTGTAGAAGAGTACAATGGGGTATAAGATTCCATTTTATCATTAATAATGATGCATTGGAAGCTGAAATTATAAAGACTTTTTGGGAATTAAATTATTTTTATGAGGGCATTTTGGGCATAATTATTGACTGAAAATAGAAACAAGACTTATATTTTGGGACACTTTAAAAGGAAATGAGACTTATATTATGGGACGGAGGGAGTAGTAATTTAAAGTTTTATTCAGTTGGGTGATCTTTAATATATAGTGACATGAGTAAGGAAGGAAAAATTTATGATTTTTGGAAACAAGAAGTAGGAGATTAATGGTTTATGCTAGCTTGGAGGAATTATTAAGATTTAGATAAGTTAAATATTTTTTTATGGATATAGTCAACACCATCTTAGCAATGATATACAGATAACCTTTAAAAGGTGACAAAATAAGGAATATTATGAGGACCTTATAGGTATATGAGATACCATATATGAAGTTGGGTTTAATTAAGGAATTTTCCCCTATGCTGAATCGCAAATATTTAAAAGGAGTTATCGTTGTTATAGTTAAGCAAAGAAAGTATGAAGTAAGACCATATTTGAAACTTTAGCAGGTTCCTTTAGATCATTTTTGTTTTAAAAGGTGAAGTAAGATACTAGAATTCTCTAAATGTATTTTAAGTTGATTTTGGAGATTATTGAGTGTCAAGAGGAGTATTATATTTGGGAGTAGTCTTAAACTTTTGCTTGAATGATAGTGTATAATTGTTGTTTTGGCAAAATGAAAGATAGAGTGACTATATATAAGGATTGGGTATATCACTTATTGAAATAAATAAGTGACTCTAATAATAGAATAAATATATTCTTTTGGGAGAAATTTGGAGCTTAATAAAAGAGAAAAGGGAAGAAACTAGTCATTCAAGGTAGTTGATTTTCGAAAGTATAGTCGTATTTTTTTATATTATGGACTTAAACATTGAGTTTATATTATGTGAAGGAGTTAATTTTATTGAAATGAAGATTGTATGAATTTTTAGGAAAAGATTATTTATTTACTACCTCAAGTCGTAGTTGACTACTGCCTATTTTGAGAGAGTATTAATTATGGTACTTTAAGAAAAAAAATTAAAGATGAATTTCGAGGAGTTTTAGTTTTGAGGACCTAAGTAAGGAAGTTTATTTTTCTTCAAGTATATGTTGTGTTAGCATATATACTAACAAGTTTTGCTTGTGAATAATGATGAATTGATTTGATTTTGATTTGTAGTAGGATTAAGGGTAATTTTTTTTATATTCATTGTGAGACCTTCATGTGTCATGTGAAGCTGATTAAATTTTGAGGAGAAAGCAAACATATTTTACAAACAAAAGGAAAAAGCTGTTTGAATATTGTATATTCGAGTAAAGCTTACGAAAAGTTTTATAAAATTCTTTTGTTCTCTTTATATTATAGCATTTTCATAATATATTAGAATTTGCCTCAAGTTTTTTTTTTCCTGCTACTCCTGCCTTTAGTATCAATTTGTAATTCTTCATTATTCTAGAATTTGGAAAAATTCCTACTCAAGTTTTAGAAAATTTTCAGTTTGTCATAAACTATAACCTTTTGTACTTATTCAAATACTTTCTTTATTATGTTGATCTATTATTGAAGACACTTATTTCTATTATTAATACCTTGAAACAGAAGTTATTTTTTTTTAAAAGCTTAAAAGTTATTTTTGGAAGTGTTATTATCTCTCTAGTAATTTTATTATTACATTCCCAGCAACGATTCTTATATTGTTTGCATTACAAATTTGGTAAATAATTTTAAGTCAAATTTTAAGCCTTAGCGAGTTACTCCTTTTAAGGGGGGTAGAATGCGATAGAGTTTCGCGCTTTTAACTTAAAATGTTATTTTTGACCTAATTTTGACTTATTTTATGAGTTATTAAATGAGCCAACTTACTTTGATACAAATTTTTGTGATATATGTGAATTACATGCTTTATTTTTGTTTGTTTGCTTGCTTTAAGTTTCGAGGACGAAACTTCTTTTAAGGGGGTAGTCTGTAATACTCCGTATTTTTCGTAAGTTATTAATTACAATTTTTAAAAGGATTTTAATTATTAAAGAGGTTTAAATAGGCTTTTTATGATATATTATGGGGTTTTCAAAAAAATTCTAGCCCAAATTATAAATTGGGCCTAAGTTTACAAATTATAATTCAAGTAGTTAGTTTAGTAGTTGAAGATATTTCTTAAAAGAAAATCATAAAATATTTACAAAAAAAAAAGGAAAGAGATTTAAAGAAATTTCAAAAAAAAAAGATTTATAAAAAGAAAAAGAAAAAACAAAGAAAAAGAAAAACTTTTAGCGCACAAATCTCATGCGGCTAAGAAGTTGAGCTTTATAAAGTTGTTGGTTATTATTTTCCTTATTGCTTATCTTTTATTTATTTTACCTTCTATAGTTATGTATTATGGGATAATTTATATAGTTTCCTAATCTTAGTTGGATAATCGTAAATATTAGCTATATCTTAGATAGATTAGTTTATCTTTTTTCTTAATTTCATCTTTTAGCTTCCTAGTCCTATCCCGATTCTACCTATCCGACTAGTATAAATAAGGGTCTCCACCCATCATATTCTTCTCACCAAATTTGAGAAATAAATCTCTTTTCTCAAGTTTAAACTCTCTCTCTCTCTTAGCCTACCATTTCTCTTCTAAACTAGTAGTTATTAATTTTCAAGGTGCGTGTATATGTAGATCTTTAATAATTATTATGCAACCTTAGTATCATGTTTTTAGGAAAATATTTTGGATTGACGTCCATGTTTTTATAAGTTTTATTATGAACTACATGTGTTTTGTATGAACATATTTGAATGGTTATTAATTTTATTATGCACTTAAATCATGCCTTTAGTTCAATATTATTATAAAGTTTGATCTTTGAATCTATATCATATAATTTACAAGGAGTTTGCTATCTAAATGCATGTTTAAATATTTAAAAGGGAGTGTTTTTGAACTATTATTATTTTTCAAAGGTTACCCCTTGAGCGAGTTATTTTATTTATGCCTTTTTATGGCTAAATTTATAAGCAGTACTATTCTTTTTAAGGGAGGATTATTTCAGAAGGATTTTTATTAGATATATGATCTTTTATGATCCCAATTATAAAGAGGCAACAACTTGTTATTTATTAGCAAGAACGGTAGCTATTAATATTATTTACCCAGGCAATGGCTTGTTATTTATTAGCAAGAACGCTAGCCATTATATTATTTACTCATGTACTTTTTGTATAAGTCATGTGGACAAGGTAGTATCCCCTCGTAATAGACTCAGTAAGGAATACTAAACTTGGGGGGTGTGCACACTTTAGGAAAAGTACCTAGGCAAGGAAAAAGGATTTTTATCAAGGTTATATACTTTATATTATACAAGTATTATCAAGTATCCATAAAGGTTTTTCGAAATTAAATATTTTAAATGTTAAATTAAATAAAGTGTTTAATATTCCGCATATACATATACTCAGTATTTTTACTGACACACTTTTATTTGTTTTGTTTTATGGCTTTGTCCCTGTGATGACCCTATGTTGACGAGCAGAATTCACAGGTTGATATGATGCATACTTCATATGAGGGAGCTAGTGAGGAATCATAACTAGTCAAGGAGTTGTTATTTGATGTTCTTTATTTTTATTATTGTCGTCATAGTTGTACAATAAAGTTTATATATATTAATAAAGAGGAGTTATTTAAGTTATTTCCGCTGCATTAGTTTCAAGTTCAGTTAGTAGTTAGTATTAAAGCCTTTAACGTTATCACTTGGCGGTAATACTCTCAAGTTTCTCAAGGAGTTTTATATTAAAATAAGTTTTCCAAAAAGAGAGAAATTTGGGGGTGTTACAAGGGGATACAGTACACGACGCGACAGAAACTGAGGGGGGAGGGGGACTCGACGGACGACCACGACAACAACAGGGAAGGGAGAAGGGGAGGGGAAAAGGAGGGGGGGCACACGCAACAAGTGGAAGGCCGACGAACTAAAGGGTGGCCGACGAGCGAGCGAACGGGGGGGGGGGAAAATCGAAAAAACGACGACGAAGGAAAACCAAGGGAAGGGGACAGTAAAACTACGACGATGAAGGGGAGCAGGCTCGCCGGCGACCTTGCGGCCACCAGCGAGCCTGCGGCGGGTGGGTTGGGAACTTGGGATGTCTTAGGGTTTCTATTTTGGGGGTGAGGAGGTAGAGAGAATTTTTGGGTTTTCTAGTAAGCTGATAATCTTGTGAATTATTATAATGCACATTATTACAACCATTCTGGTGCAAAAAAAGTTCACCGTAGTAATCTAGCAAAAATGTAGTATCTACAACTTCTTTCAGGAAGACTTTAAGTCAATCTATGACCTATCAAATTGGTTTATTGACAAATTTTACTTCATTTTTCTTCATAGAAAGGTAAAGAAGTGTTCTAGTGTTGGGGGAGAACTTCTTATTGCATATAATTTTTTGTGCTGCGTAATTGTTCAATGCTGCTGCAAAAGCTTGTCAAGGCCTTCCTAGCAAAGCCAGATTGTTGGACTGGATGATGCAACCTCTACAACGGAGCCTTCAAATGCCTGAGTATGAGTGTATGACATTGGAGGAGGACCAAGAGTTTGCCATGGAGAAATTAGTGTACGGGTGTGTATGTTTCCTTGAATTGGATTTTGGAAAAATGATTAGAAATAAGGGGAAATCAATCAAATAATGCAAAAAACAATGCTAGATTACAGAGGTGGGGGTGGGTTTATGTTGTGAAGGAGTTGTTCTTTTATCTCTATTATATAAGGCAACTCTTGACCTTTTTGTGTCCACCCTCTTTACCCATATTACCCCCACCTACAAACATAATTACAAAATATACCAGTCACTAATTTAAAAAAAAGTGGAAAAGGGATCCTTGAAACTGCCAAGCACTAAGCAGTTACTTTAGTCTTTCACACTGTAACCACTTAACCAAAAAAAGAAAATTACGCTTCACTTGACAAACGACATATTCTTCTTTCTCTCTTCAACCTTCAATTAACTGTAAATCCTCCATTATTCCTCTCTATTTCTTCTTCAATTAACTGCAAATTCTCAGTTCTTCCTCTTCATTTCTCCCTCTTCGAAGCCCTTCACAATCATAATTGAAAATCAAAAGGTAATTACAAAGCATATAAACGATGATTTGTCTATAATTTTTTATACAATATACATCAATAATTTTTCGGTGTAAATTTTATTCAGGGTACTTCACAGAAAACGTTGTAATCCAAGAGAAGCCAAACAATTGATGAAGGAGCACTCAAACTACAAGGTATTTCTTCTCTAACGCACAATTCTATCTTTCTCTAATGGGAGATAAAAAAACAACCTTTATCAAACATAGAGAGAAAGAGTTGATAGGAATTAAACTTGAGAGAACTTACGGTGGCAGTAAGTGGTGATTGTGGTGGTCGAATGGAGTTGATAGAGGCGGATGAGTTATCCTGGTGCAAACAGCGGCGGTGGTTGTGATTTGTGATGGCTGTGGAGTGGGAGGAGAGAGAGTGTGCCTGGTGGGAGGTCGTTGTTTTGGAGGTTGTGCTGTGGTGGGAGGAGAAAGAGGCAGGGGTTTTAGGGAGAGAAAATGAAGATGCTAATGAGTGATGATGTTTTGGAAGCTAAAAATGTGTGAGGATTTATTAGGAATATTAGGTATGATAAAGATATGATAATATCTTTAAGATATATTATTATCTTAGAGAAATATTATCTTGGGATATTTCCAATAAGTATTTGATTAGTATTAGGAATAAGATTTCTTTTAGAGATAGTTTCCTAGTAGGAGTCTCTTTGTACTCTTATATATAGTGTACTCATAGTTCATTATCGAACAACACATCAATATAATAAACTCTTATTATTTCCTCCCTCTCATAAACTTAACATGGTATCGGAGCTTTCCAAAATTTTGGATTGATCCTACGCTTCCGCATAAAACTTTCACGGCCGGTGGGTGTTCATGAAAATCCACCGGCCGGATTTACCAATTTATTCCTAAAATACATCTTTTTAAAAATCTTAATCCTTTGCTGCTACTGTTTGCGTGGCTTCTTTGGCCGCTGATTGATTATTCAGTTTGTTTTCGGCTTCTTCATGGTTTCATCCATTGGTCTTCTTCTGCCACTTCAATTTGGTGGTTCTGATTGTTGGATTATCTTCGAGCATTGATTTCTCATATTGCTGCAAAATTTTTGGTGTCTTCCATTACTTGCTCTTTGATTCGCTGTAGAGTTAATTTTGGCTGGGTTGGTTCATCTTATAACAATCTAGCTATGGGGTTGTTTTGTTCCCTTCTTTTTCAAAGGCTGCATATTGTAGTTAAAGATTATTTGATCCACCCAATATTCGGTCAGACCTATTGAAAAAAAAAAATTTATTGAATTGCGGCTCCCCTTGCTGTTTCGTGAGACGAGGTATATTGGTTCTCCATGTACCATGAGACAAGGTATATTGGTTCTCCATGTACCATGAGACAAGGTATATTGGTTCTTCTTGTACTGTGAGACAAGGTTTGGTTGTTTGGTTCTCCTTGTGCCATGAGACAGGAATTTAATGTGATGTGAGCATGGTTTTGCTCAGAAAAACCAATGTGATGTGAGCATGGTTTTGCTCAGAAAAACCAGTATCTGAAGAGAGCTCGGCTTTGCTCAAGAAATGTCCATAATAGTCCATAATATTCGAAAAGATTGGCGTTCTCATTAAGAAGAAGAAAAAAAATTTGGCGGGTTCGAAAAGTATGGCGTTCCCCTCAATATATGTGTTTAATATGATTTTTTTTGTTTCTCCAATTGTAACGTTCGTGTTACTGCCGTTGCGATTGCGGGAGGGTATTAGGAATATTAGGTATGATAAAGATATGATAATATCTTTAGGATATATTATTATCTTAGAGAAATATTATCTTGGGATATTTCCAATAAGTATTTGATTAGTAGTAGGAATAAGATATCTTTTAGAGATAGTTTCCTAGTAGGAGTCCCTTTGTACTCTTATACATAGTGTACTCATAGTTCATTATCGAACAACACATCAATATAATAAACTCTTATTATTTCCTCCCTCTCATAAACTTAATAGGATTTCATATCAAATAATATTATAGTAGAACTCTGTAGAAGTATGATACAAAAAGAGAATGTAATAGAAATAGGATATGATACCAAATAGTATTATAGGTTGTTACAAGGAGAAAATATAATAGAGGCTACCAATTTCGAATGGAATTTCAAAGTTTCGACTGGCATGGAAAATAATAGAAATGGCGCTAGGAATAAAAGTCCAGCATAGGCTTTTTTTTATGGCTGTGGAAGGAAGGTCAGAGAGATGGAGAGATGGATGAGGATGTAGCAGAGACACCCAGAAAATGAGGAGATTAGAGATTAGAGATTTGGGATGCTTTTTTTCTTTTTGCCATTTGTATAGAAGGAGATTGGAGAATGATGTTAGAGAAAGATATCAGGGGGGTAGTTCGAACAATTTTTAGAGATTGGGGCTTTGAAGGGAAATGGGTATTTTATGGTGGTGCTAGACAAAGGGTTCAAGTTCAACTGGGATGGCGTGAGGTGGTGGGAGGTGAAGGGAAGAGAGAGACATAGATTTAGAGAAGGAAAATTGGGGTTATTATATTGTTACATTATGACTATTTTTTTCTTAGGTAAATTTTGTAAATATTTTTTTTATAAATTAATACTAGATGTAATTCAGCAACTAATTTGATTCCAATAACGATTTTGCACGCATCGTGTGCATAAAAGGCTAGTGGTGTCAAGTGTGAACTCACCACTATAATGACGGTTAGCAAGGGGTTGTTTATAGATGTGTATTGTGTTCATTTTTAAAGAGTTGTTCTTTTTATAAATCAATAAAGAAAATTAAGAACCATAGGAAGTTGAGCATAGAAAAAGAAAAAGTACGGGTCATGTGCGCTTTTAATGTGCTCACGTGACTAATAACCTGCTGCAGCAGGTAAAGCAACCTATAAGGTCTGTCCAAATTCACCCCCCTATAGTTGGGACCTGTACAGGATAATTAATAGTTGGTACCTTTAAAAAATGTTCGGCCTTAGTTGGGACCCCTGGTGTCAATTTTTCCTTAATTATTTGGCTTTTTGACAATATGAATTTGGTGTATGCTTACGTTTCAGTATATAAATTCTATAAGATGGTGATATTGCCTTATTATTTATCCATGACATATTACTATATTAGTTCATACTAAATAGTGGTTGTGACTGAGTTTGAGCCTACATTTCCTGATGTTCTGAGATGATCATAGACCTGCTTTCCCTCTGGCTTTTATTGATCATGGTGAACAATCTACCAATTGATTGAAAGGAGTTGCTCAAGATTCTGTGTTTCGACTACTACTTATTTGTCGTTGTGTGGCAGTGTGGACGATTATCATCTTGTGGCTGACATTGTGAATGCAAATGTATTTTTGATCTTGTTGCTATGCTTAGTCCCTAGAGATTAAAAATGGTAAGATTGAGCTTACTGAAAAATGTTGTGGGCAGTGGGCTTAATTTGAAGTATTTCCCTTCTTTTTATTTCCTTTTCTGTTTCTTTAGTTTGAGAAATCGTTTTCTTTTTTCTTTTTGGTTAACTTGTTGCATTGTTATGAAGTCTGAACAAAATCAAGAATATCTTCCGGTGCATTTTCAGAGGATTATTTGAGCATTTCTGGAATTCAATCTGACAAAGTTGACTGAGGCAATTTGTTGTTTCTAAAATTTATTTTAAACAGGTCAGTTGTCTACAAGAAACATACATGATTTTCACATTGAAAATACTAAAAGATAGGAAGTTTGAGATCTTAAAAAATTTATGGATCTTATTGTGAGTACTCAATGGATCAATTCCCCAACATCATGTGCTAATTTCTGAAGTTTATAGTTCATCTTGTTGGAACAAGTTGTTCACATGAGGAATACTGCAGAGGACATTTCTATGGTGGTGTTAAATAAATATGACCATGGTAATCCAAGGTTTAAGATGATTCAAGATCTACATTTTAGAACCTAATATGATCATTTTGGACCTTTGGGTTTTCATGGTGATGTAAATTTATGATGACCATAAAAATTTCAAGTTGGCGCTCATCTAGTGATTAGTATACACTTGTTGAATGTATAGTGCTTCATATAGCAGTTTAAACTTTAATGCAAAAGATTGCTATTTGAGTTTTCAATTTGACAATGTCATCTATATGCTTTGGAAGGATTTCCGAGGGAAACCTGAGTCTGGACTTTTATGCCAGGCTAATCAGCTATATGAGAAAAGTAAAAAACATTGAACATAGTAGGAGAGAGAGTATATGTAATATCAAATATGAGTGTAGAGATGGGTTGAAGAGGTGAGAACATATGATGGGAAAAGTTTTTATTTTAAGAGGTTGTTTGGTTGACATAAAAAAATTTATAGGAGGTAAGATAAGGTGAGATTGTTTGGTTGACAAAAATATAGAAAGTTTTATCAAGATTTATTAGAATATGTTGTCTAATTTTAATCCTAATGAGTCCATTCCATATCACTCTAAGCCAACACTATCCCTAGACATCTCACACCAACGTACTCATCCCTTCTCTTCTCCTTCCTTTGTTTCCCTTTGAATCTTGAAATACAACAAATAAATTGAAAAAATAACCTAATGGCTAATAGTATAACCGAATGGATCAAACTAGTCACATAAATGAATTAAAGAGCGTGATCACTGAATTGATAAAACTGGCTATTAAATAGATTAGTTTAGTCACTAAATAGATAAACTAGTCACTATATTCAGAAAGGTGGTCCGTTCTCTTCTGAATATTGGACTTGAGTAGAGTTGAGCCGTTGAATTTTAAATTAAAAGTAGACGGCCTTTTATACGACGAACTCAAGTTGTTTTTCTTAGGATGCTCTACATCTCTACTTAATTAGGAGGACCTAGATTAGTAGAACTTCCTAGGGTAAGATTTTATTTCCATGATCAACCAAACAACTTTTACCACTTTCTAGTTCCTATGAAAATGAAACTTATAGAGATATACTACTTCCTAAGAAATACTGATTCCTACATGCAACCAAATGAGCAATAATAAATAAAAGGAAAAATCGATTTAATAAGTCCCAACTATTGGCGTTCTGACAAAAACAATACCAACTATGGTTTTTTTATTGTTCAGTCCCAACTTTAACCCCTCCCCCTTTACATTAGTGGTCCGAGTGGACGGGTGACTTGCTAAACCGGTAAAAAAACTATTCTCCTTTTTTTTTTGACCTGTTTCTTCCACTTCATCCTTCAGTCTTTCTCTCTCCTCCCTACTTCCTCCCCTTCCCCTGCACCCCTTCTCTTCCCCCTCCCTTCCACCCAAATGACACCTCTATCTCGGCAACTCAATCCAGTGCTGGCGCCGCCATTGTCGTCTGCTCAAACTCCGGAAGCTTCCACCGGAAAAATCAGGCTTCCAGGTGGTTTCAAGGGGAAAGGAAGGGGGTTTTAGGGGTTGGGAAGGGAGTTTTAGGGGTGGGGGGAGGGGTGCCAGGGTAGGGGAAAGAGTTTTAGGGGGCCAAAATCTTTGCTCGAAGACTCACCTTGAAGTACGAGTGAAGGAAGGAGAGGTTTCGGGGAGGGGTGGGTCAGGGGGAGGGGGGGTTGGGGCCGAAAGGGAGGTGGGGGAAGGGGAGGGGTTTCGGGGGGGGGGAGTGTTTCGGGGGGGGGCGGTGGGAGGGAGGGGTGGCGGGGGAGGGAATAGGGGAGGTGGGGGAATGGGAGGGTAGTGGAGGGGAAGGGGGGTTTCGGGACGGGGGGTGGGTGGGGCCGGGGAGGGGGGGTAGTGGGGTGGAAGGGGAGGAGGGAGGAGGCGTGAAGGAAGGAGGGAGGAAGAAGATAGAAAAGAAAAAAAGAAAAAAAATGGCAAATTACCCGCAAGGCCGCAACAACAAGTTTCTAACTTTGTTGGGACTACTATTGTAAAATATCGTTCAAAGTTGGGACGAGAATAATAAAAAACCATAGTGGGATTGTTTTTGTCGGGATACTCATAGTTGAGGCCGATTAAATCAATTTTTCCTAAATAAAAAGTGAAAGTATGTAGATTAAACGAAATGGCCTAAAAAGAAAACGTAGATTAAAAAAATGGATGTAGTAAGTAATTAATACTTTCTTTGTTTCAAAATATATGAAACATGTTGACTTTCACACATGCCAATGCATACTTTGATTGTTATTATAATTAATTATCGATTAATTAAACTTATAAAAAATTAATATTCGAAAATACAATTTGAGATTAATCCAACAATATATTATATGATAACGTTTGTATTAGCTTTGAAATGCGGTCAAAGTTAGTATTAAAATAGTGTAGAATTTTCAATGTTAGATGTATTTAGAAACGAGAGGTTGTATATTTTAAATAATTTTAGAGTTTCTGTATTTAAAGATTTTACGGTTTTTTCACCGGTACCCACGAGGTTTCACGAAATGCACCAGGTACCCTCGTTGTTTCGAAAATGCACCGAGATGCCCTTGTGATTTACATAAAATGCACCGAGACACCCTTAATGATTAACGGTGTCAAATTTCCGTTAGCTTTATTTACCATTTTGCCATCTTTAAGCCCTAATCCTAACCCCTAACTTCCTAAACCCTAACCCTAACCCTAACCCTAAACCCTAACCCTAACCCTAAACCCTAACCCTAACCCTAAACCCCAACCCTCCCCCACCAACCCGGCCCCCCTCATCTCCCTCCACCCTAGCGGCCCACCCCCCCCCCGTAGCCGCCCTCGCCCGCCCCCGCGCCCCCCCCGACCCCACGCAGCCCCCTCCCCGACCCCACGCAGCCCCCTCCCCCACCCACGCGAGAACCCCTCCCCCTCCCTCACCCCCACCCCCGCATGCAGCTCCCCCTTCCCCCAACCCCCGCGGCCCCCCCCCCCCTCTCGGCTTCGAAAACCCAATTCAAAACTCGGGAAAGAGAAAATTGTGTGTGGGGGGTGACGCCGACGAGAAGAAACGAGGGGAAAAAGAAAACTGGGTGTGGGGGGTGACGCCGACGAGAAGAAACGAGGGGAAAGAGAAAACGGGGTGTGGGGGGTTGGCGCCGCGTGAGAAGAAACGAGGGAAAGAGAAGCCGCTGCCGGCTTGCGGTGGCCGTCGATTGCCGCGGTGACGCCGGTGTTCGCGGTACGCGGGCGCGGCTGCGGTGGTGGGGTGCTCCCTGCTGTCGTCGCCGTACGTTTTGTAGTTTGGGCAACGTGCGGGGGGTGGGGGAGGGGTTGCGGAGGTGGGGGGGAGGGGCTACGGGGGTGGGGAGTGGGTTGCGTGGGCGGGGAGGGGGTGTGGGGGGGGGAGCGGCGGGGGGGCGTGGTGGTGTTTAATTAAGGTCAATTATGGGTTATTTGGAATAATTGGGTTAATTAGGGGTTATTTGAAATAATCTGGTTGATTTGCCCTTAATGACTAACGGAAACTTGACGCCGTTAGTCAGTAAGGGTATTTGGTGCATTTTATGTAAATTACAAGGGCATCTGGTGCATTTCCGAAACAACGAGGGTACCTGTTGCATTTCGTGAAACCTCAGGGGTACCTGGTGAAAAAACCGAAGATTTTATTACTTACTTGTATTTAGGGCTCCGCTTATAATTTTGTATATGACATTTGATATTTATTGAGCAGCAGGTGATAGTCTAATGGTATTGGCATCACCTCCGGTTCTAAAGCTCCTTTAATTGAGTTTCACCTCTTCCAAGAAGGATTTGAATGAGGATAGAGGAAGCTGGCAATTAGGTATCTTGTCTGCTCAGTTGCTCTTGGTCACTGAAGTTAGTGAAGAGTGAAGATGAGGAATTCTGGATTTGGAGCTGCTGCTCTTCTTTCTCTCTCTTCCACTCCACTTCTTCGTGTTTGTGGAGCTCGAGGTAATCTTGTTTATAATTCTTACAATTTCTTTCTTGCCTTTCGAAATTACTCCAATTGTACAAGACATGTTGATGTTGATGTTGATGAGTATGATGACCCTCGATTGTTGCTAAAATCTATGAAAGAACAATGTAAATTAGGGTTTACTAAAATTGAACATGTTGTTTCCCTCTTCCATGACATGAAATCGTTGCGCCCTCTTCCTTCTATCATTGATTTTAATTAGCTGTTTACTACCATGTGTAAAATGAAACCCCACCCCCCTTTTTCACGGTCATTTCTCTCTATAGACAGCTGCTCTTTTCATGTCGCCGTCCGAATAGTTATTCCCTTAACATTCTAGCTAATTGCTATTGTCGTTTGGGCCATGTTGATTTCTGGTGTTCAATTAGGTCAAGCTGTACTGTACCTAAAAGATGAGGCTGATTTGTGGTGGAGAGAAAATGGGGCTAGACTGAGTGCTGTTGAGGGGTTTAATTGGGATTCTTTTGTTCTTGCCTTGAGAGGGAAGTTTTACCTCCGCTTTTATGAGGAAACGAAAAGCCCAATAATTTATCAACCTTAGGATGGGGAGTATGACCATCTCTGAGTACTATAGCAAGTTCATAGCACTGTCGAGGTTTGCACCTAAGGTAGTAGCCACTGAGGAGTTAAAATCTCAAAGGTTTGAGCAAGGTTTGACTGAGGAAATCCAGCTGGGGTTAGGTGGTCAAACTTTTTCATCTCTAGATATTGTATGGAAGAGCCGCCCACATTTATGGTCTTCAGTCGAGGCGTGATAAGAAGAATGCTGTAGTGGGTGAAAAAAGAAAGGATTTCAATGTTGGGGAAATCAAGGGAATTTCAAGAAGAACAGGAATGAGAATTTCCAAGGGAGGAATAATCAGGGCTACAATAATAAGGGTCAATCTGAGAGAGTGTACCACTGTAAGAAGTGCAGCAATAATCACCCTGGTAGAGACTGCAAGGGAGACTTAGTGACCTGTAACTACTGTCAGAAAAAGGGCCATAGGGAGTATGAGTGCTTTACTAAGCAAAAGAAAGAGCAAAATGGCAATGAGAGTGGTAACCAGGTGAGGTATGGGTTCAACCAGTCGGGAAATCAAGGTTCTAAGCCTGTAGGGTCACAGAACAACCAAGGAAGCTACAGTAAGCCTGCTAGTGAGAGCAACAACAACCATAACAAGGCTCCGGGTAAACTGTTCGTGATGAGTCGCAATGAAGCTGAACGATCTGCCGACGTAGTTTCTGGTACTTTTTCTATTAACTCCGTTCTCGTTAAAGCGTTATTTGATTCGGAGGCGACTTATTCGTTTGTTTCGGCGTCTGTCATTAAGAGTCTGGGGTTAGTAGATTTTGAGGTGATTGATTTGCCTGTTAGTATACCTACTGGAGAGACCATAAGGTGTACCAAGTTGTTTAAAGATTTGCCTATGAAGATAGGAGATTGTGCGTTCCTTCTGATTTGATAGAGTTTAATCTGGGAGACCTAGATGTAATTCTAGGGATGGATTGGTTAGGCTTCTACAAGGCCAAGATAGACTGTGAAGTTCAAAACGTAGTGTTGAGAAACTATTTGGGGAAGTTGACCTCATATAAACGTTTTGGGAAGCCCAAGAACTTTAGGGTTGTTTCTACGATGCAAGTGAGGAAGTTGATGAACAAGGGGTGTGAGCTGTTTTTCTATAGTGTGCACGATGTGAGCAAAGAGGTTGGAGTGAAGATTGAGGATGTTCCAATCGTGAATAAGTTAATGGATGTGTTTCCGAGTGAGATTTCGGGTATGCCGCCTGCTAGAGCTATTGAGTTCACCATAGACTTAGTTCCTGGAACTGCACCTATATCTAAGGCACCCTATAGAATGGCACCTCCTGAGATGAGTGAGTTGAAGACGCAGTTGCAAGAGCTGTTCGATAAAGGTTATATTAGGCCTAGTGCATCACCTTGGGGAGCTCCTGTGTTGTTTGTTTAGAAGAAAGATGGGAGTATGAGGTTGTGTATTGATTATAGGGAGTTGAATAATGTAACCATTAAGAACAAGTATCCTTTGCCTAGGATAGATGACCTATTCGAGCAATTGAATGGAGCGAGCGTGTTCTCGAAGATTGATTTGCGTTCGGGGTATCACCAGTTGAGGGTAGCTGATAAGGATATACCTAAGACTGCGTTTAGGACTCGTTATGGTCATTATGAGTTTACTGTAATGCCGTTTGGGTTAACCAATGCACCTGCCATATTTAAGGACTTGATGAATAGGTTTTTCCATGAGTTCTTAGATAAGTTCGTTGTGGTATTCATTGATGATATCCTGATTTATTCAAAGAGTGAAAAAGAGCATGATGAACACTTGAGGATTATATTGAAGACGCTTAGGAAGAATCAATTGTATGCCAAGTTTTCTAAGTGTGAGTTTCGTTTGGGGAAAATAGCATTTTTGGGTCACTATGTGTCTAAGGAAGGAGTCTATGTAGATCTTGCTAAGATTTAAGCTGTGAGTGAGTGGCCTACTCCAAAGAACGTGTCAGATATTAGAAGTATCCTAGGTCTAACTGGCTATTATAGGAGATTTGTGAGAGATTTCTCGAAGATAGCGAGACCAATGACCAATTTGATGAAGAAAGAGTCAAAATTCGAGTGGAGTGAGAAGTGCGAGGAAGCTTTTCAGATTTTGAAGGAGCGTTTAACCTCGACTCCACACCTGTTTTGACCCTGCCTGATGGGAATGAGGGATTTGAGGTGTATAGTGATGCTTCAAAGAATGGTTTGGGATGTGTGTTGCAGCAGAATGGGAAGGTGATCGCGTATGCGTCGCGTCCGTTGAAACCTTATGAGGTTAATTACCCTACCCATGATCTAGAGTTAGCTGCTATCGTGTTTGCCTTGAAAATTTGGAGACATTACCTTTATGGGGCAACCTGTAAGATCTTTACTGACCATAAGAGTTTAAAGTACATTTTCACCCAGAAAGACCTCAATATGAGGCAGAGGAGATGGTTAGAGTTGATAAAGGATTATGACCTAGACATCCAATATCATGAAGGGAAGACGAATGTAGTTTCTGATGCATTGAGTAGGAAATCGAGCCATATCATGAATGCCTTGGTAGTTCCTGAGGAATTGTGTCGAGATATGCAAAGACTTAGCCTAGAAATCTTAAATCCTGGGGAGATCGAGGCAAGATTGAGTGCCTTGTCATTAGGGTTGTCAGTTTTCAACGAGATCAAAGAGGGTCAAGTTGGAGATGAGCACCTAGAAAAGATTAAGGAAAAGATGAGGCAAGGTAAGGAAGTTGATTTTAAGATCCATGATGATGGTAGTCCGAGGTTCAAGGGAATGTGGTGTGTACCACAAAAATGTGATGAGCTTAAGAGGCGTCTTATGGATGAGGGGCATAATACTCCGTATTCTGTGCACCCTTGGGGTGACAAGTTGTATAAGGACCTTAAACAGATCTATTGGTGGCCAAATATGAAGTGTGAGGTTCTGAATTTGTGTCTAAGTGTCTAACTTGTCAGAAGGTGAAGATAGATCATAAGAGACCCATGGGGAAGGTTTAATCCTTAGAGGTTCCGGGATGGAAGTGGGATTCCATATCGATGGATTTTGTGACTGCTTTGCCTAAGACGAGAAACGACAATGATACTATTTGGGTTATTGTGGACCGTCTGACAAAGTCAGCCGTGTTCATTCCAATTAAAGAGACACAGAAGAAGAAGCAACTTGCGAAGACGTATATCAAGCACGTAGTGAGGTTGCATGGGGTTCCAACCGATATCATTTCAGATCGTAATACGAGATTTCTCTCGAAATTTTGACAAAAGGTCCAGCTGAATCTTGGGACAACATTGAAGATGAGCACTACCTTTCACCCTGCGACCGATGGTCAGACTGAGAGGACTAACCAAACTATGGAGGATATGTTGAGAGCGTGCGCTATTGACTTTTAGGGTAGTTGGGAAGACCAATTAGATTTGATTGAGTTTTCGTACAACAATAGTTATCATGCGAGTATTAAGATGGCACCTTTTGAGGCATTGTATGGAAGGGAGTGTAGAAGTCCCATTTGCTAGAATGATTTTAGTGAGAATATAGTATTGGGGACAGAATTCATTGAGGAGACCGTCAAGAATGTGAAGTTGATTCAGCCTAGAATTCAAGCTGCTCAAGATAGGCAGAAGAGTTTTGCCGATTTGAAGTGCAGAAAAGATGAGTTTGCAGTAGGTGATAAAGTATTCCTGAAAGTATCACCAACTAAGGGCGTGATGAGATTTGGGAAAAAGGGCAAATTAAGTGCCAAATATGTAGGTCCATATGAGATTTTGCAAAGAATTGGGAAAGTAGCTTATAGGTTGGCTTTGCCAATGGAGTTCGAGAAGATGCATGATGTGTTTCATATTTCCCAACTCAAGCGTTATATCCCTGATGAGCGTCATGTTTTGGAGCCTGAGAGAATCCAAATCGATAGTAGCCTCACATATGAGGAAAGACCTGTGAAAATTCTTGATAAGAAGGTGCGTAGTACACGCAATAAGGATGTCAATATCGTGAAAGTGCTTTGGTCTAACCATGAGTCTGAAGAGGCAACGTGGGAAGCCGAAGCTGAAATGAAGAAGAAGTATCCAGATTTATTCCCTGAGGTGAGTAACGAGGGCGTAACTCGTTTTCTTTAAGGGGGGTAGAATGCGATAGAATTTCGCTCTTTTTACCTATTTTTATGATATTTTTATGTATTTTTATGCTTATTTTGGCGATTTACACATGTTGGTGCAAAATAAAAAGACTCTCCGCAAGGAAAATGTGTTCATAAGTAACACAAGTGATTTTTAAGTTGCCAAAACAGTGCACATGAGAGTTGAGTTAAAAACTTTTGAAAATGTGTGAGTTTTCGTGTCAAGTTTCGGGTCGAAACTTCTTTTAAGAGGGGTAGACTATAATCCCCCATTTATGAATTTTATAAATATATTTTAATGTATAGTATTTATATTTAAGTATATTTTAGTATTTAAATGATTTATTTCTTCAAAGGTTGACTATTTGAAAGTCAAAGGAATTATTTTAATGATTTAAGGAAGTCAAATATTTTATTAAGTCATGCTTTGAAAAATATTTGAAGTGTTGGAAACACTTTTCGGATTTGGAAAAGAATTCCTAATTGGGTTTGAGAAACCCAAACACTTTTTGATTTGGAAAAAGGATTTCTAGTTTGAGCCCAATTACATTTTCCTAAGCCCACAAGGAGAAACTATAAAAACCTCATAAACCCCCAATTTTTCCCACACAATTATTTTCTCTCTCCTCCTTCCTCCCACAATTTCGGCCCTCCTTAATTCTTTTCTCTCTCTTTGGTTTTCGTCCTCCCTCTCCTTCGGCCTTCACTTCTTTCCTCGCCGACTGCTGCCGTTCCGTCGGCCGTTTACTGACCGCCGGAAGCCGTTTCCGTCTCCCGGAAGCCGTCGCTGCCTCCCCGTCGGCGTCCCTTCTCTTCTTCCTTTGCTTTGGCTAATTTCTTCCTCCTCAAGTTTTATTTATTCAAAGTTTATGTTTTTAAG
This sequence comes from Beta corolliflora, assembly GCA_947648045.1. Lineage (NCBI taxonomy): Eukaryota > Viridiplantae > Streptophyta > Magnoliopsida > Caryophyllales > Amaranthaceae > Beta > Beta corolliflora. The sequence continues at coordinate 3,258,601 of CANSZD010000757.1, read as the reverse complement.
ATTTGTTTTAATTTGATTATGTTTAAAAGTTTAGTTTGATGATTTATTTATGAATCTAAGTTTATATAATTTATGTATTGAAGAAATAAAAATTCAGATTTGCATATTAGGTTTGAATTGGATTTTTAATTATCAAAGCATGAATTTTTAGGGTTTTAAAGGTTGGAAAATCATAGTAGTTTATTATAAGTTATTGTAGACACATAATTATGTCTCCCCATTTAAGGATCTGATGATGAAACATACTGTGGTCTTAATTGGTCCGACCCAAGGGCAGAGCAGTCCTATTTTAAAGCCTAATTAATTATTCATGATAATTAATTGTGTTTGAGCCCAATTCTTTGAAAAGCCCAATTAATTGATAATTAATTGATTTATTTTAATAAATAAATATTTTCAAAGATACTTTTTATAGTTAAATTTCAGATTTTATTCCGTAAAATTAGATTCCGAAATTAAAGGATAAAAGAAAATCTTTTAAAACGCGTTTTAAAAAAGGCTGGCAAAGGCGTGTCAAAAGCTAGGCTGGTGCGCCTGGCGCACCACCATCAGGCGCACCACCATGCGCTTGGCGCACAACCTTGCGCCTGGCGCACCTTGCTGCGTCAGGCGCAGCTTATGGCGCACAGCTCTGCGTGAAGCGCATGTTTCTTTCTTATCTTTTTCAAAGCGCGTACCACGTGTATGCTTTTTAGTGGTCATGCCGCGTCATGCGCTTGACACGTCAGCTGCGCCAGGCGCAGCTGGCGAGTGAGGCGCAGTGTCGTTTTCCCTATAAATAGGCGTGATTTCCGAACAGATTTAAAAAAAAAAACAGATTTTTCACATTAACACACTTCGAACTCGACGAATACTTTACGAACCTCTCTACAAACTACAAAACTTCCCTACAAAATTCATACCATTCAAATACAAAATACATTCAATCTACATACTTTCAGACATTGAGATTTTGAGGCTTCACGATTGCTCGTCCCGAAGGTTGTCAATCTCGCAGACCCAAGCCACGGTATAATCTTGAGGGTCCTTAAATAAATTATTTTTATATTGAAGTTACTAACAGTTTTCTTTCCTGATGTAGATCTTTAATGTAAAATCGCTATACTGTATATTCTAACCCTTTTTCTATACTTTATTTTATTTTATTAATATTCATGCTTTTGTATATTATATGCCTGCCTGATCATTCTATGCCTATTATATGATTATCCTGTTTCAATGCTTTTATCACCCACATGTTATTTTTGCTAATCAAAGACCTAAAGAATTGTTCTAACATTAATCAGATTAATTTGGACAACTTGCTAGGTTCCCTGTAATTTGATTGCATAATAACTTGTCACTAAAAACTAGTCTTTTATGTGTTTCCTGAACCAATTTAGACTAAATATTTTTAGGGTGTTTAAAGCGTTACATGATTATTATTCTCTGGCATAAAATCTGTAATGAATCGATATTTAGTAGAGGCCAACTTTGGGCGAATGTGGTTCATTATGACTATATTCGTACCCTCACCCCCGAACTCAATCTTTGGTTCATTTTGACCATCTATGGAGTCATGACGGGGAAATCTACATTGGATAATTTGTCCCTATGATTTTCCTATATCCAGTTAGGTTTATGATTCTTCCTAAAAAGAATTGTTGGCGACTTCTTTTAATACAAAACAATTTTCAATAAAACCTTAACAGTGGGGTAGTCAAATCAAATACGCGCTCACACCGCGTAGGCGAAATAAAAACACGCCTACAGTTATGAAACTGATTATTTTTATGATCTTAAATATGTTTAAATATATTTTAAGGGAGTTTTAACATATAATATATTGCTGGAAATTTAGAGGGAGTATTGATATGGAGTTTTTATGATGAGTTTTAACAACTAGTGTAGTAGTACTATACTAGGAGGTTTAATAATCAAGTTTTATGATGGGAAAGGTTTTAAACATGTTTAAGAAGGGTTTAAAGTATTTTGTTATTGCTGTAAATTCATAAAGGATTGATTGTGAATTTAAATTGGTTGTTTTAGGCGGAGAATTCTCTGTAGGCGACTTTCAAGACTGTTAAAGTGGCCTCTCAATTTGTCTACACAAGTTACGTACATACCTATGTGTTGATTGGATTAGTATCATGATTTTAAGGATGAGAATTATTGTAGTATCATGTATAGGAACTATTGTTAGTTCATATGTGATTTCTATTAAAGTTAGATTGCATGTTTTGTGCCGTTGTATGAAACATGTTGATTATGATGTTTATATTATGTTTGTATGGAAGATTGATGCAAGTATGAGATATTGGGAACTTTATTTTATTAATTCACATGGGGGAATTAATATATATATATATATATAGGTCTCAACTTTGAGTGATAATTTTTAAAAGGTCTGAACTATTGATTAACCTGTGTAGGTCCCAACTTTAGGCGGTCTTAACTTTTAGCGGGCCTTAGTGACTTGAAACTGGCTTAATAGGTCATAACTTGTAAAACTTGGGTCACAACAGAAGGGTTAATTGAGGGAGGGAAGTAGGAACTAGGTGAGATTTTAAAAAAAATCGTCAGTTTTAAGTCACCGAGGCCCGCTAAAAGTTAAGACCCCCTAAAGTTGGGACCTACACAGAGTTAATCAATAGTTCAAACCTTTTAAAAATTATAGCCCAAAGTTCGGACCTCAATTATTGTCAATATATATATATATATATATATATATATATATATATATATATATATATATATATATATATATATATATATATATATATATATATATATATATATATATATATATATATATATATATATTGGTTTGGATCATGATTGAGCATGTTGTTCCCTTTTTAGTATTTCACTACTTTATAAGGACCGAGGGCCTTATTTGGTAAGTTGATATTTTATACCTATGAAAGGTAGTTTGGTTGTTGGCTAGGTTCAACAAATAAAGGAAGATTGGATTAAAGTTGGAATTAATCTTGGGTTGTTAAGTTGTGTGATCACTTATCTAATTCTAAGATAAAAATGGAAGTTTATGACTGTTGAATGATTATAATGTTTGTTTTACTTGTGAGTCATAACAAGTAATAACTGATAAATCATGTAAAGTGAAACGTGGATAGCAATAGCTTTAGACTTGTGCACGTCTGAAGTGTTGGACAATTAGGAGTTGGAGTACATGGTGGTAGCCCATGGCTTTTCCCGGGACCAGATTGATCATCGTGTCCTATTTTTATTTAAAAAGGTTCCTCGATATCGTAGGCTATGGGAATACGGAGTTGCGCTCGTATATCGTCTTCCAAAGGGAAGGCTGGTTTTAGTTAGACAACTCGGTCCATTGACTATTCCATTCAATGTAATAAAAATGTTGTTGTTAAGTTTAGTTCAGTAAAAGTTGTCTGCAAGTTATTATATTATTATTTATTCCTGCTTACTACTTATTAGTATCATGTTAGGACAGTTTATCTATTTAGAATGTAGTACTCAGCTTTGCTGATTACGTGCTTTTGTGTGTGTATGTTGATCATGGCTATGCCTTATTGATCCTGTGATGACCCATTTTGGTGAGCAGTCTCTAGGGATCAATAGTGCATTGTCCATCTACAGGTTTGAAGATGATGCATCATTGGGTTCGGGATTGGAGAGCTTGTGTAGACTATTTATCGTACTTTCAATTTATACTTTTCGTAGTTGGTTTTGGTTTTAAGTTTGACTTTGACTTTTGTTGGTTTGACTTTTGGAGTTGACTTTGTTGTTGACTAAGTTTTATTTATAAAGTTTATTATTTTGTTTTTCCGCTGTAAAATTCTGAATAAACCGATACGTTTTCACACGGGCAATAATACTTTGATAATTCTCTATGTTTTATATTAAAAAGGTATTTTAGAAAAGAGAGAATTGTCGGGGTGTTACATTGTAGTTGTAGTTGAATTTCTATATTATTGCCTCAATTTAAGAAGGACTTAACAACTAGATGATTTAAATTTGAAAAAAAATTAAATATTTTTTAATCTGCACCTGTTGCTGCGAGTTTGTCATGTAACCGCAACAATAGGTTAACCTATTATCGTGCCTTGATTTGCGGCACTGTGAAATCCGCAATAATATTTCTTTAAAAAACCGTAGCAATATTACAATATTCTACTAATGAGCACCTTCCTTCTTAGGGCATAAATGTTGCTCACAAAAAAAAGTTAAGAGGAAGTAGAATACAACTAAGTGGGAAAAAAAGATTCCTCATAAGGATGGATGTTGGTTTGATAATTTATGATCAATTTCTACTTGGTTTCAAGATAATGTCTTTAGGAATAAGAGGTTTCTTGTTAAGGTTTTGCCTAGGAGTTGACTTTGTAAATGTTGATTGGGCTTAGGGAAATTTGTCAGAAACATATATTAAATACAAGTTTTTGTGAGAAACAACATTTTTTAAAAAAATGTGGCAAAGAAGACCTTAGAAAAAATAAATTTTTGATGAACAATCTTGACCAATTTTTCGACATTGACCAAGTATTTTCCGGCGTTGATTCATCAAAACCAAACATGTGCAGGTTACGTGATCCGAATCTCTTATGTTTCAACCCCATTTCCCCCAAATTTTCGGTGTTGATCAAGTGTTTTTCGGCTATACTCCATCAGATATGTTGGAAAAGGAGGAAATTGGGTTGAAATATAAGAGATGCGGGTCACATGTCCTGCACTTGTTTGGTTTTAATGAGTCAACATTTGAAATAACTTGGTCAATGTTGGAAAATGAGTCAAGGTTGTTCCTCGCAATATAATTTTTTTAAGGTTTCTTGTACTAGATTTTTTTAAAAAAGTTGTTTTTCGCACAAACTTGTACATTTAAATGGTTGTTTTTGACAAATTTTTCTTAGTCTTATAATATTACTCACTTACTAAAATAAAACTAATAATTTTTGTCAAATAAGACCAAATAAAATATGTCTTTTGTGGGAAAAGACCTAATAATGTTTTTTCTTTTGCTTGGAATGACCAAATAAGTAATTTTCGGTGGCAATTTAAGGCCATAGTACGATTATCCGGCAAATTAGTCAACTTTTCGGGGTTGACTTATTCTTTCCTCCATTTTCCCTTCATGTTTTGTCTCTTATATGACAATAAATCCTATAATTAATTGTTTTTTTTGGAAAAAGAGAAAAGATGGCAATCTCTCTCTAAAACTTTGCATATGCCTTCTCTCTTACCCTTTTCCTTGCTCAAGAGGTTTGCCAACCAGAGGAGTTCGCCACCACCAGCGCTGCCACGATGCTCCCTGGCGACCGGCGAGCTCCCCTATTGCCTTTCTAGGTAAGGTTTATGGTCATCTCTTCCCTGTTGCAGTGGGTTGCAGTGGCGAGTCTGTTTACTCCATAACTGAGTGAACCGACCTTCTTACTTTGGTTGTTTCTTTGTTTTTTCCGCTAGTTTCGTTGTTTCCAATAAGTTCCACATGTGTGATGGCTTTTCTCCGATCCCTATATGGGTTTTGTTTTCTCCCTCTTCATGGTGGGTTTATTAGTTCGTTTTCTTTGTGTGTTAGTTGGGTTTGGATTTAAGCCCAAGTTCAAGGTTGATTTGTTGATCAGAATTTGTGCGGGGTTTGCAACAGATGTCAGTACTTCGCTTACAATCAATTGAATTAAATCCAATTCTACTTCAAAACAATAACAGAATAATGATAGTCCCCCTTGTAGAAGACTGTATCAGACAGGATTGTGAAAGACCAGAGTTTTATTCGATGTTAAATCTACTTCACGATCGTGATTTTGCCGTATTAGAATTATATTTAGTTCAATTTGATTTGTAGTTGTTCGTTTTTTACCTTTATTATAGATGTCGTAAGACTTCACATCAATGCATGACTTTGGACTTCAAATAGAATTGAATATTATTTTTAGGAAATCAAATGAATCTCCGTCACAAGAAAACTAATACTAGTTGATTACTACTTCTGTAATCCGTGATAAGAGTTAATTGGGTCCAGACCTATACAATATATGTAAGCAAAAAGTTTGTTTTTTAAGCAATTACTCAAGGCCATTGGAAACTAGTTGATTATGATTGAATATATATTGACTTTTGTACAGAGATTAACATCTACTTCCTCTTTGTAGTCGTTGGAATGGCTGTCAATTATAGACTATATGGTCTGAAAAACTTGAATGGTCAATTACTTAATCGTTAATCCTTCGACATTTCTTCTAGCAACAATTTATGTATATACCTGGTCTTAAATGGCCATTCTGTGACCTTTCCACCTTCAAACATTTTATATACTCATGAACGAATGCACCTGTTATCTTAAACTAGTACTGATTATCTTTGAATACCAGACCTCATTAAAATCTGATGAATCCTACAGCAAAAGAAGTAAAAGTAGAGCTCCCAGGGTTTATCAGAGTCTACAAAGATGGCTCAGTTGAGAGACTATTTGGCTCACCACAAGTTCCTCCCACCCTTGAAGACCCACAAACCGGCGTCTCCTCAAAAGATGTCAACATCTCCATTGACACAAATCTCTCAGCTAGGCTCTACCTTCCAAAACTGATCACAAAAAAACTTCCCATCTTAGTCTACTTCCATGGTGGCGGCTTTTGTGTCGAATCTGCCTTTTCTTTTCCTCACCAACGCTACTTGAACATCTTAGCCTCTCAAGCCGGGGTGTTAATTGTTTCGGTAGAATATAGGCTTGCACCTGAACACCCTCTTCCCACTGCTTATGAAGACTGTTGGACCGCTCTCAACTGGGTTGCCTCGCTTTCGGACCCTTGGTTAGCTAGCCATGGAGATCTCGATGCACTCTTCATCGGGGGTGACAGCTCCGGAGCCAACATAGCCCACAACTTAGCCATGAGGGCAGGTACTCAGAACTTAGACAATGGGGTTAACATCCTAGGAGCTTTTATTTCGAGCTCACATTTCTTGGATGAGCCAGGTGCATCAGCCACTGGCATCCAGATGGGGTATAGAGTCTGGAACTTTGTTTATCCAGACGCGCCTGGTGGGTCGGACAGCCCTATGATTAATCCCATGGGTGCTCGAGCACCGAGCTTAGCGGGGCTCGGATGCTCGAGGGTGCTTGTTCTTGTGGCTGAAAACGAAGATCATAGGAATACTCAAGTTAGGTATTATGAAGCAGTGAAAAACAGTGGATTTCAAGGGAAAGTGGAGTTGTTTGAGACGAAAGGAGAAGGTCATTGTTTTCATATTTTTGAACCAGATAGTGAGAATGCTAAGCTTCTGTTCCAACGCCTTACTTCTTTTCTTCAAAAGTGATTGTGATGGTATTTTAGTCGTATATTTCAACCTCTTGAACTCTGTTGGAGGAGCATTTCCTAATTCTATTATTTAGAAGAGTTTTAACCCCTCTCTCTTTCTCTCTCAAACCCTAGCCTCCCCTATCCCTTCTTCTTCAGTTAGGGGCTGCCATGGATGATTTAATCCATTTTCCCCTTTTTATTTTCAGTTTTTAATTTATTTTCTTATTTTGTTTAATAAATTAGTCTCTCTTTATGAGATCTTTTCAAACCCTATTATGGGGTTTTTAGTTTCTGTTTTGGAAATCTCCTTCTCCCCTATGGGAGTTGTGAGTATGGTTTTTTTGTTTTTAGGTATGAGAAATTGTTCTCATTGGTTGAAGTTCGAGACTCAACATGAAGGTATTGGAATCTCGGATGCGGTCAACATGACTCGATCAAGAATGTTCTTCTCAAACTACATCAAAATGATAGACTTCCTCATCAATAGCTGCTTGATTCAGTAAATACAAGGGGGTTGCGCTGTATTGCTCGATCAAGTTCATTGTAGTTCCTTCGAAGACGAATTTGATTTAGCCTTGTTTAATTGTATCTTGTTTTTCTTTAATACCTATTGTAGATGCCGTTTGGCCTTCAATTAATGAAATTTCTCTTTCAAAAAAAAAATTTAGAAGAGTTTAAATAGATAGATTTTGGGATAAATATTTGGAGATAATATTTTGGGAAGTATTGTGTTGAGTTAAGGAATATTTCGTTATCTTCTAGTGCTATATACTCTGGTTAGGGTTTATTGGTTGTACTATAAATATTTTCCCATCGTCAATAATATTTTTTGGTGTGCGTTTTCTGTAACACAGGCCACACGGAAAGTAAACCGGGTGGCTGCGCGCGTCACAAATTCTCCCTCCCAAATTCTGGATTCACCAAACTATCCAATTTTAGATTAATTTAGGGTTTTCTCCACTACTCTACTTCTGCTACACTACACTCGCAAATATTCTCGATTTATTATGATCTTCAAATTCAATCTTCACAATTTCAAGCTCGTTAATGGCGATTGATGATGATACTGAAAGCTGTAGTAGTAGACCTTTCGATTCGTCCCCGAAAACGCCGAGAAATCATCAACATCTAAAACTCGAAGTTTTCAACGACGTTCTTCGTAGATTGCAAGACTCTGATTCTTGTGACGCTAAACTTCCTGGATTTGATGATCAACTTTGGCTTCACTTTAATCGTCTTGAGCAAAGATACGTGAGTGTTCTCTTTTGCAGCATTTGCAGGGGGAAAGTGGTAATCTCCTTCTTCGATGTCACCTTTTTCTCTCTCCTCTCTCCCTTTTTCTTCTTCTTCTCTGTCTCTTATCTTCAACTTTTGTTCTCTGGATTTTTTCTATCTGGAATTTATTTTAAAGTGAAAGAGAGAAAAAATGGTGTTGTGGTGGTGATGGGGAGGGGGAGGACGTGGTGGCACTACTACAAAAATGCATAAAGAGACCCCCTAAAAAACACCTTAGAGACCACTTTATAGGTGGTCTCTTGCTCGATGGTCTCTCGGGGGTAAAAGACCACTTATTATGGGTGGATTGTTATATTGAAAGAAGAGACCACTTTTTTTAAATAAGTGGTTTTTTTATGTATTGTAGTAGGAAAAAAATAAGAAGGATAAGGAACCACATAAAAAACAAATGTGGTCTCTTTCATCGTACTAAAAAACCACTTATTATTTATAGGTGGTCTCTTTATCTTTCTCAAAAAAATCACTTAGATGGAAAGGTGGTCTCTTTCGTCTTCCTAAGTACTATATTTAATTTGATATAAGAGGCCATACATTAGAACAAATGGTCTCTTTGCCTCATTTTTTAACGATAAAATTCTAGCCATTTTGTGGCTTTATTTAATTTACCTATAATTTATATTTGATATATTCCCTACAAAATCGCGTGCCACTTGCATTGACAAAATTTGAATTATTATATAACTTGACAAAAATTTCATTGATGCAATACCATAATTCATTACAAAATAATATTGATATATGAAGATTCAAAAAATCAACTTCTCAAAAGATAGCTAGAGCATCCATTATTTCTTTCAACTCATATGCAGAGTAAATTAATCAACTCATTGTTCTAACTAATTACCTATCTAATCCCGCTTAACACCTAATCAAAATCGACACTTTCTTCAGATTCCTCTTCATCCGCTTGTTTATATTCCTCCACGTATTTGATCCATAAGTCTCTCAACTCGTCAAGCTTATTTTGAGGAAATTCAGTTGTAACTCCGCCAAAGTACTACAAAGCATTAATAAAATTATTTAAAAATAAATTGATATGAAATATGTTGTTAATCATGAAAGTAACTATTTTTGGTAAGTATAAATCTTGGTTAACTTCAAGCACTATTAATTGATATGAGAAATAAGCAAGTGAATGGTGTTTTGAAAGAATTGATACCTTATCAGGAATCACTTGTGGCCTTTTCTCTATAGTCTCGAGCATATATCGACATATATAATATCCACAGTCCAAAGATTCTTGGGATTGACGAGGACACTTGTTCATAAAGGTAATTATACAATTAGTCATATTACATATTAAATTTAATAAGCATCAATATAAATGCATCAAAATAATAAAAAATTAGAATGACATACCTCAGGTTTTTTCCACTTAATTGTCAGATTCTTTTTCATTTTCTTGATGTCCTTTCGATATACGAGACTAAATTTTATGATTCCCCTAAAAAATTGTCAAGAAAAAATTAGATGATTACTTCAATATTATGAGTTAAATATATAAAATGTACTTTGTATACATACTCATTTATGGTCCTTTGAGCAAATTCACGAATATCATTTTCCGCTCCAGCAGGATCAAGCCAAAACACCACTCCATTCCACGGACTAATGACCACTAGCATCCAATGTCGACTGCACATCCGCAAATTTTAGTGTGTGCATAGCCAGTTAACATCTTCCCATCCTTTTAATAATTACTTTAATAATTCATACTTACTTCTCATAATAAGGTGCAAAGAATAGTTGATTAACATTATTCCCTTCATTTTGGCCAAAGATACGAGCTAGATAGTCGACTCGCTCTTCTTCATTGGTTTGTGTCATAGGAGATAAATAATTTGAATCACAAAATCCATACATCCCACATACACCACCTTGTTGACACTTTTCGCTCAAGTATCTTGCACATTAATTTGGATATATATATATATATATATATATATATATATATATATATATATATATATATATATATATATATATATAATAAGTTCTATACTTGTAATGAAATTAGGAAAGAACAACTAAAAACACAACTGAACTTAACTTACTTCATGAAAATGGACAAGTGAGTCACTCCGATCTCTCTTTGGAAGCACCAATCAAGCATCTCTTCATAATCAAGGGTAAGTGTCTCCTCATGCCCATACACAGTTGCCGGTATTCTAATTGATATGCAAGCACCACTTGATTTCATTCTCATGGCTTGATTCTTGAAAGTTCGCAATGAAGTAGTTGTCAACTTGGCAAGATCCTTATCAGTGATCACATATTTTCGGTTGTTTGATGCTTGTGATGATGGCGTTTGTGGGGATGGAGCAGCAAATGATTTTGTTGCTTGTGCATCGACCTTTATAATGAAAATAACATAAAAATTATGAAGTGGGGATTAAGAGTTCTCAACACAAGGCAGGAAATGAGCTTCTCAACAGGAGGTATCAACATTGAGATTGAACTCATTTATAATAAGCTCAAAATTTGATTTACTGCACTTATAATCAGGAATCCATGGCATCAAAAAGACAACCCAAAAGCAGATCTTGCACTCACATGTAAATAACATAAAAAATAGGGCATTTCAAACACAACATTCCAAGAATCTGACCTCTGAAATTTCAAATTCGAAATTGAAAAAAAGTGATACAGTTAGTCATTGGATGTTGGGCTTCGATTTCAACTTGGAATAGTTCTTTCAAAGGAAACCACGCCCAAAACTCATTATCTGACGCTAAGTGTCCTCAAATTATATTACTAGTACTTAAACAAGGATTTCTAACAATTAAAGAATATCCAAACGGGTTCATGCCATCAGTAGATAGTGCCAGGCGCAGGTTACGTTCATCTTTCTTAAATTCAGGGAACATTGCATCGATAAACCTCCATTGCGGTGAATCGGCTGGGTGTCTCATTAACCCATCCTTAATACGACCATTATGATGCCAAGTCAACTTCTCTGCATCCCTCGGATTTGAAAACAAATGTCTAAACCTTGGTATTATTGGGAAATACCATAAAACCTTAGCAGGTATTCCTACCTTTTTCTTATACCGTGAGGTATTGCACACAGGACAACTGTTTAATGATTTATACTCATTACGATATAGTATGCAATCATTAGGGCAAGCATGGATCTTCTCATAGCGCAAGCCCATAGTAGATAATATCTTTTTGGCCTCATAAGTAGCACCTGGAAGAACGTTATCCTCGGGAAGCATATATGTCTTTCACCGCTTCAAGTAACATACTAAAACTTGCATCACTCCAACCACCACCTACTTTCAAGTTATATAACTTGAGTACAGATGACAATCTTGTGTACTTAGTGCAACCGTTGTACAAAGGCTTCTCAGAATCACTTAACATGCTCTCAAACATAGTAGGATTACCATCAAAATTTTCCTCAACTACACGTATCATGTCCTCTAACCTATCACCCTCATCAGTATCATGACCTTCACGCATATCATCCATAGGTAAAGATTTTTCCTTAGCTTCACCATGAAATATCCAACGAGTGTATGTTCTATCAAATGCCCATTTAGTCAAATGATTTAATATCTCATCAACTCTCTTATGCAATAAATTGTGGCACATAAAACAGGGACAAGGCAATCTATCATTTCCTCGAGCATTCATCACAGCAAAATTAATAAATTCCTTTATTCCAACTATATATTCTGGGTCACCGGGTTTTGTCATGGTAATCCAACTCCGATCCATCTCTACACGTAACAAGTTCACAAAGAAAAGCTTATGTTTACATGATTAAGAAAATACATTTCTACATCTAGCCATATATATGCACAAATAATGATAACTACTCAAAAACATATGATCTTGTTTGCTCCTATGTTCTATGAATCAAAGTCAAAAGTTATATATAGATGATTCAACTCGTTTTCACACATTCAATTTAAAAAATTTCAAGCACATCAATAGTTCGTTTTTACCGATCTAAACTTACTATAATAAAGCTAGGATATACTAATTGAGCATGCTGGATATACACACAGTAACATCATCTGCACCTAATCATAGTTCCAACAAGAGAAGCAAGAACTCATATTTTCTAGCCTAAAAAACGGCTTGCTGAATGCACTTTAATTGGAAAATACCCATAATAGACAGAAAACTGCTTTGCTCTAAAAATTACATAACAAAAAGAAAATACTTAGTACACAATACAGTTGACCATGTGTTTCGCCTATTTTCAGTTTACTCAAATGTTGTTTTTAAACTCTCAATCCCACCTGTTTTTTTTCCTCCGCAATTCCACAACTATGGTCGTGAAACCGAAAATAGGGGAACATGGTCGGGTGTTATATTTTCGGTTTACTCAAATGTTGTTGCACTCCATCATCAATCAATCTCATCTCGTGGAGGTCGTTTACTCAAAAGATAGAATTGGGTGTTAAAAATAACGCAAAGAATTTTGGTTTCCGAGTTAATAATGATGGTCGAGACTCACTCGCTCTAATTAAAGAAATATGAGAATTCAATTATACCCTAGTGTCCAATTCCAAAATTTCAAATGAATATACATATCCAAACTACGCATAACAAACAAACAACTACAAATGCGAGATGAATTGATCGACACTTACCGTGATAATTCGGTCGTCGGCGATAACGCGGTGGTGGTAGACTGGCAATGGAACAGAGTATACTGGCGGGAGAAAAGGCTGGCGAAGACGAGTAGACCGGGCGAGGAATATTGGCCGGTGAATTCCGAGTCCTGCAATGGTAGCCGGTGAAGGAATTTTGGGTGGGTTCGCGCAAAAAATGCGGCGGTTCTCTTGTGCTATCGGTGCTCTAGGAAGAAGAACGAGATGTGAATTGTGATTAGTGAGCCTTTAGTTAGGGTTTTTTAAAATTGGAATAAGGCTATTCCTCACTTCCTTCTTTAAACAATTTAGGCGCCTTTACTTTATTTTTTTGGTCTTAAATTTACAATTCATCCTTGTACCCGCTAATATATATTTTAGGATTCCATATTTTCTCTAAAATAATATAAAATCAAATAACCACTTAACAAAAATAAGTGGTTTCTTTAATATTGGAGATTTTGAGGATGTGCAAAAAGACCACATTTCTAAAAAGGAGGTCTTTTTTATCATAATATAAGAGACCTTTCGTCTAAAAAATTAGGTGTTTTTTGTTAAATAATCACTTATGTCATCAAAGTGGTCTTTTATGGGTGGTCACTTTGCCCATATTTGTAGTAGTGTGGTTCCATGGTTTGATCAAAGAGAGGGGAGGGAGATTGAGAAATAGTTTGGTGTTTGTATAAAGTAACCCTTATAATTACAAAAAGTAACCCATACTTTTAGTAAAAAGTAACCCCTCAACAATACAAAAAAGTAACCCTTAGTATTTGAAAAAGTAACCCTAGTTTTAATAAAAGTAACCCCTGTTACAAAAAGTAACCCCTGCATAAGTGTAAGTAACCCTATAATAAAAGTAACCCTTAGTATTTGAAAAAGTAACCTTAGTTTTAATAAAAGTAACCCCTGCATAAGTGTAAAGTAACCCCATAATAAATGTAAAAAGTAACCCCTAGTTTCAGTAAAAGTAACCCCTTATAATTACAAAAAGTAACCACATTATAAACATAGAAGTAAACCATAGTTTCAGTAAAAGTAACCTCTTATAATTACAAAAAGTAACCCTTTATAATTATAAAAAGTAACCCCTACTTTAGTAAAAGTAACCTCTTATACTTACAAAAAGTAATCCCTTATGATTACAAAAAATAATCCCTAGTTTCAATAAAAGTAAACCCGTATAATTACAAAAAGTAACCCATACTTTCAGTAAAAAGTAACCCCTTAACATTACAAAAAAGTAACATTTGTATTTGAAAAAGTAACCCCTAGTTTCAATAAAAGTAACCCCCTGCATAAGTATTAAGTAATTCTATAATAAATGTAAAAAGTAACCCCTAGTTTCAGTTAAAGTAACCTCTTATAATTACAAAAGTAACCTCTTATAATTACAAAAAAGTAACCCATATTTACCGTAGAAGTAACCTCTTATAATTACAAAACGTAACCCATACTTTCAGTAATCCCCTCCATAAAACTGAAGTAACCCTTTCACAAAACTGAAGGAACCCCTGCATACATGTAAAGTAACCCTACAACACTTACTAAAAAGCTCGTTCAAGAAAACACTCAGAAATTACCGATGATTTGCGATGCTGACTAAATGGCTCAGTTGCAGTCGAATACTTGAGAGCAAATAATTGAGGTCGCAACAATTTCAAATTTCTCGCTAACATTTTCGGAAACAATAAGGAAAAAAATCAACATCAAATTGATTTATAAAACATCAAAAAATTCAATCAGATGTTGAATTCAATCAAACCAAAAGCTCAAATATCCAGAAAATTGATAAGATTATTACCTCGTTGAAGCGAGAATTGAAGCATCTTGACTGTAAGAAGAGAGAGAGAGTAGAAAGGGGAAGATTGAAGAGAGACTACTTGATTAGAGTAAAAATCGATAGTTTTTCATCAAATTTCCATGATTTTATGGAAGTACTAGTTTTTTTTTGCTTGCTACTATTATAAAAACCAAATTTGGAAGAAGATCGTGCGATGAAGAAGCGTCGAAAATCAATCAAATGAGAGGAGAGAGAAGATGGGGAAAAATGAGGGAGAGAAAAGAGCGGGAGAGGGCGCGTGCTGAAATGGCTTGGCCACACCATTAGTTGAAGGTGTGGCCCGCCTTTTTAAAAGTTTGCGTATTTTTGAGCTTTTGCCTTCAACCTAAACTTAACATGGTATCGGAGCTATCCAAAATTTTGGTTGAACCAAATGCTTCCGCATACATATTTTACGGCTAGTGGGTATTCATGAAAATCCACGAGTGGGATTTACTGTTTACTCTAATATACATAATTTTTTTTCTCCCGATCTCAATCCTTTGCTGCTTGTATGTGTTTGCTGCACTTTATCCTTGGTGGTGGTGTTCTAGCGTCGACTTCAAGCTTGATTCAGAGCCATTTACCGCTGCATGTTGGTAGATTAGCTTAATAGCGTTGTCACTTGTTGACTTCTATTTGGTGGTGCTCTCTAACGAGAGATTATCCCCTGTTTTGTTTAAGTGATTCACTGTTGCTGACTTGCTATTAGTAGAGCAGGCAATTATCCATGGGTGAGTGGATTATCCAGCCACCTGCCCCAAATAAATGGGTGAAAACCCGCGGTGAAGTGGGTGACGAAGGGGTGATGGAAGGATCAGGTGGTAAGCCGGGTCGGGTATGGATGATACTTTTTGGACCCATCACCCGCTCCATCCATCCACCCATTAATATCAATCTTTATATATGTAGGTATGTATATATATATATGTATGTATGTATATATATATATATATATATATATATATATATGTGTGTATGTTATAAGAAAAGAAATATAAAGAAAAGAAATACAAAGAAAACAACTTAAAACAAGAAAACTTATAGAAGATAGACAAGAACTTAGAGATTTACAAAATTCATTATACGTATGAGTACTAAATCTCAAGTAAAAAATTCTATGAGAAAAGCTAATTTCCAATACTTTATATCAACTATGCAATCTGATATTAAAAATTTAGAATTAAGAAATCAAAAACAAATAGCTATCATTAATAAAATACAAATATTAGAACAAGCAACATTAAATGATAATCATAATCATGAAGAAATAGACAAAGAGTTAAAACCTTTTGATAATCAAATAGAGCTACTGAATATACAAATTAAAGAACGGGAAGATATATCTAAGAAAATACATGAAGATTATATTAATACATTAGATAGAAAATCAAGCATGTATGTATGAGTGAACTAGAAAAAGAAGAAAATTTAGGAACTAATCTAAAAATTATTAATACAAATGTTTTATTAGTTATACAATTACTAAAAGAAAGCAAGAGTGATCTAGATAAACCGAATCAAGTAATACTAAAATACCAATAGAACTAGAAGAACAAGGTTATGAGATCTTAGAAAAGAAGATAACTAAAGAATATTCACAGTTATTTCCAGAATTACTTTTAAGAAAAAGAATAGAAATAGAATATGAAAAAGTAATTGAACAATCAGAATAATGAATAAAAACGAAAAAAATCATTGAAGAAGAAATTATTAGATACCCTGATGGTCCGTTTAAAATACACAAGACTAATCAAAATAGACAATTTGCAGAAATTAGTAAAGGAAGATTTTATTTAATAAAAGATAGAAAACAAATGATACTAGAAAATGAATTTGATAGGGAAAGAAGACTAGCACTAGAAAATAATTTAGTACAAATAACAAATATAGAAAGTAGCTATCAAGACAATAAACACAATTAATGACATCTATAAAAAAATTAGAAAAGTTAGAAAGAAAATATGATGAAAGAATGAGAAAAATGGAAGAATCTATCAAAATAATACATATTAATACCAAACAAATATTAGATAAAGTCTACAGAGTAGAAAATAATTTTAATGAACAGATACAAAATCTTAAAATAGAATATAATGATAGGTTTGATAAAATAGAAGAACAGCTTATATGTAATATCAAAGAAAACACTGAAATATCAGAAATCCATGAATCAGATAACAAAATAATAAATAATACTACCATAGAAGCTTTAACTACTGAAATAGAATGACTAGAGGTAAATAATATAGAGGTAAATACTCTAGAAGAAAATAGTGAAGAATTTTATTCTGAACAATCCAGTCAAGAATTTAGATATTCAAATCATTTATATATATATATATATATATATATATATATATATATATATATATATATATATATATATATATATATATATATATATATATATATATATATATATATATATGTATATATATATATATATATATATATATATATATATATATATATATATATATATATATATATATATATATATATATATATATATATATATATATATATATATATATATAGTATATATATATATA
Source organism: Beta corolliflora (assembly GCA_947648045.1). Taxonomy (NCBI): domain Eukaryota; kingdom Viridiplantae; phylum Streptophyta; class Magnoliopsida; order Caryophyllales; family Amaranthaceae; genus Beta; species Beta corolliflora. The sequence goes on along the minus strand of CANSZD010000757.1, from coordinate 3,241,074 downwards.
TATATATATATATATATATATATATATATATATATATATATATATATATATATATATATATATATATATATATATATATATATATATATATATATATATATATATATATATATGTATATATATATGTATGTGTATATATATATATATATATATATATATATATATATATATATATATATATATATATATATATATATATATATATATATATATATATATATATATATATATATATATATATATATATATATATATATATATATATATATATATATATATATATATATATATATATGTATATATATATATATATATATATATATATATATATATATGTATATATACTATATATATATATATATATATGTATATGTATGTATGTGTATATATATATGTATATGTATGTGTATATATATATGTATATGTATGTATGTGTATATGTATATGTATATGTATGTATATATATATGTATATATGTATATATATATACATACATATGTATGTATGTGTACATATATATACGTATATATGTATATATGTATACATATGTATATATGTATATATATATACGTTTATATGTATATATGTATACATATATACATATATACATATGTATATATATATATATATATACATATGTATATATATATATATATATATATATATATATATATATATATATATATATATATATATATATATATATATATATATATATATATATATATATATATATATATATATAAAGAGTCGGGATCCGGTGAGAATGAATACTTATGTGAGAATTGAAAAATATATGAGAATAAATCTACAACCGTTAGATCATAAAAAACCTAAGGGCTGCGATATGCCCAAAACACTAATAACAAAACCCAAGTATTTTAACGGCAACAATTCAATTGAAGCGTGAACAGTGAGAAAAAATCGAGAATAACCTCTCATCATCTACGATTGATTACAAACAAAAATCTGAACTTTTTTGTCCTCATCGAAATTCATCTACCAAGTAATCATCATCAGGTACAAAGTATAAACCTAGTTCTTGAATTTTTTAAAATTGATTTACTTGCGTTCTATTCTGAATTCATGGATTCCCTAATTATAAGCTATGTTTTTCACCTCTTTTAATCGACAATTAGGACTTTTAGAGACTATACTTGATGGTGATGGAATATTACTGGAATTTCTGTTCATATTCTTCTTTTTCTCTCTCTATATTGAGTAATTTGCTTAATTTTAGGTCAGATTTTCTATCTTTTGTTCTGTTCTTGTTGAATTCAATGTGTGGTTCGTGTTTTTGGTGGATTAATGTATTATTAAGGTTATTGATGCAAATTTTAATTTCTTGACTGTGAGATGTCAAGAATTCATCGATGCCTTTTTTACTTCATCTTCTAGAAGCTACATCTCTTGGAATTAAGTCATCATCATCAGTCCACCATCATCCACCTTCCAGTTTTTGGCTCTTTATTTGAAAACTAGATGTTTCTTACCTTCGTATTTTTCCGCCAGTACTTGTGAAAGTTTGCTCGTTGTTTTGACTTCATGATTGACTTTTGCCTTTAAACTGGATCATTATTGAGTGTTTAACTCTAACCTATAACTTTAGGGCCCTTACATGCCGTTTTATAAATATGAGTAACGAGTATCATTTCAATGAACTCATCTTTTGGTGTACGATGTATGGCTAGTGTTTGCTTTCTAGCCTTTGGTGTACCAATACAACTCATGTACATCAGATCTTTCTCATATGTACATCGTCGGTAACCTACAAGTACATTAAATCTCTTATAAATATAGAAGTTGGGTTTTGGGCAATATCATACATAAACATGAAATGTGATTTATGAATATCTAATTTATTTTCATTAAATCTTTCATTGATCCCAGATTCCGGTTGATTTTCCAATTGGGTCGATTTTTTGCCACCTTTACGATGATATGGCTTGTATATCTAGATTTGGTTCAACAAGAGCAGCTCTTGTTACATTTTGCTGTCTCAAAGAACTTGAACTTGGAAGTTTAAGTCTTGTTTTGTCTATCTATTCAAACATTATATGGTAAAGGGGAGGGAAATTTGAGTTTGGAGTTTATACCTTACAAGTGTGTTTTGGGAACATCTAATGTTGACTCTCTCTCTCTCTTTCTCTCTGACACTCTCCACCTGTTGTGGGGGATGTTGCATGTAGAGGAGTCAGGGAGAGTTATAGCAGTTGGTCGGCGTAATGAATTTTAAATCTCGTAGCTTTAATCAACCAAGTCAAACATGGAGATGTTTATGTGCACTATGAATCAAAGAGACTTAAAGTTTTTTGTTCCAACATGGCTCTTATAGTGGTGGCAGTAGACATGTTAAGGGGTGACAATGAGCCAAAGTGAACTCAAACTTAGGGTTGCTCAGCTAGCTCACCACACTTACACTAGATTTTTCGAGCTCGAAAATTTTCAAGTTCAACTTAGCTTAAAATTCAACTTTATAATTAAGTTAATGCTGATTCTCAGAAAATACAATAGGTAAAAGTATACTAAGCCTGTTGACAGGTCTCTCGAGCTGAGCTTAGTCGGGTCATAAAATTTTCGAGCTTCTGCAAGGCTCATTTGAGCACATAATATCATTTGTTCACATTATTATTTGATAGCTTAAATGTACATCTTTTTTTTGGTGAACAAGGGATAACATTAAGTTAAATTAAGTGTTTTGGTCGAAAAGCCTAGTACAATCCGAAGCTAGCAATGCTTGACAATATTTAGGGGGTAGGGGAAAATGCCTAATTACATTCGGGGTGTTTGACCCATTTCTACTTTCCTTGGCTATTACATCCGCTATCTGGTTATCTTGTCTTTTAACGAACTCCAGCACCATGTCCATGAAGTAATGCTTCAGCTCCCTGCAATCATTGATAATATCACTATATAAATCTATATGGCTAGTATTGGAATTGATAAGGTCGACGGCTTTTTTTGCAATCCGGAGTGTATAACAATGTGAGAAAAACTTTCCTTGCTGGCAATCTGTAGACCTTGCCTTATGGCAAGACATTCTGCATGAAGAGAGTTAGTAGCATATGAAAGATTCTGAAACCCCCTTATCCATTCTCCTCGATGATTTCTTAGGACGCCTGCTATACCTGTTATGGTTTCAATATTCACAAAGGAAGCATCAACATTCACATGGACATAAGGCATAGAATAATTTTTCCATTTTTGAGAGATTCTAGGAGTCTTTAGGAATGACGTCGTGGATTGATTAGCACTGAACTCTTTTGTGAGGATGAGGGCTTGATTCAGCGTGATATCAGGAGGTGCATAAGGTTGTTGCTCAAAGATAAACTTATTTCGGGCTTTCCAAATGGCAAAACAAATGAAAGGGAAGGCGAGAGCCCAGTCAAGGTTTCTCCATTTATGGTTGGCATTAACATTCATTTTGAGCCATTCACCTATATGGTTGCAATCCCAGAATTCGCGCGGGGGGGAGGTAAGGTTCCAAATTTGAGCTGCCTTGGCACAATCCCGAATAACATGCATCGTATTTTCATTAATGGCAGGGCACGTTGGGCAATCCGGGAGGGTATTATGTGACGTAAGTGGAGGAGTGTATTGTGGGGAAGGCGGTCCCACCACATAAGCCATAGAAAGAACTTCATTTTAGGGAGCGTGTCTACCTTCCAAATCCATTCACTTCCAATGAAATGGGTTCTTTGATCAATGATCTTAGTATAAGCCTCTACGAGGAGAATTTATTACGGTCAACTAAGGATGAGAAGGTAGTATCGGGGTTTTGAAAGGGGATGTTCATATAGGTTATTCTCTCGGCAATAAAGGTCGGAAAATGAAAGGAAAGTTTGCTAATATCCCACTTATTGTCTTTAATGATGTCCTTAACTTTCATCTCTCCTTCCCCTTTGTTAAGAGGACCATGCACATAATTACGAATAGGACCTATACCCAGCCAATTGCCTAGCCATATATTGATAGATGTACCATCACCTAACTTCCAAGTCATGCTATTCTGCAAAATATTATATCCTTTGCCAACATTTTTCCAAATTTGGGATCCTTTTTTAAAGGCAATAGTATAGTTTGTTCTGACATACTTTGAGACGATACAGTCTTTAGCTAGGCTATCTGGCCCTAAGCTCAACTTCCAACCTAGTTTGGTCATGAGAGCAGTGTTTAAGTCTTGATGACTTCTAATCCCCAACCCTCCTTTGTTTTTTGGAAGGAAAGTGTGTTTTTGGCCTACTAAGTGAATCTTTTGTTTTCCCTCCGATTGTCCCCAAAGGAAATTATTACATATCGTATCAAGCTCATGAAGGGTGATCTTTGGGAGCTGAGTCACCTGCATATAGTATGAGGCAATGGTGTTCATGGTTGATTGAATGAGGGTAAGTTTCCCCGCCCTAGATAAGAACTTGGATTTCCACAAGGCTAATTTTCCCCTTACCTTGTCAACAACAAACTGCACATCTTTTTTCTTAGGTCTTTTGTGGGAAAGGGGCATTCCTAGGTATAGACCAAGGTTTTCACTCTCCTTGACATTGATGGTGTCTTGGAAAAGGAGTTTATGGTCCTCACTAGTGTTAGGGGAGAAGGTCAAGCGACTTTTATCTTCATTGACCTTTTGTCCCGAGACTTGACAAAAGTGATCAAGGATATCTCTAAGCTTAAAGGCAGTGATTTCATCAACCCTCCCAAAAATTAACAATTCGTCGGCAAAAAGCAAATGAGAGATGGGAATTCTTTTTGCTCCCACCCAGAATGGAGTCCAAGAATTTTCATTGCATGCTTGGTTAATCAAGTTAGTCAGATATTCTAAGCAAATATTAAAAATCAAGGGGAACATGGGGTCTCCTTGTCTCAGATTTCTAGAGTGTTTGAAGGTTTCAGTTTTTTTCCCATTGACCAGGATCGAGGAGCTCGCCTTGTTAATGCAATTCATGATGAGAGTGACAGAGCTAGGATCTAGGTTAGTGTCAATGAGGCATTGTCTGATGAAATCCCATTCCAAACAGTCATAGGCCTTTTCTAAGTCTACTTTTAGAGCAAACCAACCCATTTTCCCTTTCTTTTTATACATTGAGTGCAGGACTTCTGACGCGACCACCAGATTAATATCAGTTCCCCTACCTTGAATAAACCCATTTTGGTTAGGAGAAACCCAGTTAGGGATAAGGGGCTTGATTCGATTTACCAGAATTTTTGTGACCAGCTTATAAACGGTATTACAAAGGCTAATAGGGCGTAGGCGTTTGTCGATCTCCGGACCGGCTTTGTTTTGGAATTAGACAAATAAGAGCATGGCCTAAATCACTAGGTATATCCCCCTTGAAAAACCACTGTCTAATGGACTCACATATATCCGGCCCAACAATAGACCATTAGTTTTGGAAGAAAATAGGATGGAACCCATCAGGGCCCGGAGCTTTCAGAGGTTTCATGGCAAAAAGGGCTTGTTTTATTTCATCATTATAAGGAGGAGAACTAATATTGATTTGATTATGATAAGAGTCGTGTTCACTTCTAACTACTAGCCATTTCTCAGAAGAGTATAGGCCCACATAGAAACTCCTTATGTGATGACTAAGGTCATTTGGATCACTAATCGGGTTCCCACAACTATCCTTGAGGCACCTAATGGAACTTTTTTGGCGCTTAATAAGAACGCTACGGTGGAAGAAAGCCGTATTTCTATCACCTTGGGTGGACCACTCAATTCTACTTTTGACAAGCCATAACCACTCCTCTTGTTGAAGAACTGCTATAAATTCATTTTGGAGCTCTTCTTCAAGGTTTAAGTGGTACCAAGACGAGGGGTTAAATTGAAGGAGATTTTGAACACCTTTTAACCTAGCTAGGATACGTTTCTTTTTAGCATAGACGTTTCCAAAGGTTTGGATATTCCATTGAGTTAGTTTGGACTCCTACATTATGAAGCTTTTGCTTAATGTCACTATCTCCTATGTTCCACGCATCAAGGACAGTTTGCTCAAAGGTGGGGTCTTGCAACCACATAGGCTCAAAGCGAAATGGTTTTGTGCCAACCGAAGGAGGGGGAGTGTCAAGGGTACAAAGGATTGGGGCGTGATCGGAGGAGATTCTAGTTAGGTGCCATACGCAAGAATTCGGGAACTTATCAATCCATTCCCCATTTCCAAAACCTCTATCTAATCTCTCGAAAATAGGATTATTTTTCCGTTTATTAGTCCATGTGAATTTTGGCCCATTGAAACCAAGGTCAAGTAGATTACAAGCATTAATAATTTGTTTAAACAAATTGGCCCTCCCTTGATTAATCGGTCTACCTCCCCATTTCTCACTTTGGCACATAATCTCATTGAAATCTCCAAGAACTAACCAAGGCATACAAATATTTGAAGCAACATCACATAAATTATCCCACAGCAACTTTCTAGTATTGAACTTAGGACTAGCATAAATTGCGGAAAGGAAAAAGGAAGGTTTCGAAGGTACCTCTACCAAAGTGTGCACCCCTTGAGCATTATGATTTATGATGTGTATATTAACTCTTGCGGAGTTCCACAAAATCAGAATGCCGCCCGCATAGCCGATAGGATCAACGAGAAACCAAGAGTCAAAGGGTAAAGAGCCAATAATGTTGGCAGTTTGGTTTCGGCCGGTTTTGATTTCAGCAAGAACAAGGATATCGGGGCGATTGTGGCTGATCAGATGGAGTAAGTTGGGATTGAAGGTGGGGCGCGCTAAGCCACACGCATTCCAGAATAATGTAGACATATTATAGGGTAGATATGCCTTGCGCTTTAGCGCCTTGATGATCCCCGCCGGTTCTTTTCCCCACGGCTGAACTTCCTCTCTGGTCATGGGACACACCCACCGGTCTCTTTGTGGAATCACCACCATCTCCGTAGATCTTAGGCGTCTTGCGCCGCTTACCACGTCCCAACGGAGAAGCATGGTCATTTGTTTGAGCATGGGTAATATTTTTATCTCCCACGTCGCATTTGTGTTGCTGTACGAGACTCCTCTCCATGTCATTTTCCTTAACTGCACTCGTTTCCTTCGTTGAGTGACAAACGGCTGTGGGTCCAGCCAAGGCCCGAGTAAATGTAGGACCTCTTTCTCTTATTCCTCTGCTCCTCCCTCTTTCTTGAGAACCCAGTTTAGAATTAGCCATGGAATCGTTGGCAAATGAGCAGCTTCTTGTAATTGAGGTAGGTGAGCAGCTTCGAACTTTTCGGTTTGGCGGTACATCAATAAGTTCTTGTCGGCATTTGATGCTTTGGCTGGATGTAGAATAAGTGCTTTCACTTCCGCGAATGCAAGTTCGTTCAGGATTTCCCCTTCTTTCCGAAGATAGAAGGTGGTCCGAATGTCCACCTCCGGTAATAGTGGCAGCATAGGTTTCGCAATGATGCAAGGATAGGTTGGGTCTAGCTGTTCGTAACGTGGGGGAGAGCGAATGGGCGAGTCGGGTGGTGAGTCGTTGATACGCTCAAGTTATACGATGTTTTTGTGATATTTGAGGTGCACTTTGCTAAGGGATTTGTTCGTAATTGTTAACGTTCGTGTTTTATTTAACCCTTAGCGGAAGTTCGGGGTTTTGTGAGTTAATTAGTGTTAATGCTCTAGATTCCGAGCTTTTAAGGAGAAACGGAATTAAACGATGTTTAATTGAAGTTATCCTTGAGTGTTCAAGAAAGTTCAACACCATGGCTTGGTGGCACGGAAGCAAGTTATGAGTTGACGACAATGTGCTATCCTAGCATCATCGCATAACCAAGCTCCACCAACTACCGCATGCTTGCCTCGCGAACCATGCCAGCCCAGCGAGGCCCAGCAGCATCGCCCATCACAACATCATCGCCAAGCCAGCACAAGCATCGCCCATGCGCGCGCCAAGCAGCACCGCAAGCCCAGCGCTCGCCCAGCTCTCGCCCATGCTCGCGCATGCTCGCCCAGCGCTCGCCCAGCTCTGGCCCAGTGCGCAGCTCGCACCTCGCGAGATAGGTCGCACCTCGCGACCTGCTTGCTCGCACCTCGCGACCTGCTTCGCACGGTGCGACCTGCCTTGCCCAGCCAAATATGCGGTAGACTGAACACTGGGGGGGGGTTGATTTTCAATTCCTACTGGCATAAGTTTGCCCTTCCTCTTTTTGTTGCAATGCCCTCTGGTTATTTTAGAACTCTTGTTTTTGGTCCTTAAGAGGGAATGTAGGATCTGCATTTTAATTTCACTACGCAAGATTGAAGATGCATCAATTTGTTTTCTTGCACTTGGAGATGTCAAATTTCTTCTTTTGTGACCCTGTGATTGATGGAGGTTAAAATAGACCAACAGAGTGTTTTTTTTTTTTTGAGAAAAAGTATTTTCTAGGAGAAGTGGTTATCACAATTTCCCTTTGTTTTGTTCCGAAAGAGTTGAAAATGTTGAGAAACAGTGGAATGCTTCATTCCACTGTTCACATGGGAAATGTGAAGTCCACTTTGCCTGCATGCATTTAATGCATGTCAGGTAAGCTTTTCTTCACACCGCAAACTCTTCCGCCAAAGTTGAAATATGTAATTGTAAACAGTAAAATTTTTTTGCTTATAAATACCGGTGTAAGAAATCAGTTTTTACACAATACGAATTCAATACACTCTCTGATATATCTCTATCTATAGCTTCTCTCTCTTTCCATATTTCTCACAACACGTTATCAGCACGAGTTTGCTACCGAAAAAAATAAAGGTATACATCCATTCTGTTTCAAGTTCTAAATTTTTTTTCTCCAAACCCAAACCTTTACTATCCAAACATGGATCAACAAAGTAACGGGATTAACATTGTTTTACACAATGTCTCTGTCTCGGGTGTTTATTTTTGGATAGAGCGAAACAATGTGCCATTCACTACCAACCCAAATGAGGGGAACCGTAATACGCCCCGACCCAGTAACATTAACGACGGTGCAAATACCCATACCAGAGAAAACCCACAAACCCCTGTTCCCAACACCAATAATGACCCTCCTATACAACCAACTGAAAATCAACCCCCACCAAGTAAAAAAAGAGATAGGGATGAACAGGAAGGGACTAGTAGTAAACGTCACCATGCCACTAACCCAGAAAATAAATAAATTAATAATAAAGCCACCTTCATGGAGGGCAAGGACATTTATTTTATGTTATTTCTTTTTTTTGCTTTTGAACCGCCTATATGGACGGGTTAATTTTTTGAACTTGCCGCCTATATGGACGGCCTAGTAAAGTGATAAAATTATTATCTCTTATATGTGCAATAATGTTATATGTATGCAGGGAACAAGCATTCAGAATACTATTATATATTATTGTCTCTAATCTTCTATCTTTTTTTGCATTTGTAGTTACATATATTATATTGTCATTTTACCAACATGCTCTAATATCTATTTGTCAATCTTAAAATTTTATTGCATTGTATATTTTTAACTGTTGATGAACTGCACAGTTAGGGATAACCCTCTATAAAAGCGGATTACCCGTCCCATTTTCACCACACATCTCTTATCTTCTTCCAATTTTTTTTCTCTAAACTCACAAATTTTTTTTTCTCTTCATCCTCAACCTTCCGGCCACCATGTTCCACGGCGGCGACGACAACCGTCCTCCACCTTCCTCTTCTTCTTTTGAGGAGGATTTTCGGATGATACGGCTATACTTATTCCTTATAGCCAGTTTCTTTTTCCTTCTTATGGCATTAATGATCTATCTCCTCATACACAAATAGGAGACAATTTTTTTTCATCTCCCTCGTTGTATTTTTTTTCCCCATTTTTGGCATCTTTTTTTTGTGTCTTTTAAGTGCATTTTTAGGAAGTTTTTTTTGTTTCTCTCACTCATTGTATTTTTTTTCCATTTCTGGCATTTTTTTGTTTCGTTATATTGTACGCTATTTTCGTCTTTTTTTTGTTTGTAATGTTTATGTATCATTATAATGATATAAATCAGGGGGAGATAATATATGTGATTTATTATCATTTACTAATTTCAAATATTTACATGTTTGTAGTTAAAATGGGAGATCTAGTTAAAAGACAATTTAACATACTAGATCTATCTGGGCAAAAGTTTCTAGAATGGACAGTGGACGCCCAAATGAATTTAAAGGCCCAAGGACTGGAACATACAATTAAGGGTGTGACAACCCAACAAGGTGATGCAACTACATCAGTTAAAAAGGCGACTGAACAAGAAAAGGCAAAAGCCTTAGTCCTTCTCAGGCATCATTTACATGAAAGTTTAAAAACTGAATATCTCCTTGTGGAGGATCCCAAAGAACTATGGGATAGCCTGAGTGAAAGATATGGGCATCACAAAAATGTGCTCCTCCCTAAGGCACAATTTGACTGGCTCAATTTGAGATTCCAGGACTTTAAAGCAGTCAGTGATTACAATTCAACGTTGTTTAGAATTGTATCATTGTTGAAATATTGTGATCGTCCCATCACGGAAGAGCGAGATGATAGAAAAACGCTCTCCACTTTCCACGCCTCTAATATAATATTGGCTGAACAATACAGGTTCAGAGCTTTCAAAAAATACTCTGAGCTAATATCAGTACTACTTGTGGCTGAACAAAATAATGATCTTCTGCTGAAGAATCATAATCTTAGACCTACGGGGTCTTCAGCCACACATGAAATAAATGCAATAGAAAGCTCTGATCCACCTGAAGCAAATGCTATACATAGAGGTGGACGCGGTAATTACAACGATCGTGGGAGAGGACGTGGTAATTACCGTGGCGGAGGGCGTGGACGTGGCGAGGTCGATTTTCCCCAAGAAATAACAATTTTAAAAATTCTGATAAAAATTGGGGACAATCATCTGGAAATCAGAGGCAGTCATCCTATAAAGGAAATGACACTTGCCACAGATGTGGCATGACTGGGCATTGGGGCCGCACATGTCGTACTGCCAAACATTTGGTAGACCTATACCAGGCTTCAATAAAGAACAAAGGGAAAAATGTTGAAGCAAATTTTGTTAATGAAGCTAATACATCTATGCCCAGCCTTGATGTTTCAGATTTTTTTATGGATAATCTTTGAAGCCGAAAACAACTTTGCAATGCATTAATATGCTTAGTTTATTTTAATTACTTCGATAATCATTTTTCATGTATTCCCTCTTTTGATTATTAATAAAATATGCATTTTCTTATACTGATCTTCATATTTATTATTTATGAAGATATGGATTTGCCAGAAGTTGGATCCAAAGAACAATGTCTCCTCGACAGTGGGACAACACACACCATATTGAAAAATAAAGAGTATTTTTCAAAACTTACAATATTCCGAGGCAAATGTTAGCACAATATCCGGGACGCCAAGTTAATTGAAGGCTCTGGGAAAGCCTGTATTATATTTCCAAATGGGACAAAATTGATAATCAATGACGCATTATATTCGAGTAAATCTCGAAGAAACCTTATAAGTTTCAAAGATGTACGTCAGAATGGTTACCATTTGGAAACGATGACAGTGAATCAAGAGGAATTTATATGCCTCACGGCAGAAAAATGCGGCAAGAAATACATCTATGAAAAATTGCCAGCAATTTCCTCGGGACTATATCGCATAGATATCCGTCCGATTGAAATTAATATGATATCTAACCAGAAGTTAGATAATAGAGAATTATTTACTCTATGGCATGACCGATTTGGCCATCCTGGCACAGGAATGATGCATAGAATCATTGAAAATTCAATTGGACACTCTATAAAGAATGTCAAAATTCCTCGGTCAAATGAACTATCATGCTCTGCATGCTCACTTGGCAAATTGATAATTAGACCATCTGTAAATAAGATTGCCACTGAATCTCCAATGTTTTTAGAAAAAATACAGGGAGATATTTGTGGGCCTATTCACCCCGCATGCGGACCATTCCGCTATTTCATGGTATTAATTGATGCATCAACTCGATGGTCACATGTGAGCCTTTTGTCAAGTAGAAATGTTGCATTTGCAAAACTTCCGCTCAAATAATTCGATTAAGAACTCAATTCCCGGATCATACAATAAAGAGGATAAGATTAGACAATCTTTGGGAATTTACATCCCAAACTTTTAATGATTATTGCATGTCTATTGGGATTGTTGTAGAGCACCCCTGTGCCTCATGTACATACACAAAATGGTCTTGCTGAATCATTAATCAAGAGACTGCAATTAATTGCAAGACCATTAATAATGAGATCAAAATTGCCCTCTTCTGCTTGGGGTCATGCTATATTACATGCAGCAGCATTGATAAGATTAAGGCCGACAGCCTATCATAAATTCTCACCGTTACAATTAGTATCAGGTCGAGAACCGAATGTCTCACATTTGAAAGTTTTTGGGTGCGCTGTACATGTACCTATTGCTCCTCCCCAACGTACTAAAATGGGTCCACAAAGAAGGATGGGAATATATGTTGACTTTGAAACTCCATCAATTATCAAATATTTAGAGCCAACAACTCGGTGATTTATTTACGGCTCGATTCTTGTTGTCATTTTAATGAGTCGGTATTCCCATCCTTAGGGAGAGAAAGTGGACCCACAAAATATAAAAGCGAAATTACATGGAATGCATCTCAAATGTCGTTTCTGGACCCAAGAACAAATTCATGTGAACAAGAAGTCAAGAAAATTGTTCATTTGCAAAGTATTGCAAACCAATTGCCTGATGCATTCACCGATACTAAGAAAGTGACAAAGTCACATGTGCATGCTGAGAATGCCCCTGCACGAATTGAAATTCCTAATAACAATAAGGCCATTGAAGATGAATCAATAGCACGTCGAAAACGTGGTAGACCACCCGGTTCTAAAGACTCAAAACCGAGAAAAATGAAAAAGCAAGGAGAAACAACGAATGAGATTAATATAAATCCTCCAAAGGAGCATGATGAAATTCATGATGAAAACAAAAATGAAGATAAGCATGTTCCAGAAGAACATGAACATGAAAGCATAGACAACAATGAAACTTCAATTAATTATGTTTCTACAAAGAAACAATGGAATCGAAAAGATGTTGTCTTGAATGAAATCTTTGCTTACTCCATAGCGGTTGAAATGACATACGATGAAAATGATATAGAACCAAATACGGTAGATAAATGTCGCCGCGAAAAAGATTGGCCAAAATGGAAAGAAGCAATTCAAGCAGAATTGAAATCACTTGAAAAACGTGAGGTATTCGGACAAATAACCCAAATACCAAAAGGTGTAAAACCAGTTGGGTACAAATGGGTATTCGTGAGAAAACGAAATGAGAAAAATGAAGTTACTAGATATAAGGCAAGGCTAGTAGCCCAAGGCTTCTCGCAGATGCCGGGGGATTGATTATGATGAGACATATTCTCCGGTAGTTGATGCAACTACACTAAGATTTCGGTAAGCTTATCACTTTCAAAAGGATTGCAAATGAGGTTAATGGATGTAGTGATTTGCATACTTATATGGGTCACTTGACACGAGATATTTATATGAAAGTCCCCGATGGACTAAAACTACCGAAAATCACTTGCCCAAAGAGATGTTTTCAATAAAATTGAAAAAGTCACTCTATGGGTTAAAACAATCTGGAAGAATGTGGTATAATCGCCTTAGTGAATACCTATTGAAAGAAGGATTTAAAAATAAACAAATCGATCCTTGTGTTTTCATAAAGCGATCCAAATCGGGATTCGCCATCATTCTTTGTTTATGTCGATGATTTGAATATTATTAGAACTCCCGAGAGAACTCGAAGTTCTTGCGCAAGGTACTTGATGAAAGAATTTGAGATGAAAGATCTCGGGAGGACAAAATTTTGCCTTGGCTTGCAAATAGAGCATTTGAGAAATGGGATTTTTGTCCATCAATCAAACTATACAGAAAAGGTTCTGAGACGTTTTTTCATGGACAAAGCCCACCCAATAAGTTCTCCAATGATAGTGCGTTCTCTGAATGTGAAAGATGATCCATTCAGACCACGAGAAGAAAATGAAGAAATTATTGGTCCCGAAGTACCATATTTAAGTGCGATTGGTGCCTTAATGTACTTAGCTAACAATACCCGACTGACATAGCTTTTTCAAGAAACTTGTTAGCTAGATACGAATGCACCAACGAAGAGACATTGGAATGGAATCGGACACTTGTTACGCTATCTTCGAGGAACACAAGATCTTGGATTATTCTACCGAGTTGAAACCGAATGCGTCACTCATTGGATATGCCGATCTTTGGTACCTATCGGATCCACAAAAGGCTAAGTCTCAATCCGGGGTATCTATTCACTTATGGAGAATGCTAGCAATATCTTGGAAATCCACGAAGCGAGACTTTGGCGGCCACATCATCAAATCATGCGAAATTAATTGCTCTTTATGAAGCTGGAAGGGAATGTGTATGGCTAAGGTCAATGATCAAGAATATCCAAGAAGAATGTGGGATGGAAACAATAACAACAAACCCAACTATCATCTACGAAGACAATACTGCATGCATCACCCAAGTAAGCGAAGGGTACATCAAAGGAGACAGAACTAAACATTTATCACCAAAGCTCTTCTTCACTCATGACCTCCAAAAGGAAGGGACGATAAACATCCAACAAATCCCATCATGTGATAATCTTGCAGATTTATTCACCAAATCCCTTCCGACGAAGAAATTTGAAGAATTAGTCCGAAAAATTGGAATGCGGCATCTTCGTGATATATGCTAAATTCAGGGGGAGTATTATATGCGCTGCACTCTTTTTTCCTTCGATCAGGTTTTTATCCCACTGGGTTTTTCCTGACAAGGTTTTTAATGAGGCAGTTAATTTTAAGCATATAAGAATACATAATAGTTGTACTCTTTCCTAGTTATGGATTTTTCCCACAGGGTTTTTCCTAACAAGGTTCTTAATGAGACAACGTCTATTATGAGTTATCAGTGGACATTCAAGGGGGAGTGTTGAGAAACAGTGCAATGCTTCATTCCACTGTTCACATGGGAAATGTGAAGTCCACTTTGCCTGCATGCATTTAATGCATGTCAGGTAAGTTTTTCTTCACACCGCAAACTCTTCCGCCAAAGTTGAAATATGTAATTGTAAACAGTACAATTTTTTTGCTTATAAATACCGGTGTAAGAAATCAGTTTTTACACAATACGAATTCAATACACTCTCTGATATATCTCTATCTATAGCTTCTCTCTCTCTCTCCATATTTCTCACAACAGAAAAGTAGTTTTCCCTAGAGTGGAAATAAACCTTTCTTTTTCTCTTCTCCCCTTCATTTTCAATTTTTTCCCTGTAAGCTTTCTTGCTAGGAACCAAAACAAAGGAAAATTAATCCACAATTGTGTTTTTCCTTGAAAATATTTTTCATTAAAAATCATTTTCCATTGAAAATGTTTTCGTCCAACAAATGATACCGGCTTCAGAATTCGCTGTAAGTTCAAACATTGAATTCATCTTATACCAGGGCATAAAGCATGAAATTGACTTTACAATCAGCTCTTGCTACGGAAACTTGGAAATTTTCGTCTTAGTTGGCATTGATATCCGTTGTGCTAAATGCAATCATGTTTCTAAGGTCTGAAATTGAAAAAGTATAGAGAAAATTGACCTACCACCTGCACTATTAATTAGGGGAAAGTGATTAGGCATTTTGGTCAAAATGTTAGGTGTTAGAATCACTCCTGATCCTGCATGTAAAGACAAAAGGTAGTGGTTTGCCTAGGTTGTATAATATTTTGTTGTGTAATACTGTAATCTGTCATGGACTCATGGGATGAGATAAAAAAAAAAGGTTACCTGCATTTTAAATTGTTAGGTGTTATAATCACTCTTGATCCTCCACTGCATGTAAAGACAAAACGTAGTGGTTTGCCTAGGTTGTATAATATTTTGTTGTGCAATCTGTCATGGACTCATGGGATGAGATTAAAAAAAGGTTACCTGCATTTTAAATTGTAAATTCCTCCTTAGTCTTCCTTTGACAAAGTGAAAACAAGCTGATCTCGTGTCCATCTATTTCATATTTACGTGCTATAAAATCACTTGGTAGAAATGTCGATTCTGCCAGAGTGGCATGACCTTAGTTTGATGTCTAATTAAGTAACTATTTTTGTTTAAATGTATAGTGCTTGAGAGAGCAGTCTAAACGTTAAATGAATACTAATATATGGGTTTTCAATCTGGCACTGAAATCTACAGGCTTGGGAAGGATTTTCCCATGAACCCTGAGTCTGGCCTTTTCAGATGCGCAATCTGCCAGGTGGATCAACCAACAAATGAAGGTCTATCTCTAAATTCTGGGACATTTTTTTCACCCTCGTCAAAGCCATGGGAGGGGCCTTTCCTTTGTGCTAATTGCCGAAGGAAGAAAGATGCCATGGAAGGAAAGAGGCCGATCAAGCCTACAATTTCCATCTAACAATTAATCTGGTGATATAATCAATTGTTTATATATTCTTTCTTTTTTTCGTCTGGGAAGTGTGAGCATGTTTTCGTCTCTCCATCGTGTGTCTTGTAGATTTGTGTAAGAAGTGAGATACAGAATGGAAGAAAGTTCAGTAGTTGATTTTTCCCCAGACTTCTTTTTAACAGCTTGTGTTAGGTTATGAGTTTCTGCTCCGTTTTTGGATGTACTGACAAAGAGACTTGACTGTTGTGTGATCTTGTATGTGAAACTAGATCGTTCGTTAACAGCTTTCATATGTAAGTAACTCAGTAAATGATAGCAAATTGTATGGTAACTTCTTTGGTCTTTAGCTTGATGTTAACTGTCATTTTTTTTTGTTTCCTTTTTGACTTTATAGTTTATACTAAATCTAATGTTCAAAGAATGAGATGGGGTTAAATGTCAAACGACACCTGTGAACTGTGAGCGAAGCAGCATTCTTGTGTTAGTTCTCTGTTCACGATATGTTAAATCAATCGAGTTTTATTGTCTCGCCAAGACGTGTGTATCCTACATTCTTGCCTGTTGATAGTTCATACATGTACCAAGTACCAACATATTCGACTGATTGGAAGAAATGACGTGTGAATTGAATTTTAGCAGTCATTTTAGGAGAAAGATGGCCCCTTCATGTTGGAGTAGTGCGTTTTTAGCAGCCACAAAACCTGCCAGAAGTTAGTACTTCCTCCGTTTCGAATTAAATGCAACAATTCTACTTTTTCACTATTCACACTTTTCACTTTGACTAAAATTTGTGATTTATACATAATTAAAAACATAGTCAAGTGGGATCTTGTTAGATTCGTCTCGTGACGTACTTTCATAAAATGTAATTTTTATAATTTTTACTTATATATAATCATAGATATTTGTGGTCAAAATAATGCATCGGCATGCCTAAAAGTGGATTTGTTGCATTTAATTCGGAATGGAGGAAGTAGTATATTTGAGGAAGGGCAAGATCATCTTGTATTAATTTACTACTATTTCTGTTCCTCGTGAGTGATTGCTGTTTTGTGTTATGAGCTCAATTTTCCCAAATAACATGGAAATGAAAGTTCTTTGGGAGTGGAAAACAATCTAGTTATTTGGTAGACAGAAGGTTCAGCCACTTTCGATGAATGGTAGAGTTAACTTATACTCCCCCGTCTTATAATATAGTGCTTGTTTATCTCTCTTAAGGTCAAATTTTAAAATCTTTGACCAAATATTCTCATTAATATATACAAAAAAAAAATTCTCATGTAAGATCTTTTAAGGTTCGCCTCAATGTGTCTCATAATATCAACTTTTTATATTATTTATTAATACGGAATTGAAGATATTGAAGGTCAAATGTATATCTTAGAGGCCGTGCAAAAAGGAAACAAGCACTATATTATGGGACGGAGGGAGTAAGTGTTATCTTTCATACTCCACCAAGCAATTATTTTTTATACTAATCAGGAAGTAATATCTCATCGGCATTACAACTTTCTAGAAAGTTGCACTCTCTGTCCAACCGCATGATGAGAGATCTTGTTATATTTGTGTTAATGTGAGTTTTTAACATATTAATTCTTCATAATGTCATCAATATGTAATCATATATTTCCTCCATTCCGAAGTAAATGCAACAAATGCACTTTTTCACTATTCACACTTTTCACTTTGACTAAGATTTGTGATTTATACATAATGAAAAACATAGTGTGTGATCTTGTTAGATTCGTCTCGTGACATACTTTCATGAAATGTATTTTTATAATTTTTACTTATATGTAATTATAGATATTTGTGGTCAAAATAATACCTCGAGATGCGTAAAAGTGCATTTGTTGCATTTAATTCGGAAGGAGGAAGTATATATATTGAGTCATGTCATTAAATCCATTTTGCATATTCTATGAAAAATTTCATTTAACACTTCGTTAGTTCCAAAATATTTGCTAAGGTGTGACTTTCACTGTTTCACATGTTTTAAGCACATGTTTTACTATTAATAAATTGAGTTTTTTGCGAGGATATACCAGGATAATAGGGCATTTTGTGGGGATATACCTCACTAAATTTTCTGTGTGGGGATATACCAACCTAAATATAAGTTTTGTTAAAATGTACCAAAAACACTATTTTCGGCGAGAAAGTCCAATTTTCGGCCTTTGACTTGGTAACTTAACCCTAATTTATACCCTATAGCACAAATTCAAACCACATAGTACAATTGAAGAACACAAGAAGTAAATTGAATTGAGATTAAAGCTAAAATAAGACATCATACCTTGCAATTGATGATTTTGGGCCGCCTTTTCTGAATGAATTGAAAGAGCGTTAACTTTTCAAGGTTTACGGAGAGGAAATGTTAAGGGAGGGGTTGGTTATTAAGGGAGGGAATTCTTAAAAAAATTGTTAAAAAAAAAAAAATTCAATAGTATGCGCGTGGTTGAGGTGGTAAAACACAACATTTGTGGCTCACTCGCGAGTTCCTACCAAGTCAAAGGCCGGAAATTTGACTTTCTCGCCGGAAATAGTGTTTTTTGTACCTTTTAACAAAACTTAAATTTAGGTTGGTATATCCTCACAAAAAAAAATTAGTGAAGTATATTCCCACAAAAGCCTCTATTACCCCAAGTATATCCCCACAAAAACTCTAATAAATTACAACGTCTATTAATTTGAAGTTTTTGGTCTTGTGATCTTGTCCCATATTAATTTCAAGGATTTTTTGTCAAAAAAGCTACCTATTAATTGCAACTTTTTGAAAACAACTATCTAATAAGTCTAATTTTTAAAACAACTACCTTTTATCATATTTTTTTTGTTAGCACTACCAATACACAGTAAACAACTATCTAATAAGTCTAATTTTCATATGAACTCACTTATATATATATACAACACTACAAATCCTGAAAAATAACATAAAGTTTTTAAAATATTTCTTTTTGTCTTTTTACAACTTCATTTATTTACAAAAATGCCTTTATTTATTTACAAAAATTCAGGTAGTACATTGAATTTGAGTGAGGATTGAGGAAGCTGGCAAATAGGCGTGTTGTGTTACTCAGTTGCTCTTGCTCACTAAAGTTAGTGAATGATGAGGAGAAATTCTGGGTATGGAGCTGCTGCTCTTCTTTCTCTCTCTTCCACTCCATTTCTTCGTGTTCGTGGAGCTGGAGGTAATCTTGTTCGCAATTCTGTTTATAATTCCTGCAATTTCTTTCTTGGCTTTCGAAATTACTCCAATTGTACAACATATGTTGATGTTCATGACCCTCGATTGTTCCTCAGATCTATGAAACAACAATGTAAATTAGGGTTTACTAAAATTGAGCATGCTATTTCTCTCTTCCATGAAATGAAATCGTTGAGTCCTCTTCCTTCCATCATTGATTTTAATCAGCTGTTTACTGCAATGTGTAAAATGAAACCCCACCCCCCCTTTTTCCACTGTCATTTCTTTCTATAGACAGCTGCTGCTGTCATGTCTCCGTCCAGATCATTATTCCCTTAATATTCTGGCTAATTGCTATTGTCGTTTGGGCCATGTTGATTTCGGGTTTTCGATTCTCGCTTACATAATTAAGCTTGGCTATCAACCTGATATTGTCACCTTTGGTACCATCATTAATGGCCTCATTCAATCCGAACACTTAGACCAAGCTATTCAATTGTTGGATAGAATTGTCAAGCTTGGGTTTCAGCCCAACCTGGTTCTCTACGGTATTATGTTCAAAGGTCTCTGCAGGACTGGCAACAATGCTGGTGCTCTCAAACTGCTTCGGAACATGGAGTCTCATGGCCATTATACACCTAATGTTGTGATTTATAGCACCATCATCGATAGTCTTTCTAAAGACCAGCTATTACCTCAGGCCCTCAGCCTTCTTGCTGAGATGAAAACCAAGGGCATCCAACCTAATGTTGTCACCTATAATACCTTAATCCGAGGCATGTGCTCTTTGGGGCAATGGAAAGATGCTGAGGAGTTGTTGACTAAAATGTTGGGAAACAATATAACTCCTGGTGTTGACACCTACAACATATTGATTGACATGTATTGTAAAGAAGGCAATGTTGGGGAAGCAAGGGCTATATTTGAATACATGATTAAAAGAGGTCAGGTGCCTGATATCATCACTTACAATGCTTTGATAGATGGATATTGTTTACGTGGTCAACTGGACAATGCAGAAAGGCTTTTGGGTTTGATGACCAAAGATGGCTGCAAACCAGATGTGATCACCTTCAATAGCTTAATAAATGGATATTGCAAGTCCAAAAGGCTTAACAAAGCTCATAGCCTTGTTCAAGAGATGTGCCTTAAAGGATTATCCCCAAATGTTGTCTCGTATAGCACTATTATCGATGCTCTGTGCAAGGACAATCAACTCTTATATGCACGACAGCTTTGTGAGGAGATGAAATCTCATGGACTAAAGCCAAATGTAGTCACTTATAATTCATTGCTTCATGGCCTATGTAAGAATGCACAGATTGAAGAGGCAGTGCACTTCTGTAAGGACATGAGAAATTGTGAGGTGCTCCCTGATATCATCACGTGCAATACCTTAATTAATGGCCTGTGTGAAGCTGGACGACTTGAAAAAGCAATGGACCTCTTCTCTTTTCTCATAGCTAAAGGGCTGCATCATGTGTATTCCTACAACATAATGATCAAAGGGTTTTGCAAAAAAGGGTTGTTAACTGATGCTGATGAACTACTCAAGAAAATGGAGTACAATGGATGTCAACCTAATGAGTGCACCTATAATACTATTATCAGTGGATTTTTGTACGGCAAGGATGTCAGCAAGGCTCTAGAACTTGTCTGCACTATGAGAAGCAAAAAATTTGCAGCTGATGCTCACACAACTTCGTTATTTGTTAGTTTACTCTCTGATCATTCTCTTAGTGTCTGGGACAAGGCTTTACTGCGAAATTTTTTCAAGATCTGAGTAATTAGGTATTTGGCCTTTAATGATACAATTGTAGTTTATGCTAAGGCTCCGATTTGCTTGTCACAGAATCTACATTATCTAACATAGTGATCTCACCTCTTTTTGACTTGCATTTTCTAAACCTGAAGTAAAACTATGAAAGCTTTGCACATTCCATCAGATATAAAATATGTTCACCTTTTGCACTATGTCGTTAAATTGATCAAGGATTGCATTTTGAGGATTGCAAATTCTTCATAAATCACAAGTTTTCCTATTATTCTCACTTCTATACTACAGCTGCAGAGAACTCAAAATTTTTGTGGAGTCATACGCTTGGTCTTCTAGTTGAGTTGTCTGACTGGCTTTTTCTCTTCTTTCCGGTTTTGAAATCTCCTCTCTTTTCCCTGTTACATGTTCTGACCATATTGAGATTCTAACTGGAAGGTTGTAAACTTTGGTGGGCTACAATATTCTGATATTTACAGTCATCTTAGATTTGCTGTGTCTCTGACGATGGCCCAACTTTTCTCAGTTAGTTCCAGATCATGTTGATCATTCAAGCAATGATCAATCATCAATCAATCGATCAATTGGAAGAGTCGCTCAATAATTTTTGCTTCAAGTACCTAGTACCTTTTCTTGTGTGGAGATTGATCAATCAGCCTACAATTGCTTGTCGAGTTATGTGATTTCATGATGTTCAAATTCAAGAAATTTAAAGGTCATGTGAAGACCGAACTTACTTAAATACAGAGTTTAGACATCAAAATTCATGTGATTGTATTTGTAAACTAGAATGTCATAGCATCATCAAGTAGTACAGTACTAGCCTCTCAAGTTTTACTGTCATGATTTAAAAAAATCTATTTGCTAGTTATAGTTATGTAGTAAACTATTGCTAAAGTCATGAGATGCAAGGATTGTGTAATAGGATTTCAGATGCACATTGGACATGAAAGCTTTCTTGCATGAGGGAATCGCCGTTTGGAGGAAATCAGATTAGAGAGGTCATATGTCACAGCTAGTACGGTGAAGTTGGAAGTCTCAACATTCTTGTGGGGTAAGGAGGTTGATGTTCTTCTGGCTGCATTCTAATTGACTAGTTCACTGAAGTACATTAACTAGAACCTACACTTACCACTGATGATACATTTTCTTGTAGATTTTCAGGTTGTTGTTAGTGTCAGCCATGGGTCTAAATACAGAATGTACATTTTTTTTTTGAAAGGAATACAGAATGTACATTATCACAGCCATTCTGGTGCAAAAAAAGTACACCGTATTAATGTAGCATAATGTAGTAATTTACAACTTTTGGGAAGACATTATTAATACGGTTTTTTCACCAGGTACCCCTGAGGTTTGACGAAATGCACCAGGTACCCTCGTTGTTTCAAAAATGCACCAGATGCCCTTGTCATTTGCATAAAATGCACCAAATACCCTTAATGAATAACGGTGTTAAGTTTCCGTTAGCTTTTAGGGTTAATTAACCCTCTAACCCTAATTAAACCCTAATTAGCCCTAATTAAACCCTAATTAGCTTCAAACCCTAACCTAACCTTAACCCCTAACTTCAAACCCTAACCCCACCACCACCACTCAACCAAGCACCACCCAACCACCACCACCACCTCCTCTCCCCCTCCCCCTCCACCACCCCCACCCCCCGCAACCCCCTCCCCCGTCGATTTCCCCCACCCCCCCCCCCACCATCCCCAAGAACCCCCCCTCCCTCACCCCCACCCCACCCTCCCGTAGCCCGCCCCCCTCCCTCACCCCCCCTGCAGCCCCACCGTCGACCCTCCCCAGCCCCCCCCCCCTCCCTCACCCCCTCGCAGCCCCACCGTCGACCCTCCCCGCCGCCCTCCCCCCTCCCTCACCCCATCGTAGCCTACCCTCGACCTCCCCCCGCCCCTGTCCCTTCCCCTCACCCCCTCGTAGCCCACCGTTGACCCTCTCAGCAGCTCCCTCCCCCACCCCCTCTCAAATCCCCCCCTCCCCCCCTTCACCCCCACCCCCCTCGAATTCCCGCCCCCCATTCTCATTCCGAGCTTTATTTTTTTTTAATTTTGCTTAAATGATTTGCGTAACTTCCATTCTTTGGATTATAATGAAACTTGAAATGGAGTTGTTGTTGCGTCGTTTTAGTGGATTGGACAGGGGGGGGGGGAGGGGGGAAGCCGGAGGGTCGAGGGGGCGGGGGGAGTTGCGGGAGGGTAGGGGAGGGGGAGTTGCGAGGAGGGGTCAACGGGGGAGGGGGTCGACAGGGGGAGGGGGTGGGCCGGGGTGGGGGAGGGGAGTGGGGGGGCCGGGTGGGGAGGGGAGGGTTAGGGGGTTAGTATTAGGGTTTAGGTTTTAGGGTTAGGGGGTTAGTATTAGGGTTTAGGTTTTAGGGTTTAGGGGTTTAGGAGTTTAGGGGTTATGGTTAGGGTTAATAATGGCAAAATAGTAAATAAAGCTAACGGAAACTTAACACCGTTATTCATTAAGGGTATTTGGTGCATTTTATGCAAATGACAAGGCGTCCGGTGCATTTTTGAAACAACGAGTGTACCGTGCATTTCGTGAAACCTCCAGTGCGCACTGAAAAAACCGTTATTAATATATGACTTATTAAATTGGTGGGGGAACTTCTTATTGCATACTTCATGGTGTCTGCACTGCTTGATTTTCCGCTGCTGCTGCAATAGCTTGTTAAGGCCTTCCTAGCAAAGCCATATTGTAGACCTTCGTTAGTTTTTTGTAAAATAATAACCATATGGAAAACATAACAGAAATGGAGCATTCTGTGATAGTTGGAGTAGCCAATTACAGTACTTAGATGTTTATTGTGCATTATGGTGAAGATATCATTGAATTACTATAGTGCTATTCTGCAACTTAATTCTACGAGATGGATATCCTGTTGTGTGCAATGTTTTCCAGGTCTGTTGAACTATCCTCTTCTTGAAACTAAAATCATTTCTAGTGGAGTGGCTTATTGTTTGACAGGCACAGAAGCGCGATTCGAAAGAAACAGGACAAGGCTGGGAATTTCAGTAGGCGAAAGCAAAACTGAAAGATTAAAAGAATGAAAGATTTTTACAGGACCTGAGAGGCCCTTGACTGAAAGTTTGGCTATCTTGTGGTATTCTTCACGAAGGCAATTTTTCATTGTAACTAAACTTGTTATATACTATGTACAGCAGTACATTAATACGATTCTAAAGATGCTCTGAGTAATTAGGTATTTGTAACAACTAACAACTCAACTAGCTTCCATCCATTTTTCATGCCCTTGATGACTTATTTTTATAATATTGGGGAGTTTACCACTAAAAAGAACAAAGTGTAGATCCTGTGATGTTTGACTCTTCAACTTTTTCTTATTTCAAAACATAAATTAGATCGAGTCTAGGGTTGTTCTACTCGGCTCGTAATACTTTTATTCGAATTCAAGCTGAGTCTTGAGCTTTTTCGAGTTTAGATTTTCTAGTTCAATTTACTTTAAAACTCAACTTGAGATAAATAATTATATTACATATATTTTATAAATAAGTTTAAACTACTTTCTTTGAGCTTTCACAATTCACTAGTATTGTGCACAATTTAAGTATAACTTTTCATGTAATTTCTATAATATGGAAAATATTATAGCTAAAACATATTTCGAGCCTACTCACGAACTTTTCAAATCAAACTTTGCTATGATCGGCTCTACAAAATTTCGAGCCAGGCTCGAATAGTTTACAAATCAGCTAGGCTCATTAACACCCATAGTTTTACCCATAAAACTAGCATAACTGAAAACATCATAAAATTGAGATTTAATAAAACAAATGAGGTGGTACCGGTTGTGTTTTCCGGTAGTTTTGTAATTAGATTTTGTGCAATGATTGAGAATCGGCTTAACTAGGATTGATAGCCCTCCAATATATATATATATATATATATATATATATATATATATATATATATATATATATATATATATATATATATATATATATATATATATAGGATGAGGAATTGGAATAATACCATCAACCATGCCAAAAAAACTGATGATAAATCAGCAGACATTGCATCTGTTTTTTCAAGAAATGTAGTCTTCAGGGGCAGGGGCGGGTCTAGGATTTTATTCTTGGGGGCCTGAAAATAATCAACACAATAGTATATAAAAATTGAAAAAAAAAATTCAAAAATACGTAAAATTACCCACAAAAATTAATTTTATGTAAATCACAATTTAACAATTCTTTTAAATAAACTATGACAATTCTTTGTTGATTCTTTTTTAAAAGAAAAAGGTAATATCCATTTGGTTTATTCTCTTCATTCTTAAATTTATTTTAAAACTTTAATTAGATCGTAATTTAACAACCATTGATAATCTAACAGTAAGATAATACTATAAAATTGGAATCATACTTTTCATACTCTTTTTAAAATATACAAACTTGTATCATTAATTTACATTCACTCCTACTTTACAAATTTCAAATTAACATTCAACTTAACAGTTTATAATGTATACCTCAACATCATTGATAAAAATCTATTGATATTACTAATTTGGAATTCCTGTGATAATATAAATTTATGATCAATAACAATCTTGTGTAAAACAATATCAATTAAACAATAAAAATTTTAATAACACACTAAAGTTCACAAAACAAATGGCAAAAATTGCTTCTGGGAAGAACAAAAAAAAGCGAAAAACAAATGAATATAAACATTAAATAAGCTAACCTTGAGTCGCGTGTGGCGACTGGATACTTGGGCCATGTACCTTTCTCTTACCGGGCTCTTGCATGTGTGGCGTAGGGTCCGTTGGCTTCTTGTTGGCCGTTGCTCCGTGTGCGTGTGTAGACCGTAGGGGTGCAAAGCTTCGTCAGCTTTCAACCTTACCTTTTTTTTCTCTCTTGTTCTCAAACCTTGGCTTACATCTTAGACTTTTCTTTTTTTTTTTTTTTTTGACAACAAGATCATACATTAAAATAAAAACATCAAAATACAAGAGTGCCCATTTGCCTAGCTTCTATGGCTAGGTTATGGACGTCATTTATTTGTGGACTCGAGACACATAGACTTACAAGACCCTCCCTGTACTTACTACTAACAGACACATTACTAACATCTAATTGACCACTAACATTTGACTTAAGACTAGGATCTGACACACTACCAACATCCAACTTATTGCTAGCATCACAAGATCTGGTAGCGGGTTTTTCCTCGAGCTTTGGAACGAATCCTCACATAAACCAACTTTCCTCTTCATTCCAAAGACGTAACCCCGCCAATGATATCAAACTTAGGAAGGAAGAACCGCGGTGGTTGGACTTTTCTCCGCTTAGCACGATCTTTAGTTCTCTTGCATAAAACATCTGATCTCATCACTTGGGGCGTAGTAGCTGCCATCTCCTTTTCAACATCTTCCTTGGACTTGGTCTTTGATCTTTCCATCATTAGACCGTCACATTCATGATCAGCTAAGACGGGATTAATGACCTCATCTCCTGCTATAGTGCAACTGTGCGTGATCTCAGAACTAGAAACATGTTGCTGCAACAGACCACTCCCATTAGTGCCTGCTCTTGTAACTTGAACACTTCGAACTACCATGTATGCCCCTGATTTTGGATTATACATTTGCACTGATTTCCCCTGCCTCAACAATTGATTAACACTTGTGGACAATTTCAAAGAGGAGCCCGGCCTTCTTCGGTTAAAAAACCGATATTTAGGCCCCGCCTGATTTGATTTTTCAATTTTGGAATCACTCATCCTCTCATTTGCACAATCCTTTTGAATATCTTCCTCTGCGCATACAACTCGATCCTTACCTTCATCATCCTGCAGCACATTTACGCCCTCACTTTTTACCTTCTCTGTCACCTTCGAAGAACATTCTCCTTCCTCCTAAAGTTGCTTTTTCATCTTTTTCCTTGGTGGCAGTGGTTCCACCCCTAGACCAATTGGATGATCCTTCTGCTTAGCAAATGAATTCTTGACTTCATTTAATTTCTTTGCAATTTCCTTATTTGATGGTTCAATCTCAGAGGCATGCAACAAATCCCAATATGCTAAATCACACCTACCTATCCCAATCACCGCTTTAGCTCTTCTAAACAAGGCTTTCACATTACTCGGGTCGAAGCTTAAAACCACAAAGCAAAGAAGACCAACTTGATCAAATTCATTTTTCTTCAAAGAAACATGCGGCTAAGTTCAACAAGATACGAAAGATAATTCGCGAAGTTACTAACATCTTCCTCCTCCAAAACAATTAGGCTAAGCAAAGACCACCAAAACCATAACACTCTAATGCATCATCAATATCCCCATGACTGAAAAGAGAATTACCTTCTTCCTTCCATGACTTAACAAGATCCAATGAAGCCTTGGGACTGTCTAACCTAGAAACATAAGTCAGAAATTCACTTTCATCTGATCCCAATCTACAATCCTTATTAAGGAGCTCATGGAGCTCTCCCTTCAACCTCTCACAAACCTCTAAGGAAAACATGCTTAAAGGACTAACTCAACCAGACATGAAAACCAACGACTGATAAAAAGGAACACAAAATATGAAAAGAACACACCTGAGATCGGTGTTGACACTAAATTTTGGGCAGTCACCTCCGATGAGATCTGAACCCACCCAAAGAAAAGGAAATTAGGGAATATTCATACCACACACATGAAGGCAATATGATGCGAAAACGCAGCACCACAGACTAATTACACCACAAAACGCTAGAAATCGCCGGAGATGATGGCTCGCCGGTGACAAGAGGGCGGAAATGGCCGCCGGCGGCCTTGAGGCTGTGATTATTGGGGGTACAGTATTTTCGGCTTTTCCCCTACTGGCTACTGCACGTCATTTTTTTTAGATATGGGGTCGTGCCACCCAGGACCCAACGTGAGTCCACCCAATCAGGGGACGTGAGTTGGACGGTCGCAAGGTTAGTTGGATTAGAATCGATAGCTGTGGGGAGACTGTGGAGAAAAACGGCAGTCCTTAGGAGGAAGCCAGCTAGTAGAATGTAGGTTGCAGCCCTCATCACTGCTTTTGTTCTCTGAATTTCATATTTTATTCTCTGAATCCATAATTGAGTTCTTAATCTAAGGTTCGGGTGAAAGTATGGAAATTTAGGGCTTTCCTTTTGTTGTTAATACAATTGTCGTTTTCTAATGATAATTATGCATTGATCTTGGTGATTTGAGATTTAAGGATATATATATTGATCAAATTTACACTTTGGTATTTTGGTTATAAATATTTTTAGTTGAATTTTGAATCCAATTCTCATCCCCACAAATCTTCATAATTTTAGGTCCAAGATATTGGATAGAAACTAGTGGATCCTTTTAAGGTTTTTCGTGTTTTATTTTGATCTCTTAATCGACTAATTAAAGACAATGTGAGAGAGGATTTAATTGGTTGATTGAGCGTTTAATCTCGAGGAACATTTGAAAGAGGACTTGAGGAATTTTGAAGAAAACTAGTCCTTGCATGATCATTTATAATCCACGTTATATTGATAGTTGATTTTGCTACATACTAGTAGCCTTGACCCTAGCATTTTTTTATTGATATTACATCCCTTATTCCTTTGATTTGTTTGTTTTCTTCTTAGTTTAATATCATAGTTTATTCTAACCAATTTTCAAACCCCCGTATACCTTTTCAACTAGGTAATTGAACTTACCTAGATTTCAATTAATCCCAATTTCTTTGCAAGTCGACAATTTACATGTCTTTAGTATATTCATAGTTAGTTACTTGTTTTGGAGTAATATATATATAGTTTGGAAAGCCATTTTTTGTGCCTTTACGATACACTAAAAAACTCTTATCAACACCCCCTCATAGTTTTCTGTACAACATTATTTGACTTTTTTAGGGAAAACAAAAATGGATACAACATTTGACATATACTTCCTCCGTTCTAAAATAAATGAAACATTTACCATTTTAGGTCATTTTAGAGTAAATGAAACGTTACTATGTTTGGTACTTACTTCTCTCTATCTCACTCTTGGTCACATGACCCTCTTTTCCTTTCTCTCTATTTCCTCTCCTAAGTAAACGTGTCAAGGCCTTACGGTTCACTTAAAACATAATAGAGGAAGTATCATGAAACGTTATTATGTTTGGTACTTCTCTCTATCTCTCTCTTCATCACACGACCCTTTTTTTTCTTTCTATCTATCTCTCTGCTCCCTATGTACCCGTGCCATGGCCTTACGGTTCACTTAAAATAGAATAGAGGAAGTATCATACGAGTATACGACACTACTACTTTTTGGAGAAAAAAAAAGAAACATAAAAGTTTTTTCTTGTTATTTGTTTATCTATTCTATCACTTATTTACAAAAATGCCTTTATTCTCTTTTCGTCGGTAAGGACATTTTAGGTTGGCCTCCAAATTTAGAGATTTTCCTAAGTTTTCTTTCCTTGAATTTTTTTTTTTTTTTTACAAAAATGCCTTTTTTTTTTGTTGAGAAAAATTCAGGTAGTACATTGAATTTGAACGAGGAAAGAGGAAGCTGACAATTAGCCATTAGGTGTGTTGTGTTGTGTTGTGTTGCTCAGTTGCTCTTGCTCACTAAAGTTAGTGAAGATGAGGAAATCTGCTGCGCTTCTTTCTCTCTCTTCCACTCCACTTCTTCGTGTTCGTGGAGCTGGAGGTAATTTTGTTCACAATTCTGTTTATAATTCCTACAATTTCTTTCTTGCCTTTCGAAATTACTCCAATTATACAAGACATGTTGATGTTGATGAGTATGATGACCCTCGATTGTTGCTAAGATCTATGAAAGAACAATGTAAATTAGGGTTTACTAAAATTGAACATGCTGTTTCCCTCTTTCATGACATGAAATCGTTGCGCCCTCTTCCTTCTATCATTGATTTTACTCAGCTGTTTACTGCAATGTTGAAGATGAAACCCCACCCCCCTTTTTCCACTGTCATTTCTCTTTCTAGGCAGCTGCTGTTATCATGTCTCCGTCCAAATGTTTATTCCCTTAATATTCTGGCTAATTGCTATTGTCGTTTGGGCCATGTTGATTTCGGGTTTTCGATTCTCGCTTACATAATTAAGCTTGGCTATCAACCTGATATTGTCACCTTTGGTACCATCATTAATGGCCTCATTCAATCCGAACACTTAGACCAAGCTATTCAATTGTTGGATAGAATTGTCAAGCTTGGGTTTCAGCCCAACCTGGTTCTCTACGGTATTATGTTCAAAGGTCTCTGCAGGACTGGCAACAATGCTGGTGCTCTCAAACTGCTTCGGAACATGGAGTCTCATGGCCATTATACACCTAATGTTGTGATTTATAGCACCATCATCGATAGTCTTTCTAAAGACCAGCTATTACCTCAGGCCCTCAGCCTTCTTGCTGAGATGAAAACCAAGGGCATCCGACCTAATGTTGTCACCTATAATACCTTAATCCGAGGCATGTGCTCTTTGGGGCAATGGAAAGATGCTGAGGAGTTGTTGACTAAAATGTTGGGAAACAATATAACTCCTGGTGTTGACACCTACAACATATTGATTGACATGTATTGTAAAGAAGGCAATGTTGGGGAAGCAAGGGCTATATTTGAATACATGATTAAAAGAGGTCAGGTGCCTGATATCATCACTTACAATGCTTTGATAGATGGATATTGTTTACGTGGTCAACTGGACAATGCAGAAAGGCTTTTGGGTTTGATGACCAAAGATGGCTGCAAACCAGATGTGGTCACCTTCAATAGCTTAATAAATGGATATTGCAAGTCCAAAAGGCTTAACAAAGCTCATAGCCTTGTTCAAGAGATGTGCCTTAAAGGATTATCCCCTAATGTTGTCTCGTATAGCACTATTATCGATGCTCTGTGCAAGGACAATCAACTATTATATGCACGACAGCTTTGTGAGGAGATGAAATCTCATGGACTAAAGCCAAATGTAGTCACTTATAATTCATTGCTTCATGGCCTATGTAAGAATGCACAGATTGAAGAGGCAGTGCACTTCTGTAAGGACATGAGAAATTGTGAGGTGCTCCCTGATATCATCACGTGCAATACCTTAATTAATGGCCTGTGTGAAGTTGGACGACTTGAAGAAGCAATGGACCTCTTCTCTTTTCTCATAGCTAAAGGGCTGCATCATGTGTATTCCTACAACATAATGATCAAAGGGTTTTGCAAAAAAGGGTTGCTAACTGATGCTGATGAACTATTGAAGAAAATGGAGTACAATGGATGTCAACCTAATGAGTGCACCTATAATACTATTATCACAGGATTTCTGTATGGCAAGGATGTCAGCAAGGCTTTAGAACTTGTCCACACTATGAGAAGCAAAAATTTTGCAGCTGATGCTCACACAACTTTGTTATTTGTTAGTTTACTCTCTGATCATTCTCTTAGTGTCTCGGACAAGGCTTTACTGCGAAATTTTTTCAAGATCTGAGTAATTAGGTATTTGGCCTTTAATGATACAATTGTAGTTTATGCTAAGGCTCCGATTTGCTTGTCACAGAATCTACATTATCTAACATAGTGATCTCACCTCTTTTTGACTTGCATTTTCTAAACCTGAAGTAAAACTATGAAAGCTTTGCACATTCCATCAGATATAAAATATGTTCACCTTTTGCACCATGTCGTTAAATTGATCAAGGATTGCATTTTGAGGATTGCAAATTCTTCATAAATCACAAGTTTTCCTATTATTCACTTCTATACTACAGCTGCAGAGAACTCAAAATATTTGTGGAGTCATACGCTTGGTCTTCTAGTTGAGTTGTCTGACTGGCTTTTTCTCTTCTTTCCGGTTTTGAAATCTCCTCTCTTTTCCCTGTTACATGTTCTGACCATATTGAGATTCTAACTGGAAGGTTGTAAACTTTGGTGGGCTACAATATTCTGATATTTACAATCATCTTAGATTTGCTGTGTCTCTGAGGATGGCCCAACTTTTCTCAGTTAGTTCCAGATCATGTTGATCATTCAAGCAATGATCAATCATCAATCAATCGATCAATTGGAAGAGTCGCTCAATAATTTTTGCTTCAAGTACCTAGTACCTTTTCTTGTGTGGAGAATGATCAATCAGCCTACAATTGCTTGTCGAGTTATGTGATTTCATGATGTTCAAATTCAAGAAATTTATCGGTCATGTGAAGACCGAACTTACTTAAATACAGAGTTTAGACATCAAAATTCATGTGATTGTATTTGTAAACTAGAATGTCATAGCAGCATCAAGTAGTACAGTACTAGCCTCTCAAGTTTTACTGTCATGATTTAAAAAAATCTATTTGCTAGTTATAGTTATGTAGTAAACTATTGCTAAAGGCATGAGATGCAAGGATTGTGTAATAGGATTTCAGATGCACATTGGACATGAAAGCTTTCTTGCATGAGGGAATCGCCGTTTGGAGGAAATCAGATTAGAGAGGTCATATGTCACAGCTAGTACGGTGAAGTTGGAAGTCTCAACATTCTTGTGGGGGTAAGGAGGTTGATGTTCTTCTGGCTGCATTCTAATTGACTAGTTCACTGAAGTACATTAACTAGAACCTACACTTACCACTGATGATACATTTTCTTGTAGATTTTCAGGTTGTTGTTAGTGTCAGCCATGGGTCTAAATACAGAATGTACATTTTTTTTTTTTGAAAGGAATACAGAATGTACATTATCACAGCCATTCTGGTGCAAAAAAAGTACACCGTATTAATGTAGCATAATGTAGTAATTTACAACTTTTGGGAAGACATTATTAATATATGACTTATTAAATTGGTGGGGGAACTTCTTATTGCATACTTCATGGTGTCTGCACTGCTTGATTTTCCGCTGCTGCTGCAATAGCTTGTTAAGGCCTTCCTAGCAAAGCCATATTGTAGACCTTCGTTAGTTTTTTGTAAAATAATAACCATATGGAAAACATAACAGAAATGGAGCATTCTGTGATAGTTGGAGTAGCCAATTACAGTACTTAGATGTTTATTGTGCATTATGGTGAAGATATCATTGATTTACTATAGTGCTATTCTGCAACTTAATTCTACGAGATGGATATCCTGTTGTGTGCAATGTTTTCCAGGTCTGTTGAACTATCCTCTTCTTGAAACTAAAATCATTTCTAGTGGAGTGGCTTATTGTTTGACAGGCACAGAAGCGCGATTCGAAAGAAACAGGACAAGGCTGGGAATTTCAGTAGGCGAAAGCAAAACTGAAAGATTAAAAGAATGAAAGATTTTTACAGGACCTGAGAGGCCCTTGACTGAAAGTTTGGCTATCTTGTGGTATTCTTCACGAAGGCAATTTTTCATTGTAACTAAACTTGTTATATACTATGTACAGCAGTACATTAATACGATTCTAAAGATGCTCTGAGTAATTAGGTATTTGTAACAACTAACAACTCAACTAGCTTCCATCCATTTTTCAGGCCCTTGATGACTTATTTTTATAATATTGGGGAGTTTACCACTAAAAAGAACAAAGTGTAGATCCTGTGATGTTTGACTCTTCAACTTTTTCTTATTTCAAAACATAAATTAGATCGAGTCTAGGGTTGTTCTACTCGGCTCGTAATACTTTTATTCGAATTCAAGCTGAGTCTTGAGCTTTTTCGAGTTTAGATTTTCTAGTTCAATTTACTTTAAAACTCAACTTGAGATAAATAATTATATTACATATATTTTATAAATAAGTTTAAACTACTTTCTTTGAGCTTTCACAATTCACTAGTATCGTGCACAATTTAAGTATAACTTTTCATGTAATTTCTATAATATGGAAAATATTATAGCTAAAACATATTTCGAGCCTACTCACGAATTTTTCAAATCAAACTTTGCTATGATCGGCTCTACAAAATTTCGAGCCAGGCTCGAATAGTTTACAAATCAGCTAGGCTCATTAACACCCATAGTTTTACCCATAAAACTAGCATAACTGAAAACATCATAAAATTGAGATTTAATAAAACAAATGAGGTGGTACCGGTTGTGTTTTCCGGTAGTTTTGTAATTAGATTTTGTGCAATGATTGAGAATCGGCTTAACTAGGATTGATAGCCCTCCAATATATATATACTAGAATTATATGCACGCGATGCGTGCGTTAATTTCAAGACTTGTTATTTTATTATATACTCTATTCGTACTATAGTTATGATTACACTCAAATGTGAAAGATAAATAATTAGATGAATTTAGATATATTAATTCGCTAATGTAAAAAATTAACAAAGATTGTGAGTTAATTTTAATATTAATTTTTTGTGAATGAATTTTGAACAAAAAGAATATACATAATGAGTTGGTTTGACTGAAATAAAGAATACCAAATGTAGTGAGTATATACCATCTTCTCTTATAAAAAAAGGTCAAGATATTTTGTCCATTTAATTTTTTAATTGAAATATTTGATGCATATACCATTTTTAACTAATTCAGAATGGCAAGTTGAAATGAGAAAGGGTTGTTAAATTGGTTTCTTTTGTAATTTTTTTTTATTCCATTAGATCATTAAGGGTAATTTAGTATTTTCAGAGGGGGATACCATCTACCTCCCCCCTTCCCTTATATAATAGAGATATATATATATATATATATATATATATATATATATATATATATATATATATATATATATATATATATATATATATATATATATATATATATATATATATATATATATATATATATATATATATATATATATATATAGGATGAGGAATTGGAATAATACCATCAACCATGCCAAAAAACTGATGATAAATTTCCAAGAAATGTAGTCTTCAGGGGCAGGGGCGGGTCTAGGACTTTATTCTTGGGGGCCTGAAAATAATCAACACAATAGTATATAAAAATTGAAAAAAAAAATCCAAAAATACGTAAAATTACCCACAAAAATTAATTTTATGTAAATCACAATTTAACAATTCTTTTAAATAAACTATGACAATTCTTTGTTGATTCTTTTTTAAAAGAAAAAGGTAATATCCATTTGGTTTATTCTCTTCATTCTTAAATTTATTTTAAAACTTTAATTAGATCGTAATTTAACAACCATTGATAATCTAACAGTAAGATAATACTATAAAATTGGAATCATACTTTTCATACTCTTTTTAAAATATACAAACTTGTATCATTAATTTACATTCACTCCTACTTTACAAATTTCAAATTAACATTCAACTTAACAGTTTATAATGTATACTTCAACATCATTGATAAAAATCTATTGATATTACTAATTTGGAATTCCTGTGATAATATAAATTTATGATCAATAACAATCTTGTGTAAAACAATATCAATTAAACAATAAAAATTTTAATAACACACTAAAGTTCACAAAACAAATGGCAAAAATTGCTTCTGGGAATTAAGAACAAAAAAAAGCGAAAAACAAATGAATATAAACATTAAATAAGCTAACCTTGAGTCGCGTGTGGCGACTGGATACTTGGGCCATGTACCTTTCTCTTACCGGGCTACTGCATGTGTGGCGTAGGGTCTGTTGGCTTACTGCTGGCTGTTGCTCCGTGTGCGTGTGTAGACTGTAGGGGTGCAAAGCTTCTGTCGCTTTCAACCTTACCTTTTTTTTTCTCTCTTGTTCTCAAACCTTGGCTTACATCTTAGACTTTTCTTTTTTTTTTTTTTTTTTTTTTGACAACAAGATCATACATTAAAATAAAAACATCAAAATACAAGAGTGCCCATTTGCCTAGCTTCTATGGCTAGGTTATGGACGTCATTTATTTGTGGACTCGAGACACATAGACTTACAAGACCCTCCCTGTACTTACTACTAACAGACACATTACTAACATCTAATTGACCACTAACATTTGACTTAAGACTAGGATCTGACACACTACCAACATCCAACTTATTGCTAGCATCACAAGATCTGGTAGCAGGTTTTTTCCTCGAGCTTTGGAACGAATCCTCACATAAACCAACTTTCCTCTTCATTCCAGCACGTAACCTGCCAATGATATCAAACTTAGGAAGGAAGAACCGCGGTGGTTGGACTTTTCTCCGCTTAGCCTGATCTTTAGTTCTCTTGCATAAAACATCTGATCTCATCACTTGGGGCGTAGTAGCTGCCATCTCCTTTTCAACATCTTCCTTGGACTTGGTCTTCGATCTTTCCATCATTAGACCGTCACATTCATGATCAGCTAAGGCGGGATTAATGACCTCATCTCCTGCTATAGTGCAACTGTGCGTGATCTCAGAACTAGAAACATGTTGCTGCAACAGACCACTCCCATTAGTGCCTGCTCTTGTAACTTGAACACTTCGAACTACCATGTATGCCCCTGATTTTGGATTATACATTTGCACTGATTTCCCCTGCCTCAACAATTGATTAACACTTGTGGACAATTTCAAAGAGGAGCCCGGCCTTCTTCGGTTAAAAAACCGATATTTAGGCTCCGCCTGATTTGATTTTTCAATTTTGGAATCACTCATCCTCTCATTTGCACAATCCTTTTGAATATCTTCCTCTGCGCATACAACTCGATCCTTACCTTCATCATCCTGCAGCACATTTACGCCCTCACTTTTTACCTTCTCTGTCACCTTTGAAGAACATTCTCCTTCCTCCTGAAGTTGCTTTTTCATCTTTTTCCTTGGTGGCAGTGGTTCCACCCCTAGACCAATTGGATGATCCTTCTGCTTAGCAAATGAATTCTTGACTTCATTTAATTTCTTTGCAATTTCCTTATTTGATGGTTCAATCTCAGAAGCAGGCAACAAATCCCAATATGCTAAATCACACCTACCTATCCCAATCGCCGCTTTAGCTCTTCTAAACAAGGCTTTCACATTACTCGGGTCGAAGCTTAAAACCACAAAGCAAAGAAGACCAACTTGATCAAATTCATTTTTCTTCAGCAAACATGCAGCTAAGTTCAACAAGATACAGAAAGATAATTCGCAGAAGTTACTAACATCTTCCTCCTCCAAAACAATTAGGCTAAGCAGCACCACCAAAACCATAACACTCTAATGCATCATCAATATCCCCATGACTGAAAAGAGAATTACCTTCTTCCTTCCATGACTTAACAAGATCCAATGAAGCCTTGGGACTGTCTAACCTAGAAACATAAGTCAGAAATTCACTTTCATCTGATCCCAATCTACAATCCTTATTAAGGAGCTCATGGAGCTCTCCCTTCAACCTCTCACAAACCTCTAAGGAAAATATGCTTAAAGGACTAACTCAACCAGACATGAAAACCAACGACTGATAAAAAGGAACACAAAATATGAAAAGAACACACTTGAGATCGGTGTTGACACTAAATTTTGGGCAGTCACCTCCGATGAGATCTGAACCCACCCAAAGAAAAGGAAATTAGGGAATATTCATACCACACACATGAAGGCAATATGATGCGAAAACGCAGCACCACAGACTAATTACACCACAAAACGCTAGAAATCGCCGGAGATGATGGCTCGCCGGTGACAAGAGGGCGGAAATGGCCGCCGGCGGCCTTGAGGCTGTGATTATTGGGGGTACAGTATTTTCGGCTTTTCCCCTACTGGCTACTGCACGTCATTTTTTTTAGATATGGGGTCGTGCCACCCAGGACCCAACGTGAGTCCACCCAATCAGGGGACGTGAGTTGGACGGTCGCAAGGTTAGTTGGATTAGAATCGATAGCTGTGGGGAGACTGTGGAGAAAAACGGCAGTCCTTAGGAGGAAGCCAGCTGGTAGAATGTAGGTTGCAGCAGTGATGAGGACTGCAAAAAAATAGAGAACAATGGTTGCGGAGCAGCAGTCGTTGCTGTGAACGAGCCAACCCGAAAGGGATATGTGGAAAGGTGTTCGAACGCCGACAACATAAGTGTGCGTGAACATGGTAGAAGACAGGGTGGGCTGCGGCCTGCTCTAAGGCATCTGACACGAACACCGGCATGAAAGAACCACCGCAAGGAATAGCAGCGGAACAATGCGTGTAGAAGGTGAGATGCGGTAAGACAACGGAGTCGAAAAAGATGCCATGGATGTCAAGGAATCTGTAATTTGAGAAGACGTCATCATGAAGAGAAAAGAGGTAGGGCCGAAAATTCAAAAGGAAAGAGGAAAATTGCGCCGTGTGAGCCCGTGATACCATAAGAAATGATTGAGAATCAACTTACCTAGAATAGGTAGCCCTGACAAAATATACATAACAATATAATACCGAGTCCTGATTACGTACAAGAGACATCAACTCTAATAGATTCGAACGAGATCAAAGGTGAATTTACGATGTATAGTTCTACCCATTTTACCTTTGAAAAATCATCCATAGTCATAGGGATATTGAAGAATTAACCTAAGTATTTTAAGCATGTATCGAATAGGAGTAGAGTAAAGAAGAAGAAAAGGGTAGAGATGAAAGTTATAACATAAAAGTTTTCTATGTTTAGAGATTTTATTATGTGTATTTACGAATGATAAGTGTGTTTTTAACGTACATATTGAACTCTTTTTAAGCCCTTTTTATCCTAATTTTCCCTATTCTTCCCTATTATTTCTTCTCCTATCTCCCTTCTATTTCACTTACTTGGGCATCCTTGATTATTGTGATACTTTACTAGAATTTTCGTAATTTTTGACCTATTTTCTAGCATTGTTGCTTTGACCTTGTGTTTTCCATGTTCCCAATGTAGGTGGGCTCCCTAATGCAACTACAAGTTACAAGAGACGACAAAGAAAGCCATGAAAGAGCTAAGTCAAGCTTGGTGCTCCTGCACCTCTATCCCGATGGCCGCTCGCACGAAGAAGAGCAAAAGATGGCCAAGGCAGATATCTCGTCGAGCCCGCACATTTTCTTTAGGTGCCTGCACCTGAACTTGGTGCTCCCGCACCGTTATGTTAGGTGCGCCCGGACCTCTAGGCAAGCAGTGCTCTTCTAAAGACAAAAAGATAGGTGCTCCCGCACCTATCAATTTTCTGGGATATTTGCAAGGCACTTCGTGCCATTTTAAGACATTAGTTTGATTCATGTTCGAAGTATGCTTTCATTATTCACTTTTTAAGAGATTATTACTTTATTAGGGTTTATACTAAAGATAAAAACACTTAGATACTTTTTGATTTTTAATATTTGGATCAAAGCTATTGTGATTTTTACAATATTAAGGTACTGATTATTAATATAGTTTGACTTTCAGTTTTTAATTCTTCTCTTTTTTATTATTCCTATTTATTCTTTAATCATGTTTAGCCTTAGATTAGTTTACAATTTCATATTTTATTCTCTGAATCCATAATTGAGTTCTTAATCTAAGGTTCGGGTGAAAGTATGGAAATTTAGGGCTTTCCTTTTGTTGTTAATACAATTGTCGTTTTCTAATGATAATTATGCATTGATCTTGGTGCTTTGAGATTTAAGGATATATATATTGATCAAATTTACACTTTGGTATTTTGGTTACAAATATTTTTAGTTGAATTTTGAATCCAATTCTCATCCCCACAAAATCTTCATAATTTTAGGTCTAAGATATTGGATAGAAACTAGTGGATCCTTTTAAGGTTTTCCGTGTTTTATTTTGATCTCTTAATCGACTAATTAAAGACAATGTGAGAGAGGATTTAATTGGTTGATTGAGCGTTTAATCTCGAGGAACATTTGAAAGAGGACTTGAGGAATTTTGAAGAAAACTAGTCCTTGCATGATCATTTATAATCCACGTTATATTGATAGTTGATTTTGCTACATACTAGTAGCCTTGACCCTAGCATTTTTTTATTGATATTACATCCCTTATTCCTTTGATTTGTTTGTTTTCTTCTTAGTTTAATATCATAGTTTATTCTAACCAATTTTCAAACCCCCGTATACCTTTTCAACTAGGTAATTGAACTTACCTAGATTTCAATTAATCCCAATTTCTTTGCAAGTCGACAATTTACATGTCTTTAGTATATTCATAGTTAGTTACTTGTTTTGGAGTAATATATATATAGTTTGGAAAGCCATTTTTTGTGCCTTTACGATACACTAAAAACCTCTTATCAACACCCCCTCATAGTTTTCTATACAACATTATTTTTTAATTTTTTTAGGGAAAACAAAAATGGATACAACATTTGACATATACTTCCTCCGTTCTAAAATAAATGAAACATTTACCATTTTAGGTCATTTTAGAGTAAATGAAACGTTATTATGTTTGGTACTTACTTCTCTCTATCTCACTCTTGGTCACATGACCCTCTTTTCCTTTCTCTCTATTTCCTCTCCTAAGTGACCGTGTCAAGGCCTTACGGTTCACTTAAAACATAATAGAGGAAGTATCATGAAACGTTATTATGTTTGGTACTTCTCTCTACCTCTCTCTTCATCACACGACCCTTTTTTTCTTTCTATCTATCTCTCTGCTCCCTATGTACCCGTGCCATGGCCTTACGGTTCACTTAAAATAGAATAGAGGAAGTATCATACGAGTATACGACACTACTACTTTTTGGAGAAAAAAAAAAACATAAAAGTTTTTTCTTGTTATTTGTTTATCTATTCTATCACTTATTTACAAAAATGCCTTTATTCTCTTTTCGTCGGTAAGGACATTTTAGGTTGGCCTCCAAATTTAGAGATTTTCCTAAGTTTTCTTTCCTTGAATTTTTTTTTTTTTTTTTTACAAAAATGCCTTTTTTTTTTGTTGAGAAAAATTCAGGTAGTACATTGAATTTGAACGAGGAAAGAGGAAGCTGACAATTAGGTGTGTTGTGTTGTGTTGTGTTGCTCAGTTGCTCTTGCTCACTAAAGTTAGTGAAGATGAGGAAATCTGCTGCGCTTCTTTCTCTCTCTTCCACTCCACTTCTTCGTGTTCGTGGAGCTGGAGGTAATTTTGTTCACAATTCTGTTTATAATTCCTACAATTTCTTTCTTGCCTTTCGAAATTACTCCAATTATACAAGACATGTTGATGTTGATGAGTATGATGACCCTCGATTGTTGCTAAGATCTATGAAAGAACAATGTAAATTAGGGTTTACTAAAATTGAACATGCTGTTTCCCTCTTTCATGACATGAAATCGTTGCGCCCTCTTCCTTCTATCATTGATTTTACTCAGCTGTTTACTGCAATGTTGAAGATGAAACCCCACCCCCCTTTTTCCACTGTCATTTCTCTTTCTAGGCAGCTGCTGTTATCATGTCTCCGTCCAAATGTTTATTCCCTTAATATTCTGGCTAATTGCTATTGTCGTTTGGGCCATGTTGATTTCGGGTTTTCGATTCTCGCTTACATAATTAAGCTTGGCTATCAACCTGATATTGTCACCTTTGGTACCATCATTAATGGCCTCGTTCAATCCGATAACTTAGATCAAGCTGTTCAATTATTGGATAAAATTGTCAAGCTTGGGTTTCAGCCCAGCTTGGTTATCTACGGTACTATGTTCAAAGGTCTCTGTAGGACTGGCAACAATGCTGGTGCTCTCAAAATACTTCGGAACACGGAGTTTCATGGCCATTATACACCTGATTTTGTGATTTATAACACCATCATCGATAGTCTTTGTAAAGACCAGTTATTACCTCAGGGCCTTGGCCTTTTTGCCGAGATGAAGACCAAGGGCATCCGACCTGATGTTGTCACCTATAATACCTTAATCCGAGGCATGTGCTCTTTGGGGCAATGGAAAGATGCTGAGGAGTTGTTGACTGAGATGTTGGGGAGCAACATAACTCCTGGTGTTGACACCTACAATACATTGATTGACATGTATTGTAAAGTAGGCAAGGTTGGGGAAGCAAGGGATATATTTGAAAACATGATTAAAAGAGGTCAGGTGCCTGATATCATCACTTACAATGCTTTGATAGATGGATATTGTTTACGTGGTCAAATGGACAAGGCAGAAAGGCTTTTGGGTTTTATGACCAAAGATGGCTGCAAACCAAATGTCATCACCTTTAGCTGCTTAATAAATGGATACTGCAAGTCAAAAAGGCTTAACAAAGCTCTTAGCCTTTTTCAAGAGATGTGCCTTAGAGGATTATCCCCTAATGTTGTCTCGTATAACACTATTATTAATGCTCTATGCAAGGACAATCAACTCTTATATGCACGACAGATTTGTGAGGAAATGAAATGTCATGGACTAAAGCCAGATGTAATCACTTATAATTCATTGCTTCATGGCCTATGTAAGAATGCACAGATTGAAGAGGCAGTGCACTTCTTTAAGGACATGAGAAACTGGGATGTGCTCCCTAATATTATCACGTGCAATACCTTAATTAATGGCTTGTGTGAAGCTGGACGACTTGTAGAAGCAATGGACCTCTTCTCTTTTCTCATAGCTAAAGGGCTGCATCATGCGTATACGTACAACATAGTGATCAAAGGGCTTTGCAAAAAAGGGTTGCTAACCGATGCTGATGAACTATTGAAGAAAATGGAGTACAATGGATGTCATCCTAATGAGTGCACCTATAATACTATTATCAGAGGATTCCTGTATGGCAAGGATGTCAGCAAGGGTTTAGAACTTGTCCGGACTATGAGAAGCAAAAATTTTGCAGCTGATGCTCACACAACTTCGTTATTTCTTGGTTTACTGTCTGATCATTCTCTTAGTGTCTCGGACAAGGCTTTACTTCGAAATTTTTTTCAAGATTTGAGTAATTAGATATTTGGCCTTTAATGATACGAATTGTAGTTATGCTAAGGCTCTGATTTGCTGGTCACAGAATCTACGTTATCTAACATAATGATCTCACCTCTTTTTTACTT
This sequence comes from Beta corolliflora, assembly GCA_947648045.1. Lineage (NCBI taxonomy): Eukaryota > Viridiplantae > Streptophyta > Magnoliopsida > Caryophyllales > Amaranthaceae > Beta > Beta corolliflora. The sequence continues at coordinate 3,197,915 of CANSZD010000757.1, read as the reverse complement.
GCATTTTAAAGCTTTGAGGATTGCAAATTCTTCATAAATCACAAGTTATCCTATTATTCTCACTTCTATATTACAGCTGCAGAGAACTCAAAAGATTTGCGGAGTCATACGCTTGGTCTTCTAGTTGAGTTATCTGAATGGTTTTTCTCTGCTTTACGGTTTTGGAATCTCTTCTCTGTTTTCCCTGTTACATGTTCTGACCATATTGAGATTCTAACTGGAAGGTTGTAAACTTTGGTGGGCTATAATATTCTGATGTTTACAATCATCTTAGAATTGCTGTGTCTCTGATGGCCCAACTTTTCTCAGTTGGTTCCTGATCATGTTGATCATTCAAGCAGTGTGAGCAATCAATCGATCAATTGGAAGTCGCTCAATAATTTTTGCTTCAAGTACCTTTTTCTTGTGTGGAGAATGATCAATCAGCCTATAATTGCTTGTCGAGTTATGTGATTTCATGATGTTCATCCTCTATTGCTATGATTGGTCGGATTCCAAGAAATTTAAAGGTCATGCTAAGACCAAACTTACTTAAATACAGAGTTTAGACATCAAAATTTATGTGATTGTATTTGTAAACTAGAATGTCATGGCATCATCAAGTAGTAAGGTACTAGCCTCTCAAGTTTTATTTTCATGATTTAATATAATATATTTGCTAGTTATAGTTGTGTAGTAACTATTGCTAAACTCATGAGAATATGAGATGCACGGATTGTGTAATAGGATTTTAGATGCACATTGGACATGAAAACTTTCTTTTATGAGGGAATCACCGTTTGGAGGAAATCAGATTAGAGAGGTCATATGTCACAGCTAGTAGGATGAAGTTGGAAGTCTCAACATTTTTGTGGGGTAATGAGGTTGAAGTTCTTCTGGCTGCATTTATAATGACCACTTCCCTGAAGTACATTAACTACAACCTATACTTACAATGCCACCGATGATACATTTTCTTGTAGATTTTCACGTCGTGAGTGTCAGCCATGAGGATTATGCCTAACTGATGATGATGTAGAAGAGTTCCTTGTCTCCCTACGACATTATTAATAAGCAAAAGTGAGTGTTTGATGTGTCAGCCATAAGGATACTAGTACTAGGCCACTTTGTGACTTCTATAACATTATTGAAAGAAGTTGTGAGAGTTGGAAACAAGGATTCGCCAATTACAGTAAATTACAGTACTTGTTTATTGTGCATTACTGTGAACATATCATTGATTTACTATAGCGCTGTTCTGCAACTTAATACTGTGTGCTACGAGATGGATATCATGTTGTATGCAATGTTTTCCAGGTCTGTAGAACTATCCTCTTCTTGAAACTAAAATCAATGTTGGTGGAGTGGCTTATTGTTTGACAGGCACGAAAGCGCGATTTGTAAGAAACAAGAAAAGGCTGGGAACTTCAGTAGGCGAAAGCAAAACTGAAGGAATAAAAGAATGACAGTTTTTTACAGAACCTGAGACTGAAAGGTTAGCTTATGATATTCTTCACGAAGGCTATTTTTCATTGTAACTAAACTTGTTATATATGTACAAAATTAATAAGATTTTAAAGATGCTGTGAGTAATTAGGACTTAGTTAGTTTCCATCCATTTTTGGGTCCTTGATGACTATTTTGATAATATTGGGGCCTTTACCTCTAAAAAAAGAACAAACATGAAGTACATGTAGGTCCTGTGATGTTTGGCTCTTCAACTTTTTCTTATTTCAAAACATAAATTTGCTGTTGTACCCCCAAAACTAGCATAACTGAAAATATCAGAAAATTGGGATTTAACAAAACAAACCAGAAGCAAATTATTATTGATAATATCATATGGTTTGATAGAGAAATATAAAATTAACATCACATGACAACCAAAAGTTGTGCGTAATTTATGTAGATCCTTCATCTTAGGAAGGATTATATAGTCATGTATACAGATTGCAATTTAATCATCATCTTCTTCAGTCTTGTGAAGGAACTCAATTCTTTTATCAATAAGCTCTAAAGTCTTATCAGCCACCAAGCACAAATCCATTGTATCCTTCAAACTCAACCTCTCAAGGCTCGTCACTCCACCAAGGCACTCATGCATCAGTTCAGACATCTCCCTTTCCCTGTTCTCATCCCTTATCTTCTCCAACTGCTGGCTCGCTTTCGCAATCCTTTGCCTCAGATAGGTCTCCTGGTCTAACATCTTTTTCTCCTGCTCCTCTTGGGAGAGGTTCATGAACCTCGCAAGCACGCGGCGTGCCCCAACCTGACTCGGCCAGACCTCGGGACGTGCATCGTAAGGGCTGTAGATGATGGCACAAGCATCTACCCCGCATAAGGTGGTCAGCTCCTCCACCTTCTTTAGCAGCCCCTTCTTTCTCTTCTTGAAGGTTGCTTTCCTTGCTGAGTCATTGGCTATATACTCAAGCTTCACCTTGTTCCTAGTCATTCTATTGAATTAAAAAGGTTCTAAAACCTTGGGAGATTTAGGGCAAAATTATGAGTACATTTGGTGTGTTTAAGCTCTAGGAGTAAAAGCCTAAAAGGTATATATAGATGTTGGAGGATTTTCATTGCCCAATACGAATAATGATACTAGTATCCCCTAAAAAAAATGATAGTAGTATAATAATGATACAAGGGAGTATATAATGAATTTTTATTTTGTGTTATATGCAGTGTATTGCCAAATTCTAATGTTTCATTTTGCTCCATTCTCACTTATATGCAAAAAAACGTATTATCATATAGGATCGTGTTATATTCAAAAGACTTTCTATGATTATTTATATAAGTAATTAAAGATATTTATGGTTAAAAGTTTGTCCTAGAAACTGTTAAAAGCAAATAAGACAAATAATGTGAACCTAGTATATGGAGATAGTAAAGGGAGCTTTTCTCTCAAGGGTTGCAATTCATCAGGGGCCAAAGAGGAGAATTAAGCTATTTAATTTGATGTTTAGAGTTGGAAAATGATCAATATATTCAGCCATTTTGAAAAGAACCGTTGGCTTCCTGGTTTCCTAATCCAAACTTTCTTAAATTGTGAGAAACATTTCCCACTGGGTTCAATAAACATAATCTGGTCTTGATATGTTTCCAATTAGGTCCATGGACTCTGTGATCATCCAAAGTTGTTATAATATCTGAGTGGATACAGAAACTGTAGCCAAAAATTACTAATTTACTATGCCAGAACTCAGAAGGCCCTAAGAAATTTCAAGCCTTGAATTTTTATTTTTGGGTTCTTTTACGTTACATCGCTATGTTTCTTCAGTTTTTACGTTATCCCTTGACTATTTCAAAATTCTCCACAGTTTTCTTCTACTTACCTTTTCTAAAGTGTGGTGCTCCCCGTCGTAAACTAGACGTTATTAAATTCGTTAACTTTTGTAATCTAGTAGAAGTGTGGAACTAATTGAACTATACATAGTTCAACTTTTGAAGGAAATATTTATAAGTTCAATTGGTTACACTAAATTTCAATAAGTGAACATTAGTGATACATAGTTAACCATGGTGCATTGTGCATTCAAAAATGTAAGTTTAAGAGCACTGTGTAGAATCCTACAAAAGCTTGAGTATAACATGGAAACTGAAAAAACATAAAGGTGTAACATAGAAAATCACCTGATTCACCAGATTTTTTTTATTAATATACATGATCAAACTCAAAATCATCCGGTAGAACAATCTATATGGTTGATCGAAGAACATAACCCTGTTCAAATATTAATTTTGTTATTATTATTATTATTAAAATATACCATGACTTGAAGATGCACTCTGTGGAGTTTGTTAATTGTCCTACCATGACTTCAGGACGCACTGTGTCAGATCTATTACCCCGAATCCAAAACGTCTGAATGTGTGTAATATATATTGCCTTCAATTTTGGCTATTTTGTGGTTGTTTTCGAACTTCTTTAGGCCCGATAATATTTCTTAATTGAAAAATTCCTAAATTCCTTGGGATAACTCCGGGATGGTTGAGACTTTGTGCAATGCCTCAAAATTCCGTTCACAACTTGTTTAATACTTCCTCTGTTTTTTTAGTTGCAACATTTGCTTTTTCACATTTACCGAGACACTTATTTAAACGTTAATATCTCATATTGGGTGTAAGTAAAAATTATAAAAATTTGATATTTGGAATCATCGCATTGAGACGAATCTAACAAGAACCCACTTGACTATATTTTTTCTTAGGAAAAATTGATAGGAACAGTCCCAACTATGGGCGTTCCGCCATTTTCAGTCCCAACTAAGGATTATTTCTGAGCGGTCCCAACTTTGCATCATTTTTGCCGAAATTGGTCCCAGCAGGTCAATGACCTGCTACAACAGGTAAAATGCTTTTTTTTTTCTTTTTCTTTTTCACCACCACCTATTCAACATCACTCCACCACCCAACCCATCACCCCACCACCTATTCAACATCACTCCACCACCCAACCCATCACCCCACCACCCAGCACCACTAACACTTTCTCTCTCCACTGCAGAAACCACCACCCAAATCCCCTCCTCCACCCTTAAAACTCCCACCCCCACCGCCACCCCCACCCAAATCTAATTGGTCTAAATTAGAGAGTGACACCCAAAAAAAAAAACCCAGAAAAATGAGAGCTTTGAATTTTGGGTTTGAGCTTGTTGATCTTCAAAATTCATGGCAATCATTAAATCAAACCCAGATATCAACTTTTTCTTACTTGAGTAATAATACCCATTTTCTCTCTCCTGTTTCTGCGGCATTTCACCGAACATGTGGTGTGCGTAAAGGTGTTCCACCTTGTAGATCGGCTGTACCATCAAATAAGTCGCCGGAGATCCGACGACCGGCAGATAGGTTCGTTTCCGGTTGTTGACGATGAGGAGGAAGGCGAGAGCGAAAGCCATAAAGAAGGCAATGAGGTAGAGGAGGGGTGGGGGTGGATGGTAGGGGAGAAGGGAGAGGAGAGGGAGAAGGGAGAGGAGAGGGGGAAGGGGAGGAAGGAGGGATGAGAGAATTAAAACATTGATAATCTCCACTTTGTCAGTTTTCTCGCATAATTTGTTCTCAGAAACCACCACATTCTCAACCTCTAACTTAGAACTGCAAAAATCAATCAAATTCAGATGAAATTTTGACAAGAATTCTCGAAAAACAGATGATCGAAGGAGATAAAATTGAGTTGCAAATTACAATGAAGTTGTTGTTGTTGTTTTCGGGAGAATGACATTGGTTGAGAGAAGGAGAAGAGCAGATGCTGCTGGGGAGGGGGTGGGAGGGGGGAGGGTTGGCAGGTGAGGGGGGGATGGGATTTTTGGGGTGGCTGGGGAAGGGGTGGGATGGGGAGGGTGGCAGAGGGGTGCCATGGGAGGAAGCAGATAGGACTTAGGAGAGAGAAAAAAGAAGAAGGAAACTAAGTTAAGAAATTTAAAAGAAAAAATTTTAACCTGTTTAACAGGTAATCAGTCACCTGAGACCAATTTCGGCAAAAATGATGCATAGTTGTGACCGCTCAGAAATAATCCTTAGTTGGGACTGAAAATGGCGGAACGCCCATAGTTGGGACTGTTCCTATCAATTTTTCCTTTTTCTTATATAATGGTGCGAGATTACTTAACAAAGTTGGTTGATGAATAAGGTCAAAAAGCAAATGTTGCAACTAAAAAAAACAGAGGTAGTATCTTTTTAGTTCCACTTGAAATGGCTCCATAGGCCACTATATGTCCTAGCAATGTATTTATTTGAGACCTTCCCAAAATTATTACGATGACTCTCGTGTGCTTGAGTCTCTCTTCATTGTTTCAAAATGCATTTCATGATTTTACATGCCTCATGTTGCTTAATAAGACTATCTTTCCATACTTAGCATTTTTCTTATGCAAAAGGCCTCCATACCTAGGCCTGAAAGCATGTATGGGGTTCCTTATGAGCTGGTATGAGCTTTATAGTTGAATTTAGAAGGCATAGGGGTCGGGTTGATAGGAACAAAAGAGAGTTTAATCCCAATGGCTTGTACAGTAAAGCCACTCCGCCACTTATAATATTCGGTTGCGTATTTGAGTTTTCCACAAAGGATTCGACCTGCCCCTCGGTAGGAATTGTACATTAAAGGCGTCCCCCGCAACGAAACTGTCGTGTATGGCTTAGCCTACCGCACGTGCCCTTGGGGGCAAAAACCTTGATGTAGGACAACAATCAAGCTATTGGTGCATGCATCACTTTTGGCGCAAATTTTCTTTGAGCCATAATCCAACGCACTATAGCTTCGCGTCACTGGCGCTTCAACCAAGCACAATTACCAGTTACAGTTTTGGTTTTTTTAGTACCTTAACGGCCCGTTTGGTAGTCGTTAATAAATGATGGTAATGGGAATGAATTTTAAGTGTAATATTACAAGGGGAGCACACTTAAAATCTCCATGGGGAGGCAATTCCTACCCCCAAGTTTGTGCTTTTTCTCCATGGGAAAGCAATCTCACCCCTAAACTTGTGTTTTTTCTCCAAAGGGAAGCAATTTTCATTACCACTCATTACCACCTACAAGGTGGTATTGGATGGGAATGAAAACTTAAGAAGAAAAATAGACACTTTAGGATAAATTAGCATTACCATGGGAATGAACAATGATTTTCCTCACAAATTTACATACAAATTCATTCCCATTACCACCATTTATAACCAACAACCAAACGGGCCGTAAATACTTCAATTCCTCATTATTCAAGATAGGTAATTTGAGTTGCCAAACATAGCATTTGTATCGGTCTAAGTGATACCATATCACCAAAAGCTTCCACCGGGTTCAAATTGAAAACTAGGACTATGATAAGCTTGTATCTTCAAGAATATAATCAAGAGTTAATAGTCGAAAGGCACATCAGAGCGGGCAGCTACTGAACTTACAAATTTGTACTAGTACAGGAAAGAACTTTAGTAGATTTGCATTTCAGATAAAACATCTATCGAACAGTTGCAAGAGACTCGACTATAGTGTAGATATGTTTCTAACAAGCAAAGCTATATCCGTTAAAGAAACAAGTCAGTTCTCTACATATATCAGGAACTAATGTTGATGTTACTGCAATCCTTCCCCTGCAAATATAATGAAGAAATAGATGGTGAGTATGCTAACCTCAGAAGCATATTTCAGTCAAGTCAGAAATATATAGCAGATGAAATATAATTGCAGTGCTCACTATTCTCCAGCCTACCCTAGAAACACAGAAAGAGCAAAACTTACGTAGCTCCTCAAAGGGAATACTGGTAGTATTTTCTCCGGGCTTTACAAGGCGAATCTTACCTAGCAATATGAGATAAAAGGGGGAAAAAAAAAAAGATAAGAATGTAGCTAGGTTCTGCATATAATTTGTATTATGAAGCAATCTACAAAGTTTACATAAAGATTCCATACGACAAGCATGTTTTTGAACAGCTATAACACATGCATGCACTATAACCAGATTTACCTGATTTGCTAAAAACACCAAGGAAGTAATCCAAAAAAGTGAATTGGTACATGCAAGTGGTATACTTCTAGCCTAATTTAACAAAACTAGGTAGCGGAATGTGTTCCGATACCCATTGTCGTACAATGAATCAGGTAATGTTAAGCATAACCTATAGCATGATTGCACACCAAATATCAAGATTCATTAATCGATTTTTGGACTGGCCGCAAATTCCTACATCGCCACCAGGAGCTTAAAAAGGGAGTAAAAGAAGAAAAAGGACTATGATCAAGTTGTTTCAAAACATAACTTAGAAAATCTTAAGGCCAAAAACTAGATAGCTATGCACACAAATACAGAAGTATCTATAACACAAAATGACACTAATCTATAACACAAAATGACACTAAAGAGTGTAAAAAATTATCTCACATGACAATTAAAGAGCGAGTATGACACAGTGAAGTAGAATAACCATAATTCTATATATATAAGAGAGGTTAACTTGGAGAGCACTCAATAATATTTGATTGTAACTTGCAAAAAGTGCCACCCATGATTGTGAAGTTCCAAACATTGCAACTTCAAAGCTCCAACGCAGCCATGGGTTTTTAGTCAACCAATATTTGCTGACCAAGGCTCGCTCATAGATTATAAGCGAGTATTTAGATGATACTTTGTTATGGAGTAGCAGAAAGTGTAACAGGAGTGCCTGTAGTACAACATATGCAAGCATCATTCTCACGTCCTCTTGAGTGCTTGAAGCATTAAGCAACATCACTTGCACGCAAGATTGACAAACCTCCATCCCTATGTAGCTATTTGATGTTTCTTTACCATGTCCAGAAGAATCATTATCAACTACTCCTACTTATCTCCAAATATAACCTCTCCTAACATTGTCAACCACACAACTAAGTGGAAGGATATTTGAAGAGGAATTTTATACTAATACTACTTTGTTCTAGTAAACTCAAACCAGTCACAAGTGTCTTTACTCATATTGAATTTCAAAACATTCTAAAGGCTGCATATGCGATACATAATCAGAATAATGACTAATGCAAGTGTCAAATCATAAATAATGTAACAGAGGTGCGGCAGCAAAATGAAGCATCAATCACTCGGTTCTACAGGTGGAGCTAACAAAACTAACCCAATATGACAAACCAACCTAAACTGAACATGATAACAGCGGCCATGGTTAAAATTTAAACTTGTTTGATTAAATGAGTTGACACTTGACCCAAAAAGCTGTTTAACTAAATGGGCAAGGTTTGGGTGGACATTTCCACCCCCAAACTAACCTACTTCAACTCATTAACACACAAATATATAAGCACCCCAAGTATAACAAGGGTGAATGTGAAAGTTGGCCAAAAGAAAAGGGAAACGGTAGACCGATCATGCATATAAGAAACTCCAAACATGCATGCAGTTTACATTCTCATTTCTTTAGCAATTCTCATCCAAAACGGATATTTTAGCCGAACATGTCTTTTGACATTAAGGCTTTGGCATTGTTGTATATTCAAATTGTGTAATATAAGAGGTCACACGTTCAGGTAATCTGCTTAATCAGATCTTCAAGTTCAGTTGACGTTTTCAAACAATATATGAAGATTTTGGACTTTTTGTTGAATATTTTCAACGATTTGATATCAGAGCAGCTAGAAAAAGCCTTTAGCAGGTCCACATTTATGGTTCAGCGGAAGCAATCTGGACTCCAGCACAAGTGCACAACAATGTAACAAATGCTTCTTTCCCTTCTCTTCTTATAGATTAACATGTTTGAAACAAGAAGTGAAATCATTAGAATTTTAAATGGTGGAAAAGTAGCAAGCACTTACCAAAAACAATAAAACATTCTGCAAATAGACTCACACCTACAATCTAAAAATCCCAGGCTAATTTGCAAAAAGACGTTTTACAAACTTATCTATGCGCCCAATAATCAGTTTCATAATTCCTGAATCTCAATGATGCTTTAGCATGGTCATGTTTCACATGTCCAAAGATGTACAGGAAAATGAGGTACTACAACAAATGTGGTGGCACTTTCTTCTGCACATCATAATCCATAAAGGAGTCCACTAGGGTAAAGTGTAAAACATTCTCGTAGATGAAAGGCTTTCTGAATTCCTCTCAAACAGAACACACCTCTTAACATAATCTACAAGCCCTGACATAAATGAGAGGACACATCCTCGCAATTGCAGGTTACAAATACTTTTTTTCACATGAACCTAAATACTATAGTACTATTCCAATGATGTATAAAGACATATCAAGCAGTGGCATTTACAACAAATTAAAAAGAATCTGCTTACAGTAGCAAGCACATTAAAGAGCTTGACATTATCATTTTTTTCACACATTACTTTCAAATTCCATCTGAGAAAACTTGTAAAGCAAAGTGAAAGGATAATATAGGACTCTATTAAGGGATGCATTCAAACCAATACCAAACTCTTTGTACTAAAGAAAAGATAAATTACAGAAGACATACCATCATAGCGAACGCAGATTTCTGGCAATTTCATAACTTCACCAGTGACAACTTTATTGTAGACTCGAATTTCAATGTCACCCTCGACATAAACTGAAGAACTGCAAATTTGTTCAACAACTCAGTAATATCACATACAGTAGAGAGTAGTGCAAAATATACACCGTATTATCGAAACATACTTCGTGACAAGTTGCTGAACAGCATATGCACCAAGTGCTTCATTATGGACAACAACGCGATGCCATTGGGCTGGTTTGGGCGAGTCTTTTGCACTTAATGATCTGTGGTCCCACAGGCCTCCTGTTCCAACGCTAAAAATCGTCAAGGTTCTTCCACTTCTTAAGAGTTTCTGCACAGGGCTTTGACGAACTTTCCCACATAGGATTGCCTAACAAACAACATGGAGTCAAAACCTTTATCTAACATAATCCCGGGGTTCTAGGCAATAAGGGTAGAAAAAGGAAAACTAGTTGCAGCAAATTATAGATCTTCCAACTTACTAAACATTCATGAGGAAAAGGGTCCAGTTTTTTTTTTTAAAAAAAATCTTCAGAAGTTAATGTGAGCACCTTCCCCTCCCGAATTAGAAAAAAAAAATCCTTCAATTGTGGAAAACTGCCAGGTGAAACAGGCAAATTCGTACATGCAAGTGGTATACTTTTTCGCTAATTTAACAAAAGTACAAAACTAGGTAGCGAATTACCAACTCATTCCACGAATTAGGTTACTTTGATGATGAGAAAAGGAAAAATTCAATCATACAGTACAGTAGTATTCCTTTTCAGATAAAAGAAACAGCAACCAGTATGAATACCTTCCAATAATTAGTAAACTCTGTGAAGAAAATAAACCAAATACCTTATGAACACCCCTGAAATTCCAACCCCTCTTGGGATCTACACCTTGCGGTACTGGTTCTCGCTTCGCCGGAATAAACTCATCATGTATATCATCTGTTTCACTGTTTTTAACACCATCATTATCACCATCACCACCAAATGATGCCGTCGAGAACCAGAGCTTCGAGCTCCTTTGAGCTCCAGATACTATATCATCCCAGTTCACAAAAACATTCACATATATCATCACATTTCACAAAAGCATTCACATTTATCATCCCAGTTTACAAAAAGATTCACATATATCATCACAGTTCACAAAAGCATTCACATATATCACCCCAGTTCACAAAAACATTCACATATATCATCACAATTCACAAAAGCATTCACATATATCATCCCAGTTCACAAAAACATACACATATATCATCACACAATTCACAAAAAAAAAATCACAAAAATGAAGTAAAAAAGCACTATAACATGCATTGCACACCACCCATTTGATAAAATGTCACTAAGAAACTATACTCATATGATAAATATATAATGAAACCATCCAATGTTTTCAGAAATTCTAGCTAAATATCTATATCAATTATAACCCAGATAACAAATCATTACATATAAAGCTCCAATTGAAAGACACAAAAGAAACAAATATGATGATAAAAATGACTGAGAGATTGCAGTATTTTCGTGGGTGAATATAAGAGAGAAAAATATACCAAGAAAAGAGGTAGATCTTGCAGAGGATGTAATATGGTTTGCAAATTTGGCAGCGAAAGACGACATTATTATGAACTTCAAAGGAAAACACTTTGGAGATCAATATAGGAGACCAAATAAGGGTTTAACCAGGGTTTTCTTGGCCCTACACCTCTTTGTGCAACTGCTGCAAAACGACAGTCAGTAATATTCAAAACGCAAGTTTCATTTTTGTAATAAAAATATATATTTTTTTTTTTTTTTAAATAACCACCATATGTTTTACCCATTTAGAGAATAACCACCTTATACTTTTTTTTTTTGTATTTTACCACTTTAAACTTCTTAAATTTCACCACCACTTAATATATTTCATCCGAAATTTCGAATTTCTCCTTTTCTTCCTCTCTATCCCTCCTCGATATGTCCAGGTAATCTTTGAAATTTCTTTGTAGATTGAATTACAAATTAATATATGAATTTACCTTCTCCTAATTGTAGATTTAGTAGGAAGAATTTTGAAAATTGAGAGAGATTGGGCGAGGTTTAAGGAGTAATAGAAGAATCATGAAGTTATAGGGTGGAATCGAGGGAAATCAATAGGTGGGCCATGTTGGATGGAAAAATAGACATAAAATATTAAGTGGTGGTGAAATTTAAAAAGTTAATAAAGTTCAGGTGGTAAAATAAAATAAAAAAAATATAAGGTGATTATTGTCAAAGTAGGTAAAATATAAGGTGGTTATTATATAAAAAAAACCTAAAAAAATGAATATCGTGATTCGTAATAATCACCTGATGTTAATTTTTTTTTTTTTTTTTTGGTAATGGGTGCTAATCCTTAGGATTGTCTGTCTTTATTATGCTAATTTCAATTTTGTAGATTTTCTAATTCTGCAGTCTTCATTTTTATTTGATTATATGTTAACAGTAATTTTTTTATATAATTAGATTTTTTTTATAATGAAGTATTAGTTTGTTACCACTTCCATTACAAATATGAAATATGCTATACTTACAGAGATATGTTGTTTTCATTTGAAATATACAAAAAGAAGTAACTCAATAGAAATAGAATATGGAATTGTTTAACAAGAAATTAATTTAGATTTATTGGTTGGATTTCCATTTCCCAATTAAATTTACAACGTATGTTCTTTTAATTTGAGTTGTATGTTTTTTTATGAATATGTATTACACATTCTCTAATTTTTTGTACTTTACTGTATTTATGTAACATTTTAACTTTTCTACTATTTACTTTCTTTGTTTCTTTTTAAATGCAACATTTTAAATTTTTGCACTATACATACCTCACTTTGACCATATCTTTTACTAATATATAAAACTATTTGTTTCAATTATTCTCATAATATTAAATTCTTATGATATTAATAAATATATAGTAAGAGATATTAATTGTCAAAGTTGTGCATTAGTAACTTGAAAGTCAAACTGTTGCACTTATTTAGAAAAGAGAAGTATATATTAACTTTGACTATGTGTTTCATTAATATTACGGTTTTTTCACCAAGTACCCTAGAGTTTTCAAAAAATTCACGTGGTACCCTCCAACTTTTCAAAATACACAGGGTACCCCTAAGTTTCATAATAATACACCCAAATACCCTTAATGACTAACGGCGTTAACCGCCGTTAGTCATTAACCCTAATTTTCTATTTTAAACCCTAATTAACCCCCTAATGCCAACCCTAATCCTAACCCCTACCTCTAACCCTAACCCTTACCCCAAAACCCTAACCCTAACCCTAACCCTAACCCTAACCCTAACCTATCCTCCCATCACCCCCGGCCCCTCCCCCACCCCCGCAGCCCCTCCCACCACCCCACGCAGCCCCCCCCCCCACTCCCCCGCAGGAGTGTTCGCGAAGGAAGGAGGGCGCAGCGGAGGTCGCGAAGGAAGGAGGGCGCGCAGCCAGCAGAGACCCGGTGAGCCCCCGTCGCGAATTTGCCCTCCCCCCACCCCCACCCCCCGCATCCCCCATCGCGAGCCCGAACCCCCCTCCCCAACCCCCATCGGCAAGACCGGCGGTGGTCTGCAGCCATGCGTAAGAAAAGCGCCGGCGTTAATGGAGGTCATCACAAATATTCTTTTGTTTTTCTGAATTTTTTCCCCCCTCTTTCAGTATACCTCTGAATTTGTAACTTCCAATTCACTTTGAATTGAAGTATACAATTTTTTTTGGGAATTTTTAACTTTTTAAGTTAATACAATTTGTTTCGAACTCAATGTGGTTTTAATTAGAAGATTTTTCCCTGTTTTAGTTACTTATGAAATCTTAGTGTTGAAATGCTTGATTAATATGGATTTGTGTTTGTTGATTTCCATTATTGAAATGCAGCAAAAACAAATAGGAAACTTCAAGATTATAGAGTCATCAATTGTCCAGTCAACTTCTTCTTCATCCTCGCTCTCTTCTCCAGCACGGAGATTCACATATTGCAGGGGTGGGGGTGAGAGCACCATATATCGGTTTGCGGGGGTGGGGGTGAGAGATGGAGGGTGTGGGGGTGAGAGATGGAGGGTTGCGGGGGGGGGGGCCGGGTGGCACCGGGCGGGGGTTCCCTGGGGAGCGTGGGGTTGGTGGCGATGCTGTCGCTGCTGGGTAGGGGAGGGGTGGTGGGGGTTGGGTGGTGGTGGGGTTAGGGTTAGAGTTAAGGGTTAGGGATTAAGGTTTTAGTTAGGTTAATTAGGGTTTAGGTAGGGTAATTAGGGTTAATGACTAACGGCGGTTAACGCCGTTAGCCATTAAGGGTATTTGGGTGTATTACCACAAAACTCGGGGGTACCTGGTGAATTTTGAAAACATGGGGGGTACCAGGTGAATTTTTTGAAAACTCGGGCGTATCTGGTGAAAAAAACGTTAATATTATCAAAGAATGTTATCATTTCCCATAAAAGAAACAATGTTAGATATGTCTCCACGTTTATCTTGAAATTATTAACTTTTTTTTTACTCATAGATAATTAAAGACATTAAATAAAGTATACGTTGGCAAGTTTAAAGATCAGAATGTTACATTTTTTTAAAAATAGACATAAATTTATGTACAATCTAGGTCTTAGAAGAAGTCGTGCGCTGATTCGTGAAATGGAATATAGACTCTATAAAAAAAAATTAGAATATCCAACTTATAAAACAAAGTCTTACAACCCGCTTGGTTAGTAGTCATAAATGTTGGTAATAGTATTATAGTAATACATTGTATTACAAATTTGTAAAGTAAATCTCATGACATTACCCATGGTAATGCTACTTCGTCCCAAAATGTTTATGATCCTCCAAAAATTTCATTACCATCCATTATCACTTGGGAAAGTGGTATTAGGCGGAGATGAAATTTATAAAGGAAAACTCATGCTTTGTGATGAAGTTCCATGGTACTAAAATTAGAATTACAAAAACCCTTATCATTCCTTCTCTCTAGAACGCTCCCCAAAAAACTCCCGAACCCTAGAAACCCTAAGCAACCCCCGCCGCCCCACAGGTTCGCTGGTGGCCGTAGGACGCCGGCGAGCCTGCAGCAGTCTTCTTCGTCACGTTAGTGTAGCCAAGTCTATCCCCCTCCCCGTTTACTTGCGCCGAGTCTAC
The DNA here is from genome assembly GCA_947648045.1 of Beta corolliflora. Lineage (NCBI taxonomy): Eukaryota > Viridiplantae > Streptophyta > Magnoliopsida > Caryophyllales > Amaranthaceae > Beta > Beta corolliflora. The sequence goes on along the minus strand of CANSZD010000757.1, from coordinate 3,182,818 downwards.
CCCCCTCCCCTGCGTCGTCGCTCCCCTGTTTCCCCCACCCTGTCTCCCCATCCCCCTCTTCCCGGTTGTCGCTGGTGGCCGCGAACTCGCCGCAGACGGTTTCCCCAGGCCTAGTCGTTGGCTCCCCCTTCCTTCCCCTAACCCTCGCCGTCGTGTCCCCTCTTCCGTCTTCCCCCCGTAGTCGCGTCACCCTACCCCCTCCCCCGCCGTAGGTTAGGTTGTTTTTCCCTCCCTTTCACCATTTTCCCATCCATTTCCCTTCCCCGCCGTCGGTTAGGTTATTTCTACCATCCCCCTCCCGGTGCGTTTGGTTTTTGGTGGTGCGTTTTTGTCAGGTCTCCGCGTCGCTGTTTGGTTAGGCTGAGGTTCTTTGGATCTCCGCGTTGGTCATCCCCCCTCCCCGTCGCTGTCCATGGTCCCCGTCCCTGTCTTAGCGTCCCTGTTTAGTGTTGTAGCTATTATGGGCTCCCGCTCCCCCCTCCCCTGTTTTAGTTTCGGGCTTCCCTTTCCCCTCCCCCTTGTTAGTGTCGTGCTTCCCTTTCCCCTACCCCCTTGTTAGTGTCGGGCTTCCCCTCCCCCTCCCCCCTTGTTATGGTTGTTGACAATAAGTCTGATTCTTTCTTAAAAGGTGTGTTCAATCTCCGAATAATAGGAGTGCGTTGGTTTTCTCGAGTTGCTAAGGATGTTATCAGTGGTTGGTTGCGGCCATCGACAAGTAGTTATCAGTTGGGTCAGGATTGGTGGTTCAAGGTTATAACAGTAGAATATGTCGGTTTTTGGGACTATGTGCTGAGGGACAAGGTGCGTAAGCATGGACGAGGCGATGATAGATTTTCATGGTTGGGACGTTTGTTTTCCGATTTTGCAAATCGGAGGTGTGTACGAGAGCTTGACTTGTTCGGCTCTCTTTTTAGCTTGGCATTGATATCAATTGTCTTTGCCTTGAAAACTTCAAATCTGCAGGTGGCACCCCAGTTGCATCTGGGGGTTTTCAGCACGCTCGCTCATCGGCGTTTCTCCTACTTCATGGAGAAATTTGAGATACTCTCGATCGAGAGTAATGAGTCACAATGGAATGTGACTCACAGGATCATGAGCTCAAAATCCCAAGCGATAGCAGATCGTTGGGATTGCTCATGCGGCGAGACGCGACGCTCGCCGATGCTTGTTCGTTGTCCGGATCGTGATCGTCATCCGCTTCTTCTACCACTTCCATCAGCCATCCGAGGTTTGCATCCATCACAGGCTCTGATCTGCGACGCCCCCCTTCCTTAGCGACTTTGTATCGGTTTTCTTTACTTTTGTTTTAAGTGGAATGTACGAGCTCCTAAAGCTCCTTAGGTGTTTGTTTGTTTGTATTAGTTTGGATTGTATTATCATTAGGTTGTACTTCCTCTTTTTAATTAATGTACGATTTCTCGATGTCAAACAAAACAATTTAGAATTACTTTACAAATTTATACTAAATTACATTAACATTACTACTATATATGATCATTAACCAAATGATTCATTAAAAATTTTGCTACCACTTAATAATCTGTCAAATACTCATCAAATGTGTTGAAAATACTTGATTTTTTATGTCATGACAGGAAGTTCATCAAGACCAAAAATAGATTTAGTCACCCACGGCAATCCATCGGCATCATCAATTCATCATGACCCACTCGCGCCAGATTGCATATAATTAATGTGTTCATTAGTTCCCTCTACGAGAACATAAATATAAGGTGCTCAATAATCAACTCCATAAGAGAAATGTGTCGTTAACATGCAGACTTCAGAAATCACTATGTGATCCAAACACATTCATACATTTTTGAGGCTAGAATAAGTTTGAAATTGCATATGAAATCCATTCAAGTGACTTTATACAATGAACACAAAACTTTTCAACTACAGACAGAACCTCTCAAATCACGGCTAGAAGAATTAAGATTTTGAAAACCTAACGACATGTGGCTGGGTTGAAATAAATTAGAAAATGTGCATCTTGTAGTACAAAATACAGTCTTGCTTACCCTAGGATTTAACTCTTGTGAGAATGATGATATCGCAATTTCAATGAAAATACATTCCGGAGAGTCACAACATCCCTCTTACTCTACTCATGACTTTATAGCAACATAAATACGAACATCGAAAACCAAAATTGAAAGACGTCACATTATTCTAAAAGTAGCCACAAAGTTTACAGGGGAACAAAACCAAGCGCCCTCTGGAATGCCCAATTGCAGCGGCAATGCGAAGAGACCTTAAGAACCCCCGCGAGGGGGAACACGAGATGATGACCAAGTGGACCTTGAACCACTACTACCAAAGCTACGGCGATCATCAGGACCAGAGCCGAAGGATCGGCGATCATCGCTTCGCCACTTATCAGCCGATGGGCGATCATCCCTTCTTCCCCATCGGTCAGACTCTGAAGCTGGGGCCTGGCTGGAGATAGGGGCTTCAACAGTTTTCTCACGCAAGTGTCGAGGAACATATTTTCCAGGTGCTGGAGCACCAGAAGCGGGAACAGCTGCCGCTGCTGCTGCAGCTGCTGGAGCCGCAACAGGTACAGCCTCTGGCTGAAGCCTAGCAGGTGTCTCAGAAGATCGGGCAGCAGCATCGCTAGCAAGGATCTGTTGTTTTCTCAGCCTTTCTTTCTCATCAAGTTCCCGTTCCCTTTGCCGTTGCTTCTCTGCAATTTCGTCCAGCTTGGCTTTGCGCTCAGCTTCTTCCTTCCTTTTCCTCTCAGCCTCTGCAGGTTTAACGCAAAAAAGGTGAATATATGGTCAAAATAATAAACAAGTCAACATGAATACTAATATAGTTGAGGTTTCAAATATGAATACTTATATAGTTCAGGTTTCAGGTAAGTAAGGAATATTAGGGGCGAAAGATGGGCAGATATTGGAGCCAATAGCAGCTTGTAAGCAGAGGGTGATTTCATACCTTCACGCTTTCGTGATTCTTCCTCTTCGTGCAGCCTGTTCAGTCTTTCCTCTTCTGACCTCAGATAGAAAATCATCTTCCGCTTGGCTTCCCTTTCTTGTCTACGTGCCTGACGAATTTGCTGGATATGTTCCTCCCTTTCCTGCCTCAATCTTTCAAATTCACTTTGGCGACGGCTCATCACTTTTTCTTGGAAAATTCTCTGGGAAAAGGCAGATGGTATGAGCATAGTACTATAATTACCCCCCTCCCACCCTCACAAACCAAAAGCTCAAAAAAAAATGCAAATCCCCCAACCGACGCACGTACCCAATCCCCCAATAAGTACTCATAATAATGTAATTAATATCGACTTCATAACATTCGGAAGTCAATGACAAGCACTATCTAATATCTATATATCAATTCCAGATAATTGCAAATATAAGATCAAAACAAATACTAGAGTTTAGTTCATATCATCTATCTGATTAAACCAGTAAGACCAAAAAGTAAAAAAAAATTTGCATCAATTCAGGAATGATGAGCTGCTAACCTTGTTTTCCATTACACGAGCCAATCTATTCTTTTCCTGAAGATCACCATCATGACGTTGCCTGCTGAGCTCAACCTCAAGCTGTAATGATATATTAACACCAATTAGACTCTCCGAAATCAGTAAAGACACTTCTTTAAAGCGGACATAAGCAATTTGAGAATTCACACTCGGGAATGGCCTTGTGTGGCACACAGTAACAAAGTTGAAGGACTACAAGAACACAGTTCAAATCCATCCCATATTACAGATCACCCAGAATCTCATTCTTGAGACCAGGATAAGACTAATCCCCCACAAAAGAAATCTAATGGGGTATAATAGACAGCAACAGAAGCATTTCATATTTTTGACACGCGTGATCGATTGAATTTTATATACAATACAATATGAATATGAATATTCCAACACTTAATATTGTATTAAGAAATTTTTCGTAAAATAGCCAAGCCTTGCTCTTGGACACGAACACATGTCCGGCACAAATACCCAACTTTGAGTAACATAGTCATACATTACCAAGAAGATATATTAATTTGAGTTTAAACCCACCTGTTGCTCACGTTCATGCAGAAGCTGTTCCTCCACCAAGCGTTGTTGATATGCGGCTTCAATCAAGGGAGCTGCCTCCTCTCTTTTAGCTCTCTCCAGATAGTCCATCTGCTTACCCAACTTCTGCAGCTTTTTCTCCATTTCTTGCTTCTCCTTCAGCTGCTCATTGAGAGCCAGCTCCATCAATGCTTGCTTTGTCAACTTATCCTGATATAGAGTAAACAAACAATCAGAAGACTAAACTCCAAGCAATATTGAAAAGAAATTTTCAAATTTTCCACTCACCCCTTCTATGATTGGTTTCTTCTGTTTTTTGCCAAACTTTTCCTGAAGTAGAGCTTTTGCTTCTTCCAACTCACGCTCCTCAATTTCCTTTTGAATCCGTTGAATTTTTCTCTTCTCATACTCACTAGCAAGCCTTTTCTGTTCAGCTTCCTCATTAGTTTTCTGCTGCTGTAGTCTCTTCAACTCTTCCTCTCGTTCCTATGAAAACATGAAAGTTGTGAGTGAAGTCTCTAAAACAGAAAACATGGCTCATTAAGAGGTCAGCGGATACAAACCTTCTCTAAAAGCTGGCGTTCTTGTTCCTCTTTACGCTGTTCAATGATTGTTTTACGAGCAAGAAGCTTCTTGTGTTCCTTCTCCACAACCTCAGCTAAACCAGGCAGAGTATCACCGATCTTTGATGCCTTATTTAGAGGAGGATATATCATGGACCTTGCTTTATTCAAAGACTCAGCAAGCACTGTGAGGTGATTCCTCAAGTTGTCAGATTCAAGATCCTGAATGAAACCATAAAAAATCAGTTGAACTACTTGATCTAGTAAAACCAAAGATCTGGACAACGCTATCTTAAGTGAGGATCATCAACAAAACTGAATATATTTAACTCAAAAGGCCTCAAGTGTCAGCCTTCAGAAGGTATAAAGGTTCCATTGTTACCTGATATAGGAACATCTCCACATATTATATTAGTAGATGTTACAAAGCTAAATCACACATTAATCAAGACAGGGTCACAATAAGAACAATGAATCATCAAATGGTAATATGAAGTCACCTAATGAGTTAAAAGAAAAAAGACATGAACACCCAAATAAGGCAGCAAAAAGTTATTTGATTTCAAGTACAAAAGTATTTTCTAGACCTGATCAACCCCTTCCCCCCCCCCACCAAAAAAAAAAAAAAAAAAAAAACCCCAAAAAGTTGAACAAGTTAGCAATGACAGAACGTCAAATTACTCTATCGAAGCAAGAAAGAAATAATTAAAAAAGATACAGTACACACCCCACAGCCCCACGCAAAGAAAGAGAAAAAGGACATACGGATCGAGCCTCCCATAATTTAATAAGAGTATTAGCAGCATAATATACAAAGTCTATGGTAAAGCTAGTATATAGAAATACAACAGATTTATTAAGTGTACATGTAGGACATGAAAGCTTACCAGAATACTAAATGAAACAGCCCCATTCATGTGGTCAACCTTCATTGTTAAAAACTTGTGTTTAACAGCATCTACAGAGATCTTTTCCACAGTTGAAAAATCAAAAAATGGTATCATCTGGGACAAACTCTCAATGGTCATTGTCTGGTAAACTTGGGAAGCCTGCAATGTCGAACATAGGATATAGACGATGATGAGAGTAGCTTAAAATAGTAAACTAAGGCATACTTATAAAGACACCTGGTACAGACGCAAAAGGATTATTAAAAGTACACCTGCTGTAGCAATCTCAGGGTTGCTAACTTTTCCAATGCTATAACATACTTTGACAATTGCACTTCTGGAACAGAAGAAGCTGAAGCGAGTTTTCCTCCAAGCTTAGAAATTTTGTTCAACAAGGGCTGCACTTTTATAGACAAATCTAAGGGGAGAAACTCATGCTCTAGAAGATGATAAAGGTCTTTCACTTCCGGAAGAACACAAGACATAACACCTTTGGAGACCTGCCAGTTGCAATACAAAAGAATTAAGAGAATAAAATTTCCCAAACCAGATTTGTCCTCATATAACTGAAGGCTTCAAGATTAGTTATCACAAACAAAGACCAGTTGGGAGGTCATACCAGTTCCAGAAGAAGAGCTGAGCGTGAGAGCTGTCAAAATTCAAACAATAGAACTATCAGACTGGCAAACAATAGCTATACATATACACACTATTACTAAAACAAAGATCTAACAGGAAAACAATCTAACTTACCACTTCTCTGCTCTCCGGCTTTGGATCAAGATTAAAATTAATAAGATTGGCCATTCTCATATTTCGCTCTTTCTCATTCTCAAGTTCCAAATGAGATGCACCACGTGTATGGTCATAAGGAGGAACTGAAAGTGCCGCCAAAACCACAGATGATGCTATCGTCTGCAGATCCTTCTGGCTTAAGTTCTTGTTGAAATTCTTTTGAAGCAAAAAAAGCTTGAGCCAAGCATATGCATGATACAGATGGCTTCCAGAAATCCAAAATATTTCAGTGAGTTTGGCATAGTAAACGACCATCAAGGAAGGCTTGGGAGTCTTCTTAACCATACACATCAAACCATGGATATCTTCAACCGAGCGAAAAGCTTCCTGTAGGAGGAAGAACAAAAGCTTTAACAGAATGCATTTATTTCCAATAAAAGAACAGCATGCCAACATGTCATGGAGGTGCAAAGAACAGATTGGAACCCACCCTTAAGCCCTATTATGTACCAATACCTTAGATTCAACATCATCGACTACTATGATTCCTTTTAATTCTCTGGATCTAAAGTAAACTACATCAAATGACACTTAAAGCTGTCCGCACTTCTCATTCACCATGAAGTAGCAGACAGTTGTTATACTTCAGATCAACAATCTAACAGAAAATCTCTGCATCAGAGTGCTAAGGCATACTAATCATGGAAAAAACTCAACAAGGTCAACAGAAGCTCCCACCATAAAATAATCACTAAGGGATTCTTTCTTGTAGCAGTAATATAGTTAGAAACCAACTTCAGAAATAAATGATAAATCCTACAATTTCCACATGGCAACAATGTTTGAAGGACAAGCACTAAGGGTGTTTGAGATCTTGGCTCAGTACACAGAGTTATAATTCTAGAAAAAATTAACATGGGAACTGTTTATATTAACTCAAAAGGATAAAATTGTGCAATAGGACATTGCTTGGAAATAGCCTCACCTGCCAAAGTTCAAGTTCAGTGGCAATCTTTAATTGCTCAAATCTTGTGTCAAGGTACAATTGCAAGCTTTCCGGAGCAGTCAGATCAGGCCTATCCCGTTGGTCTTTGTATTTATTCAGATTTGCCAGGTGGTTCCGAATTATTTCACAGAGTCTACGAAATTCTGTGGTACGTTTGTATTGCTTGCAAAACTGGAAAGCGCGGTGTGCTGTCATCTGCACAACAATACAACATAAATTTAGCTTGTAGTAACTTCAATAGCAACCAATTATTAACTAGCATAATTGTTGTTTCATACTAGAATCAGACAGACCCAAGCACAGAATGTCTAGCCATAATATAACTAAGATCAAACAGAAAGAAAGCAAGAGCAGAAACCCATATTTTATCAAAGCAATTCGTTAGATACCAAACAGATGTTTCAACAATAGATACATTCAGTTGCACCAAAACATATGAACGTAATACAGCTTGCGTAACGATAGATTCGTTTAGGCACTCTCCTAATCACATTCCAACTACACAAATAAATGGGTCTCCAAAGATCAATGATTACAAAACTGTGTTATTCTTTATAAGAAAATAATTTGTAGAACAAAGCACACATTATGTAACGTTAACATTTAATATGCAAATAATTAAGAAAGAAGAGTACTTACAGCATACAAATTCTCCAACTTTGAATTATTACGTAATATTTCCAAAACCGTTCGATATGTCTCCCACAAAAATTTGAACCATGGTGTAACAAGTTCACGGTCAGACCTATCTTTCCCTTTTTCTCCACTAACATAGCTTAGCATGAGGTCTTCAGGCCGCTTATCGGCTTCTAAATCTTCAACATCAAGCGCTTCTTCTAGTGCTTCAGCTTGATTACGAGCAACCTCAGCCCTCTCAGTAGAAAGGTGCATGAAATGCTTAATTACTTCCTCCAAGGAGTTCACATTCACTTGTTGGCACACAATACGGTATTGGATTAAACCATCTTTTGCATACCTGCCCTTCCTCATGTCAACACAAAGTTCAATGTATTTAAACATGATCTTTTCCAACATCTTCTGCCATGCTCTGTACCTCTTGGAGGTAATAAGGTCGTGAAGTGCCTGCAGGGCATCTTGCTTCTGACCAACATTAATGAGCTCTGCATCATTAAATAACAGGATGAAACAACAGAACCAAAATACAGAAGGTACCATAGAGGAAGAAAAAATAATTTGCACATCAAGAAAAATTCAAAACATCCCAGACCCAAATTTTAGGCCCTGTATCTCCTCGACTTCAAAATAAAATATGCAAAGTTAATAATCAGTTTCGATAATTTAAATTAAAACAAATCCATAAAAATTAATTTTGTTTAAAAAAAAGATCTATTCAGTTAAAATCATTAAATTCATATAACAAATACAACATAAATCTGTAAATATCAGTTCCAATTAATAATTGTAATCAGTTTTAATATGTATTGATCAGTTTCAATCAGTAACGATCAATTTCAATTCAGTAATTCAGGTGAAGTAAACAGGGCCTTAGAGATGAATACTGTCTCATCCTCAGGACCCTCCATTTCCAACAGCAACACCACCACATGTGAATTTGTGCCACCAAAAGACAGAAGAGAATGGTCAAACTAACAGCAAACAGTACATGAGATTGCAAAAGGTATTTAGCTTTACATGCATAAAGCACATAAATTAAAGTTCAAAAAAGAGTTCTGAAGATAATCACATGAGTTGAACTTGGCGAACTCCCTTAAACACTCTCTGAAGGAGAAGGAAATGATTTTATCAGCAATTTTCAGAATAAACTAGAAAATTATAGACTACTCAAACAATTAATTATTTCCCTGTGGTAAGTATGCACTTCTCAAATTCAGCAGCTTTAGTATGTTCCCTTTTTTGTTTTTCTAATTAGCAAATAAAAAATATTCAACAAAAATAATAATCACCTTACAGCTGACACCAACAAAAAAAAACCCATAAAGATAAAGAAAGCCAGTAGAAGAAGGGAAGGTAGATGGTTTGCCTACAGCTATTGTAGTATGAGGAAGCATCTTAAGGAACGGTAGCAACTAGATTAGCGCATTTCATATCAGAGAAAGGGAGTAAGATACAAGAGGCCAGGAGAAAAATTAATATTTTCTAGTATACAGACCTTCAGCTCGCTTTAAAGCATTTTCTGGTTTCGCAAAAGTTGACATATCGATCAGCTGGGTGCTTCCCTCTGCAAGAGAAACTCTGTACAGTCAATGCAATAATTGAAGTAATAGAAACAGAATATTGTCAACGATAAGCTGAAATCCCATTAATTATCACGACTTTACTCACAGAAGATAGCTAATTTATCAATTTATGGAGTAAACACATATGCTTTCAACAATAATTAGATCCTTGAGTCTACATGGTGAAATTGACAAACTCCATCTACCTACCACCCACAAGTCATCATAGGTGAAATACAAAAGCAAAACCTCCAAACAGATAAAAATCGACTATTCCAGATAGTACTATACCAGTAATCAGGAGCGTGATGAGATTTTACGAGTAATTTCACACAAACTGTTCCACCAATGTTATACAATAAAATGTTGGATAATTTTTAAAAAAATACTTCCAGCATTTACATGGGAACTTCCCATATAAAATCCCTGTTAAATAACAATCCAAATTATATACTTTGCATCAAAATGTCGCATGATCACAAGAGAGTCAGAGAGAAAAGAAGGTGAACACAAGGCACCAGATGGCATGAACCATATTTCTACAAATTCGACAAATCAAAACAATTGAAATTACGAATCAGACATAGAAATCAAGAAGAGGGGAGCAAGAAAAAGAGCCAAATAGAACTCAAAACTATCAGCAAGCCAAGACTCACCAACACACAAATAGATAAGACCCAATTCAATATTTTTTGACAGTCGACCGATAGTTGAACTTCAAGCACTGAGATTCGACAAAGACGCATGCGGGAACTCTAAGATAAACTAAATATCATATAGAGCAAGATCACTGACCCAGGAACAAGCATAGAAGAGTACGAGACAAACTGACAGACAAATTATCAGGGTTTGAGATAGAGATCTTTTTGGAGAAGGAGGTGTCTCAGTGAAATATATGATTAAATATTGAGATATTATCTAAATGTATTTAAATTTACGATTTTTATTGGTAAAAAGGTGCAACCTTTTCCCAGTTTTTTTTAAAAAAACTAAAATTTATAGCAGTGAAGCTAATCCATCCATCATCCGCAAAACGCAATGTCGAGAAATTGCTTCGCTAAATCAAAAGTGAAACAATCATAAACCCTAACCCCCAAAATTCAATCGATTAGGGCTAACTTACACCAAATTAAAATCAAACATAAATTCTCCCAGATTATAAATCAATAAATTCCTAGTTAGATTAAAACCTACATCTCGAAAACATCATCAATTTAAAGGATCAGACGCATACATGAATTGAAGAAAAAGATCCATCATAAAATTAGATTATAATATATAATTGTTCAAAAACATTAAAGATTATAGATTAGATTAAATAAAGAAAGTCGAAAATTTACCTGAGGAAAGCAGAGATGTCGCCGGAGGAGAGAGAAAGACGAAGAGTGGAGAAGATGAGGGAGTGTCTGTAAAAGTGAGTTTGTTTCTGCTCTACAACTTCACAGGCCTAACCCTAAAAATACTTGAATAGCCCGTTTACGTTTTACTTGCTAGAAACACTTCCGAAAACGACCCGTTTTATGATGGTACGGTTTTATTTGTAAGTAGCCAATTACGAGAATTAGTTTGGACCAATCCAATTCTATATAGAGATTGAGTGATTGGAATTTGAGTCCAACTATAATAGCTCTCTCAGATTTGGGTCTATTTAACTTATTTTTGCTTAACGCAAATTTATTTTCGCTCAATTTAACATACTTGTAGTGAATTTAACTTATTTTTATTGAGCTTAACTTACTTCTACTAAATTTAATTTATCTTTGTTGAGCTTATTGTAGCTGAAATTAACGTATATTTGCTGAACTTATTTCTACTTAACTTATCTTTGTTTGAAATTAACTTATTTTTACTAAATGTATTTTTGCTGAACTTAACTTATTTTTGCGGAACTGAACTTAATTTTACTGGGGGACTTTTCCCTCAAAAAAAACTTAATTAGACTGGAACTTATTTTAATAAGTTGAGGAGAACAAAGCCTCAATCAACTATTATTATTTTATCCAGTCTTATTAAAGATTTGTTAATTTGGGTTTACTACAAAATTTTAAAATAATGAAACTACTTTTTTGGCCTAATTTGTTGGAACATAGTTTTTCAAATTCGGGGCTAGTTTGTAAAAAGAAAATTGAATCTTACCAGTGCAATATGGGCTCACAAGCCTTAAGAATTAAAATAAAATTTTTAAAAATTCATATACGTAAATCGTTCAATATATATTATGGGTGTTGAGACGTCCTTAAATTTAGTGACATCAAATTATATGTTTAAAGATTATTAACTATCTACAAACTAAAGTGTTCCGTTTATAGTATTATATATATTTGTTTTAAAGATATTAATTATATGAAACTTTTTTGAAGTTTTAATATCACAAAGTCATTTCTCAAAAAGGTTTAATTTGACAATTTTCTCAAGAATAATAATAAATCTTCATGGGCTTCACGATCTATATAAACATAGAAATATTATACTACTAGAAATATACTAAATATATATTAGGGGGACAGATAAAACGGCTCTCACGAAATCCTAGTGTAATTCTCTTGGTGTTTCACAATACCTTAAGTTTCAACCATTTGTTTTGCCATATGCTACTATCATTTATTTATGTATCGTCAATCTTCCTTAATTATGAGTATAATTTGCAGTAATCTTCTCTTACTATTTTCCAAATTTCTCAATCTTCCTTAAATTATGAGTACAATTTGCAGTAATCTTCTCTTCCAATTATCCAAGTTGATGCTTGGGGCCTCAAAGAAGATATTAAAGATGTCCTCTCTCTCAATCTCGAAAACATAATTGTTGAAGAATCCTTGCAGTTTTTAATGCCATTTCTATTATTTAGAAGCCCCCCTATATTATTGATTCCTTAATTTACGGATGCGACTCGTTTTCAAAATATCAGATTTCTCACTGTTTTAGGGAAGCTAATTAAGTGGCGAATCGCATGGCTCACAAGGGCCACAATGCTCAAACCTTCTATATTGCTTTCCCCCTTTTCCCCCCTCCTATTTCCTATATCATCCTTATTGATGTTTTAGGATGGTCTCCTGATCGAGGTCACCTTAGTTTCTCTCGACTTATGAATATATATTGCAATATCTTAGTCGATTGCCACTTAGCAATAACTTTTGCTACTATCATATGTATTCCTTCTCCTCCTTAGTAGTAAGTCGTTCCCCCTCCCCCAATCTTGATTCATTCACAGTTTCGAACTCCCATTCTCAAAAAATTTTCTGTCTCAAAATTATCAAATTATTCTAAATAGTATATTAACAAGGAAGTTGTTCAATACAATGTTAAACTATAACCTGTGAAGTGCAATCACTTTTATCTAAATTAATTACATATGTTTCCTTTTCCTATTGATTTTATACATGTTAATTTATGAGAATAATTTACCTTCACCAACAATTAATTGAATAAACTAATATAATTGTGATTTTCTTTTATAGGAATCCAAAATAATCTTATTTATAGCGAACCCTAAAGGCAAATTTATTAATTTTATTATATTAACATCAATTAAATTGGAAATATTCATTTAGGATTTGTTCTGTTCAACTTATTTAGTCTTATCTTATCTTATCTTATCTTATCTTATCTTATAAGATCTTATAAAATCTTATCTGATCTTATCTTATCTTATCTTATCTTATTTTATCTTATCTTATAAGATAGTTTATTGAGTGTGTCTAACATCTTAATTATTTTATCTTATCTGATCTTATCTTATCTTATTTTATCTTATCTTATCTTATCTTATATAAGTTAAAATAAGTTAAACAGAACGAAACCTTATTTTTGGTTTTCAAAATGCTATCAATATAGATGTAGTAAATTATTGTTTTCGTGTGCCATGTCCATGAACCTCCGCCTCACATCATAATTTTGTGTTTTTAAGCACGTTCACATATATCTAGTCTTTTTTATTTACTGGAAATATGCCTAGTTTTGTTTAAAGCATCACAATACTTGAATGTTTTATTATTTTTCCTAGAAACTACATATGAATTGTTGAACATTCCTTATAAAACTTGTTGTCGATTAATTTTCGTACCAAACTAGGCACAAAATCAAGTACCCCCCCTATATAGTATCTACCGATTATGAATGTTACAAATTAAGAGACAAATCCCATTTGATTTTGTTCTAATAAAGTCAAATTTTATCATAAACGGGCTCTTTCTTTTAATTTCTTTTAATTAAAAACAAGCAGTTATGTTCCCTTTATAAATAAATAAAAAAGAAATACGAAACAAGCAGTTATGTTCATAAAAAATAATTGGACTCTCCTCCTTATTCACAATTTCACACCCACTATCTTCACCACTCTCCCTCTATCCCACATAAACTCCCTTCTTCTAGGCTAAATTTCCTCTCCCTCTCTTCTTCTCTTTCCCTTTTTATTCAATCAGTAACAAAAATGGTACAAAATTTCTTCAAGAAAAACACACCAAAACCAACAGTTCTCTCACATTCACGCAGCATTTCTACCATCACAAATCACCAAAAAAGCATTAGCTTCATGCCCAAATTTCTCCTTAAGACTCTCCATAGGAGAAAGAAGTCAAACCACCAACGCTCATTTTCGAACTCCACCATTATGAATGGCAAAAAAAACCTCAAAGATCATGGTATTAAAAACGACGAGATCAAGGTAGAAAAAATCAAGAGGATTGACAAGCATGTCCGAAAAAATAATCAACTCATACAGCTTATACCGGTCCCTAAAAGAGTAACTTCCATGATGTCCATGTTATTTAGGAACAAAAAACAACGTGATCAAGAACAATGTAAGGAGCATACACCGCGAAGTTTGGCCAAACAAGGTTCTAAAAAATCAAGATCAAAAGAGGTTCCTTGTAATGATGCTAGTAGTAGTACTAAAAATTGCAAGCTAGGTGTTGGTAATGTTGTAAGTGTTACAGTAAATAGTGTAAGAATTAGTAGGGTGAAATCTGTGAGAAAGATTGGGGAGAATGTGGAGGAAAAAGAAGGGTTGAAGATCAAGAGGATTATAAAGATGAAGAGCAGAGATAAAGAAAAGGAGAAGCGATTCGAGCTTTGCAAGAAGAAAATATTGATGGGAGAGAAGTGTAGGCCTCTTCATGGTAGCCTTAATTATGACAAAAATGGCGTTTTGGTTCCTGAAGATTTTACCTGATAGAAAAGAATTAGAACCCCTTTCTTAATGATAGTTTTAGAGTGATTAACTTAAAGTTTTTGCTCTTTCAAATGCATGAATTATGTGGTGGTTCGTTTTGATTTTATATTGTCATTGTGTTCGAAGATGCTTTTGTTCAAGTAATCAAATCTTTTGTAACCATAATTTGTGTATCACTTTATCTTTTCACATTAGAAGTGTAAATTTTCAATATTCTTTTCTGCATTTGGAGTATTCTTTTTCTGCACTATCTAGGAGATTACAATATGAAGATTCGTCCCAACTTCACAGCTTTAAAGCATCAATACTACGAAAACAACCAAATCTGGGTCCAATTAGTCAATGTCAATGTCAATGAAATTTCAGAATGAAACTGCTGGACAAGTCAAGATATTTACTCAAGTCTCACGGAAGAGTTGACTGAAGATTATTATTGCAATCTCATAGAATGCAGATTTCTCAATAACATCAAATGCAACATTAACACTTGAATCTATATTGATGAGCTGACCAGAAAACATCCTCAGAAGGGATTATACTCTGCATAATTTGATGATAAGTGGTGAAAATAGAATCATACAAATATTTAGGAGATGGTTATACACGTATGGCTGGATTCACCTTACTTCGGTATAGAAAATACGGAGAGCAAATTCCCATACCATAAACAGAAGGAAAAAAAACACCAAAAAGCAATCGTATGTATCTACAACTGCAATGGTTTTAACCCAAGTTTTGCACGAAGTTTGTTAGCTTCAGCAATTTCTGGATCAGGGTGGTCTGTTCCATCATCCTTCTTCTCCTTCTTCTCTTTCTTCTTCTTCTTCGGTTCCTCACGTGCACCACCATCCTCATCTCCATGCCTTCTGGGACTGGGACTCCTACCATGCCTCTTACGATCACTATCACGATCTTTGCGTTCCTTACTCCTACTCCGGCTTCTAGAGCGGCTCCTTCGCCTACGATCCCTGTCACGCCTATCCCTTTCTCTACCTTCTCTCTCTCTATCACGGCCATACTCCTTTTCCTCTCTGATGCGATAACGATCCCGGTCCCTGTCTCGGTCCCGGTCCCGGTCCCGGTCCCTATCTCTATCCCTATCTCTCCCTCTTCCACGTTCTCTATCATAGTCACGGTCATAATCACGATCATAGTCCCTATCCCTGATGAGAAAAAATAGGTAAATATCAACAAACAAGAAAAAGGACACAATTTGCTCAGAACATATAAAGAAGAGATCAGAACTATCTCTCTTTATCAGATCAATGAGGTTGAAAGTTACAATTTAAGGATGTACGACCCATCATACTTCTCAACTGCACACTGCCAGTGCAGAGAAACCTGGCAGGATCATCATAATTAACTTTTGGAAGCTGCTTTAAGCCTCTGCATGACAATAGATACCATGGAGGACATTCGAAAAAGATTTATTCAGTCTATCGATCTGTGTGGTTGTGTGTGTGTGATTAGTGTTATATGTGAATGGAAAAAGGAAGCAGCTTCCGTAGGACAAGTAATGCAGAAGAAGCAGGTGATGCATGACATAATTGGAGTCAGAACTTAGAACACTGTAAATATACATGCAAGTAGGCAATATAATATGAAGAAACCATATTCTGATTTCCATTTAAAAAGAAAACATCAAATATACTTCCTCCGTTTCTAATAAGTGCAACATTTCCCATTTTAGGAAATGTCATAATAAGTGCAACATAGCTCAAAATGGAAAATTTTCTTCTTTTTATTTACATAAATGCCATTACTTAATTACCCAACAACTTAATTAACTTATCATCTACCAACCTAAACAAAACTAATAATCAAACCCCCAATTTAACCCCCCACTTATCTCAGCCACCCCCACTCTCAACCCACCCAACCCCCTCTCTCTCCTCAACTCAACCCACCCTACACCCCTCTTCTCAACTCAACACCATCAGCGCCAATCGGACACCACCTCCAGCACCACCAACCCGACACCACCACCAACCAGACATCACTACTAGCACAATTCCACCACCAGCCGACACAACCACTCCACCACCAGCCGGCAACACCACTCCACCAGTACCGCCTATCTCCTCCTCTCCTTCTCTCTCCTACTCTCCTTTTTCTCCAACTCCTTCTCTCCTCTCGCCTTTCCCAGATCTGATGGTCATGTTAGATGATAGATCTGGGTCCACAGAAACCGAGAGCGATGAGGAAGACATCTTACTCGCGGCGGGTGAGGTGGCTAGATTAAAACTCAAGACTGAAAAAAGTACTGGAAATGGATTCTTCGATTGCAGCCAAAAAGGAGCTTTATACCCTTCTCCTATTAGAAATCCTGACCCTTTTCCACCTCTTTTTTTTTATCAACAAGAGCAATAACAACAGTAGCACTAGTCGTCCTTCTTTTCCAGATCTGGTGGTGATGAATTTCGTCCTTCTTAGGGTTTTTAGATGTACAGTGGTGTGTCGGTGATGGTAGTGGTTGGTGTGTTGCTGCGATGGTGATGGTGCCAGTAGTTTGTGATGGTTGTTGGTGGTTGGGCTGGGGAAGGGTAGGGCGTTAGTTTCAGGGGTGGAGGAGGGGAAATGGGGTGGGGTGGGGGGTTTTCGGTGGGTAGGGATGGGGGAAGGGGGAAAGAATTTTTTCGGTGGTGGTGGCGGCGGCCGATGGTGGCGTTGTGGTGGTGGCGGTGGTCGTGGTGGCAGTGTTGTGGTGGATGGCAGGTTGAATTTGTTGGGGATTCAAAGTTGTTGGGAAATTAGTGTAGATATTTTATTTAATTAGGTTGTCTAATTACTCTTTTAAGTATGGTCCCCAACTTTCTCTCTCTAGATACATTGGTCTGTGTGCCACTTCTCTATGTTGCACTTATTTAGAAACGGAGGAAGTATGTATCAAGCTAAATTAGATCAACATTCCCCCTCAACATTGACAAACGACTAACAAGGTAAGTGGTTTCAGTTTGCAACTGCAACATACTGACAAAAAGGACATCAAAATTCCACATCACCCCGGGAAGTGATCATGATAAAAAGAATTGAAATAACAAAACATAGATGGCACCGATGGACCACATACATGTCATGTGCATCAGCAACAGGACAACACCAAGATAAAATTGCATAATATCCAAAGCACAAACCTGTATCTGTGACTGTCACGTTTCCTATCCCTATCTCTGACAGGACTCCTACCGCGATAGTCCTGTTGTTGAAACATTTACAGAAGCAACCCAGTTAGCACAGGAACTTATGAAGATAGAAGAGTAACAGAAGATTTAGAAGAGTAAGATATTTGAACCTTTTCATGTTCATCAACATCTACATCCATCTCATCTTCTTCCTTTTCTTCTTCCTCCTCGAAATCATCTTCTAGGGCACTTCTTCTGGGTTCCAGAGCACCAACATTCTCAAGATTCCATCTGTTCGTCAGATACTGATGAGTTAGGGACAATCCTATACAAATCAAAAGACCTCTGAGAACAAACTAGATCATGTCAAATTAGAGTGTGTAAGATATGGGTTGCGAATGCATGCGTTGATGTTGCTATACTATCAAAACTTGCTTTAAATTAATCAAGATCATTACGCGGGAATCAGAATCAATCAGCTATTCACCAAATGGATACAAATTACTAACATCCTAAAGTCAATCTAAACTCAAGTAAAATGTTTCAAGAAAGCTGTCATAATCAGAAGCATCTAGCAGTACTACACACTGTACACTACACTACTGATAAAGCATGTAGTCCATGAAAAAGATGTCTTTAACACTTGTTAATCAAGTAACAAAAGGGAAGAAAATTTCACATGTACGGGGGAATTGTACATAACTGGTATCTATCAAATCTCAAGCTTAATCAAACATTTAAGTGAAGAAAGTGTCACCTTTTCTTAATGCGAGGCATAGCTATGTCACATGAATAGTCTTTAGTGAGGAGTTCATCGATGAACTCATCCACATGGGTCAGCAAAAACTCTGTTGACATACAAATATATACTGTCACAAAATTAACTAATAATGAGATAGAGGAAGGATAAATTGGCCTGATATGGACATGGAAAACTTACGCCCATCCTGCTTCCTCATCCGCAGCTTCCGATAATCATTGTACAGAGGTTCTAGGTACAAGTAGACATCGGAATCTGTTCCAGTAAGGCGTAAGTAGAAGGCCCCGAGTATCCTCACATACCTGCAGTTCCAATAACCAATCAAGCTAAACAAGTTTCTAACAAACGATGACGGATTAACATCAAACATTGCATCCAAAAAATCCCCCCTCCCCTCTCAAGCTCTCAATCAAGAGTTGAACCAGAAAAACAACCCGAGTCTATCAAATGAGTTCAGAACACAATTTAAACTTACAATTACAACAAAATTATTTGCATATATACACAAGAAAAATCCTCAAGCTATCATTCAAATCTCAGACTTCATACATTTTCTTCACTGTGTAAAAAAAAAAAAACTTGATTATTTTCCGAGATTCATGTGGGAAAAAAAGTCAGCGCCTCATCTTCAAATTCAACATCAAATAGCTCAAAATTCAAAGGAACAAATGAATAACAAAAAAAAAACATTAAGGAATAAACAAATCTTACTTATAATCTTCGTTTTTGATGAACTCAACGACGATATCTTTCTCAGGTTGAATCTGAAGCATCTTCATAACAAGGCACATAAAAGGAGTAGGTTTACGATTTCCACCATAAGTGCCGCCGACATGGTCGAGTTCCATGGCTTTGTCGACGAGAGTTTCGGCGGTGAGACCGAAGCATTGTTCTTTCCAGTAAGTGTTCTGGTAGATCTTCGATCGAACTATCTTTTCTACTAAGTTTTGTGGATTTGTACCCCTTATACTCTTCGCTAATGGGTCCGTACGATTCGCCATTGTTGTATGTCAATGTCTGATCGATTCAGTAACCTTAACCCTAACCCTAACCCTAAATTGGATTTGGGGGTTAGCTCGGAAATGAGCAAGCGCGTTTTTCTCCCCCCTAGATTTGAATATGATAACTGATAAGGGCCGTGTGGCTTTCCGGGTTATTCTACGTATCCGACCCGAGACGGGCCGAGAGGCTTTTTTTTAAAGGATATGAATATGATTACGTAGAGAGGGCCACTGGTGCGGGTTGGACGGGCCAGTCCGTGGGCCTTAGCGGGCCGGGCTGAGATTTCATGGCCCAGGACCGGACCGTGAAAATCACGGTTTGGGCGGTTGGTCCACAGTCTGAAAAATCTTGGCCCACACCAGTATGTTACCGGTTTTCATGGTTCGGTTAACGGTTCCGACAGTTCGTGGGCCTGGCGGGTTGGTCCAAGCTGACGGTCCAGCATGAGAATTTTTTTCAAAATTATTGAATCATTGAAATTATTCGTTATTGTTACATAAAACCTTTAAAACTAATTAAAATATATATTTC
The DNA here is from genome assembly GCA_947648045.1 of Beta corolliflora. Classification (NCBI taxonomy): domain Eukaryota; kingdom Viridiplantae; phylum Streptophyta; class Magnoliopsida; order Caryophyllales; family Amaranthaceae; genus Beta; species Beta corolliflora. The sequence goes on along the minus strand of CANSZD010000757.1, from coordinate 3,162,817 downwards.
CTCCGTTTTTTTTAGATGTTACACTTTTGAAAATTGCGGGAACCTAGGCAAAATTTCAATAGGGGATTAAGTAAAAGTAATGGAGGGGGATTAAAGTAGTGGGGACCATTGCACATGGGGTTTAAGGGAAGGGAGGAGAGATAAAAGGAGGGATCACACCCAATTCCCTCCTTATTTTACACGCCCAAGTTGGGGAGGGGGGGGAATCAGAGAAAGGCAATTTTTTGGCACCAATTTCATTTCCCTCCAAAATTTTGATAATGTTCAAATTTTCATTAAAATCATATTTTTTCCTTCTTCAAACCAGTGAAACTCTCTCTTCTATATAAACCCCCAACATTAAATGAGGGTTTATTTCACAAAATGAAGAGAGATAAAATGTCATAAACTACCATGGTTTAGTATCATTACAAGTTAATTAAGTTAAGCTAGTAGTTCACTGCACACACTGCACATTAATGTTAAAATTATTCATTCAAAAAATTACAACTGAAGTTTGGATCCACAAAAAACTTCAACCTTCGGTCATCTTCTTCTCTTGCAATCACTCAAAAATGGGGTCAGTAGAGCAGGGAGATGCAGACATGTTTGACCTTCACGAGTTGCTGCAAATTGATGGCATGGAGGATGACTTGCTGCTGCATGAAATGGGACAGTATTATACAAGTGATGATGATCAGTACACGGATGATGATGATAGAGGCACAAAAACAGAGGAGGAAGCACAACAACAGCAAGTTCACCCACACCAACCACACACCCAAACAGAAAACAATGTAAGTTCATCACGAAAAAAAACCAATGTTAAGTTTACAAAAAAAGAGAATGATGGTTGATGAACTTCTTACCTTAGAAACAGAAGGTAAACTTGCATGGGGTTTAAAAAGAAAACTAGCAAGAAAGTATGGCATAAGTAGGATGACATTAGATAGAATATGGAAAGATGCAAAAAAACAGAGACAAAGTGGACAACCCATAGATGTTAGAAGCAAAAAAATAGCCAGATGTGGTAGAAAGCTTAGAGTTTATGATGAAAAATGGCTTCAGTTAGTCCCATTACATCTAAGGACAAGTATTAGGGCATTTACTGGTTATCTTAAAGTCCCCTCATCCACTGTGTATAGACTGCTGAAACAGGGGAAGCTCAGAAGTCACACAAGCAGTACTCACCCAAAACTGACAGATGCTCACAAGCTTCAAAGATTGAAGTGGGTGTTGCAGCACATATTACCAGCAACAAGGACACAACCACCAAAATTTATTGACATGCAAAATGTTGTTCTCTTAGATGAAAAGTGGTTTTATTTGAGTCCAGACATGAGGAGATTCTACTTGCTCCCTGCTGAAGATGACCCTTATAGTTATTGTCAATCTAAGAGGTATAAGATTAAAGCTATGTTCATGTGTGCAACATCTAGACCTATTAAGGACAGTGAAGGAAAGTTGATACATGATGGAAAATTTGGCATCTATCCTTTTGTTGAGTATGGGAGAGCCAAGTATTCAACTAAGAACAGAAAGGCAGGAACTTTGGTGACAAAGGCAATTGAAAGTGTGAACCTAACAGTTATGAGGGACATGATAATAAACACTATCATCCCTGCCATCATGAAGTATTGGCCAGAGGGTGTGTCAAAAGATATCTACATACAGCAAGACAATGCTAGACCTCACATTATTCATGCAGATGACCCATCATTTATGGCAGCAGCAACTCAGAATGCGTTCAATATTCAACTAATCAATCAACCACCTCATTCTCCTGACTTAAATGTGCTAGACTTAGGATTTTTTAGAGCTATTCAAGCACTACAATATCAGTCTTTTCCTAAGAATCTAGATGATTTGATTTTAAGAGTGCGGGACTGTTATGATTTCTTTGATCCAGAAGTATTGAAGTACACTTGGTTGCAATTGCAATATGTCATGGTAGAGATACTTAAATGCAAAGGAGGAAATAATTACAAGAATCCACACCATGGCAAAAGAAAGCTAGAGAGACAGGGATTACTACCTGACAATGTAGAAGTTGACCAATCACTTGTAGATGAGGCTGTTGCTTATCTAAATGAAAGATTCATTAATGTTGGTGAAAGCTTTTGACTACCTAGATGCAGCACAAGCCTAGAAAGGGGAGAAGATAAAGGTTTTTTTTTTTGCATAAGTTTCTTGCTGTGTATGAAGGACAAGAAGTAGAGGCAACTTTTTGGTATATAACAAGTATATAAGAAGACATATACACAGCTTTAGTAGTTTATGGAGAATATGCAGCAACACTTCTAATCAAACCATAATATTTTTGGGCGTAGGATTTAGGTGTTTGTTTGTGATGTGTAGTGTAGATGGTCAAGTACTGGTTTGTATAAGCAGTGATGCAACAATTAATAATGAAAAGGAATTTATATTTATGTTCAATTTTTGCATGTCAACAAGTTTAATGGAGTTGTGTTTATTTAAATCCATCAGGGATAATTGCATAGCTCATTGAGGAAGTAATGGATGATTTAAATCCTCAACTTATTGGTTTTACACCAATAAGGAGCAAATCATCTATTACTCCTCAAGCCACAAGCATGAGTCCCTTCATCATCTGGATTATATGTGAACATCATAAAAAGGGACTCAAGTAACTCATGCAAGGGACTGAGATGGACTCAAATAACTCAACATACCAGGCCATACATTTTTTGTTATATTAAGCCATAGTGACATCATTAGCCATTTATCTCACCAAACAAATCACTCAAATTCATCACCCAACCTCCAAACCTAAATCAACATCCAACCTCCAATCCAAAACTAGAATAGGCAACCAAAACCAATAGGCAACCATTTCCAACAAGTAACCAAAACCAATAGGCAACTGATATATCTATTTTATATAGAGTTTTTCCCCCCCGTCCCTCATTGATTATTGGTCTTAATTGCGCTCTTCGGAGCCATTTTTAGTACTAATGTGTTTCTTGTAGTATGTTTGTAGTTTCAGGACGATTATTGTAGGAAATAGGCATGTTTGATGCATTTCCTACTCATTTATACCCCTACAAGAGATGATGCACTTTCAAGAGCTCGAGCATTTCATTTGGGTTGGATTCTACAATTCAAGAGCTTTCCAACAAGTGGTCATTTGCTTAATTTCAACAATTAACGCAAAAGTTATGACACTTTGAAGATTGGAAGTTGGGCGTCAAGGACCTGAAGACCGCCCGGTCGGGCGATATCCGCCCCAGCCGGTCGGGCGGCTTTGCCTTAGCCACATTTTCAGATTGAAAAGAAAGCAAGAAAAACACCCTTGCGGGCCCGACCGGGTGATATCCGTCCGGGTTGGTCGGGCGAGGCGAGACAACTTTGAAGGATGCAGTTGAAGAACGCCCGACCGGGCGTGACGAGCAAACATGACACCTGGCGACCGCCCGACCGGGCGGATCGGATTTTTAAGGATTTTAAGCGCGTGTTGCGCTGGCTTTTATTTTGATATAAATACTTATTCTTTTAGGGTTGAAAAACCACGTTTTTACATTATAGCTTGAGCTTTAGTTTTCTAAGCACATTTTAATTACTGAAGAACCCTAGTATTACTCTTTGTCATTTTTACATTGGATTTTCAATAGAAGCTTTGATTTTGCAAGATTGGTTCTACAATTGGTATTTCTTCTTTTCTCTTATTATTTTTATTCAAACTTTGATTATTAATTCACCATGTTTACTTGTTTCATTATGAGTATGTCTTCCCTAATTATGATTGAGTAATTTATTTCTAGGGTTAAGGGGATCCATGAATATTTATGAAGGAATGTTTATAAAGTATTTATTTTTGATGATGTATGTTGATTCCTATTGAATGTATTATCTCTATTCAATCCGATTTGACCAGATTTGATTGTTATAGTATTGCAATATTAGGTTATGCGCCGAGAGGTATAAACTTGATATTAAGGCTAGTTTCAATAGGTAGAATTGGTATTAATAAATTGCGAGAGCATATTAATATCATTCTATGGTTAATTTCGACTCGAGAGAGGAAATCAACTTGTTTGACTGCATTATTCATTATTGATTATTGTGTTTCATCCTGGAATATTGTTCATTGGTGAACCTACGCCCTAGACTCTTTATTATTGATATTCTCGATATAGTTATTGACTAGTTTAGTATAATTACAAACTAACACTCGTTACCTATAAACTAGATTTGATCGACGATTAGGAAAGTAACACTGTTTCCCTGTGGATTCGACCCTACTTCCCTGACTACTATTTGTTAGAGGACTTTAGGATTACTTTTGATTAGGTGATACGACTTTAGCCTGTCAAAATTTGGCGCCGTTGCCGGGGAGACGGTTTTGTTTCATTTCCTTTAATTGTTTTAGAGTCTAGATTATTCATTCTCGTCTCAGAGAACACTTGTTCTTTGGGATAAAATCTCTTAATTGTTTGTTCTTTAGTTCGTCTATGCGCAGGAGTTTGAGTTCAGGTGGCTTCCCATTTGATCATGAAATTGAAAGATCCTTTCATAGACAGAAGAACTTCTTCAGACAGTTGCGAGATAATTCAGGGGGAGATAATCCTTTGGATTCTGATTCTGATTCTGATTCTAGACGCACTGTTCCTACTACTCCAAGAGAATCAGAAATGGCTCGGAGACTTACTGACTTTTCCCAGCCCTCCTTGGCTGAACTTCCCAAGAGCAATCAAATGTCCGAAATCGAAGCTGTCAATTTCGAGATCAAACCTGCATTGCTGAATATGATCGAAAGGAAACAATTTGGTGGTGGACCTAATGAAGACCCTAATTTACATTATCAGGACTTCTGCCAATATTGTTCTACTATTAAACAGCAGGGAGTAACACAAGATCAAATTCGGGAGATTCTTTTCCCATTTTCACTTCGAGACAAGGCAAAGATGTGGTACAATGGGATTAATCGCACCACTCTTGGGATCACAGACTGGAATACCTTGGCCTTAGCTTTCTACAGGAAGTACTACCCTCCAGAGAAGACTGCCAGGCTGCGTAGTCAGATCACAAATTTCATCCAAGGTAATGACGAATCTTTGTATGAGGCTTGGGAAAGATTCAAGGACCTCCAGAGAGAATGTACCCATCATGGTCTACAAAAATGGTTCATAGTTCAGGGATTTTACAATGGTTTGGGGAACAACTCAAGACTTATTCTAGACTCTGCGGCAAATGGGCAATTCATGAAACTAGAAATTGATGTCGCACATGACTTAATCGAGGATATGGCTATCCACAACTCTCAATATGGCAACCCTCGAGGACTAGCTAACAAGGGAGGCAAGCATGAGATTGATTCTATATCCCTACTGGCTGCACAAATGAATGCCATCAATAATAAGCTGGATAATATGCAACTCTCCTCTCCCGCGAGTGTTGCTACTTTAGGTACTACATCTGAGATCTTGTGTGAAAATTGTGGTATAGTTGGACACTGGTCACAGGAGTGTCGGAGTTCGCTTGAACAAGTTAATGCCTTCCAATCATATCGGCAGAACAATCCATACTCCAACACATACAATCCAGGATTGAAAAATCATCTGAATCTGTCATACAAGAGCACTAATGTCCTAAATCCTCCTGCACCACAACCGCAGGCCCAACAATTGAACCAGAGGTACTACCAACAACCTTCTCAACATCCTCCTGGTTTCTCTAGACCACCATTCAATCCATCTCAACAAGCACCTCCTGCCGACCCCATGATGGTTGAGATGAGAAATATGATGCTACAGATACAAAAAGACATACAAATTGACAAGGCACAGATTGAGTCAATTCTAGCTCACAACAAGATGTTGGAGAACCAATTGGCACAGTTGGCTACTTCGAACTCTACTCGATAACAAGGTGCTCTTCCAGCACAATCTGTTCAGCCAACCGACTCGACAAATGCCATCACTCTCCGCAGTGGTTCTCATTATGATGGACCACCCATGCCCACTGATGATATTGTGAGTGTGAGGAATGATGGGGAACGAGTCCAAGATCAACCTGAAACTGACAAGGAGAACCCTAAGCAAGTGACTGAGCATGGAGAGACACATTAAGCCAAGAAGCCTGCCATTGAGGTTCCTCCTATCAAACTTCCTTTTCCCAATCGTCAACTCAAGAGTAAGCTGGACCAACAATTTGGTAAGTTTTTGGAAGTCGTCAAGAATCTTCAGGTAAATGTTCCTTTCACGGAATTAATTACTCAAGTGCCTGCTTATGCAAAATTCATGAAAGATATCTTGACTAGAAAAATGGCTTTTAATGAGGTGGAGACAGTTGCATTTACTGAGGAATGTAGTGCCTTTTTACAAAATAAATCTCCACCAAAATTAAAAGATCCTGGTAGTTTCTCTATTCACTGTCACATTGGTAGACTATTCATTGATAAAGCATTGTGTGACTTGGCTGCTAGTGTGAGTGTTATGCCATTATCTGTTTCCTCAAAATTAAATATGGGAAGTCTGAAAGTTACCAATATTACTCTGCAAATGGTTGATCGTTCTGTTAAATACCCCCTAGGTATTCTAGAAGATGTGCCTGTTAGAGTAGGAAAATTTTTTATTCCCGTTGATTTTGTTGTGCTTGACATGGAGGAAGACAAGCAAATTCTAATTATTTTGGGTAGGTCATTCCTTCATACTGCAGGTGCAGTAATTGATGTGAAAAATGGTAAGCTTACACTATCTGTAGGAGATGATGAGGTCACCTTTAATCTGAGCACCGCTTTGAAAAGTCCTATGCTAGAGGAAAAATGCTATAGTATTGATGTGGTTGATGTGATTTGCCATGATAACATGCCCCAAGCTCTCTATGGAGACCCCTTGGAGGCAGTACTTTGTCTTGATTCTTCCACAGGTGATGGCAGTATTTGGAGCAATGAGGTCGATGCTATTGAGAAGGCTCTAGCAAGTGAAGAGCTTGACCTTGGTGAATGCCAAAAGGTAAAGAGGTTAGTTCAATTCGCGTGCAATATTGAGGTAAAGAAACCCGAACTTAAACCTCTCCCCTCTCACTTGAAGTATATGTTTTTAGATAAGCATGAGTTAAATCCTGTAATTGTCAGTGCTGCACTTGATGACAGCCAACTCTCACAAAATCTGAATGTTTTGAAAAATCATAAGAAGGCTATCGGTTACAGTATTGATGATTTGAAGGGTATAAGCCCCGATTTTTGTATGCACAGGATACACCTTGAGGATGATCATAAGTCGTGCATTCAACCACAAAGGAGACTGAATCCAAACATGCAAAAAGTGGTTAAGAAAGAAGTGATGAAACTACTTAATGCAGGTATTATCTACCCTATTGCTGATTCTAAGTGGGTAAGTCCTGTACAAGTAGTACCAAAAAAAGGTGGTATGACTGTTGTGAAAAATGAAAAGAATGAGTTAATTCCTACTAGAACTGTGACTGGATGGCGTATGTGTATAGACTATAGGAGACTAAACATGGCCACTAAAAAGGACCACTTTCCTTTACCTTTTATTGACCAAATGCTTGAAAGGTTGGCTTGTCATAAATATTTCTGCTATTTGGATGGGTATTCAGGTTTCTTCCAAATCCCCATTCATCCTGATGATCAAGAAAAGACAACATTTACCTGCCCTTATGGCACTTTTGCATATCGTAGAATGCCCTTTGGTTTGTGTAATGCCCCCGCCACCTTTCAACGATGCACGATGAGTATCTTTTCTGAGTTCATCGAGTCTATCATGGAAGTCTTTATGGATGATTTTAGTGTGTATGGTTCTACTTTTGATACATGCTTAGTTAATCTCACTAAAGTCATGAAAAGATGTGAAGAATGTAATTTGGTTTTGAACTGGGAAAAATGTCATTTTATGGTGACTGAATGAGTTGTTTTAGGCCACATTGTTTCTGATAGGAGCATCCAAGTGGATCGATCTAAGGTCCAAGTGATTGAGCAATTACCCCCACCAACTAATGTTAAAGGAGTACGAAGTTTCCTTGGTCATGCGGGGTTTTACCGCCGCTTTATCAAGGATTTTTCCAAAATTGCTAAACCACTGACCCACCTCCTTCTTAAGGATGCTCCATTTGATTTTACTGATGAATGTCTTGAGTCTTTTGACAGGATCAAGCAAGCTTTGATAACTGCACCTATTATCCGAGCCCCCGATTGGGAACTCCCTTTCGAGATAATGTGCGATGCAAGTGATTACGCAGTTGGAGCCGTGCTCGATCAACGCACGGATAAGGTCTTGCATGCTATCTATTATGCTAGCAAGACATTGGATGAGGCTCAAGTCAACTATGCCACTACAGAAAAAGAGCTTTTGGCTATTGTCTATGCTTTAGAGAAGTTCAGATCTTATCTGATTGGCTCCAAAGTTATTATCTACACTGATCACGCAGCTCTGAAGTACCTTCTCTCTAAGAAGGAAGCTAAGCCTAGGCTTATTCGATGGATTCTCTTGCTCCAAGAGTTCGACATAGAAATTCGTGATAAAAAAGGAGCAGAGAACGTAGTTGCAGACCACTTGTCACGGATCCGGCATGACGATGGTATGAACTCAACTCCTATAGATGATTCTTTTCCTGACGATCATCTATATGTAGTCACCTCACAGATCCCTTGGTTTGCTGATTATACCAATTACTTGGTCGGCGGTATACTACCTCCTGATTTGTCCTACCAACAAAATAAACGGTTCCTCCATGATGTTAAATTCTACTTTTGGGATGATCCTTTCTTGTTTCGTGAATGTTCAGATGGTCTTTTCCGCAAATGTGTTCCTGAGTGGGAGGTCAAAGGCATTCTGAATTGCTGTCATAACTCACCTTATGGTGGGCACCATGGCCCCTCGCGAACTGTGGCAAAGCTCCATGAGTCGGGTTTCTTTTGGCCCACAATGTTTAAGGACGCACAATCTTTCATTATGTCATGTGACGCTTGCCAGAGGACCGACAACATTTCGAGACGGCATGAGATGCCCCAAACAGGTATTTTAGAAGTTGAAATCTTTGATGTTTGAGGTATTGATTTTATGGGACCGTTCCCATCTTCAAATGGGAACTGTTACATTTTGGTCGCGGTCGATTATGTCTCTAAGTGGGTTGAAGCCGTGGCATCTCCTACTAATGACTCTAAGGTAGTGATGGCTTTGTTCAAGAAAATCATATTCCCCCGGTTTGGAGTCCCACGAGTCGTGATCAGTGATGGAGGCTCCCATTTTCATGAACGACATTTAGATACCCTCTTGAAGAAATATGGAGTCTACCACCGTACTGGCTTAGCGTACCATCCTCAAACGAGTGGGCAAGTAGAGGTCTCAAATCGAGAAGTTAAGTCCATTCTTGAGAAGGTAGTTGCAAGGTCTAGGAAGGAATGGAGTACAAAGTTGGATGACACACTTTGGGCCTACAGAACCGCATTCAAGACACCCATTGATACTTCACCGTATAGGCTCGTGTATGGGAAAGCATGTCACCTCCCCGTCGAATTAGAATATAAGGCTTTTTGGGCGATCAAAGAGCTTAATATGGATCAAAATCTTGCAGGGGAGAAAAGACTTCTACAACTCAATGAACTTGATGAGTTTCGATTGTTGGCTTATGATAGTGCACGAGTATATAAGGAGAAAGCGAAGAAGTGGCATGATAAAAAGATCCTACCAAGGGAGTTCGCCGTGGGAGACAAAGTCTTATTGTACAATTCTAGGCTCAAACTCTTCCCTGAAAAGTTGAAATCTAGATGGTCAGGCCCTTTCACAGTTACTAGAGTGAACAAGTTCGGTTCTGTAGAGGTTATGAATGAAAAAGGTGAAGTGTTCAAGGTTAATGGGCAACGTTTGAAGTTGTACCACACAGGTGCTACTGTGGGTCTAGTTGAGGAACTCTACCTCCAAGCACCATCACCACTTGATGAATGAGGGTGGTAAATGATCGTGCGGGACCTTTATAAACCAGCGCTGTTCGGGAGGCAACCCGATTTTTAGCTTTTTCTCTCTTCCTTTTTCTTGTAGTTTTTCTTTTTTAATTTTTAGCATGATGAGAGAAAACTTTTCATATTTTGGAACTTTATCGTGCAGGAATATGTGTCAAGGGTGACAATTCGCAGCTTCACAATGAACAACAAAAGAAAAAAAAAGAGGCGAAAACGCAAAGAATCAAACTCGCTGGGCGCCGCCCGGGTGGGTCGGCCGTACCTCGCCCGGCCGGGCCCGCAAGCACCATTCTTGGACACACATCACAAAAACGAAAAAATTCTAAGGAAAGGGTGTACTGGGCACCGCCCGGGTGAGTCGGGCGCATCTCGCCCGGTCGGGCCCGTAAGTCTCAACTCAAAGAGGAAAAAACGCAAAACACGAAATTTCCAAGCACAAATCTCACCCGGGCGGGTCGGGCGAAATCCGCCCGGTCGGGCGACGTACAGGAAACACGGTTTTCTTCATTAAACCCCCGAATCTCTTTTCCTCCCTTACAACTCATTAATCTTCTTCCTCTCACTCCTTCTCTCTCCTCCAAACCAAACCCCAAACCCTACCACCCTCTTTTCTCTAAACTCCATCTTCACAACCCCAACTCTCAATTTTTTTTTCACAAATCTTCATCTTCCATTCATCTTTTTCACTTTCCCCACTCAAATTATCCTCTTCCTCCTCTAAATCTCTCACTTTCTATCTCCATCTTTCTTGGGTTTATTGAGTAAAGGTTTGAATTTTGTGGTGATTCTTGCTAGTTTTGCCTTGTAATTTGTGTTCATACACTAAATTGTGCCATATATGAAGTTTTTAATCAGATTATTGTGAAGTTTCTAACTTTGTCCACCATTGTTGTTTCTTCAAGGTTTCTCATCTTCTTCAATGGCGGCTCAACGTGGTGCACGTGGCAACGAAAATCCCGCAATTGAGGCCGACACTACATTCCCCCACATCATCTTCAAAGATGAAGAACAACGGGTACGATTCCAAAAACTTAAACATCGGATGATTTCTCCTACTAGATTTGTTAGTCGGGATCTCTTGCATGCTTTTGGTATCACTGAAATTACCCGGACATTGTTTGCAGGGGTTGGTATTAGGGAATTTTTTACACTATATCATGGAACATATGCTGATATCACACTTGAATTTTTAAGCTCCCTTGAGATCCGAAAACATTCCTCGCATGATCATGTCATGTATTTTAGGATTGCCAATGCTGACCGTAAACTGACTCTTAGGCAATTTGCCCAACTATTTGGGATGACTGTTAGGGGCGATAGAAAGAAACCAGAAACAATGCTGTTATGACTCTTTTGGCAAGCCTTGACAGGAGTTAGACCCCCCAATTGCCAACATCTGCAGATTAAGTCTGTTCATAATCCGAGCATCCGATTCCTCCTAAATTTTTTTAGGGGTACTATTTTTGGGAGATGGGAACCCAATACAACCCGGACTGAGGAACTCACTGCCCTAGGGACATACCTATGGCCTGCTACTATGAAAATGCAGTACGATCTTGCCTACGCCTTTATGCACCACTTACACAAAATTTCCACCACTTACCCCACTTTTGAGGAGGATGGCAGTGTCAAGACAACTGTGCCTATCGTTATTGGGGGGCTTGTCACCCACATTGCCTGTCATTTCGGTTATGTTGAAAATCGAAACAATGTAGTTCCGGGAGCCACCTACCTTGATCTTGACCATTTTCTTTCGGCTCGATACTTTACCCCTAGTGGTCGGCAGTTTAGGTGGCTGATTGCAAATCAAAAATCTATACTCCTCCCTAATCATGACTTGATCCAATTACCTATAGGGGATGACTACTCTGATGACGCTGTCCCACCCAGCTACCTTCTCCCTGTAGGTGATGAGACCAACCCTCCTCAGACTGCTCCAATACCTGAACCTCCTCAGACCTACCGTAGGCGTGAGCCTGCCCCTTCCATCCCTTCCTCTTCTTCACACCCCTCTCCCCTACTGCTGATTTTGAGGGTATGGTGAGTGTTTTGTTGCGTATGGAACTGAATATGGCTGCTAACACTCAAGCTATTGAGCGCCTCGAGCGCCGTGTGGACACCATTTACACTGACCAGCATCTAGCTATGTTTTTAATATATGATGAGTATTGCAGGCTCGGAACGATAGCTCAGGCTGGTCCCCACCCCAGCTGGTACACTTGGAACCCCACATATGGTGGTGTTGCTGGAAGGAGTGGCGCCGGAACCAGTACTCATGCTGGTAATGAGGATGATGATGGTGATGATGACACTATGGACGACTGAGGTCCATGTTCCTTTTCTTCCCCTTGCTGCAATGAGGACATTGCCAAGTTCAGCTTGGGGGAGGTTGTCTCTTGTGTATATGGTATTTTTCTCTCACTCCTTAGGTAGTTTAATGCTTTCATAGTTTAGTTCAGCATAGCTAGTTAGTTTTTCCCTTTTTAGTTACATAGCTAGTAGTTTTTCCTTTTTAGTTTTCTACAAAAAGAAAAAGAAAAAAAAATTGAAAAAAAGGCAAAAAGAACAAAAATACGAGTTTACTAGAAAATCAGAGTCAAGTTGAATAGTTGTTTCCCTGTGCCCCGTATCATCATATTTGTGTTTTGACTTTGGATTGTTGATGGGCATGAAACAATGATTGATCACCAGAGCATGATATTTTTGTACTTTGATCTATGATAAGAATCATAATTGTGGCACTCTATATGTCCTACAAGCATGTTTGGATTTAATTGTGAGCTTCTGTGCCTTAAAACTGTATATATTCCAGTTTTTCCTTTTCATGTGTGTATGCCCACTTCTTTGAGGGATGCTAGAACTTGTGTTTTCTCTCCATTGATGCATTGACTATATGATAACTAAACAAAAATGATTATGACTCTCTTAGGAAATTGCACCATAAGACCAAATAGTCTTCCCTGCATTTATTTCCCCTAGTTAACCACTCTGAGCTGAGCCTATTTCTTTTGATAACCACGCTATGAGCTCCACATTTTCCATAAATACATCTCTCTACCTTTGGTTGTGAAGTATTTAGAAATTGTATGTTGGTTGACATTTGATGGATGGAATTGGTTGTTGGTGTAATTGAAAAAAAAAAAGAGAAAGAAAATTCGTGTACATGAAAAAAGGACTCCGCATTATTATTTTCGAGTCCTAATTATTGACTCTCCTCTATCCTTATTAGCTAGTAGCTAAAGTAGAAAACTTTTGAAAATGAGACAAGGCTTTCAAAGAAAAAATACAAAAAAAGAGAAAAAATTTGAAAAACATTGAGTTGAAAGTTTTTGCTTGGATTATATGAAAGGAGAAAGGGATGAAGGAAAAGAAAATTGGTTGTAATTGTGTTGAAGTTTAATATATTGTGTGGATTGTTTCATCAAAGTTGTAGTAATACTTCACTTCCTTGAACACCACATTCCCAAATATTTACCACACCTATTACCATGATCCCCATTACAACCTTCAATGAGTCATATGATTTGTTTGCATGTGTAGTTACCTAATGTGGAGAGATGACACAAGCTTATGGACTAACTTGGTGAAGTTTGGCAATTGAGTGTTATTAATCATCTTTCAAACACACGAGTGTGAGAGTTGGGATGGGCACTTGGGGTTGGTTAAAAGCAGTCATTTTAACTGCTTGGAGAGTGTTCTACAAATGAGTGGAGAGTCCCCTTGTGAGATCCTTTTCATTGATTTGTAGTGCATGTCTAGTGGCCTATTTTGATTCTTATCCCTGATTGGTGCTTATCTGTTGAGCTTTACAGATTGTGATTTGTGGTGTGCTTGGATTCAATCTATAGTCACCGAAATATTTTTGAAACGATTTTATGTTGGTGTGAAACGACTATTACTTCCTTGAACTCTTGATCTTCAGACAGGTTTTGCTTAGGGACAAGCAAAAGTCTAGCTTGGGGGAGTTTGATATATCTATTTTATATAGAGTTTTTCCCCCGTCCCTCATTGATTATTGGTCTTAGTTGAGCTCTTCGGAGCCATTTTTAGTACTAATGTGTTTCTTGTAGTATGTTTGTAGTTTCAGGACGATTATTGTAGGAAATAGGCATGTTTGATGCATTTCCTACTCATTTATACCCCTACAAGAGATGATGCACTTTCGAGAGCTCGAGCATTTCATTTGGGTTGGATTCTATAATTCAAGAGCTTTCCAACAAGTGGTCATTTGCTTAATTCCGACAATTAACGCAAAAGTTATGACACTTTGAAGATTGGAAGTTGGGCGTCAAGGACCTGAAGACCGCCCGGTCGGGCGATATCCGCCCCAGCCGGTCTGGCGGCTTTGCCTTAGCCACATTTTCAGATTGAAAAGAAATCAAGAAAAACACCCTTGCGGGCCCGACCGGGCGATATCCGCACGGGTTGGTCGGGCGAGGCGAGATAACTTTGAAGGATGCAGTTGTAGAACGCCCGACCGGGCGTGACGAGCAAACATGACATCTGGCGACCGCCCGACCGGGCGGATCGGATTTTTAAGGATTTTAAGCGTGTGTTGCGCTGGCTTTTATTTTGATATAAATACTTATTCTTTTAGGGTTGAAAAACCACGTTTTTACATTATAGCTTGAGCTTTAGTTTTCTAAGCACATTTTAATTACCGAAGAACCCTAGTATTACTCTTTGTCATTTTTACATTGGATTTTCAATAGAAGCTTTGATTTTGCAAGATTGGTTCTACTATTGGTATTTCTTCTTTTCTCTTATTATTTTTATTCAGACTTTGATTATTAATTCACCATGTTTACTGGTTTCATTATGAGTATGTCTTCCCTAATTATGATTGAGTAGTTTATTTCTAGGGTTAAGGGGATCCATGAATATTTATGAAGGGATGTTTATAAAGTAGTGATTTTTGATGATGTATGTTGATTCCTATTAAATGTATTATCTCTATTCAATCCGATTTGGCCAAATTTGATTGTTATAGTATTGCAATATTAGGTTATGCGCCGAGAGGTATAAACTTGATATTAAGGCTAGTTTCAATAGGTAGAATTGGTATTAATAAATTGCGAGAGCCTGTTAATATCATTCTATGGTTAATTTCGACTCGAGAGAGGAAATCAACCTATTTGACTGCATTATTCATTATTGATTATTGTGTTTCATCCTGGAATATTGTTCATTGGTGAACCTACGCCCTAGACTCTTTATTATTGATATTCTCGATATAGTTATTGACTAGTTTAGTATAATTACAAACAAACACTCGTTACCTATAATCTAGATTTGATCGACGATTAGGAAAAGAACATTGTTTCCCTGTGGATTCGACCCTACTTCCCTGACTACTATTTGTTTGAGGACTTTAGGATTACTTTTGATTAGGTGATACGACTTTAGCCTGTCAGCAACCAAAACCAGTAGGCAACAATAACCATTAGGCAACCAAATCCATAAACCAATCAAAACCAACAGGCAACCAAAACCAACAGGCAGCCAAAACCAATAGGCAACAATAACCATTAGGTAACCAAATTCTAACAAGCAACCAAAACCAACAGGCAACCAAAACCAATAGGCAACCAATTCCAATAGGCAACAATAACTAATAGCCAACCAATTCCAACAAGCAATCAAAACCAACATGCAACCAAAACCAGTCAACCAATTCCAATAGGCAACAAAAACCAATAGGCAACCAAAACCAACAGGCAACAAAAACGAATAGGCAACCAATTCCAATAGGCAAAGGCACAAACATACACATTGAAAGTAAAAGCAAATTAAACTGAGTTAGGATGATAGAACCTCAGGGACTCAAGTTTTTGGCTTTACGCCTTAGTAGGAAGCAATGCGAATCTGGGTCCAGTTCTGAGCTAGTACAGGGGCTCATTGGGACATCAAGCTCATCCTCTTCAGCCTCAGACGAACCCACAATGTCTTCAACCACATCAAACACTTTGAAACCGCCATCACTCTCAACATACATAACATATGTGTTCCCCTCATCATCATAGACGTTGAAGGCAGTAGCAGTGCATCCCAAACAATCACAACTCCCCTTAACCTCTTTCCCCTTCCCCTGCACATCATTCTGACCCACCCTAACCTCTGTCTTAGGCCCCCTGACTTCTTTCTCATTCCCTTTCACCTCTGTAACCTTATCTTTCTTCGAGAAACAATAAAATTCAGGAGCCCTAAGTGCGCATACTATCTCATGGGTAGACCTCAAAACACCCTTACCTTTTTACCATCACCCATTTCCCCACCTTCCTCCACATCAATCACAACCTCAACCTTACTAGATCTAGGGCGTAACCTCTTTGCAATTGGTTGATGGCCCAAGATCAACTGCTTGGGGGGACTCCGAGGTTGTGGAATGGAAGGGGAGGGAAGGAACTCCCTTCGAATACCAGTTTTTTGGTAAAAATCAGCAACAACAACACCCAAAGCCTTCAAGGCATAAGGGCGAAGCAAATTTTTCGCGTCTCCGCTGTCAAAAAGCCTTCTGGGCCAAGGGGAATTCGCTTTAAATGCCTTCATCAACTCTCTGATGCAATCAGACTCATCAGTATCGTTGGTTTGAAACAAATCATCAACGAGGGGTTGAAGATTTGGGACATACATTCTCAGGCGAAATTAGGGTTTTTTGGTGAATACTCAAACCAGATCTAGGGTATTTTGAGATCTTTACGATGCTTTCGAAGGCAGGCAGTGACGAATTCTTCCGATTATTGCAGAAATCGAAAATTGTAGAGGCGATTTTAGGAGAATCACAAGAAATTAAGAGAAAGAAAATGGAAGTCAGGAGAGAGAAATTGGAGGTCAGTAGAGAGAAAATGAAGGGGGGGAGAGAATATGAAGTTTTGAAGGGAGGGGGGGTGAATTTCGTAGATTTAGGGTTCTGGGAAGTTGAAGAACATTAATGGGGGGTTGATTGAATGAAATGTAGTTGGGGGGTTTCATTTACTGATGTGGTGGTGGATGAAAAGTAGTTGGGGGGGTTTATAATTTGGTGGGAATAGTTAACATCTGATTAGATTAGGTTTTGTTTTAATAGGATAAATTAAGTGGGTTTTATTTTTCTTAATTGTAGTAAGTAAGGGTAAGTTGGTCATTTTACAGGGGAAAACTTACCAATTTGGGAAAAAAAAAAGTGTAACATGTATTTTGCACCATTCCGTTTTAGGAAAGTGTAACATGTAAAAAAAACGAAGGAAGTATAATAATTAATATTAATGAATAATTTCATTATTTTTGAATTTGATTGAATTATAATATATGCAATTTGATTAAAATATATACAATTTGATTAAAATATACATAATTTGGTTGAATAATTACTTGGGTTGGGCTGGTCCGGTTCATGGGTCAGGCTGGTCCGGTTTCGTGGACCGAGCTGAGCGATTTTAGTAGCGGGCTTTTGTGGGTTGGGCTCAAAAAATCCGGCCCACGATCCACCCACCAATTTCACGATTCGAGGCGGGCTGTACCGGCTTTTCGTGGGCTCATCCCACACGGCCCACAAGGTGGGTTGGGCTGGATTGGCCTGCACGGTTTGCCATCTCTTTATGATGGGTAGCAAAAGTGGGAGGAAGATGAAGGTTTTGTTTCTTGATGAATTCTAGAATAACCTCTATTTTCTTAAATTATTATTAATAATATTTTTATACTATTATATAAACATAGCCTCCCTAGAAAAAGTATAAAAATAATTTCTAATAAAGAATATAAAAATCATACAAATGCTATCAAGTTGTTTACGAGATTATTGAATCAAGTCAACTGCTCTTTTAAGCCATATCGAGTCAAGTTTTGAGTTTTGACCGAGTTGAATTTAAATTGCTTAAAAGTTTATCAACTCGATTAACACCCAATAAGCGTAATTTTTTTCTTTCTTTCTCTTAGCTTATCTCTTTTCTTATCTCATAGGGTGTCTGATTTGGTTCTTTTTTTACTACATCATCAACTAATCCAAACACTCCTAAAAACATAATCATATAGCCGTAGAAAAAAAAGTTGTTCTCGTTTAGCACCTAATGAGCTTAATATGGTTTTTCTCTCTTTTTCCCCCTTTTCTCTTGACTGCGCGATTTAGTTCTTGTTTTACTTCATCAACTTAATCCCAACACTCTTAAACATAATCATATAGTAGTAGAAAGTTCAGATACATCTAGACGAAGAGAACACACCTTAATAAAATAATGAAATCTATTCATAATGATATGTTTATCCATAGAACTTTAACCTGAAGTGTGAAGAAAGCAAGCGTGTGAAAATGTGGTATGCACTTAAGGGTGTTAGTGGAATGGAATAGTTGGTCTTGTAAGAGTCTGCCTACTTTTAATCTAAAATTAGGCAACTCAAGCCAAATATTAAGAAAAGCACGCACCACCTTTCTTTATATAATGACTCGTTTAATCTATTCGGTTACGAGTTTAATCTATTAAATGACCAGTTCAATCCATTCAGTAATCACATACGTTAATCCATTTAGTGACTAGTTTAATCCATTTGCTAAAACTGTCGGGTTATTTTTTGAAATTGTCTGTTGTAGTTCGACATTCAAAGGGAAACAAAGAAAGGAGAAGCAAAGGGAAGACTAGGTTGGTGCAAAATGTCTATGGACAATGTTGGTTAGAGTAGATGAAATGGAATTGTTAGGAGAACTTAAGCTTGAATTTGTCTAATTTTATGTTAAAATTAGACCGTATATTCTAATAATTTGTGAGAATAAAATAAGAAAAGTACGAAACCAGTCTAGATTTGTTAGATTGGACAACTATAAGAAGTTCAAACTGGGATGGATACAAAATTTCAGGGTCCAAAAAATGTATCTAGAATATGACTTGGACTCAACCTTTTGAGTTTTGAATTTGAAGTCTAAAGTCCAAGCTTAAATGCTAGCTGTCGCCTAAGGTTTTCAAATTGACCATATTGTCGCAAATGGCCCTTTCTATTACCAATCAGGCCAATCGACCCAAAAACAAAAGATACACATGGAGATTCTGAACCAGAGATACACTACAGTAGTACAGTTTTATAATACTATACTAAGTAAAAACTTGAAACTGCACTACAGTAGTACAGTTTTATAATACTATACTACATAAACTTGAAACTGTAAAGAGCACAAAGCCATGTCCAAATTTGATTGGCTTCCAGATCCATTTCTCACGTACTCCAACTTCCCAAAGTGTAACTTCCGCGTTAGATGAACCAACTAGTATAAACATCCAAGTTGGCATAAGACATCAAAAAGTGTGTACAAAACTACAACAGATAAACGCTCGAGTAGCCTTCATATCAAGCAGCAACGTGGGATGAGAGGGATGGAAATCCATGCTTGTGACAGAAGAGCCTTGGGTTAAACAAAATGCCACAGATCTTGGGAGGTCATCTAGCGACCAAGGAGCTTGACGGCGGGGTGTTTGATAAGTAACTAAATGTAAAGTTGATAGAAGAAAGTCATACTGAGAATTTGAATGAATGAGAACCATCCAAAAGATAAGCCCACAGCGGAGCAGTTACCTCCACAAATTGTGCAGGGCGAAGATGTTCCATCAGCTGTTCATAATCAGGATTCTGACAATCAACCATGCTAAATGTTCTGGGCGCTGTTCAGAAGAAGGAAAACAAGTAACAAGCAGAACCCACCGAGTAAGAAAAATCAATCTTCAAAACTATAGAATGACACCTCTTAGAGCTACAAGCTGTCTTATTAAAGTGCTAACTACACTATCAAAGAAGAACATTTAAAGATACACGAAACAAAAATTTCCCTTAGCAGGAAGCCTCTCAAACCATTTTTACCAGCCTACATTATAATTCTATGCAAATGTTCAAAAACATGCAGTTCAGTAAAATGCCAACCTTAATGGATAATGCAGTCATAAGTCACAACTGCTGCTTGAACTGATGTTGCGACATTTGCCATCAAACAAGTGAAAGCATTAGCAGCTGCAACTGTAGGTTGAAATAGCTGCAGGAAATAATCAAATGAAACATAATAAGCAAGATACATGAGTTTTCGGCAATATCCAACAAATTCTGAGGACGAGAAATTTCTAGTCAAAGATTGTTCTATAAGGTCAGTAAAACATACCTGGAATTATTAAGAGTTAGTACCCGAGAATTTACCATGTCGGTTGGCATCCACATAGTTGTCATCACTTGTTCAATAAGGTCAGTACAACATACCTGAAGTTATTAAGAGTTAGTTGTGAAATTTCCTTTAAGGTCTTCCTTGAATGTCAAAGATACTTTCATGTCACCTACAAGTATCTCAACAGTCTTAGCTTTATCTTGCCTAACAAAAACAAACAATATGGAACACCGATGTTTATACCAAATTCACTTTCAGACAAGAACAGAAGACATGTATTTACTCAATTTGAAGAAAACTAAAACATACCGGTCAAGAGCTTCACATTAGCAGTTTGCATAATTTCCAAATGCAAGGGGCAACGTATGCCTGACCCAAGAGGATTCTCTCGCATTTCATGGTCAAAGTCACAAATACTAGCAAAAATATGAGGCAGCAGTGAACATTAACAATTTAATAAGGTATTCTGCCAAATGAATGTCCGTTACAGCTCTAACGTAGAAATTTTGCCATTCTAATCTTTGATTGGAGTTCCCTTGCACCTCTTCTGAATCCTGCATTACGAAAACCTCTAATAACTGCCCGCTCGGCAGATTTAAGTATGTTCATCCCATTCTTTAGACAAGACAATAAGAGTTTGGATGCACTCCTAAACTTCCTTTCTTTGCAAAGATTATGCACCAAGGAGGAATATGTAAATTCATCCTTCACCTTCATCAACTTAAACAGATTCATCGCACGTTTGGCATGGCCAGCTTTATACATCCCATCAAGCAAACTGTTGAAGGCTGCCAGATTTGTACTAAAGCCTGTTGAGCTTATTAATTGTAAATGTCTCTGAGCCCCCTGAATGTTCCCTGACTTGCAAAATCCATCAATCAAAATGGTATGAGTATAGTTGTCACATTCTAAGCCTGCTTTCGCTATCTTATCTAACAGTTCATATACAGCCTCAAACTTCCCCACTTTACAATAAATATTCATCAATGTATTATAAGATACAAGGTCGGGTGCTATCCCATTGTTCAACATTGCTTCAATGCAATCATTTGCCTCTTTTAGCCTGCCTTTCTTAGCAAAAGCACCTGCAACTGTGCAATATGCAAAGGCATCAAATGTATAACCTTTACTCTTCATTTCCCAGAAAACCTCCAAGGCTTCTTCAAACCTTCTACACATAAAGCAACATTTCAAAACTGTAGTGTAAGTAATAGCATTGGGTATGCAGCCTGAATCGCCGAGCTCTTTAAGAATCCACCTAGCTGCCTTCATTCTACCCGCTTTGCATAGCCCATCAATAAGAATATTATACGTTATCAGCTCAAGTTCACAGCCATGACGCTTTAGGTTCCTATACAACATTAGGGCATGATCAGTATACCCATTCTTACATAGGCCATTAAGCAACGTGTTGAAACTAGTTCTATCAGGACATAGATTATTAAGAATAATATTCCGGAATACCCCATAAGCTTCATCCGGTTTTCCTAATCTAAAGCAGCAATGCATCAATGTATTATAGCTCCATAAATCTGGCGAAATGCCCAACTTCAGCATTTCTTCAAATATATCAAGGGAAAGTGATAGTTGGCATTGCCTGCTGGCACCCGCAAGCAATGAATTGTAAGTAAATCTATTAGGCTTAATACCTGCAACTTGCATCCTACGAACAACATCGTAAGCTGCATCATAGCCAACAAACCGGCAGTAGGCGTCAACAAGGGCATTATAAGTCACCACATCTGGGAGCACCCCTACCCTTATGCCATCAATTATAAGTGACTCTGCTTTGTCCAATCTTTGTAGTTTACAGTAAGTAGATATGCATATATTCAACAGTCTCGTCGACAATCTACTACACATACTTCACATGAACACCATTGACTGAACAAACCTGCACAGTTAGGGCCTTTTAGGTCACACAAAACAACTAAAGATTCAATAAAATGCACTAATTATTTATCCAATTTCTCAATCAAATATCTACCAAAACTGCAGAAACAACTTGCTACACTTAATTGCGATAATTTCTAATAACTTAGTCAAGAATATACTATCTCATTTCTCTATTAATTTCAACAATTCAGTATCATATATCCTCACTTTGAATTTGCTTCAGCTTACTAATTAAAAATATAGATTAACAGTTACGTAATTATAAAATCTAGCTCAAATACGTATAAGATACAATGTAGAACCATAAAAAATATACTAAAAATTACTCAAACCTTCAGATTTTCGGAAGATCCAAATTTCTGGGTTGTCGAACAAATGTTAATTTGCCGACAATCCTTCGTTTATATCAGCTTCACAAATTCGAAGATTTGATGCTAGAAATGCGATACTATCAGTGATAGTTCGCCGACTTTTCGAGTAGATAAATACAGAGTGTTGTAAATTGTAATCGAGGATTAGGGTTACAGACTTCATCTGCTCCATGTTTTTTTAACACACATTTCGTTCTTTTTAATTCTCTGTGAAAATTGTTAATGGATAGGGCAAAGAAATTTCTATGAGGATTAATTAGGAAAAATATTTTACCATAATGTTTTTTTCAAGAGGGGAGAGAGAGCTGGGTAATGAAGAGAATAAGGGTGGGTAATGAGACTAGAGGAGGTAAGGGTTTTACATTAGTGTTGATAATTTGAAATCGCTTCAAATAAGTACCAATTAGCATTTTTTGTACGCTATACGTGCGTGTAAATGTTAACGTTTTTTTTCTCAATAGTTATTTATCAGTGTTATAAAAAATATGTCCTTCATGTTCCCGTATCATAATCCATCCCAACACCCACATCTTTGAAGATAGCTCCATCAACGTTAATTTTAAGGAAATCAACATCTGTGGACACCAAGAAGTAAGGGTGTTCATAAATATCCATCCGGCCTATCCGATCCGGTAAAATGGATATCCGATTCGCTATTTTGAAGTTCGGATATTTCGCATCAGATATCTGAAATTTTTAGATCAGATACTGATCGACAATTTTCATTTTTAGATATCTGAAACATGCGGATATTTCTGGATATTTTCGGATATCCGTTCTGAAATACCTGGTTTCATGACAGGATATCCGAAAATATCTGGTGATCTGATCCGATCCAAAATCTTTTTTGTGCATTTTATAGAAAATTCAACTTTTCTAGTATTGGATATTCGATCCAATCCAAAATTTCGGGTATCCGATATGAGCACCCCTACCAAGAAGTTTGATCTCGCTACTGCCCATTGCCACTACGCACCATAACTTAACATGGTTTTGACCTAAGAATTAAAAATAAGGATCACGGAGGTACGTGTAATAGGAGAAAGTTAAAAAGAAAACAAACCTTAAAAAAGGGAGGAAAAATCATACATCTTTGTTAGATTAAGAGATCCATATTTAGTTAATGTTAACACTTTGCCAAACAGAATAAGATAAATGATCCAAATTAAGTTCCAATAGTCATGGTATTACTAAGCTCCTAGTATTAGTGTATTACGTAGGAGTAAAAGTAGTGTTACAACTCGCATTCAACTCATAATATGAAGATTACTAGTTTTTCATCTCATGATATGTTTTTTGAAAGTAGCTTGCAACTTAATAATTATCGTGTTTTTAGGGCATTATTATGATTATTTTGATATGGTGTCATATGTTATGCAAAGAAACAAAGAGTCTTGTACTAGGTGGTGGCAAGTTGGACATGTGATTGTAGAGATTCGATAACATCATAGCAGAGTACTAGGTAATACAGTCATATTTAATTTCTCCTATCTAATGTATATTTCTATATAAAAATGTTCGAGCAATTATAAATTAAACTCTAATTGACAACTGGTTCAAATAATTAGTTTAATGTTTCAATACAAACACTTAAATGACATTCAATAAACCATGTGAAGATTTTTTCCAATGTAACATTTGATATTACCAAGCAATTATAGTGTAAGAAATTTGTTGCATATGAATATTCGCTTTGGCAATAGTGAATTATGCCTTGGATAAATCTTCACCCTTAATTATTAAAAGTGCATGTTTTAGGAGGAAATGTTAGGAGTGAAAACTTAATTGAGTTGTTTATAGGATGGACGGAAATATTAAGACATCGCGGTATTAAATTGGATGTAGGAAGGGACACTCTATTGCGAAGGTTCTTTTTAATCCTTAGGGCAGGTTTGCATTGGTGTAAATGAAGATGAATTTAAGAGATAGTGGAAATGTAGATAATGTAAGATTAGAAAGATGGAAGACATGACTATCACCCTCAAATGAGGTTAAAATACTACCCTAAGAGATGGTGGATAACTATCACCACATCCAAGGATGTCAAAATAGGCTCAGTGGTAATATGTAATAAAGGTGAAAGTGGCTCTCCTTCCACCCATATAACAAGGTTCGATTCTTCACCCGACACCCGTCGATGCAAGAATGATTTCCAATTTATCACAACCTTCGCAAAGAGAATTCTCCTTACCAAATCAAAAAAAAAAAAAAACCTCAAGTCGGGGATAGCAATTCCTCCCTCCTTACATAATCAACACGTATTACCATATAACGCCATCATTGTTCTCTTTATTTTTACCTGATGGTATTTTGATGGTAGAAGCGTTGCAAGGAAACAAAAGGTTATTCGAGGATTGTTGAGTACTTTTTCCCTCTTGATTATGGAAAGAAAAATAAATATTATAAATTCAAATCACACTCATTATAAGACATGTTGTCATATCATTGCCAAGTAGCAAGATCCATATGACTAAGGGCTGTGAAAGACTGTCCTTCAAAAGAATAGTAACAACTAAAATAAATGGTAAGACCGTAAGAAAGATGCCAAACAAAATAAACTGTAAGACCATAAGAAAGGTGCCAGTGCCCACATACTGACTCCAGAATCCCAATCAGTTGATTATATGCCCACAGCTTAATCGAAGTACCGCGATGGCTTGGAAAAATAATCTTCCAGAATTCAATATACCTTTACTTCTGTTCTTGGCAACTAAACGGCAAATATGATGTATTCTTAAGATCGTTTTCTTGAGCAATTTGCTCATCTGAACTTCTAATAGGATTGACTTCTGATACATTGATTAGGATGACAAAACTAATATACAATATCTAAATACAGATTTCAGTGCAATTTCAATTGGACAAGAGACAATGATACAAGAATGTCCCTCTCTAACCAATTCTGTCTAAAGACTACGCACCCCTGCTGAGAAAACCTTATCTGAAGACCGCAAATCCTAAAGTCTAAACACTAAACAGATGTTGTAATACACAAAATAATGAATTTTCGGTTTTGTACATGTACAACACTTCCCAAGACTTTTTATCTTTGTACCTGATCAGGAGTGTGACTGCTTGTGGCAGACGACGAGGCTGTTCTGCCATTTAGCATACCATTATCAACAGGCGGACTCACTCCCCATTTGCCTTCTGACTCTGTCGGCTCTACCACCTTAACGGTTCCATCATTCAACCCTACAGCAAACTGAAAGGGTTCCTGTGGATGGGCAGCTACCACTTGTGGATACAAAATTTGGCTCCTATGACATGGTAGAGGAAAGAGAGATGAGATCAAGGCAATAAGTAAAAAGCTTCACAGGTCAACACTTCAAATCTGGCATTCACAGGTCAACATTTAAGTGATACTTAGCTATCTCCGATGAATAATATAAACATAAAGAATGTAAATGACAGGCTACAAAGCAAAGATAATAACAGAACTTCATAATTTTTTAATTATACTACTCCCTCTATCACATAATTTGCTTGTTCTTTTTTCTAAGGTTGTCCAAGTTTGTTACCAGGTTTACACATGCAATGAAGTTCCGTTACTAACAAGGAAAACTTCTAAACTATGTTCAAAAAATCTATTATAATGATTAGATTCTTAATGAAATGGAATTATCACACTTCAGATCACAAAGATTATTTTAGTCACATCACCATATGCTAGCACAATGAAACAAAATAAGCAAACATCATCGATTGAAAATTCTTCAACGCACCCATTCAATTGAGCATGAGATAGGAATGCTGATGCGGCAATGCGGCATCTAAGTTTCAAAGTGTCAGCATCATAAACTCCAACGTTGCCATCAGAAAAGGAAGCATAAATGATCAAGCTATTGCATGAGTATGCTGCATAGGATATCGGTGCGGACAGTATATCCTGGGGGATCCACTGCAATTATAGAAGGCACAGAAGAATCACAACCGGCCATCAAAAACCTAAAGAGTATAAAAAAATTATTAAAAAAAAACATTCTTATACCTGTCTGATGCATTCCATTTTAGAGGCATCATATATTGCCAGCTGGGTATCATGGAATACCAGCAAACGTGTTTGATCAGAATGAAATTGGACTCGCGTATCACCTGCAGCTGGCTTACCAGCTGGAAGTTGTATTGTGACGGACTTCCTCTTCTCCCAGGTATCAATGCTCCAGACACACAGCTATAGAAGTATGTTCTCAGTTAGAGATACTAGAAGTCTAGAATAATAGTTAAAGCATACCATATCTAGTGTTATAGTCATGAAATTCACTCTAATTTGCCAAAGGGGTTAACTACTACCTTCTTTATGCTTGCTTCATTCTACACTGTAAATGAGAAATTTCAAATTCTAATATATTTATCATTTTTCCATATTAGGAGCAGACAAAAAATATCCAGCTTATGGCACTAGTTATCAGTCTCTACTCTCTAAGTGTAAACTGTGCCTATACAGAGCCAACTTAACTCTAATGCCAAAATCAAAAGGCCAAAAGCGACAGAAGATCAGAAAGAAATTAAATAATAGTGAAGAAACAACTAGACCCTACAACAATTCATGTGTAAATCCCATCACTAGTGACCTAGTCACTCGAGTATTTCTACACTTCAACATGATTCTCAAAAACCATGGCAAAAGCTAACATAAAAGATTACACTATGTTTCCAAAAGAAATACTAATGCCTTACTTGAGCATCGGCACCAGATGATACTAGGATACCAAGATTGGTTGAAAATGCTAAACCGCTTATGCGCTTTGCATGGCCTTTCAGTTTTGATTTCACCTAAGAAAAAGGTATGTAAGATTATACTGATAAAGGAAAAGACTGAAGGAGTTACTCTGTTCTCTACATCTGGAAAAACTTACCTCGTCTACTCTAACATTGTAAATGTGAATTGTTGAGTCCTCCATTCCAATGGCTATTATATTGTTGTCTTGGGGATGGAATGCCAAGAATGTTGAAGCAGGCGGAGGAGGCATGAATGTTGTCATAACCTGAAAATACAGAACAATATATTTCAAATGATTAAGCTAAACTATTGCATTGCGGCAACTTGGCAAAGCACAAAATCATCAATATGCATACCTTAAATGTCATCATATTGAACAATGACACCTTTCCCCCAGCGGCTGACATTACATATGAGTCATTCTTCGAAAGTGCAATACATGGTACAGCTTCTTCAAGGTTTACACCTGAGACATCATTAGTCATAAGAAGACCACTGTTTGGTTGCCAATGCTGAGGAATCACACTGGCAGTGGCCTTTAAAAACCCACCAATTTCAGTAACTTTATTCTCAAATCAAAGCTTTATTTAGTGACGAGTAGAAAACGATATACTTCAACCATTACCTTCCCACTAGGGTTTTGCTCATTGCGACTCCATTTCCACAACTTCTGGATACCATTTGAACCAAGGGCCAAGATCCCAACACCATTATTGGTGTAAAGAAGTCGAGCAACCTGGAGCATGCAATATTCAGATTATTAATTGAAATTCTGTGAGATGATGCATGATTTCAGTGTCAATCAACAAACCTTGCTGAAACTTTCCGTGCTTTCTGGTAAAGTCACTAGCCTACATTGGGCAGGCTCCACAATTTCAGTCAACTGCCAAGGTCTGATTTTAGTTTCAATTGTCTCTTCTGTTATCCTCGCTTTTTCCATGCTTTCATTCTGAAGGAAAAGGTTAGGCATCACTAAGCTACATACAGTGAGGCAAAGAACTAGTATAGAAAGAATAACTAATGTATAATTCAAAAGCAGGAGCTTTCTGTCATCTGTACAAGGGAATCTTGACAGTTGATATATTGTCTATGTTTCTTATCTACACATTTATACTCAATGCCACATCAAAAGCATTGACTCAACAAAGCCCTCATCCTAATCAAAACAGATATGTGTCAAGTAGAATCTTGCGCGTAACGAAGATGGCATATCCGGGAAGTCGAAGGGGATCACCATAATCTTTTTACCACTTCAAACCCCTAATCAAAATTTAATATTAGTGACTGAAGTGAAACTATACAGCCACATAGAAAATACACAATAGATTATCTAGTCTTACCAAGTTTAGTAGTCATGGCCTCAAAATAATTCCAATTGGTACAAATAATAACATTAACACAGCAGTCCATTGCTCTATAAGAATCAGGTCATTGAATGTAACCTTAATTGCAGCAGCCTCAATAGGTGTCCTCAATGCTTCAAACGATGGGGCTTCCACAGTCCTCAGCGATCGAAGACCAGCTGCAGTTGCAAGTATTTTGATTCCATTATCTGCAGTGGACACAGCAAGAAGGTTCCCTTCCTTGTTGAATCTCAAACGTGGAAGACTCTGAAACACAATTTGTAACATGATCAACATCTCCTTTTCTTTTTCTTTTTTTCTGGGGGGAGGGGGGTGGAATTTTCATCTTATATAGAAAATTCAAATATACTTACTGGCAGCCCTCCTTCTGCATCTATATGAGTGAGGATGCTGACATTATCCATGTCCCAAAACTTTATTTGATGATCTTCCCCAGCAGCTAGAAAATGATTTTGTGTCGTGTCAAATTGCACAACACCATTTGACTTCCTCCTAAATCCAGTGTATGTCCTTTTTATAGCCCCTTCACTCTCATTCCACTCGACCAGGAAAGATTCTCCCTCTTGACTTGTTCCACATGAAAATAATCTGCAACAGAAAGGGCCAATTGTAGCTAAAACATCACATAACACCACAGATTCATATTATGTCTTAGATTTAGATAAAGAAAATCACATTAACTGGAAAAAGAATAGTATCATATCTTTACCTAGTACCATCAGCACTGTAAAGCATTGTAGTACACCAGTGTCCAGGGGCATCATAGTCTACTTTAGAACCCGTATTATCATACAGCCAAGCCTTAATCTTCCCATCAGATGCAGTTGAAAAAATGAACTGGGAAGGAAAGGAAGCACAAATACATAATGTTACTAGAACAGGAAGCAGGACAGTATCTTATCCATACAAATTCATCATCAATCAGATTATAAATTCACCAGATACATATTAGAGTACAATCTAAATCCCCTACACAGTAGCATTTTTTATTGAGCAGCAATAGATATTCTGATCAGCAGGCCTACAGGCTACTACTCAAACAACATTTTCAATATCAGAGCTATTGGCTAATACCTGGATATTCTCCTTGTGGTGAGGGCATATAGAGTATACAGGTGCTTCGTGGCCTTCAAGATTAAATATTTTTCTTCCAGATAAATCCCACACCTGTTTCATAACAAGCCTCAGAACTTAGAAGGGGCAAAAGGACATCATCACCAGCATGCTGAAATTCTCTCAAAAGTTCAAAATTTACTCCACTCTTACCTTAATCAGTTTATCATCTCCACATGTTAGAATACAGAGTTGCTTGTTAGGATAAGAAAAAGCTAGATCATTCACCCCACCAACATGGGCATCAATCTGCAGGTTTGAGAAAGAAGAAGTCAATTATTATGTACAGACTTCAGCTAAACAAACAGTAAATACTCACTCACCTCCAACTGTTGTCGAAGATCATGAGATCCATAACCATACAAATGGACCAGATGCTTAGAAAATGCAGTTCCTGCACCATGTAACCAATATATCATGATACAAAAAAATGAAAATTATAAATATTAAAAAATAAAGAATAAGCTTGAAGCCTGTTAAAGAACTTACATACCCACATAATTCCCATCAGGACTCCATGCTACACGATTTACAGACATTGCATCTTTGGAAAAGACAGCCTGCAAAAGCACTTAAGATCATTAAACTCC
This sequence comes from Beta corolliflora, assembly GCA_947648045.1. NCBI lineage: Eukaryota > Viridiplantae > Streptophyta > Magnoliopsida > Caryophyllales > Amaranthaceae > Beta > Beta corolliflora. The sequence goes on along the minus strand of CANSZD010000757.1, from coordinate 3,132,730 downwards.
AGACTGTACTTTTTTAATTACAGAAGCACATGGCCATGAGAATACGGTTCATTTTTCACAAGAACCAGTAAATTTTCCAGATAATTGTCTCAAAAGCAGCTCATAGTCTCATATAAAGTAACTAAATTGTAAGCACATACATATATATAGAGGTATTGCAGGATAAACTAGAACAAGAGATGCACATACTGAACAAGAGATATACTACAAGTTGAGATATTAACCTGGAATTGTAAAGAGCACGAAGCCATGTCCCAAATTTTGAATGGCTTTGAGACCAGCTTCTCACGTGATCCCACCTCCCAAAGTGTAATTTCTCCGTTAGATGAACCAACTAGTATAAACATCCAAGTTGGCATAAGACATCAAAAGAAAAGTGCATTCATGGAAATACAAGAGGTAATCGATTGAATAGCTTTCATACCAATCAGCAATGTGGAATGTGAGGGATGGAAATCCAAGCTTGTGACAACAGAGCCTTGGTGCAAAGTAAAAGCCACAGTTCTTGGGAGGTCATTCAGCGACCAAGGGGTTTGATGGCGGGGTGTTGGATAAGTAACCTGAACGTCAAGCCATTAGAGAAAAAGAGAAAGTCAGTTAAGAAAGCACCCAAATGAGAAAACTAACATACTGAGAATTTGAACCTATGTGAACTATCCATAGAATAAGCCCCAAAACAGAGCAGTTACCTCCTCCACAGATTGTGCAGGGCGAAGACGCTTCATCAGCTGTTCATGATCAGGATTTTGATAATCAACCATGCCAAGTGTCGCAGGTGGTGTTCTTGGCCTTTTAAGAATTGGGACTACTCAAAAGAAAAGGTGCATCGATTAAGCTTAGAAGAGGGAAAAGAAGTCAACAAGCAGAAGTACAGAACTCAAACCGAATAATAAGTTAATCTTCTTAACTACAAAGTGCCACCTTTTGCAGCTACAAGCTGTCTATGGAAGTGCAAACTACATTAACAAAGAACAATATTCGGAGATTTATGAGATAAGAAGTTCCATTAGCAGGAAGCCTCTCAACCATTTTCAGCAGGCTCCATTATAATTCCATGTATTAATCTTCAAAGACCTGGATTATAGGAAATGCCAACCTTGATTTGGGGGAACGGGAATGGATGATGCAGTCACAACTGCTGCTTGAACAGAAGAGGATGATGCATTTGCCATCCAGCCAGCCAAAGCATTAGCACTAGCGGCAGCTGCTGCAGCTGTAGGTTGAAATGGCTGCAAGAAATATATATGAATATTTGGCAATATCAAACAAACTCTGAGTAAATAACTCTAGCTAAGGATTGTATTTGTAGGCAACATACACCATGAGCTCCGAGCTGCGTATAAGCAGCAGGCTTTGCAACAGCAGCAACTGGAAGAGTTACAGGCGCGGGTGGAACGGCACCATTTGGAGGATTGCATGTGTGGTCAGTGAACAATGTCTTAATATCTGGGTTTGGTCTAGGATTCTTACAAAGCTGATGCTGCCAATTCAAGCTGCACCAAATCCAAGACTCAACAATTCTGATACCAAATATTTACACTCTTCTGCCTTCTCTGACAGTACTATTGCAGTCATATATGAAGAACAAAAAAAAAAAAAAAAGACTGGCCCATACAACCAAATTCTGCAATGGCCAAATAGATTATTTGTTCCTAAAGTGAGTCACACCCAAAAAGAAAAAGAATCCAACTAGGCAGCCAATCACCATAACAACCCTATTCTATAAACTCACCACCTAAAACTATTACCTTTGATTAATTAGTGTACGCAGTCTTGATGATCTCAAAGTGGGGAACACCAGCTTGTCACGGAAAAGTGGATTTGCTTCTATCAGCTTTTTAAGCTCTACCAACATTATATTACGAGCGGTTTTGGTGTCACCATACTTGGAAAGCTGCTCATTTTCCCTGAAGTACACCCAGAAAATTCACAATTATGATCTTGAGATTATCCAAGCAACAAAGGACGAACGCATATCAGGTCAGCTAGGCTTCAGCCCAGACACAAGTTAAGTACTACGAGAACCCCAGCATTTTCAGGATATAAGATTCAACTGGGGCATTAGTCTCAGGGTCTGACCGCAGCCACCTAGAACTTGTCTTGCATGATAAATACATTGAGGTAAAACATTATCAGATGCTTCATTTGATGGCATATAGCTAGCAAAAGTACCATGGCTCAGCCAACTAATAACTTGAATCATTATTAGTCATCATCTTTAACAGAAAGCAACTCAATTGCATAGACTACTGTACATATCCACAAACTCATTGTAAAACCATCCAATTAACTACAACTATAAAATAAAATCAGAAATACAATATAATAGTATTAAGACTATTAACCCAGTGACTCTAACAAGATTGAGAATCTACAATACTATTGCACGCAAGACTTCATGCTCTCAAGTGATGCAGCATCAATCCAAAGGATAAAGAATCCATATTCCATCCTTGGACGTTTGCCACATCAACTAAGGAGCACTCCCAGGTCCACCTAACATTTGCCAAAGAGACACCCACCAAGGGCACTGATAGGGGAGTCCGTTAGCCACCCAGAATTGTCTTCTCGCGTAAGCACCAACCGTTATCCTTACAGATCCATTGCTTTTTATAGAGTTACTTTCTATATGCAAATTACCTATACTCCAAAACAGATTATTCAAACTGACCTCCTTTCCAAAATTGTAGTAATAGTTACTTCTTTTAAGGTGTATAGAAAGCCTCAAAGAGCAGTCATGTAGACGGGATTCAAATTGATCTCACACCAATACATTACCAAGTCTACTATCACCAACATAAATGTCATTACTTCCTCCATAAGGTCAGTGAAACAAACCTGAAGTTATTAAGAGTTAGTAGTTGCGTAATTTCCTTATAGAGCTCCTCATTGAATGTCGAAAATACTTTCAAGTCACCAACAAGTATCTCAACAGCCTTAGATTTGTCTTGCCTGAGAAAACCAAACCAATGTTAATAACACCAAATTCACTTTCAAGCAACAACAGAAAGACGATAATTTACTCAATTCGAAGAAACACGAAAATACATACCGGTCAAGAGCTTCCAAATACTTCTGTTTCCTAATTTCAAAGAATATCTTCATAGAGTATCTGTTATCATCCACTTTCGTAAACCCAGACAAATACTTCTCAACTTCCTCCCACTCTCCTGCTTGAACTTTCTCCTCAAAGTACTTCATGTTGAAGAAAAACCCTGATTCTTGTTCAAGCCTACTCCATTTACCAAAAATTCAAGAATTCAATTAAATTACTACATCAACATTTCCAAAACCCTTCATTACAAACATTCAACCATTTCATCCAAAACCCTAACCTACAAATTCAAAATTCGAGCTCCATTAAATTAAATTCAAGCCTACCCCATTTACCAAAAATTCAATTAAATTCAATTAAATTACTACATGAACATTTCCAAACCCTTCATAACAACATTCAACCATTTCATCCAAAACCCTAACCTACAAATTCAAAATTCGACCTCCAACGGCTTCATAACTCAAAAAAAAAAAAAAAAAAAATCATATTTTTTTTATATTCTTTTGAATAATTTCTCCGCAGAAAAACACAAGATACAAAATTTATAAATTGAAAAAAAAAAACTCTTTGTAAAGAATAAACAGAGTACGAAATAATACCTGTGAACAGATTCCTTAAATTTCTCTTCTTCAAGGAATTGGAGTATGAGAAACACCAATTCCCTACTTAACGACGACATTTTTGGGGCGAAATAATCCAGATCAAATAAAACCCCCAAATTTCAGTTCTTAGATCAGAAACAAAGAAAAAACAAACAAAAACTTCCTTCTCACACTAAAATCAAGTACAAAATAGATACAAAAAATCGCATTTAAAGCTCGCAATTTCTAGGGTTTAATATTTAGCTTAAAAAGGGGGAAAAAGAAGAAGAAGAAAGAGTTTTTGGAGGCTCAAACTTCGAGAAATTCTAGGGTTTCAAAGCTTGATAAGGAAGGCTAAGAAAGAAGGAAATTATATAAGAAAGAGCGGAGGAGAGAGAAAGGAAGATAAAGGTGGTGGGGGTGTGGGTTGTAAGAAGAGAGAGAAAGCTTAAATAAAGCAAAAGTTCTTTCCTTTTTCTACATTTTCTCTCTTGATAAGTTCATTGTGTTATCGTACTGCAGAGTGATAAGTGCGAGTGATTATATGATAAGGTGATACGTAGTGTTTGAGAGGCTATCATTGCGTGTGATTTTAGATAAAGTAAGTACTACCGGATTTCAAACCACTAACTCAAAATTGAGTTGAATATTCGCTATAAACGTCCATTTTTTACTCCTACTGTTTTTTTATTAAGTATTTTTTTCTGGATCTTTGATTTTTGTTTTTATCGTGATATATTGCGTGTTTCTTTGATTATGCGGGGAAAGTGGTGTTAACTCGTGGCCCGTGTAATAAGTTTACTACAGTACGGTCTACACGACTACACTGTATGGCCAATATTCAAGGTTATTTCTTCACCTAATCTAGATTTTATCTGATAAATTCTATCTATTTGAATTGATTGTTTTAAAATGGTTTGAATCTTTATATGTCCTTTCTAATAAATTAAATATACAAGACATTTTTGAAAGAAAAAAAGAAGTTTAGATGACCTTTATCGGATAATGAGATATTGTCCTTTTAATTGCGTTGAAATTATTCCCTTCGTTTTCTTTTGTTCTTCATGTATTGACTTTTTTTATGTCTCTTAAGAAAATTAAGATTGTTTAAAAGGTGTCATCTATGTAACATTTTAATGTTTTCGTCAATATAGGTGAAATTTTGGAAAGAGAGAATTTAAATATTTGGGAAAAATAAAATATAATTAGTGTCCTATACTTATGAAGTTAATATATTATTATGTGCATTTTTAGGGTTGCTTTGGCTTATTTGAATATGTAATGAGCAGTACGTCTTTAGATTCATTTTCTACAATATTGAAATATTTTTTTACTCATGATATCAGGCCAATCTTCCCAAAACAATTCAAACATAATTAATTATTCATTTGATGGGTTAAATATATTTTTAAAATAAAAAAAAATATTATTTTTATTGTTATTGTTGTTGTTTCATGCGCTCATATGGTGGTGTTCTCTCACTTATTACTATTAGAATTAATTAACTAGTTATTTAGCCATCCTTGGGTTCTAAAATATGTATAAATTACCTAATTAATTTTTAAAATATAAATTTTATTCTACTAATTGAGTTGAATGGTCATTTTAGCGCACGAAAATAGCTACATCCGAATAAGCTTTACTAATGCTATTAGATACTTCTATAAACTTCGTTCTACATACGTATAAACCCCATAGAGCTAAACAATTAGTCAAATGGAAGTGTGTTTATTTGAATATATCATCAGAATAGTACTATTGGTCGATTATAATATTAGTCTAATTTCATACACTAATTTAATTAAATATAAATTTTAAATAACTATATACACAAACACAAGATTGAAAAGACTTTCTGATGGTTTCGTGCAATTTCAAAAGTTCTTCCTTTTTCAGGAGAAGTTCACCCGTTTAGGCCTCAAAAAAAGAGTTCGCGAGTTGACAAATCACTCCCTCGTTCTTCGAATAGTTTACACGGTTTCTTTCAACGTTAACTTAAAAAACGGTACTTCCTCCACTCCCATTTAAATGCAACACTTTTCCTTTTCAGGCTGTTTCAAAATAACTGCAACACCTTCTATTTTTGGTATTATTTTTGTGTAAATTGACTTAGATACCCTTACTGTTCCTACCTCTTTCTTCCAATTTACATAATCACATGGGCATAGGTGTCCCATGGCCCACTAAAAATGCTTTCCTAAGAACATGTGCATACAATGAGTATTGCAATTAAATGGGTGCGGATGAAGTATTAAAGTATGAATTATATAGATAGAATACTGGGAGTATGGGACTGTGTAACATAACTAAATAGATAAACTAATAATAAGAGAAAACTAGAAAGAACAAAAAGGAAGGTTGGTAGATTGATAAACTCATAATCAAATATGCAATTTATGTGGTGTTATCAAATATGAAAAACATATCATTTAGTTAAGTGTTGTTGCTAGCCTGAGTCAATAGTCAATATCTAATTTCACGAAAGTATCACGTTGGCAATGGCATTGTTGCCATTTGTAGGATGTAGGGAGAAGAGATTTGAGATGTTTGGGGCTTGTGATGGGCCTTGGGAAAGGACAATCACGAGGAAATGTGTAACAAAGAGTAAAAAATACAGTAAGGAAAAATATATGAGGTGTAATAAATTTTGAAATGATATAGCTAGATAAACCTGGGTATAGGTCGGCCATGTTCACGGGCTCGCCCAGCGGGCTTGGGGAAATGGTGGGCCGGGCTCGAGCCCGACCTGGAATTTCCATATGTTCTCCACTGCCCGGCCCGCGGGTTTGGTGCAATAGCGGGTCGGGCCCGAGCCTGTTAGTGGCGGTATGTGTCGTGTCGGGACTGAAATTCTCATATTTTGTCCATGGGCTTGCGGGCCGGGCTCGTGCCTCCTGCGAGCCTAGCCCGTGTTTTATGTTTTTTTGGGTTCTTAGCAGTTTTAGACTAAAAAACAAAGAAAAGGGGCGTTCGGCGTACAGGCCATATAAGCGGGCTCGTGCTTGAATAAAATTTATTGATTGTGGCAGGGCCACAATCCACGTAGCGGACAACGTGGCGGGCCGCGTGCTGGCCCGACCCATGCCCACCTCTATAGCTAGATCTACAGGTTAACCTTGTTAAGGCATCAAACTTATAAAACCTATAAAATAAAGATTACACCTACAAATTAAGTGAAACCAAGTATATCAAAATCGAATTCAAATTGCATTGACAATTACATAATTGAAAACATGGGACATATAATGGTAATATATTATTTTCAAAAAAAATGGTCACCTATAAAGGATGTTCAAATATTCAATGGTGGTGGATGAGAGAGTAAGGAAAGATGAAAGGGAGAGGAAAAAGGGGCGAGGGAATGTGAAGGAAAAATGAGTGTATAAAAAGGTGGGGGGCAAATGTTAATGACTAATGAGAACTTTTTGGTGTCTATGTGATCGATGCGAATTTGACATATATCAGACAAATTAGTACCCATATCTCTTTCGAATTTCGATTGATACTATAAAAGATATAAAATGGTTATAAAATAAGGTACCATTGGAAGGGTTTAGGACGTTTATGTACTAATTGGAAAGGTGTTTTCGTAGTTTGGTACTAATAGAGCTGCGTTAGATACCAAAGGTATTGTCGCGTACTATCGCACATATATTCGCCGAAACTTTTTCGGATCGATAGACCCCAAGAAACTAAAAGTTCCTAATGAAATCCTCTAAATTGACAAATTTTGTTCATAATAGTTAGGAATTAAGAACACCCACAATTTGGAAACTAGGATCCTCGCGCGTTTGTACTTTGATGTTTGATGACAATCAATACTTGTCTACCTAATTAGCAAGTTCTGTGTAACCTAACTTTACAATAAAGTTAGTGTATGTCCGCCTCATATTTTGTCATAAAAGGGTCGCTATTTAAATTAAATGAGTTATTTGTCAAGTTAAAGGGTAACTTTTTGATAAAGGATCACCTCTTATTTTAAAAGAGATACTTCTAATTTTTTGTTTAACTATAAGTAACCCTCTATGGCTCTATCTTATCATAAATTATGAGAATTTGTATTTCAAGATGTGATTAGGGGGTGTTACTAAATTCCCCTCTCGAGGAATTGTTTGCTAATCGCTCTCTGTCAGACATCGAGTGAACTTAAACTGAAGCTGTAAAAAAGGTACTTCTATGCTGCTGCTTCTCTGATCACTACGTCCACTGATCTTGCACTACTACATTGTGCTTCCATTATTATAGATTCTTGTTTCTCTTTAGCTAATTAGGGTTTTATAGTTTCAACTCTTTCGTCGATTGATTACAATTTACAAAACATATCCTTTCTTTCCTATTTTGTCAATTCAGCTATGACCCAGCTTAATTCAGCACTCAAATAGGCATATTAGGGTTTTATGATTTTCCAGTTTCCTGATTTTGTAGAAGTTCAGAACAATTGTAGTTGCATTTGTTTTCGATTGTATCTGTTGAAAAGTATCTTCGATTAAATGTTCAAGGGTTGCCAAAATTTGATAAAATTAGGGTTATGCTCTTGTGATTTAGAGTAACATTGAATCCATAAATGGCCTATAAGGGGAATAGAGAAGAAGAATAGTTGAATGAGAAATATATTGTTGCATTTCAGCGTTGATTAGTTATGCCACATTTTAATAACATCTGGGTTAAAGAGTGGGGGTTAAGTTTTTCTTCATTTTATTTTTTGTTACAAGTTCTTTTTATTCAACTTATAAGTTTGATGCTAGAATGGAAGTTGTGTATTCCTTTTCGTTGTGCCTTTTGATGTGTCTTGTAGAGGTGGGCACGGGCCGGCCCAACACGTGGCCCGGCCCGGTTCGGGCCCGGCCTGGCACGAGCCCGCTCAAGACCCGGTCCGTTGCCTGCTCTGTGGGCCTGCCACGGCCAAGAAATTTAATTTCAGGCCCGCACCGGCACGAGCCCGCCTATATGGTCCATGGGCCGGCCCGCGGGCCGAACGCCCCTTTTCCTTGTTTTTTAGCCTAAAACTACCAAGAATCCAAAAAAAACAACATAAAACACTGGCCAAGCCCGCAGGAGGCACGAGCCCGACCCGCGGGCCGTGGGCAAAATCTGGAAATTTCAGGCCCGGTCCGGCCTGCAATTCACAGACTCGGGCCCGGCCCACCATTTCCTCAAGCCCGCGGGCCGAGCCCATGAACAGGCCCGGCCCATGCCCAGGTCTAGCACTGTCTTGGAGAATATGATTGCTTCACTTGGTATCGTTGTCGTGAATGAGGAAATATGAACGATTGAGGAAATTACTTTTCAGAATGTCCACTAGTTAAAGTGTACTGTTATGAAAAAATATAAAGCTGTTTCCAGAACTACCATTACCGCATATCTATATATATATCTAAAATTCAAGACAAACAAATGTCATGCTGCCACATGTAGTCTCCCCTTTCCCACACAATCAAAATGAGACATTTAACAATAAAAATATATGTTTCAAGACTCGAACCCATGACCTCTCATTTGATATGCTAATGCACTAACCAACTACACTACAATGCTCATGTTGTTCTTTATGGGGGAAAAAATTATTTAAAGACAAATATTTCTATGTTTGAAGACTTCAAATGCACGTCGGTTATAATCCGGGGCGTATGGTCCGGGACAAGAACTAGTTTATCACTAAATGAGAGAGGGATATAGCGAAAAATAGAATTACGTGAGAGAGAAACTCTTGTTTGGTTTTCGGTTTAAGCTTGAGTTGGATAAGAGTTAGAGGGTTTATCAATTTGGTAGGAAAAGTAGTTGTTGTGGTTGAGGTTGAAGATAGGGAAACGAGGAAAATTGTTACTCATTGCTGCCACCTCTGATGGTTCTGTTACATTACGGTTCAAATAATCATCTCATTGTTATTGTGATTCTATGAGAGTCTTTAAAACATGGCCATTATGAGTAATTTGTTATAGCTTCGCTTACCTCTAGAATAATTTCCCTTGTTGTTAAGGTAAAATTCGAGGTGGCAGTTTTCCTCAGATTTCTTGGATAATTGATGAAGTTAATAATAGATTGGTTGTGAAATCAAAGGATCATTAGACCGAAGGGAAAAAGCTTGATGTACCCAGTAGGGTCACAGCAAAAAAATAAATTATTCTCTATATTTAGTGAGTTTATGTACCATTCTTTCTGTCAAAAGTCGATCAAGATTAATGAGGACACAGTAGAGGATGGTGTCTCAAATATAAATGATTTAATGAAAATTTAACCAGAGGGATTAGCCTAGGCCCCGATTTTTCCATCTCTTTGCTCCCTTTGACTTCTGAGCTACCAACAACTACATTTTCAGCATAAATGTGTCCAGGCTCACCTTTTTATAAGTGCTAACAAGTTCTCGTTTTTTTTTGCATTAGGAATAATTTTTGCATACTACTCAGGCTTTGTTCACTTCACCTGTAATTAACTGAACTGAAATGCTTTTTACAGATATAATTGCTTTTTAGTGATTAATCTTGTATTTACTGATTTGAACTGAGTTTTCCACTTTTCCTCACGAATACTTATTTTTTTTACTGATTCACAATTGGTTTTTGGTGATATAAACTGATTTTTATTGATTGAATTGATATTAACTTAATATTGCAGCATTTTAATTAGTTTATGTGAATTGGCCCTGAATGCATATGGCAAACAAAGACTATCTAACATAAAGATTCTAGATTCATGTTATTGCCTTTCCAAATCTGATTTTGGCGAATTTCACAAGATTTGGTTGTCCGACCAACCGTGTATCATATTGTGTAGAGGCTGTTGTGTGCTTACTCTGTCATCCTGATCTGAATTATATGAGACTTCTGGAGGGTAGTCTGACAAGTTGTGGCTCACCTATAATGTTGGATCATATCACTCGGTTTCTCTTATTCTTCCCTTTTTTTTGTGTGGCGAGGGGTGGAGTATGATGGCATGTATATATTTTTATACAAATTATAGATATAGAAGTATGCACTCCTATGTTTGATTTGTAACTGATTAGCCTATGATCCAGTGGAGGAAATTATGCAAAACAGAAGTAACATTATCTTTTTGATGTGTAGTGAACTTTTTGGAACATGAAACAGTATGATGTCATCTTACCAATTTCTGATTGGAGTTTAAGCGAGTTGATAGAGACAACATTCCTACTCATCGCTTAAGTTTTCTTATAAAAAAAGAACAAGAATTGTGAGATCAATAAGATTTGGTTTCCTGTCATTGGATATTGGAGCATCAAAGTATAACTTTTAGTTTGCTATTAGGAGAGCTTGATGAAATTTGTCAAAACATGAGGGTGCATAGTCATGATTCTTCTTTTCCCTTAATAGTTTGTTTGGATAGGGAATTTTGGAGGGAAATTGAGAGAAGGGAAAAGGAAGGATTCATTATTTCTTGTTTGGAGAAAACATGGGAGAAGGGAAGGGATGGGAAGTGAAGGGAATTGGAAGGATTCAGTTTCCTTCCCATCTTAATAAACCAAATCTTTCCAATGGAAAGATTTGTAAGGAAAATGCAAGCTCTCTCTTCCCTCCCCTTTTTCTCTCCTACCCTCCCCTACCTTTCTCTCATCATTGCTATCCAGACAGAATGTAAAGGATTGTACTCTTGTAGGCTGTTGCTATTGGCAATGTATTCCACAGTTTGATTTGCAGCTCTATACACATTTGCTGCAAGCCTGCAATTTGTTTAAATCTTACCTTTTCTGCTAGCAAGCCTTTTATATCCTTTTGCCTAATGGCTTTGTTTGCACATTTTTTTTCATCTTCATGTTCTTTCAGCTTTTGTAGGCAGTGACTGCTCACTATGCTTTTGGTCCTTACGAAGAATATGCAATTATAAAGCACAGGCTTCTCAAACGCAGGACCACGACAAGAGGTGAACCTCCATTGAAGAAGTTGCAAAAGAAATTTATTGCCGTCGCCAGTGAAGTTGAGAGGAATGCAGAAAGCTACGATGATTGTGAGAGACTCGTGAAGGCCTTTCTGCAAGAGCTTACCACTTTTGAGATTCCATTATTGAAAAGCAAAGCAGTTGTTAATGTAAATTTGAGGGAGAAGGAATATTTTAATGAGTTAAAAGATGAGGTAAATAGCCCAAATTATTCAGGTCCAGGCAGAAATTGAAGGTCTAAAGAAAGAACTTGAAGCCAGCAAGTTCAAGATAAAATACAAGGAAGAGTGCAAGGCGATATGAAAGATAATTGCTATGCACCCCCCTCGGTCTGAAACAGAGAAGACAATAGTAGGACTTGAGGAAGAGATAGCTGCCCTGGAAGCAGAAGACATAGCTCGTTCAAGACTATTGGAACTTCGCAAGAAGTTTTGTTTGCTATATTACATGTGGTAAGTCATAAATCTGCTGTAGTTTTTGTTTTTTTGACGGAAAAATCTACTGTAGTTCTTTCCTCTAGTTGGGGAAACTAACCAGTATCTCATTATCTAATCCAATTACCTGACCCGAACCTGAAGAACACCCAGATTTCATGACCCACTTGTAATCCGAACTGAAAGTGATCAAAACCGACTTGAATATTAATGACGACTAGTGATAATTTATCACAATAAACAAAATGAAAATTGACCAGTCCAAACCCAATATGAACACCCTGTTTGAGTGTTTGTTAGCTCTAGTTGTGAACTGTGACATGTAATTTTTTCCATTCACTCTCAATGAGGTATGTTAATTCTATATTATGTGGAGTTGTAATGCAGTTGATTGAAGAAGAGAACCATCTTTTTCTTTTTTTCTTGACTAATCATATATTGGTTTTGTAGGTTAATGAATTGCAGGTGACAATAGATTAGAGGATGTCCAGAGGAATCTTAGTTGAAGAATCTTGCTGAAGGGCAGAACGTTGGTCCAGATGATACAAGCGGAAATGCAAAAGCCAAGAACATTGATTATCAATTTACTGTCTTGTTACTAACAAGGGGTTATATATAAATTAATAAGGAAACTAACTATTTACCATAATTGCAGGGAGGATATTCTATTTTAGTTAATTAATTTGTTTAATAGATAAGTCTTAATCTTTACACTGGGTGCATAGGTTAGAAAAACCGAATAACGGTTTTATGAAACATTATGATCCAATGATTATTGCTTTGCAAGATGAGGAGCATAACAGTGCAAATAGCGAATGCATGCCAAGTCAATGATCTGGAAAGAAGACCATTATCGCAAGGGCCAGGCTAGAAAGAAAGCTCCTGAAGTACACCAAGTGACCAAGGCTAGAGATGGAAATGGAAGTACTCCACAAGGAAAGACGAACGCAGGGTATTTTACAGAACTAGGTGTAAATTTGACAACGCCTGATTTAGGATTCAACGATCCAAGCTTAATCACCTTAAATGACATGAAGTTAACTTATGCTTGTTATATGTAATCTGGGCGACTAAGCTCTATATTGTATGTGGGATTCATTTGTAAAAAAAAAAAAAAATACAGTTGGTCTTGTAAGAGACTGCCTACTGTTAATTTAAAGTTAGGCACGGCTCAAGTCAATATTAATAAGAAAACATACGAGCTTTCTGAATTTAGTGACTAGTTTAATCTATTTAGTGACCAGCTTAATTCATTCAATAATCACATTTTTTGATCAATTTAGTGACTAGTTTAATTCATTTAGTGACTAGATTAATCCATTCGGTAAGACTGCAGAGTTATTTTTTTTTATAGTTGTCTGTTGTAGTTCGATATTGAAAGGGAAACAAAGGAAAAGAAAAGTGACGACTAGGTTGCTGCTAAATGTCCAGGAATAGTGTTGGATGAGGGTGGAATAAAGTGGACTTCATAAAACATTTTCTTTTTCCCTTTTTCCATGTTTCTATCCTTTCATTTTTGGCCTTGAATCTTGATAGATTATTTTCACCATCTAAAAACTAATATTCCAAAATGTTTCTATCCTTTCATTTTTGGCCTAAGTATCGTGATTTTGTCATATTAAAACTATTGTCTTTTACTGTAGATGGCTATATCAATTAATTTCGCTTAAAATAAACACGATTAAATACTCCAAAAAGGAGGAAGATTAACTCTAAAACTGATAAATTTTTGATATTGAAATTAGTTAGGGTGGTGAGCTCCATTAAGGAGCTTCCAAAAATTGACGGGTAAGTCCTACCAAAGTAAGGCAGGGATCTCACTCGCCTTAAGATAAGTGTGTTCGTTTAGGTGGTGTCGGCACGACCCGTCATCACTATACGTTCATCAACGAGTCGCCACGCACCCCTGACAGGACGGGTTAAAATTTATCAATAGGCTGAAAGTTCTATTTATTAAGCTTTTCATCCTCGCCAATCTTCTGACTCTTCGATGTGGGATAGTGAATTTGTGCTTGTATTTTGCGCACCGTGAAGGTAAAAGGCACCGCAGAGCTCTATCATTAGGAAAAGAAATATTACGGCCTTGACAGTTTGACTCTTGAACAATTGTTCTTTAAAATACATCTTCGTTATCGTTTTTAGTTTTCAGTATTTTTTGAAAATTAAAAATAAAATATAAAAACAAGAAAATAAATTCTAAAATTTTATTATTGTCATTTTTCAAAATTCACATGTTTAATATCGGCATAACTAATTTTAAGCTAATATAATTTTAACTAAAAAGTTTTATAATTAATTATTTTATTAAATTATTTAAAATAACTTGTACTTTTTCTTACTAAATTGCCAAAACAAACTCACATTTGGATAATGAATAATTCATGCATTACTGTTTGTTGCATTACAAAAGCTCATGTATTTTACTTCAAGTCTTGTTTGATTTGTTTGATTTGTGGCCCCGCAATGTTTGGAGAACCAATTCCCATTTCACATTGAGAGGGTGCCTTGGAGAAGAGAATTAGTAAGATCAAGTTTTGAATATCGAATCTCTAGATCAAAAGTTGAATGTTTGATCATCATTTACAAAATTTTACATATACATTTAATGAAGTATAAAATATCTACTAAATCTAATATGAAAAAAAAAATAAATGAGTCAAGCCTCTACGAACCCAACTAAGATCCTGCCCTATCCTGCCCTCAAGAAACAAGGAAGATACCCATTATTAGGGTAGATATAGTTCTCAATTTTCTCTCTCCTTGGAGATCTAGTAGGAAATACCCCATTGTTAATACTCTTGTACATGATATGTGAAATGACATTGTATCATTTAATTAACCTATACCTATTTGAACCGCTTCAGTTAAACTTGTTTTATAGTTTTAGTTATAATTAGGGGTGTAGCATTGCGAAAGTCCCGAGCTCGTCCAGTCCGATCCAAACTTGTCGGACCTGACCGGAAATTTTTTTGGACGGACTCGGACTCAAATTTTCGAGTCCAAATATTTTCGAACCTGGATTTGGACTCACCTTCGGAGTCCAATAAGTCCTACCAAGACAAAAATATTTTTATATATAATATATATTTAATATTTATATATATATAATGTATATATATTTAATATTTATATATATAATATAAAAGATGTATGTGACTTACTTTATGGAATAGATATAATGAGCTTAATTTTTCAAATTCAATTATAAAGAAAAACGTTGTGAATCATTGAATGTAAATCGGGGGGGAAAATAATATAATAATCGAACTGGACTGGATTCGGACTCGAAAAAAATTATCGGACCTGGCTGGACTTGACTCAAAAAATATTTGGATCGGACTTGGACTCAATTTCTCGAGTCCAAAAAACTTTGGACTGAATTCAGATTTGGTAAAGTCCAATCCAGTCCAATCCATTTACACCCCTAGTTATAATTTCCACCAATCAATAGGAATAGTGAATAATTGGAATTTCTAGTTTAGAATTATTATCTTTATAATGTCAACCTTCTTTTAATTCTATTGGCACCCGTCCCAGTTTACTCCATTTTCCACCTGCTTTCCCAAAATCTTTCAAGGCCTCATAGACATGTGTATCTTAGACCAAAAAAAGGAAAAAAAAAGCCTCAAGAGGGTTGGAGATCATGAAGCAGATAGAATCATAGAAGTATTTACTAAAGCTGATAATAGAAAAAACATGCACAAAGTAAGCTAAGGAGCATATCACGTGGGCAGATCAGAGAGTTTTGACATTCACATGAATCACATATTTTACTGATCAAGCACAGCATATTATACAAGCAAAGCTGTGTGATTTATCAGCTTTTGCCTTTTCACCGTAAATATTTCTAGCTATTTGGTGATTACAGCAGGTTGGACTAGGTTTTGGTGAGTTGAAGAGGAGGGAGAGTGGAAAAAAAGGCAAATGGTGGAGATATCATCTATCGCGATCCCTCGCCGCTTTCGCTTCCATGCTCGGGCTGCATGATCTACCAATCGTTTAGCGGCCTTGCCTCGATCTAGGGTTGAAGATACAATCTCTACTGCCTCTTGATTGGAGACCACATCCCATACCTGGTGCAAAGAAAAAGTGACAGTATGTTAATAACGTTTAGATAATATGCATCAAATTATAGTAGAATAAGCTCCAAACCTCAACAGTGACAAAAGATGAACAAAATCACGCGGACAAGTAGAATTTTGTCAATAAGCAAGTAGTATTCCTACTTTACACCCACTAAGCTCATCGTTAGAAAGTTTTCTTAAAACATGTAAACATAGTTAATTCACATAGTGGAAACTTATTATACACCAACATTTGGAATGCATAAGATATACCCTGAAAGAGAAAAAAAAGGTGAAATTTCTAAATCAGGCTAATTCCGCAACAGTTCACTTTAGCCTGGTTCATCAAGAATAGATTGGTAAAGTTGTATGGTGTTAGTTAACACACACTTTCCTTCCTAAAGTACAAGAGAGTAATAAAGTTCACAACCAGCCCTCCTTAATTTAATCCCTTTGCAAGAGAGTTAAAGGGATTTAATTAGTTACATACTTGCATATTAAACATAAACCATAAGTCATTGAATACCACAGTTTGTTGATTCATTGTCATTACAAAGGTTAAAGTAAGCTAAAGGACATGTCAACAAATTAAAATAACATCTAGATCAGACGATGTAGCTTACGTGTTTAACTAATGCGCAACTTAAAGCAGTAAAGACTTTTTAAGACCAATAAGGAACCAACTATAGATATTTTTTCTTAAAATAGGGGGACAATATTCTCTGATATGCAAGTGGAATTTTTTTATAAATTCAGGAAGTACAATACATACCCCATCAGATGCCAGCACAATGAACTGGTCTTTACTGGTAATATTCCTTTGAGTCACTTCAGGCACGGATATAAGGCCAAAATCCTTGATGCAATAATCCCCAAAAGCTCTAGACATTGCTAGCCCAGGGAGCTCCTCATCAGGTAGCCACACCCTATGCACCCCTGGTTCATCTTGTAAACAGAAAACTCGCCCATTACACTGTGTTATTCGCTCAGCTTCCTCTGTTACACAAAAAACAGAATATTAGAATCCACAAAAGTTCTAGCAGAATTATGTGATCTAATTTTCCACATTTGTGGTTAAAAACTTAATAATAGCCACTTCCAAGTACACTTCGGCAGGAGGTCAGAGAAAATCGTGAAACTCACGAGGCAAACCGGGTTTGAAATCGAGAGTGAGCTGCACCGCTTCCAAGTCACCGTCATCCGATGTAGTAGCCAATACAGCACGAGAGTCACCGACATTAGCGATGATAATTTTCTCCCCCTGAAAATAAGAAACATGTGGATAACTAAATTTAGTACAGATCCATTTGATCAACAAGGTTCGTAATTCGGCCAATTACAGTATATCATTTCATTAACAAGATTCTTCCTTCCCGTCAAAAAAAAAAGATTCTTCCTTGATACAGATTAATTAGACTAGGATAGCAGCATCCTAGACCATCTTTTGGTTTAGTATTACCTAATTCACCAAACAAAAATGGGTACAGAATGCAATTTCGCTACCTTTTGTTATATTAGCCTGTAAGTATAACACTTGCATAGTTGTATGTACCAATTCGCCTTATCCGGATCGCAATTCTTGGGGAGTCAAGTGAATTAGGTAACACTTTTTGGCTACTAGCCTTAACGAATACAATATGACATAGGAAACTTTACTAAAGTTGCAATCAAAGTGAGTAAGCATCTAAGCATGTTCACGGGTTAGTAAATCAAAAGATTAAGTGGAAGTCACCAGCTTAAGCAACTTGCTATTAAACTGATCACCGTGTTCAACTTTGGTCGTAGAGTCTTGACAAAAGAGAATGTACTTGACAGGTATCCACTCCAACACTTATTCTGCTTGTCAGTCCATAGCACTTCCATAGGTCATCATCATAAAATAAGAAACCTATGACAAAATGAACTAATAGTTTGTCCTCTTCTGGTCACATATATGTATAATTTAAGAATCATCAAGATTAATAAGTCATTAGTGGAAAAAGTACATAATTTGCCTCAGATTCCGCATGCTACAAAAAGGCTGGTAAAGCCTAATCTCCTAAAATCTACAAAATATGATGGGCATCATTAGTCAATCTACTAATCACGCATTCAGAATCCCACAACGCCATCCTTTGCAAATGGCCTTAAAATACAATGCTTTGTGATATATATTTAAAAGTAGAATAACCTTAAAGTTATATGTATGTAAACTTAATCAATCAGACAATATTCTATCAGTATATACTGAAAGCGAGATCCACAATAGGTAAAATTTTGAGGCCGAGAAAGATTTGGGCCACAAATTAATGTTTTGTCTTAAACATAATATCTCTTCATCATACTTAGGAGTCTTTAGCTTCAAAGCAGGACCCTCCACTATTTCCCTCCATAGCTTTTTGCAAATGCAGGGACATGGTTTGGGAAGCAACAATCTCAGGCAATGAAAAAGATAGGACCACCCACATTCTCTCCTTGCACAAGTGCAGGACCACCACGAAACAAAGACCTCGGAACTCATGAGTCATAAGCGCAAACATGCAAAAAGATTAAAACATGAAAGGTTGAGCTATATGCATTAGGTTACATCCGATAACAAGAGACCACCACTGGCGCATAACGTGTAGGTTGCAACTTTAGTGAGAATCAAACCCTTACTACCCGGGGATTCGAGTGGCTCACTAACTTATCCACATTCGGATCTCACGAGTCACAATTAAGCTACATGTAAACCTTAATATCCACTTTTTTAAGCGTCCTTATCAATACTAGACACATAATTTGCATGCTTTAGGAAACAACTTTAGGCAGAAAAAAAGATCAACTTTCAAAATAATGCAATCTGATTTTGATTTCCACTATGAAATTCCCAACTTAATAGCAATCATATAGTCCCAACTCTCAAACTCTCAAACTCTCAACCATAAAATGGAATTTAGTACCTGTCTCACGATTGAGAGGGCAGTCGTTCCACTATAAAATGCATCAATCTTTCTGTGCTGCTCAAGTTCTTGATCAATAGTAGCACACGTCTTCAAGTAGGAACGCTTCCATATATTAAACCAATCCACCTTCTTATCTAACTCTAGGTCAAAATCCGGGTCAAGCACCATTTCAGCAAGAGACTCTTGCCAATTGCATAACAACGATGGTGGCATCGATTCCCTAACTGTCTTTGCCACAAAATGACCCCAAGGACCATGCCCATCAAAAATGCCACAAAATAGCATATCAGGTTGACATCCAAATTCCTGACATGGACATAAACCAAACTTCAGTTATTTTTGGTCTGTAAGATTGAATAATAGTTGATTTCTAATAATATTCTCCAGTTCATATCTTCACAACAGAGAGAATATACAAACCCATCTAATATTAAAAAAATTATTCTATACAACAACAAACATATATCATTCAATTATGAGATTTACACCAGTAATCATTTGAGTGAACAGAAAAATGATTATAATAACTTCAAATCTACAATAATACAATAAGTTAGCAAGTATTATTCTTCCTCTATTACACCTAGAAAAAAAAAAGGAAATATATGATATGATAAGTGATGCATACCTCCCAAACCATGCAACAATCTTGATTAACACCTTTCTGGCCCCTTCTTGTAAAAACCGAGGCGAAATTTTTGGACCCATTAACATTAACAATGCCAGAAGACCTTAATATCAGATCACTCTTCTTAGCATCCTTTGCCATGGTTTCTGCAGCTTCCTTTCCTACATCTCCATTACTTGAATTCTTTAGTTTTTTGATTGAAAAAGATCTTGCTAACCCATTAAACATTGATGACCAATGACCCATTTTCTCCTCCTGCAATCATCAGTAACAACACCCACCAATGGAAATTTAGTTTATTGCCATTTATAACACACACAAAATAAAATAAAAGACAAATGACTCTCAAGCAAAGAACAATGAATTTTGGATATTCAAACTTGAACTGAATGTTTTGGAACAGATGTGATCTGACCTAGAAAGTTAAGAATCACTGCACAAACAATTTATAACATAATGGGCTTGTTTTATTTGGTTATTGAATCAAGATTAATCTAGAATGGAGTAAAGTAGCAATAATTATATATCCAGAAGAAGTTAAAGAACATTGAAGCTTACATGGAATTCCAATACTTGCCAAAAAAATCACTACAGCCACATAAGAGAATTAAAAACATTTTAAAAAAATTCTAAATCATTACAAATGATGATCAAAGAAGGTTTCAACTCTTTTTCCTCAACTCCATTTTCTGATATTGGGAATTTATATGAAATTAAAACTATATCTTAAACAATATGCTCCCAAAAACTCTTGACTTTATATTAAAAATTAATACTTTGAACAAAGAGGAAGAATAAAAGTTTTGATCAAACAAGCTCCATCTTTTCTATAAACAAATAAACAAACAAACTCCCAGATAGCAACAGGGCCCCATTTAATCCATCTTCCATTCTTTCTAAAAACATAACCTCAAATCCTTCATTAAAGCCAAAGAAAAGACAGCAACTTTCTCCAAAAAAAATGGAAATTCAAATATAACCCATTTCACAAAATCAAACAACAATAAAAACCCATAATTCTTAACTATACTAAGAATAGAAAAATTCTACAAAGAAAGCAACAAAAAGAGGGAGTTATAATATGATATAAATAGTAACTTTCATTGACAGTAAAAATTTATAAACCTTTTTCTCCCCTGAATTTCCCTTCTTCCAGATTCCAACGGTCACTGAATAGAGAGAAAGTAAAGATCAGAGAGTAGGAAGTTGATGCAGGTCTGCAGGAGATAAAAAAGTGAAAAATCAACCTGAAATTTGAAGAGAAATAAATGTGAAGAGAGGATATTTCCAGAAAATGAAGGAAGAAATGGGTCACAAGAGTCCATATCTTTCTTCCTTTGTGTTTATATTTCTGGATGTTTTTATTGAGGAAGAGAGAGAGAGAACAAAAGGACGAAATGTATAACATTTACATAAAGATACAAGTATGCAACTGAGAAGTGTACGTGTACTCTTGTTCTTACTCTAAAAATTTTCTACCCAAAAGTCATGAAAAAGTTGTACTTTCTCCGTTCCAAAATAAGTGAAACACTTCTCTCATTTATGTGAGAGCTTTTTGAGACAAGTGTTTCACTTATTGGAACGGAAGAAGTACTTAATTTGAACGTTGTTAGGGATGTTAATTACTACAATTATTGGGTGGATGTCGTTAATTGCAATACATCATACCTTTATGTTAACGACTTTGCAGGTTTAGTAAGTAGGTTACTAATTTGAGGTGATTAGGTGATGGTGGGACAGTAAAAAAAAATGTTGACAAAAGGTAGAATATGTGGACTTTGTCACTTTGTCATATGTAGGCATGTAGCCACAAGGCTTTGTAATAGTCACCACTGACCACACAGATTTTTTTCACTTTATTCTACAAAATTTATTGTTGCATATTTTTCATTGTAGTTGTTTTTTATATTTCATCCGTTCCGAATTAAATGCAACAAATCCACTTTAACGCATGCTGATGTATTATTTTAATCATAAATATCTATAATTACATATAAGTAAAAATTATAAAAATTACATTTTACGAAAGTACGTCACGAGACGAATTTAACAAGATCTCACTTGACTACGTTTTTCATTATGTATAAATCACAAATCTTAGTCAAAGTGAAAAGTGTGAATAGTGAAAAAGTGGATTTGTTGCATTTAATTCGGGACGGAGGAAGTATAAATAATTTTTAATATATATAATAATTATTATTAGGAAAGATAATTGGTCCGAAGACCAATTTCTAGCTTGCAGGGCACACCACCTCAGAGACTGGGTACAATGTTAAACAGCTCAAAAGACAACAGACCTGAAAGCCCACTTCCACCACAAGATTAATCCCCAACATATTGTTGGGATGAGGATTCGAACCCCCAAGCGACCCCGAACTCTGGCCGTACTCTTCATTAAGCCTACCGCCTCTCTTAAATTTTTTTTTTGAAGGACCCTCAAATTTTTTTTAATATAAGTATAAGATAAGGTAATTAGGATCCCCTTCTTGAGAAAAGAAAATTGCCAAAATAAAATAATTCACAAATCGCGGGTCCAATTACATTATCTAGAATCAAAGAAGAAGACAGTAAGTGATTATGATTTTCAACCTAATCAGCCGCACTGTTGGCTTTTTATAAATACTATGTTCTAGGTAAACTTCGCGAAAATTGAGTCCTACAAATATTCCAGTTCTTGCAATATTTAGAAGAATTTGCCTTCATCAATATTTTACATGTTATCACATTTGTCATATATATCGTGAAAACAATCACGTTGCTGATCGGGTAGCTAACTGAAGTCATTTAGTTTTATCTACTACGAAAAATCTCTCAACTTTTTTTCCATATGAATCTAAAGAATGATAAAAGATGTAAATCGAAAATTTGAAAAAACAAGCGAAAATGTTTTTTAAAGTGGAGAGAGTACTTTCTAGTTCATAATATGTTGCATACTATCTTTCTTAATTACAATTTCTAGATACTTAGTTCACCCTTATTATTAATTCGTATCTTGGAGTTTTGTAAAAATTATTGATAGAATCATCTATACCTAGTATTTAGAACCAGTTACCCTCGTGTACATATATCCTCTTATTCTTATCACAAGTTCTCTTGTATTCCTTTTCTCTTTTTCCTAGAATAAAGGGGAAAAATCAGGTTTTAAAGCAATGAACTCCCTTCTTCCTGTTCATAAACATTGGACATGGCTCATATTAAAGAGCTTTTTTTTTTTTCTATGTAGCTTTGGTTAGAATTAGATCGATATAAATAAAAACCAGTAAGGGTCCGTTCTGTTCAACTTATTTTAACTTATATAAGATTTTATAAGATCAGATAAGATCAGATAAGATAAGATCAGATAAGATAAGATAAAATAAGATAAATAAGATGTTAGACACACACAATAAACTATCTTATAAGATAAAAGATAAGATAAGATAAGAGAAGACAAAATAAGTTGAACAGAACAGACCCTAAGTTGCTTGTAAGAATAAAATTCAACAAATATGGCAAATTGACTTAATTGGTACTCCTATACTTCTGTGTTTTACATAACTTCAAAGATTGCATAGCCTATTATTAGTGGATATGTTATTGTACAACTCATATATCATGATTAATTAAGGGTTAATTAATTATCTCTTAAATAAGTTTAGGATGTGATCAAGCAATGTTGTTATCATAACTAATAGAAGTATCCTGTCAAAAAAAAATAGTAGTTTTTAGTAGTAGTATTAAAGCGTACATCACTACAGAACATATTCCATTTCAGGTATCACTATCATTGTAACAACATATTTAATGTAAATCCTCTCCTCAATAGAGATAATATCGCCATCAACACTTTTTTTTTGATGGGGGACGAAACCTAATGGCACTTCAAATGGATCACCTCAATATTCAATAACAACTTGGAGGATATTTTTAGGTGTAAGTACCTTATTATTTGTATGTAAACTACAGGTACTTATTTAAGATCGATCTTATCATAATACTTCTTATTGTTCGATGGATGGATTTTCAAGAGAATTATTTATGTTAATAATGAAGAATATAATGATTTGTTATATATACTGATATTATTGGAGGGACGACAAAATCATATGTTGCACAACCTGGAGATATTTTGGGTGGAAGGTCATCTTATTATTTGTAACGATCACATGAATTCATATTATGAGTTAAATATTAGTATCATTACATTTTGTTATCAATTATTAATTTGGTATATTGGTTCATTACTTGAGGGGTAATATATATTATTTGTAAGACGATATAAGGGGATCTATATATTAAATTGTTACTTCCTCTAATTTATACTAGTTCAAATAGTTCTAGGAGACAAGTTGTTAAGTGAATATAATTGTTATGTTATAAATAAGTTGTGATAGGAATTAGGGTTTAGGAAGGTATTTTTATTAATGATAGAGAATGTGGGTTATTTTTTTGATTAAAAAAGGCGGAGTGTGGTGGGTTGAAGGAGTTAGTTTGAACAATTATCTTGGCTCATAGTTTTAGCTGATACATTGTGGAGTGGTTATCAATTGTTTTTATTATTTTTAAGAAGTTATATGTGATAAGAATTAGTAGGATATTTTTTTTGAAACATACCGAAAGTGGATTATTTTTTGATGTAATATAAAAGATTGTGGTGGGTCGGAAGGAGGGTGTAAAGGTATAAAAGTATCAATATGATCACCATTCACAAGATAGAAGTGTTCAAACCATTATAGAACGAGTGAGAAAAAGAAAAACTTCGAGCTAATATGGATGGAAAAAGTATAAACTTACTCAATTATTACTTATATAGGGGATTTGCATACTTTTAGTAATCACAGATTCGTAATGGAAAATCATTGTGCTTTTTTCGTGCCCATTCTAGTGAAAAGATGGGATGTACGTACCATTATGAGGTATGCAAACTTCCTAATAGAGCAAGGACACCTACAATTCAATTATCACAGACCGACAATTGCTCTAGTCTTAGAACACCTACCTTACATCGAAGCCTACCATGGATTATACTCCAAATATTATAATTGACCTCCGCTATCTTTGAACAAATCCCCTCTTGATAATGGTCCTCCAAGTTGGCCTGGCTTTCCATCCAACAAATTTGTTACATTATAATATTTGGAGTATAATCCATGGTAGGATTCGATGTAAGGTAGTTGTTATAAGACTAGAGCAATTGTTGGTCTGTGATAATTGAATTGCAGGTGTCCTTGCTCTATTAGAAAACTTGCATACCTCATAATGGTACGCACATAACTACTCACAATATCATCCCATCTTTTCACTGGAATGGGCACGAAAAAAAGCACTATGATTTTCCATAACGAATGTGTGGTAAAAGAATTACTAAAAGTAAGTACCACCCAAAATGTCATACAGACAATTAAACCTCACTCCTTTTGAAAATTTAAAAATATTTTCGTATTAAATAGACAAAATGTCACACATTATTCATAAATTACAATAATACAAGTGTGAATAATTAAGGACTTCCAAAAAAAATCAATTTATTTGTATTTTCAATATATATATATATATATATATATATATATATATATATATATATATATATATATATATATATATATATATATATATATATATATATATATATATATATTAGTTTTTATTCTGAATACTAGGTTTTTTCGTGCATGAAAAAAATTAATCTAGGGAGTTCCCTGAAAGAGAGGTGCGGCACAAAAGGCCAACTTAAGTACCAAGTCTTTCCTAGCCTGAACTTTCCTCAGATTAATTATTCCACACACTTATTCTTTTATTCAAAGTATAAATTATACTTGAAAATATAACTTTTTAGGGAGAATAGGAAAAAAAAATATACACATAAATGTGAAACTCTAGCTTAGCAAAGCAAGCCACTGCTATTACACAAACTAGTGTAGCTACGTCAAGCAGCACAAGAAAACATGATCAAGTGTAATTCAATAGTTTTGATTGATCGAAATAAAATATTAACTTTAGCCTTAGTGATAAGTTCATATAGTAAGTCCACGTTAAGCGTAGTGATTAAAATTAATACTATTAACAATGATAAATGGATGGGAACTTAACATGCGTGTAACACAAAAATTACCCACTAAAACATCTATACAAATATATTAAAAGGCGTGCTTAACAACGTCTATGCGCCACGTGGCACCCTTCTCCTGCCACCAGAATTTTGCCACGTGTCTATTAACCAACAAAGTCAAGTGGTCATTATTTAAAAAATAAATATGATGAAGCCTAGGCTCGAACCCCTGACCTTATGTAAGGATTTTCAAAGAATCACCATCTGATCTAATGTCTTTTAGTGATCCATGTTTCCACAAAATTATAGATATGTGTTGTTATAAGTTAATGTTATTAAACATAGCCCTTGCATCCTTAAAGATAAATAAATTCGCATGTTCATTAATATTAATTATGTATGCATGATACCATTTGAAGAGCAGTGTTGACTTATATTTACAATAATACTATGAACGAAATTTGATTATAAGTCTGTATTAAATATGAGCCTAGGCCACATCCATCATATGGAGGGAGAGTCTACTTCACAAGACTAAGGAGTTTCCATCTTCAAACCATATGACAATAAGGGAGTAACCCTTTAGCCTTATAAAGTGAACTTCTCTATCTTCGTTATCAATGTGCAAAACTTACATCTATACTAGAGTAATATATTAAAAAGCGTTCCTAAGAATGTATATGTGCCACGTTCACCATCCCTCATTCAGTAACATTCTATCCACGTCTTAAAAAAGAAGCATTGTTAACGTGAACATTCGAACCCACGACCTCAAGTATGAAAGAAAGAGATCCAACCATCACTCCACCATACTATTATTGCTTATTTAATCAAAATTAATGATGATATATGAAAAGAAAACTTTTGAAATCCATATAATGAATGACATTACTTTTTTAAATAAGTATGAGATGACTTATTTAACTACTACTAAATTGTAGCACAGAGAAACCCCGGGGCATCGCTCGGGCCTAAACACTAGTGTATATATCTAAATCAATGCTGAACTTGACATTAAAATACTAACATGATTCTATGACGTTAATAAATCTTCAAAAAGATTATATAAAATTCATAAAGTTCATACTAAAACTCATAAAAACATGATTCCAAATCCAAAATAATAACCCTAGAAACATGATATTAAATATGTCAAACAATAATTAAAATCTAGAAGAGAAAGGGTTGGCCAAGAGAGAGATTTTAAACTTGAGAAAAGAGATGTATTTCTCAAATTTGGTGTGAACAATATGAGGGGTGGAGGCCCCTATTTATACTAGTTGGATAGGTAGAGTCGTAGTAGGTAGAGTCGTAGTAGGACGAGAAAAATAAAAGATGGGTTTAAGGAAAAAGATAAACCAATCTAACTAAAATCTAACTAATATTTATGGTCATCCAACTAAGATTAGGGAAAGATATAATTATCCCATAAAATGCATAATTCTAGAATGTTAACATGTTAACCTAATAAGATAACAAATTACTCTAACCTTGTTTAACAAACCTCTGCCGTGACATGCAGCAAAATCGTTTCCAATTTTTTTTTTCAAAAGATAACAAATTACTCTAACCTTGTTAAACAAACCTCTGCCGTGACATGCAGCAAATCGTTTCCAACATGTTTTTTTTTAAAAAAATCTCTTTGGATTTTCTTAAAACAAAATTATTTTGACTAAAAGTCAGTAAACTTAGGCCCAAAATTCATCTGGGCTCGAATTTATTTAAAATACTCATAATCTTTTATAAAAGCCTATTTTAAAAGCATTTCTAATAAATAACAAGTCTTTTTAGTATATGTAACCTTTTTAAAATTATATATAATAACTTACTAAAAATACGGAGTATTACATTTAGTGAGTATTTTACCAGTGGGTAAATCCACTACAAAAATAAGAGCATGTAATACTTCGTATTTTTTGTACGTTATTAATTATAATTTTTAAAAGAATTTTAATTATTAAAGAGGTTTATTATTAATTATAAAGGTTTTAAATAGGCTTTTATGATATATTATGGGGTTTTCAAATAAATTCTAGCCCAAATTATATATTGGGCCTAAGTTTACAAATTATAATCCAAGTAGTTAGTTTACTAGTTGAAGATATTTCTTAAAAGAAAATCATAAAAGATTTACAAAAAAAAAGGAAAAAGATTTAAAGAAATTTCAAAAAAAAGAAAAAAAAAAGAAAAAAAGAAAAAAAAATCGTGGCATGCACCTAAGCTCACGCCAGCATTGTGCTGGAGAAAATTTGTTTATCAAGTTGCTTTATTTATCTTTTGAGTATCTTTAAATAAATTTTAGCTTCTAGAATTATTTTTGGGGATAATTTATATTATATCTTTTCCTAAATTTAGTTGGATGACCATAAAAATTAGTTAGATCTTAGCTAACTTTGTTTATCTTTTCCCTTACATTCATCTTTTAGTTTCCCAGTCCAAGACGACTTACTTGTCAACTAGTATAAATAGGGGTCTCCACCCATCATATTCTTCACACCAAATTTGAGGAATACATCTCTTTTCTCAAGTTTAAACTCTCTCTCCCTCTTAGCCTACCTTATCTCTCTTCTAACTCCCTAGTAATTATTGATTTTCAAGGTGCGTGTATATGTAGATAATTAAATATTGTTCTGCATGCGTAGTATCATGTTTCTAGGGTGTTATTTTGAATTAAAAATACATGTCTTATGAGTTCATTATTAACCTTATGAGTTTAGTGTGATCATGTTAAAAATTTTACGAATGTTTTATGAACTTAAACTAAATCAGTAAATTCATGCTAACTATGTGATGTTTGACCCAAGAGAATTTACGACTTAGTCGAAGATAAATTATGGCTTCCTTATTATTTGCGCATGAGTAGCACCGCCATTTACATTGTATTATGAGAATAGTCTTCCATAGTTCTCATTACTTTGGTGATCAAACTCACCACTAGATGCTTTGACTTTACATAATCGCATGTTCACTTCTGCCCAAGGGTTTTTAAGCTTTTTATGACTATGTCATGATCAAGTTATATATTATACATACATAAGGCCGAAGTTATTCTTTTAGAATTATTATTCTATTTCCAAAGGAATTTTATTAGTTACATGATCTTTCATGATCGCAATTATAAAGAGGTAACGGCTTGTTATTTATTAGCAAGAACGGTAGCTATTATATTTTACCCATGTACTTTTTGTATAAGTCATGTGGACAAGGTAGTTCCTCGTAATAGGCTCGTAAGGAATCTAAT
This sequence comes from Beta corolliflora, assembly GCA_947648045.1. Taxonomy (NCBI): domain Eukaryota; kingdom Viridiplantae; phylum Streptophyta; class Magnoliopsida; order Caryophyllales; family Amaranthaceae; genus Beta; species Beta corolliflora. The sequence continues at coordinate 3,103,882 of CANSZD010000757.1, read as the reverse complement.
ACTAAACTGTGCGCACACTTTTGGAAGGAAGGACCTAGGCAAGGAAAAATGATTTTTATCAAGGTTATATACTTTATATTATACAAGTATTATCAAGTATCCAGAAAGGTTTTTCAAAATTAAATATTTCTAATGTTAAATTAAATAAAGTGTTTAATATTCCGCATATACTTGTACTCAGTATTTTTACTGACATGCGTTTTGTTTGTTTTGTTTTATGGCTTTGTCCCTGTGATGACCCTATTTGGCGCGGAGAATTTACGAGGTTGATATGATGCATACTTTATATGGGGGAGCTAGTGAGGAATCATAATTAGTCAAGGAGTTGTTATTTTATTTTTCTTGTTATATAGTTGTACAATAAAGTTTATATTAATAAAGATGAGTTATTTAAGTTATTTCCGCTGCATTAGTTTCAAGTTCAGTTAGTTTTTAGTATTAAAGCCTTTAACGTTATCACGTGGCGGTAATACTCTCAAGTTTCTCAAGTTTTATATTAAAATATCTTTTTAGAAAGAGAGAAATTTGGGGTGTTACAGAGCATTACAAAAACAAACTTTGGCCCCAATTTCTAAACTGTTAATAGAAGTAACTTTTGTATCATATAATTTGTTGCCTTAATAAAAGTGAAATATTTTACTTTATATTTCCATTAAATGATGGCAACAAATTTTTATTTGTTGTTATAGCCTATAGGAAACCATTAGTCTTACTATTTATTGCTACATGACATCATATTTTGATTTGTTGCCATTTAATAACAAACTAGATAACACATGTCTGATTTGTTGACATTGGAAAAAAGTTTTGGTATTATTATTTGTTGCTAAAATAACATAAGATTTTTTTGGGAGCGTCCCACACTGGAGAAATTGGAGAGAATATACCACCTTATAAGTTAGAGTTTTTTTCTATTACATATCTTAACTGGTTTTAGTATGTAACATCTTTTGTGCCTTGTAAGTGGACCGAAGTCTCCCCTAAATCTTATAGGCCAAATTAATAATTTGTTGCTAATTTTAGCAATTAATATCAATAATTCATTGCCATTTGTAGCAACAATCATTAATTGATAATTTGTTGCTAGAGTCGGTAATACATGCACCAAACATAACAACGACAATTTTTAATGGACGCAAGATGGCAACGAAATTATTTTGAATTTAGTAGCTAAAATCATATGGCAACAAGCCTTTTAGTAACTACTATATTTCGTTTCCAATATGAATTGCCTACACTACAAAATTCTTGTGAATAACAACAAATAGAGAGTGAAAAAGTAGCTAGCTAGGGGTCCCTATAACAACAAAATTTTATACTAGCTAGATAGGGATAACTATATCAGCCAAATTTAGTATATGTTTTTTTAATATATGTATAAGGACTTGCTAGGTTATCCCTATATCAGGGAGCATGACTAGCGAAATTAAAGATACTCCATCTAACTCCTGATGAAAGTCGAACCCCGACCCTTGATTCTCGATTAGATATTTGTTGTTTGCCTTGTACTTCCTCTATTTTTTTTAAAAGTTGCAACCTTTTGACTTTTAAGTTTGCCAATATAAAACTTTGACCATTAATATATCAAATCATTTATATGAGAAATTATAAAACATTGAGATCTTGTAAAATATATATTGACATAAATCAAACAATATCTTACATGCTAAAGTCCATATTATTAGTATATGAGTTACAATTTCGATCAAAGATAATAAGTGTAAAAGTCAAAATATTGTAACTATTAGAAAATGAGGGAGTATTTCAATGAGATATTTAAGCTCCATGGTATAACTAACCTTGTCTAAAATCATAAACATGTGGCTGACTTTTTTTGGCCAGCAAAATCAAACTAATCCCAGAAAGAAAAGAAAAGAAAAAAAAAAGAGTTGGTAAGGAATCTTAATTTATCATTATTTCGTGTGGTCCTTTTGTAATTATTTTTACAATGTAATGTTTAATGTAAAATATCCACCAGACACTTGGCTAATTAGCAGCAACCCATTTCTCAGCCAACAAAATAAACCTCAGTCAAATTAAAATTTTCTTCTTCTCTTTTTCCAGGAAGATCATTAAACTTGTTTATATAATCTTGTTTATCAGTTTGTCTTAACTTTTTTTTATAGATATCGACAGATAAATATATTATAAATTATGGATATTGAAGTGATTAATTAATACTATAATTATATGAATATGAACCTCGCTAACCATTAATGATCATTGCTTCATGGTGATAAACTGATAAATATTATTGTAATAATTCTGACTAATTATCGATAGGGACAATCGATTTTCTTGGGACCATAATTATGTTAACATGGAGTATCATGTGTAAGATTATATGCCAAATTAAAGATCCCATCTCTAGTTTTAGTGGCAAACTGAAGATCTCGGGTCCAAGAAAAATAAATAAATTTCCGCACCTCAGAAATTCAAAATGATAAAATTTGTTAATTTCTCATATCAAATTGACACCAACATTAAAAATTATTAGAGTATCAATGATTTTATGAAAATCAGTCGATTGACGTGTTTGATTTGATATGTGAGATATCATTATATCAAAGTAAGCATATACTAATCGTTTTCTCCTAAAACATTCATCTTCAATCAATTCAAATTTCAGCCGACGTTCATATAAGTTAAGCTAACACTGTAGCCACATAGCTTCATCCGGACATCAATCTTTTTGGTTGACAATAAATTTTCTTATTTCCTAGGGCTCGTCCGGTATTATTGTGGTTTTCAGTTTTTTTGGCTTTAAAAGTCATATGATATGTCTATAATGGATAAAAAATAGTCAAACTTATTAGAAACATGATGATTTTAAAAACTGACAACTAAAAATGAAAACCACTTTTTCAGGTTTCCTGTTTTTTATTTTTAGTTTTCAAAAAAACTGAAAACTAAAAACAAAAAACGATAACAAACAAGCCCTAAATTTGAGATAGGTTAGGCTACAGTTTAGAGAAAAGATCCCTTTCGTAGCTTGTAGTGGCAGATCTTGGGCCAAAAAGAGATTGAATTCATTACTTCTGCCTAATACCCCATATCTATAACAAAGATATTAAGAGTTATTGTGTGATCTCACTCATACATTCCTATACGTCAAAATATGCCAAAGTGATATAATCGTCAACTTAACGGGATCTCAACTAGTTAGACAACTAATTAGCCTAATAGGAACGATATATCCTTACTATTAAAAGCCGGTACTGAGAAATTGTGGCTACAATTCGATAGGTAGTACCGTAGTAGACGGAGTACAATACCAAGTAACATTGTTATAATATTATCGTTGTTTTTTTAGGGGTAATATTATCGTTGTTTCATCCTTGATTAATTGCCTAATTGTTAGACAACAAATCAAATTCATATGAAAATATGAGATTTATATCTAAATTTTTTTTTATCATTTCTAGATTCTCTACTACAGATTACATATATATTTCCTCTGTTTGATCTTTTTAAAGTGTAACACTTTGACTTTTTCACTATTCACACACATCATTTTGACCGTATTTTTTACTAATATATACAAACAAATATGATCATATAAAATGTTGCTGGATTTGTTTCAATGAATATTTTCATAATATCATTTTTTTTATAACTTTTACAAATACATAATTAGAGATATTAATGGTCAAAATTGTGGGTAGACAAGCGTGAAAGTCAAACTGATGCACTTATTTAGAAACGGAGGTTAGTATATAATAACACAAATTATTGTATGAGAAGGGTGTACAATAATTTATTGTACAACGAGGCCAGGCCAGGGTAACTTGTGTTGAATATTAGATTAAGCAAACCAACTAATTACTTGTAATCACCACTAAGCAACAATCAATGGAAAGTAATGAAACTAAGAACAAATAGGAAAGCAATGAAAAGCACACCGATTAACGTGGGAAAACCCGAGCACCGGGAGAAAAAACTCACCAAGCAAGCACCTTTGATTAATGAAGAAAATGGATGAACAATACAAGCATTAATGGATGATTTAATGCTATTTTCTCTCTCCTCTTTCACTAAACCCTAGGTTGATCTCTCTTTGTGTGAATGATAACCTAAAACATGAAAGAAGGGGGTTTATATACTAATAGGGGGTTAATACAAATCAAGGGTCGAGATTAAAGCTTGGAAACGCAAAAAATCCCGACAGATCTGAGTTGCCCGGGCGAGCTCGAAGAAACGCCCGCCCGGGCCCAAGACCAGCCCGCCCGGGTCCACACGCCCACCCGGGCCCACACGCCCGCCCGGACCGAAATGAAGCCCGCCCGGTGCAGGGTATTCCTCGCCATTCTGCCTCGAAGGCAGTAGGTGCTTCAGTCCTAGAGCCCGCCCGAGCTGGGAATAGCCCGCCCGAGCCCAAGCTGGCCCGCCCGGGCAGCTGGGTCGAGGGGGGTTTTGGGCTTCCCTTGCTCGCGTGCTGCTGGGCCTGACCTTGCTCCCTTGCTTTGAGCCCTTGAAACCCTCCATGGTTGAGTTGTTTGCACAAACTCCACAAAGTAAGCCCAACAACTTGTTGCCCTAATAAGTGAGCCATTTAATTAAGGTAAACAATTATCTGTCAAACGTAAGTAGCTATTTGTCTTAAATGGGTCAATTTTACTTATATAGAAGTGACCTATTTAAAGTTAAATATTACCCTTTGTTGTAAAGTGACATTTCTTGACTTAAAAAATGATCCATATTGACTTAAAAATGACGCATTTTAGGTTAAAGTGAATTGGTTTAACAATAGATTTATTGTAAACTCGGTGCACCGTGCACAAAATACTAATTGATATTACCCAAATAATTAATATAACATTACATATTTCAGGCTGAACATATGATGTGTAGTGAATAATTATTAACTAACAAAAAAAGTTATATTTTCTTCCCTAAAAAATTATTTTTTCGCAAACATAATGACCAAATTTTCGCATTTACTTCTTTGAAAGCTAAACAAATATTGGTTTTAATTTATCTTGGTTGTAATTAAAAGAACAAGTCAATAGGAGTAATAGTAGGTAATTAAAGAGTGTTTTCTCGCCCATACTCTCATCATATATTGGTGGATGGTCAAGCTATAAACCCGGACGTGTGACATACTCTACAGTCTACAATCATTGGTGGGAAGAACCAAGAAGATGATATAATCTTCATTTGTTTAAAATAATTATGCTTCAGTGAATGTGGAAAATGTGGCAGGATTCACTTTAGAGTTTAGATGAAGCCGACAGCTAGGTGTGACCGTGATGAGTCGTGACAAGGATGGAAATTGGGAGGTCGGTTGTGAAGCTGCCCTAACAAAAAAATAGAATGTGTAGTCAATGTAGATTAATTATGGTTCCTTTAATTTGTGATTTTTAGTTTGGTCAAAGCAACGGTAGGAATTGAATCTTTTAAGCATTCGATCGAATTAGAGGGAGGAAACTTAATTACATTTTGGTGGCAATTCATTTTTATTCTGATTAATATTTCAGACATACTATATTATATGCGTTCCATTTTCCATTTTCCATTTTCCATTTTCCATTTTCTAGACGGTAATAAATAATACTAATCGTAATGAATTTATACGTATTTTTTATGAAAAGTTATTTGGGTTGTGATTAAGTTGTCCGTCCCCGACACTTTTAAATCTCGTGAACTTGCAATATTGATTTCTCAAATTTTTTCTAACATGATTAATGAGTCTTACTACTCCTCACAGAAGAGTGTCTCCAAATTAGCCTAATACTAACCCTGTTTATAGAGGAACCATAATTATATTCTACAAAAATTAGGAGACATATGTTATATGTAATAATTAGAAAAGTACTCTCTAAAACACTCTCTGCCCTCTCTCCTCAAAAACTACCCTAAAAAACCCTAACCCTAGGAACTCGCCGGAGTTCCAGCGCCGCGTAGGTCTCCGGCGAGTTCCTCTTATTTTTTCATAGCTTTCTCTCGTGTTTTCTTCCCTAGTTTCCCCTAGTTTCCGGCGGGTCTCCATTCGCATCGCCCTCCGTTTTCCGTCGCGTAATCCGGTGCGTCGCCTTAGTTCCGGTGAGTCGCTGCGCTACCGGTCGAGTCGCTCCGTTTCCGTCAAGTCTTCTCCAGCTCTTTCCCCCTCCCCTCGTTGCGTCGGGTACCACCTCCCCTCCCCTGTTTCAGTTTTTGTTGGGCACCCCTTTCCCCCTCCCCTGTTTTCAGTTTGTTGGGCACCCCCTCCCCTCCCCGAAATTTCGTTTATGGTTCGGTTTGTTGGGCCTCCCATCCCCCTCCCCCGGTTGTTGTGCGTCGGGCTTCCCCTTCCCCTCCCCTGGTTTTCGTCGGTCGGGCCTCCCCTCCCCATCCCCCGGTTGTGCGTCGGGCTTCCCCTTCCCCTCCCCCGGTTTTCGTCGGTCGGGCCTCCCCTCCCCATCCCCAGTTGTGCGTCGGGCTTCCCCTCCCCCTTCCCCTGTTTGTGGTCTTATGTCGTGTCCCCTTCCCCCTTAGTTGGTCATGTTCGGGTTTTTGGGCATCCCTTTCCCTAACCCCTGGTGGTTGGTGCTCCCTTCCCGACCTATGTTATCTCTAGTTACGCTGTTGTTTTTTCCTATTCTATGTTGTTAGTGTTGGTGTTCGTAGTTGGTTCTGGCAACTCAATCATGGTTGCCAGCTGCTTAAGGATTGGTGGATTAAGAAGCTAGTCATAGAATATGTTCTTTTAGATTCTATGACTAATGAACAGGTTACTCACGAGGATGAGAAGTGTGAGTATGGTCGCGACGATGAAAAGTTTCCTTGGTTCGGACATATATTTTCCGGTTTCATAAGCCGGTGGTGTGTTCGAGAGCTCAAACTGTTGAGCTCTCCTTCTAGCTTGGCAACGACCTTATTGGTCCTTGCCTTGAAAAATCAAAATCTGCAGGCGGCACCCCAGTTCAGCACGCCCCGTTTCTCCTACTTACTGGAGAAACCTAAAGTACTCTCGAGAGAGAGTCATGAGTCACCTCGGAACGTGACTCTTCAGATCATGAGCCTAGAATCCCAAGCGTCAGAAGTTCGTTGGGATTGCTCATGCGGCAAGACGTGAATCTTGCCTTCGGTTGTCCGTTGTCCGGATCATGAAAGACATTCGCTTCTCCTACCACTTCCGTCAGTTATCAGAATTTTGACTCCACCAACACAATCATCGACCAGCGACGCCCTCCTTAATTGGCGACTCTCTATCCATTTTATTTGTTTTTGTTTTTTAGGGCATGTAAGAGCTCATAAAGCTCATTTAGTTATTACTTTGTTTTATGTTTGTTTGTATTAGTAATAGGATGTACTTCGTTGTTTAATTAATGTACGTTTTCTCGATGTCAAAAAAAAAAAAAAATTAGAAAAGTACATATCAAACGTATACTTTCTTATCGCTATGAATTATATTGAGTAGTGATAGAAAGCTTAAGACAAGATAGTATTTCCAGATAACCTTGCAAGCTTGAACTTTTAGATACTGTAAAAGCCTTGCTCATAGAACCGTAAACACCCTACCGCTCAAATAAACCTCTAGTACTACTCTAGATATATATACTCCGGCCGAGCAGTTGCTCCTAGATCCTAAATGAGGCCTAAGTTCAAGCTCCCAGGCCGCCTGCTCAGCAAAACGTGTCATGCATGCGTCTCTAATTGTGAATCTGGAACTTAGATCTCATCGATTGCAAGACGACAACAACACCTATTGCAAGACGCGTACGTGAATATGGTGCACACTGACTCATTGCGTGAGCATTATTGACTTATGCGAAACAATGTAAGTTTGTAACTCCGAGGCCATGCCATGAACCACTATTGAGGTAAATGAGATGCATCATTGACTAGCGACTCCCAATAACGGAGGACCGACCTATATTGGTAGACTAGAGGGGAGGTTAGCTAGCATTCCAGCCAAGTGCCAACCCATATCAAGTCGTCTACAACCTTATAACATTGCTATTTGAAATCAATCCTTACAATACAACGTAACAACAATAGGTATTTAATTTGGTTTATGGAGCTTACAATCGTTAACCTTTTGAAACCCCCTATAGGCTATATGGCTATATGGCTATATCTATTACCTATTTACCTATTCTGCTATTCATTCAAGAGTCATTGAGTTTTTTTTTTTTTTTTTTTTTTTTTTTGGGCGTATTGTGGAGATAAATAGTCCATTGTATAGTATATACTCCATCACGGACATCATCAATTTTTGATGCATATCTGTTAATCTAAGATCTCCTCCTGCAAAGTAGCCTCATGTTTTTGACTTTCTTCCTCGCTTTTTTTCGGAAAGCAGTGAACATTGATGATTATATGACGGTTTTTCCACAAACAATCAAATTTTATTTTGTAGATCATATCTCAACTGTATCAGATACATAGCTACACCACCACTTCTCCTATTTTTTAAAATATTGCAACAATTTGACTATCCATAAATCTAGAGTCTAGATTGATTATAGATTTTAACTAATGTTATCACGTAAAATATTATCGTATTTGTCTCAATGTTTTTTGTCATATGTTAATCTTGTGATATTATATATTAATGGTCAAAATTAAGTTTTGACAAACGTGCAAATCAACTATTACTTAAAGTATAGTACATGATCGATAAACTAACAATATTTTGGTAGCATAACTGTTTCGGTGTTGAAACGGTGGCGGACACAGACATGTCCGTCAGTATTTGAGTGGGCGTCCGGGACTGGAAGTTTGCAAGGAAGACAAACGTAAACTACCCTCGGGGGATGCGAAAAAACCCCCTCCGACGCTCAAGTCAGTAAGTATTCGATAAAGATTTTAGAGAGAAAGTAGTGTTTTGAATGTGAGATAATGTCTGAATGAGAATAATAGCACCATTTTGGCCATTTATAGTAGTCTTATTCAATCCGACGGGATGCGTAATCCTTTTGACACGTGTATGACTGTGATGAGTCTGACTGGAAGGAAGATTCCTTTATTTGTTCCCTGCTGGGCCGCAATCATCATCTCGGCCTTGATGTTAGAGATGACTTGGGTTCTCTCGGTGAGATCGCGTCTTAAGTTATTCATGTCGGCCACAAGTAGTGTGTCCGATAGTGAACTTGGGGAGTACCCATACAGTAACCATATCAAATAAAGCAGTTCCGTCATATCAGTAATTTTCTCCCGTGCGTCCATTAATATGTTTTCATTTTATTCGAGTGTAAAAGCTTTTATATCCCCAACAAAGTTGTATGAAGAGGGAAGGTGACAACTATCTTAGATATGCTCGACAAAATAATGTGTGGATAATGACCAATAATGTAATTGGGTTGATGTGAGAAGTATCACATATATATAGACACATGGAGCCACATCTTTAACAACTCGATGGATTTTCTGTGTGTTATAGAGACAAGACCCTTCCCAAAAAATAGGTTATAGAGACAAGAGGATGCATATGACCATATGAAGGGGGTGTGGGGGTGCTATCAGCTGTGGCCAGCGGAGTTAAGTGCATATAAATCACTGATCCCTGATGGAGTAACTTATTAGAATCTCCAAAGAATAGAAGAGCGAATATATTGAAGATATGTAAGAGTATATATATTTTTATGTTCTTTACATTTAGAATCTTGCAATCAAAGTTGTATATGAAGATATGTAAGAGTATATATATTGAAGATATTGGAAGAGTATTTTTTTTTAAAAAGGTAAGAAGAAATCATCTGGGCTGCCTTTACACAGGGCTTTCACCCAGAGGACCATTACAAGTCATAAACCACCCAACCCCCTCCCCTCTAAATACCAAGTAAATACTTGGGATATGAATTGAATCCTAGACGTTGCTAGAGAAGATAGAAAAGCTCACCACTTGAGCTAACCTCAATTTCTATTGGAAGAGTATATAAGTATAAGAAAAAGATAGTATTGTGATAAATCTTTTTAGATTCTAATCAATGTATATTTAAAAAAAATCAATTATTCAATTTTTTTAGTGAAAATACGTAAAGATATGAGTAATGGTTGAAGGTTTGTACAGAGATGACAATGGGTAGGATCTGGACAGGGTCCTCTAGGATCCAGATCCATATCCGTTTTTTAGGCAAGGATCCAGATCCTACCCGGATCCGCTGGGTAATAAAATTGAGGATCCAGATCTAGATCCAATGGATCCTACGGATCCGGGTCCAAAACGGATCCTGACCTAATTTCTTCAACCGACCCTAATTTTCACAATAATTAGAGATTTTAAAGAACAAAACAACGCCATTTAACATCTTCATTTGTCGATGTTGAAGTAAGCAAACATTCAACCTTAATATAACAAATCCAAGCATAAATAACATTAAGAGTTTAACATTAATTTTTACCCTTTTAATTATATATTTTAAAATAACTTTCAAAAACGGGTAATGGATCCGGATCTGGGTAATAATTTAGGACCCGGTCCAGATCCGTTTTCAAAAACTAGGATCCATACCCTACCCGATCCGTAGGGCCAAATTGAGGATCCAGATCCGCTAAAAACGGATCTGGATCCACGGATCCGGGTAGGGTCCATTACCCACTGACATCCCTGTTTGTATTGAAAACTATGCAAGAACAAATGTAAAGAAAAAGAAATATAGTGAAAGTATTAATAAATCTGATATAGCTAGTTCTCCTAACCTTTTTTCTCCTTACATTTATAAAAAAAATTGATATAACAAGTAGTATATGTGTGGTTTAGATAGAGGAGCTTGATTTTTTTTTTTTATTTGGTAAGATGAATAACCTCTGAGCTGCCCTCGCCCATGGTCCAACCCAGAGGCCCAAACACTTGGAAGGAGGGGGAGTTGTAAGGGGAATTCTCCTCCAAGTGCCCCTCACTTGGTGGGATTCGAACCCCTAACCTTTAGGTCATGAGGTGGAATTCTTACCAATAGAGAAGCTTGATTACATATTGTAAAGTTATTAGATAGTATAATGAACTACATTTTATTTACAAAATAATTAGAAAAGGGTAATCATAAATTTCAGATATAAAGTGGTCCCCACACATCCTCATCCTCATCCTCCTCTCTCTTATTATATAAAGATATGCTCTTCAAATTAACTTATTATTTGTCTCAAAGCTCGCCTTATCTTTCTTGTAACTTGTAAGTCATCATATTTTCATTCATTACCACAGAAAGAAAAGGTAACATAGTGCTGATTGCACAATATCTTTTGACTTACCTCCCCTGGGGAAAGGGACATATATGAATATATGGTGGTTTTGATTTTTACGCCTAGGCGTGGGTATATGAAATGAATGATACATATGATGGAAATTGGGAGAATTTTGGGAAAAATATTAGAAATCTGAACAGCCCCAGTCTATATCTTTTCAGGCCCTAGGCAAAATAGTAGATTGGGCCCTTTAAAAAAAGAGCATTATTTTTTTTTTATAAGGTAAGGAAAAATAAAACTTAGGAGACCCTCCTCACGAGGGGAACTCCTAAGGAATCGTTTACAAGTATAGAGTGAAGTGAAGAATTGATACAAGGACTAATACTAAAATGAGAATCTACTAAATGCCCAACATTTGCAATCCAGTCGGCAGCCTGATTTGCTTCCCGGTAGATATGACGAATTTCCGAATAAGAAAACTGATGAAGAAGGAGCTTTGTATCCTGAATGATGTAGTCTATTTGCCAAGGGGTGGACCATGTCCCTTTGAGGGAGTTGATGACTGCAAGGTTATCGCCTTCAATGATGAGTTGATCTATGCCAAGCTGTTGAGCAAGGAGCACACCGCGGTGAAGGGCCGAAGCTTCAGCTACTAAAATTGACGCCTGGCCTAAATTGTAAGCGACAGCCTCACGGGGTTGGCCGGCAAAGTCTCTGATAATGAATCCTGCTGCTGCCGACGAATTTTTTACGGAGCCATCAAAGTTGAGTTTGAAGATGAGAGGAGGAGGAAAAAGAGGGGGGAATAGGGGAGGGGGGGGAGGCTCCTACGTGAGGAGGAACTGTACCAAGCCTTTGATCAAGGTTGGTACGAGTAGACCATTCAGTGTAGGCAAAAGAAGCTTTGTAAAAAACGCGAAATGGATTCCACTTAGCATTGTGGAAGATAATTTCGTTACGTTCTTTCCATAGATGCCAAAGAAGGAAAGCAAATTTTACACAAGAATTAGACTTTTTGAGGGAGACAAGTTGGTCTAGAAGAGAGCCAAGCAAAGTAGGTGACTTTAGCCAAGATTGTACTTGGAAGAGAGACCACAGGGAGGAGGAAATAGGGCAGCCAAGAAATAAATGGTCTAAAGATTCGGTAGCATTGCTACAGAGAGGGCAGTGGTGTAAGGGAATAATATTACGCGAACTGAGTGTGGCCCGGATAGGGAGACTATTATGGCAAATCGCCCGTATTAATTTCAATACATTCCTAAACTACCCCTATATATACTTTCACTCACTCACTCACATTCAATCTCACTCACTCACTCACTCACTCACTCACTCACTCACTCTCACTCTCTCACTCACTCTCACTTTCTCTCACCTCACCCCAACCACCACCCACCCACCATAGCAACTACCACCACACCGGCGACCACCACCACCATCGCAACCACCACCACAGCGGCGACCACCACATATTCAGAGTTAAGCACTATTAATATTAACTACATATTCAATTTCTCAATTTAATAACAAACATTCATCAATAATTTTTTGCAACGACTATTATAAAATAACTACTAATTATCAAAATAATTACAATAATATGCATACATATTTGGAAAAAAAAGCTATAAATATTAACTAAATATTCATTAACAAAATTAACAGAAACGCACCAACTATTATTCGCTAATTAGAAAATCAATACTAATTATCATGGAAAAAACATATTCGGGAAAAAATGCACGGAAACGGATGAAAAATATGTTTCCTCCATGGGTGAACGAAATTTTCATCCGTTACCATGTACTGGTGCCGGAAAAAAAAATTAAAAACTAACCACATTCCGTTCCGGTGAGGTTGGCGGCGTTGACGGTTCTTTGTTGGACATTGTGGTAAATAGGTGATGGTGGTCTTTCGGTGGATGTGTCGCTCCGGTGTTGGTGCTCTGGTGGTGCTCCGGTGTTGGTGGTAAGCCGGTGGTGTTGTTCCACGGGAGTAGTTGGTTCGTCGGTGGCGGAGGTGGTGCTCCGGTGTTGGTAGTGACCCGGTGGTTTTGGTCCACGTGGGTAGTTGGTTCGTCGGAGGTGGTGCGCCGGTGGTGGTGGTAGTGCTTCATGGTAGAGAGAGGAATGGAGTATGATGAGAGTTGAGAGAGTAGAGTGGGGTGAAAGGGGGAGGAGCATGGGGGTATTTAAAGAAAAAAATACGGACGATTTCAAGTAAATACGGACGGTAAATATGGATAGGTTAAAAAAAATACAACGTGTAATAGAAAAAATAAAAACATACGACAATAATTCTATTAAAATAACAGCGAATACATTTTTACTAATTAGATTACCCAAAAAAAAGTTTGCTCAAACAACTCATATGCCATAATTTAATACATGATGTTAAAAAAAATCATAAAAAATGGGTTTTACGAGCTTTCCAAAATGCAAAATAATTACTGATAACATCAACCCCAATGTTCTCCTAAAGTTTCTAATGCAATTTATCCTTATTTAAATTGTAGAGAAAAAAATTCCTTTGCAATAATTAAGAGGAGGTCAAGGAGGCTTAATGTTAATAATGGCTCAATTTTTTGGGAGATATTGAAATTATCCATGGGTTTAGTGGTTAGTGATAACTTTGGGAATTAGAAGAAGAGTTTGGATAGGGGGGGAGGGTGAAGCCAAAAAGTTTCGCTAGTGAAGCATAATTCTAGACGTGAAGATTGAAGAAAACATAACTTTCTTTTTCCATAAATCATATTTTTTTCCCTACTACTATTTCAAAACCTAGAAGATTGGGCCCCTTTAAAGCTTGGGCCCTAGGCCATTGCCTCTCTAAACACCCCTTAGGACCGGCCCTGAACCTGATACAACTATCTAGAAGGGTGAATTATCCCCTTGTATGCAATGTTACTCAGACACGGATTAAGTGTCTACTCGGATACGGGTGTCCAAGTGTCCGACTCGACTATTTTGTAGAAAAAATGTCAAGTTTTTAGTTTGAAATGAAGCATCTAAGTGTCGTGTCGGAAATTACATGACACGCAATTGTTAAGATACATGAAGGTGTCGAAGTAACACAACTTGTATTGTATGTATCGCATGAGGAAGACGAAATTCTGCATGTATGTCAAACAACTGAATATTTGAGTTAATTCAAAAGTAAATTACTGTTGTGTACTTGTGGGCAACATCACCATGTGTAGGCAAAACAAACATTAGATAGCGTAATGGAAACCATGAGAGACCCTTGCTTTATCTATTACCGGCCATGAGATTCAATTCAATTTTAAAAACTACTTTCTAGTTGTATATTTTAAATATTTTTTTTTATCAATATAAAGGAGTAAATAAAATCTAGTCTCAAGATTGTGGCACCTTATAAAATAGAATCAAAAGGAGTATGTCTATCAAAATAGTACAATATTATCTGTTGGTCATTAATTTTCTTGACCACAATTGTTATCTATCGTCTAAGCACTTATAATTACTATCAAATAATTGTTTATCACTCTAATAATACAATTGTGTAAATAGTTAACTAGTTAGATATATAACCTAATAGAAATACATTTGCCGGTGTCTCTTATTAAGGGATAAGAGAAGCCGAGAACGGAAAGTAAGGGTCTTGAAATTCTTAAGTACATATGTTGTTTACTTACACAAGAGTTTACATAGAATAATAAGTTATATGTATCAAAGACGTTTTAGATGACACTTGCATGTGTAGTAGACGCCCACACGTGTATATGAATACAAGTCATCCGATACGCATGACACATGCATGTATGACATATGCATTGATGAGGGTGACACGCGCCAATCTAACATACATATATACTCCAATACTCGGACATTTAATAGATGTGAACCTAGTCGAAAAATAGTATATTTGTAATATCTTAACACGATGTTAATCACCTAACTATTCCTAGTCAAAAATTCTCATCAAGTAAGGCTTATATTGTAATCACCTAAAATTCTCATGTGATGGAACTGAAATCATTTTATTCTTTTAATTATCCTTTTCTATTTGATTATTATCATCCCTTGGTTTATCCAACTTGGCTCACATTGTTGCAAGGGTGTTTTCCCTTCTAGAGGCATGAAAGGGCATTGGCCGCTGGCTACCGGGCACATTCAATTAACTGAACTTTTACAGAAAGACCCGTGCATGAAAATCCAAGTACCCATCTAATAACCTAGTTAAAAGTTGCTCCATTATCAACGGATAAGGTCTTCTCCCAATAAATCCCCAAAATATTCTGAACTTAATAATGCATGGGCCATGTGTTTTTTATATAATTATCTGAAAGGAGACAAACTAGAGATCTTGGCTTATATAATTATCTTTATTCAAATGATTGAAAAGCTTGCATGTTTATATATATAGCTTTTCATGTGTCTGATATTCCTGCATAAATGTATATTTAATATAGTTAAGTATGTGGCACTTCTTCTCTTCTAAGTTATTGCCAAAGGAGGTTCCATACTAAAACCAATTGGCAATAGTAGGATCGAGTAGCTCCTATAGCTTATATTGTGGTACTTCTTCTCCTCTTTCTCCAATGTGGGACAACTCACACACATGTGCACAACATATATGGGGTTCAACAGGATAAGCTCGAAAATGTGATTGTTGCTTGTTATGATGAGGAAGATCGATCATAGTGCTCCTCCATTATTATAAACTGGACGGAATAATATTAATTAGCAACATCTTTATACAATGTAGACCTTCATGGCTTTGCCTTTTATTTACCACCACTAATTGCGCATCACTCAATAAAGTAGAGGAGGCAAATATAGTTTTCCACGAACAGCGCGCTAGCAGCGAAATTTATATAGCAAAAATTGATGAGTTGAAACTTTCCCTAAAGATATAGTATAGATAGATCTATCACAGATTAAAATCATACAATATTTCTCTCTATAGTGCTAGTAGCAAACTCTATAATAAATTTGCATCAAAAAAAAGAAAAACTCTATACTAAATGTAAAATATAAGAAGTTACTTGAAAAAATATAGAGTAGGTGTCTTTTTTTTTAAAAATGGTTTTGACAATGACTATTAAAACTAAACTACTAGCAAGTGTTTACTAATAAGTTTCATTCTATACAAGACGAAAATGCATGAGAAGGTGTTTATGTAGTTAGCCTGAAGCGACGATAGAATATCCATTAAAATTATAATAATTCTTGTACGTGGACCATCACATGTCTTGATTATATATAGATATGGATAGAAATTTTACTGTCTCTATATAGTTTCCGAGTTATCACCAAAAGCGTATTTAGGACCAAAAATTATCGTGAAAGATGCAGCTTATTAATTTATCATATGAGCTCCTTGAAATAAAAATGCACCTTGTCCTTATTGGAAGTAGATAGTAGCATCAGATCATTTTAAACAATAATGGGGTATCACAATCCCCCTATATATGTCATACTTTAATTTGTCTATCTAATAATTTAAACAATCATGGGAATTGCGAGGATGTTAAAGTGTCTCCTGCTTCTCTGATCTTGGTCAGGTGACAATAAGAATAGGGTAGCATTTTCAAACGCGAGAATGCGATCTAAGATCCAAGTAATAGATCAAGGGAAAATCTATCCTCTTGGTCTTTTCAATTAATTACTACCAAGAATGAAAAGGGACTATTACTTCCATTGCATGCTAATGAGGTACACAACACCACTATACCATATTTATCATAGATTGCTTCTAGGTATCTCCTACATCGTGTTCTCCTTTGCCTAATGAGGTCAATTGAATCATCCGTAATTGGTATGGGTCTATGAGATTGAGAGGTAGGTAGATAGAAATATAGAATTCTGGGTTGGCTAAGAATTTTTTTGGATTAATTACTATCTAAATACAAAGTGTTCACAAATAAATTTCATAAAAAAAAAAAAGTTCACAAATAAATGTGACAATAAGGAGGTAGCTCTACACCCAGTCAAAAAAAAAAAGGTAGCTCTACTAATAGCTTAATTTGTTCTTCTTCTTTTTATAGCATACATGACAGACAATTTGAGGAACAAAAAAAGCACACCAAACTGAAACTGATGACGATGGATGCAAATGCGTATAGTACATGATGTTATCGACATGCCAGATTGCAAGTGAATAGTGAAATCACATGGGGCCTGGGGTAGGGGTGCTAATGAGCCTGGGTGGCTCGCAAACTGTTCGAGCTCGGCTCGGTCAAAGCTCGGTCAAAGCTCGGCTCGAGAGGGCTCGGCTCGAGTTCGGGCTCGGCTCGCGACCTTAACGAGCTGAGCCTGAGCCTAATGGAGTTCGACTCGAAAGCTCGCAAACATGTTCGAAAATTTTTAATATACAAATTTTATACATTGATTTTTAACCCAACTTGGATTTTCACTTAAAAAAACATAATTATCTCAACCCACTTTGTCGCCCAAGCCCAAGTAGCCCAACAATCCCTAGCTAACTTTTATTACCCCCCGAAAAAAAAAACCCTAACTCCCTCAATACTGATCTCCCCCATTCTCCCTCTCTCACCCGCCAAACCCCACTCCCCCTCTCTCTCCTCTTCGGATCTCCTCCCTCCTCACACCCTCTTCGGATCTCCTCCCTCCTCACACCCTCTTCGTCTTTTGATCTCCTGAACCATCGTCTTCAACCGCCAACGAACCACCACGCGAAAGCCAACCCTCAACCTTCTCCTGAACCATCGTCTTCAACCGCCAACGAACCACCACGCGAAAGCCAACCCTCAACCATCTTCGTCTTCTGAACTTGGGTTCGAATCCCCGGATACACAACTTCATCGTCGAACTCCGCACCATCCACCGTCTTCGTCGCGTTCATTGAAGTTGTTCGTCGCTTGTCACTCGAATAACTCCGCTCAACAGCGAAGACCAACAAAGCCTCCTCGAAAATTCCAGATCTAGTTTCTTTTTGGAGTTAGGCTTCGTTTTTTTTTTTCGTATATAGTTAGTTGTTGTTTTAATTTTGTTTTTGTATATTTAGTTTATTTAGTTCGTTTAGTTTGTATATTTGGTTTGTAATTTTTGTTTGATTATAAATTTGTTTATTTCCTGTGTTTTGTATAATTTAGGGTTCATAATTTTTCCTTGTTTTAGTTTTTTATAGAATACAATCTTTCAACTCTTTTAATTTGCAGCAACTGTCACCAATTAATGTGTTTATGGTAAAAAGCTGGAAATTGGAATAATGCACGAAGCAAGTGTGCTGAAATGTATTGGAAACATTCTCGAGCTTTTTCGAGCCAAACAGTTCGCAAACTCTCTCGAGCCGAGCCTCGAGCCGAGCTGAAGATTTTTTTTTTCGAGCTCGAGCCGAGCCCGAATTTTCGAGCTCGACGAGCTTCGAGCTCGAGCCGAGCTCGGACCCTCACATTCTCGAGCCGAGCCGAGCCTGGCCATGTTCGGTCTCGGCTCGGCTCGTTAACACCCCTAGCCTGGGGGGTGATCGGTGAAGAACGGTGGTAAATTTTAAGGTCATTACGACCCTGTTCTTTTGGACTTATTTTCAGTTCAGTTTATTATTATTATTATTATTGTTGTTATTGTTATTGTTGTTGTTATTATTATTATAGCTATTGTTATAGTTATTGTTATTGTTATTGTTAATTATTATTGTTAATTATTATTATTGTTATTATTATTATTATTATTATTATTATTAATTAATTATTATTATTAATTAATTATTATTTATTATTATTAAATTATTAGTATTATTATAGTATTCTTATTATAATATTTAATAATAATTATTATTATTATAATTATTAATATTAATATTAATATTAATTATTATTATTGATAATAATAATATTTATTATTAATATTGATATTAATTATTATTAATATTGATATTAATTATTATTAATATTGATATTAATTATTATTAATATTAATTATTATTATTATTATTATCATTATTATTATTTCAGTTCAGTTCAGTTCAGTTCAGTTTCTCTCAGTCCAAAAGAACGGAGCCTACATCTCTTTCATTTCCCATCCGATCCTCAAACTTACTTAATGATACTAAATAGGGCTGGCAAAAGCTGACCCAAACCGACAACCCGACCCAAACCTAACCCGAAATAAGCAGGTTAGGGTTTGGATTTTTGACCCATTTAAGTAAATGGGTTGACACGATTAACCCATTTAATTAAACAGGTTAGGTTCAGGTTGACATTTTCGACTCGAAAATGACCTCGCTTTTGACTCGATTAACTTACACATATAGAAAATTCTCGAAAAAATATATTGATAAATCTAAAATTTGGTTAAAAATTAGTAAAATATCTCTAAAATAGGTCATAATTATTCCAAGAAACTCTAAACATGCATACTTTAAGTAGCGAACTTGCTCATTTAGCTTTTTAAGAAAATAATTATTTTCCAAACTAATGATAATAATGATTAAATGGGTTAAACGGGTTATATGGGTAACCTGTTTATTAAATGGGTCGGGTCAGGGTTGAGTTTTTCAACCTGTTTATTAAATGGGTTAGGTTTGGATTGAGGAATTTTTGACCCATTTATTATCGACCTGAACACGAACCAGACCCAACCCGACCTGATTGCCAGCCCTAATACTAAATAGTTATAATAGTTGTGCAAATTGGTTTCAATTCACATCCGGGTACCAAATTGGAGAAACGATTGACACCATTATATATAGTAAATGGTTTCAATTCACATCCGGGTACCAAATTGGAGAAACAATTGACACCATTATATATAGTTGTGCAAGATACCACTTATAACTCACTAGTAAGTCTTGTGTAAGGACGTCTTATCATAAAATAAATTAGTGTAAGTACACCTCATTTTGTTCCCTAAAAATGTCATTTTGTTAGTTAAATGAGTCACTTTATGAATTAAATGGATCACTTTGAGATAATGGGTCACCCAAAGGGTCACTTATATCAGGCAAATTCTTAATTGAACCTCGTCCACACTAATAATTAGTGTGGACCAAAGCCTATAAAACAATATGAGCCATGATAAAATACTAACAGTTAGTGCCTACAAGGCCACTAACAGGGACCAATCTGCAAAAAACAAAATTGTTGAAGGGTTTAATAGAAAATTCATTATTTACTTTTTTTCAGAGATTACAGATGTACTTTTTGACAATAAATATGATTTCACACACATAAACATGGGTTGATTTATAAATAACAGGTGTATTAAACAAATAAACAGTGGTTGGTTTATAACAAATAAGTGTCTTAAACACACAAACAAGGGTTCTTATAAATTATACTTTGTTGGGGAAAAAAGCCGACGAATCACGATAATCGATGCAACTTTTACTTTTTCCAGAGATGACAACTGTACTTTTTGACAAAAAAGTACGATTACCACACAAACATGGGTTGATGTATAAATAACAAGTGTCTTAAACACATAAATATGGATTGGTTTATAAACAACAGGTGTTTTAAACACACAAACAAGGGTTCTTAAAGTACAGGAGAGAGAAAGTTCACTTTTTCCTATGAACAGATAAAAGTACTTTTTTTTTATTTTTTTAATGTTAAAAACGTACTTCAACTGCTATGCTGACAGATTTATTGATATACCCTCCAACAATTTTATTTTTGCATATTGGTTCTTGTTAGTGGTCTTTTGGCCACTAACTGTTAGTGCTTTATCATTGCTCTAAACAATATCGCACGTGTGAAAATTTCACGCATATTCTTCTCTCTCTCCCCCTTTTCCCCCTTTGACAATTCTTTTTTTCCAGAATTTTCTTCTTCTCTCGCACAACTTTGAAATTTTGCCTTCTTAACACACCATAATATCTAATTTTCTCTATGTTGTTTTGCAAAATTTTGAGTTTCTCTTTCCAATTTCTTCTTCACACACGCATAACTTCCAATTTTTGCAAAAATTGCCATGGCTAAAACTCGAGCTGGTGGTGTTGCTAGGATGAAGAGAGGGCTTTGTTCAGGTACATATTTATCTTACTTGTTTCGCAATTAATGATGTAGTTTAATTTTTAGGTCTGAAATTGTTTTTTGCTTGTTTTCACGTTTTAATCAGGCATAAATGCCAAAAAAAAACATGAAAAGAGTTAATATTTGTGCTTGATTTATGGTTTGGGTGCTGTAATTAGTTCTTGTTTCTATCTAGAAACTAGTCAAATGAATTAAGTGTGTTTAGAGAGGTTTTAAATCCCGAGTTGGAGTATAATCCCGAGCCTTGTCACTGAAAGTCTTGCAAAACAAGGAAAACTGGCCCGGGGGTGTTCCCAGGAAAGCCCCTCTGACGCTCAAGTCAGTTGGGATTGAGGTAGAGAGAGAAAGTGAGTAATTGTAGAGAGAGATGCTCTGGTTTGGTTAGGTGAGAATTGAATACCTGCTCATTGATTGGGCTTGCTACTTTTATAATGTTGGGGATTTCCCAGACAGGAAACCCTATTGGGGAACATCCATGTCTGTAGGAAACTGATAGGCGTGTCGCGCACCTAACAAAAATAAATAACCTAAGTAATCCTCCTAACTATGTAGTAGGGTAAGTCAGAGTCGATCCCACAGAGAGAAAGTTGTTCTATGATTAGCCCTTAAGTAATGGTAAGACTAAAGGAGATTTAATATCAAGAATAATGGTGGAATAAACTATACTAATCAATCTATAAATAAAAGACTCTATAGTTAAGTATCCCCACTAGCATGAATTAATACAACAATAATTTCTACCCCAAACTAGTCAATTAAATGCTCACAAGGAAAAGTACACCCTATAAAATACCATAAACCTCTCACGAGTATCTATGGCTTCTCTAATATGCACTCAAGCCTACTCCCATGGAATCATGCAAATTAAAGATATTAAACGCGACACTCTAACTTCCTAACAATCCATTCTACCTACTCCCGTGGAGAACTTCATGTCCTTAATTGAAATATTCAAATCCGTCAAAACCCAACTCCCGTTGTGATCAAGACAAAGGAATCATAATAATACTAGTTATCCCTAATCTAGTATTGGAATATGCACAATCAATTAAGCAAGAACAATTCAACAATTAGTTTGGGAATTTAAAGAAATAATCATGAATTAATTCACACTAGGGTTCAACTTAACCATAGATTACAAAACTATGTAAGCATAATTGAAATAAATAAAGAAAATAGAGAAGAATAATAAAACATCATAATATAAAACAAGGAGAAAAGAAGAAGAAAAGAGATACTTGAATTAATGGAAGGAAGGTGGAGTCTTGAAGAACAATGGAGATCTACAAGTTTCTCTCTCTAAAAACCCTAAGTATAAACTAATAATGATGATACAATTACAAACTCCAAAACTCCCCTCGAAAATAAGGGTTAAAGTCCTATTTATATGCTAAGATTAACATAAACCGACATAAGTTAGGTCACGCGGAAGATACGACATTACAGCAGGTTGCACGGGCAAGCAACATATTGCACGGGCGTGCAGGGTCATGCACGGTCGAGCGAAATCTCGCTCGGTCGTGCGAGCGAGGCAGAAGCTTCAGTGACTTTTGATTGCAGGTTGCACGGCCGAGCAGATATCCGCACGGGCGTGCGGTCGAGACAGTGGCTTCAGCTCAACTTTGAACAGCTATAATTTTTGATCCAGAACTTTGTTTCATACATGCAATATATCTTTGGAAAGCTCTTGAAGTCTAGCTTCCAACCCAGTTAGAATTACCTCATTATCATTCTTGAGTCAAAAGTTACGAGTGAAATGGTGAAGAGGTGTCATATTTCGCACAAGTACACAAAGTCATGTGTATCTTCTTCACTTTCAATCCGTTTTGGGCACATGATATATCGTTTTCAAGGTCATCTACGCGCCTAAATCATCATGTCCTCAAATAGGAGTCCAAAGTACCTGAGATTACATCAAAAGACCAAACAACCCGTGAAAGCATCGTAGCTTACGAAAATGGACCTAAATATGCATAAATGCAAGTAAATGCTCTAATACTACATGAAAATGCACCCTAATATGCAACTAAATGATGTTAGAATATGCACTTATCAAACTCCCCCAAGCTAAACCATTGCTTGTCCCCAAGCAATAAGACATAAACATTGGAAAAGAAAGACAACCTACAATATAGGACTACAACAGGGCTAAACACTCAACTGAAAACACAAGAGATAAAATCACTACACAAACCAAGCATCAATACAAGCTCGAACAAAGCCGCATAGCATGCCATGTATCGCAATCGACTCTCCAATCATACCGCATACCATCTCTCCCAATTTGGATTTAACCAAACCCGATGACCCTCACTATAGTCATGTGCGCTCAAATCTCTCATGTGTTTAAAGGATAAATGATAACACTCAACCTAAAACAAGTCGACTCAGATGAAACATAAACTCTTTAACTTTGACTTTTTGACTCACTTAATACTCAACAATACAATACACAATGATCAAGAGGACTTTTAAGGGTTGTAATGGGGTTGAGGTTAAAGGTATGGAAAATGATTTGGGAATTGTGGTGGAAAAACCAAGAAGGGGGAGCATTATATAACTGAAAACATGACCAAGAAAGGTCACAACAACTCTGTGCAACAACCAACAATCTCCAAATATAATCAACAACACTTTTCAACAAGAAATTCAATCATAACCCTTTTTATTTCACTTTATTCACAACTTTTTTTTTCTACTTCTTTTTCATTTCATTTTTCACCTTTTTTTTTTTCGAACTTTCAATTCAATTTCAAAGCTCACTAAACATACTTTTCCATCCTTCTAAACTACAAATAGAGCACTTCAATTCAATACAAACCAAACCAAAATTAATACTTGCTCCCCCAAGCTAGGCTTAGGACAAATATCGAATGAGGCCAATGGCTTGTAATGTAGGTAGCAATCAAACATAGTCAGAAAGGCTCAGCGGGGTTAGAGGAAGGATAATATGAAAACAAGAATAACTTTGGAGCTGAGATCATGAAATAGAATGCCTCAATCATATCAAAATGTATGCACTAGCAAATATCAAGGAGTACTAAGTCAAAATCAAGATCAATGCGACAACTAAGGAACTAATCACACATGAAAGAACATAACTGACACAGATACGTCAGTTTATAGGCACAGAAGCTCACTTAGTTTAAGGTGTCTGCACAATAAAGTTAAATCGAGCCAGAGAGAGATCAATCTATTTTACCACAAACAATCAATTGCGAAACAATCGTGCTATGAAGAATCATGAACAAGATGAATTATGCTTAGAAATTGTAGTAAAATATCAGCAAGGTTCTCAATAAGTGCTAGCAATAGTCCCATAGATCCAACTAAAATGACATGAAATCTAATATGAGATGAAATATGCCAATGCAACTATGAAAGCAATACAATATTTTTGGTTACACGTAAACTCCCACTCCTAGTGAGCGGTACAAACCGTGCAACATCCTACGAAAGCAATGAAAAAAAAACTACTCTAGATGCAACTAACATGCGCTAAGTAATGATGACAAACATCCTCCCCCAAGCTAAATGACACATTGTCCTCAATGTGAACAAAGAGGAATTAAATAAGGGAGAGGTACAACTTACAAAAGGGGTGGGTAATCAAAGGGAGTGTCAAAAAGCATCGACACCTCCACCACAATCGATAGTTGTAATGAGGCAGTGAACTTAGCCAAAAAAAAATTGGCTATGCTGGTACCTAGCAACAGACTTCGTCACACATTAGCAAAGTTAGTCAAACCAAAATAAATAAAAAAAATGAACAAAGTCGGGTTGCCTCCCGATAAGCGCTGATTTAAGGTCTTGCATGACCGTTTAAGACTAGTAGATCACTCATAATAGTTCAATGCTCTAAGAAGCTTATCATATGTTCCTGCAAACATCTCAGAGCATATTATATAAGAGTGGAAAGGAAAAATGAAAAAAAATTAGTACTAAAAAATTACTAAAACTACAAAAAGAAAAATCAAAGGAAAAATTATATTTACAAGAAGAAGATAAAGAAAAATTGTTAGTCTTTTTACATGACTCAAAAGAAGGAAAAGAAACTAAATTTACATTATTTACATTATCATAAAAGTCATTCAAGAAGGGAGGAAGAAGGAACGATGGAGGATATAATATAGGGGAAGAAGGAATAAGATCAAGTTTTTTAGAAAAAGGAACATGAGACTCAAAAACTATAGGTGGTACCGATAAAGACTCATAAATCACTTCACTCTCGACTTGACTTTCCTCCAAAGAGGAAATTTCAACAAAGGGCTCTTCCTCCTTTAAAATATCCATCACATTGCTCTCTCCTATAATTTGATCATCATCCTCATAACTCTCATTCTCTATACAACCGGCATCATCAACATCATAAATATACGGTTGGGGATGAGAATTTTGAGTGTAATAATCAAATTCATATTGGGGTAAGGGGTTAAAATCATTCACTACCGTCACATCACACAAAGAAAAATCATGTGAAGTAGATTGACAATTTGAGCAATAAGGAGGTGTTGTAATATGCATATCGGATGAAAAGGATGGTCTAGAAGATAGAGACATATCCCACTCATAATTATTCTGAGCCAACCACTCAATTTGATCCCAACAATAATCAGGTGATTGAGATAGAAATTGACCATTAGACATGGACTCCAACACCTCCCTAGTTTCTTCATTTAAACCCTCATAAATCACTAGGCACATATCCCAAATTTCAATTCCATGGTTACGACCAACAAAATCGCCAAGTCTATAATAGTATTTCCAAAACAATTCATTCTCATATTGAGGAAAAGAAAAAAGTGCTCTAGAATTACTAGCATAAATATTGGGTTCATGGAACGTGTATGGTAATTCATGAGAACTCATGCAAAAATTGGGAGAATTTTGATATGATGCATCAAAACTATAAACATGAGAACCACAAGAATTATGACTATGGTGCCTATCAGAAGAATTATCCCCATCAAAATAATAATATGACTCCATGATACGTAAAAAAAAAAAGAAAAAAAAAATATATTCACAAAAGAAAGGAAAAAAAAAATATACAGTCTAGTCTCACCAAAAAATAAAAACTAAATAAAACAAACTATCTCCCCGGCAACGGCGCCAAAATTTGATAAGCGTGTCGCGCACCTAACAAAAATAAATAACCTAAGTAATCCTCCTAACTATGTAGTAGGGTAAGTCAGAGTCGATCCCACAGAGAGAAAGTTGTTCTATGATTAGCCCTTAAGTAATGGTAAGACTAAAGGAGATTTAATATCAAGAATAATGGTGGAATAAACTATACTAATCAATCTATAAATAAAAGACTCTATAGTTAAGTATCCCCACTAGCATGAATTAATACAACAATAATTTCTACCCCAAACTAGTCAATTAAATGCTCACAAGGAAAAGTACACCCTATAAAATACCATAAACCTCTCACGAGTATCTATGGCTTCTCTAATATGCACTCAAGCCTACTCCCATGGAATCATGCAAATTAAAGACATTAAACGCGACACTCTAACTTCCTAACAATCCATTCTACCTACTCCCGTGGAGAACTTCATGTCCTTAATTGAAATATTCAAATCCGTCAAAACCCAACTCCCGTTGTGATCAAGACAAAGGAATCATAATAATACTAGTTATCCCTAATCTAGTATTGGAATATGCACAATCAATTAAGCAAGAACAATTCAACAATTAGTTTGGGAATTTAAAGAAATAATCATGAATTAATTCACACTAGGGTTCAACTTAACCATAGATTACAAAACTATGTAAGCATAATTGAAATAAATAAAGAAAATAGAGAAGAATAATAAAACATCATAATATAAAACAAGGAGAAAAGAAGAAGAAAAGAGATACTTGAATTAATGGAAGGAAGGTGGAGTCTTGAAGAACAATGGAGATCTACAAGTTTCTCTCTCTAAAAACCCTAAGTATAAACTAATAATGATGATACAATTACAAACTCCAAAACTCCCCTCGAAAATAAGGGTTAAAGTCCTATTTATATGCTAAGATTAACATAAACCGACATAAGTTAGGTCACGCGGAAGATACGACATTACAGCAGGTTGCACGGGCAAGCAATATATTGCACGAGCGTGCAGGGTCATGCACGGTCGAGCGAAATCTCGCTCGGTCGTGCGAGCGAGGCAGAAGCTTCAGTGACTTTTGATTGCAGGTTGCACGGCCGAGCAGATATCCGCACGGACGTGCGGTCGAGACAGTGGCTTCAGCTCAACTTTGAACAGCTATAACTTTTGATCCAGAGCTTTGTTTCACACATGCAATATATCGTTGGAAAGCTCTTGAAGTCTAGCTTCCAACCCAGTTGGAATTACCTCATTATCATTCTTGAGTCAAAAGTTACGAGTGAAATGGTGAAGAGGTGTCATATTTCGCACAAGTACACAAAGTCATGTGTATCTTCTTCACTTTCAATCCGTTTTGGGCACATGATATATCGTTTTCAAGGTCATCTACGCGCCTAAATCATCATGTCCTCAAATAGGAGTCCAAAGTACCTGAGATTACATCAAAAGACCAAACAACCCGTGAAAGTATCGTAGCTTACGAAAATGGACCTAAATATGCATAAATGCAAGTAAATGCTCTAATACTACATGAAAATGCACCCTAATATGCAACTAAATGATGTTAGAATATGCACTTATCAGAAACCTGTCTCCCTTTTATGGTAAAGTTTATTTTCTGACTAAAGAACTGATGGGCCTCTTGGGGGCATGCAGATCCGACCTTTCAGGTGGGCTTTGCTTAACCTTGTTGGACCAGACCATGGGTCCAAACAATTAGCCCCACGCCAAGTAATCGGAGTGGAAATCGTCCTTTTTAATGCGGTTGATTGGCGGAATACAGTAGCTGCATTTTTGTCGATGTGACTCAGAACACGGATTCTCATGATGGGTCATAGTAGAGAGAATCTTCGGATGCTAGGATCACCCAGGCACGGGGTCTCGCTAGGTAAATCCCGAGGAGGGAGATTTCGTGAATTTCCGAGCCCTAGGTAAATCCCGAGTCAGGGTAGATCCCGAGTATGGGGAGCTTTGGACCCCGAGGTGATGTAGGGGCCCTAGGGCTTGCTTCCCAGCAACCCCGAGATGACGCCCTGGCGCTGGGCATCGAGCGATCCCGAGAGAGGGGGGACCTCCCCCCCGAGGTGGCGCATTGGGTCCCTTGAGCTGACTCCCAAGCAATCCCGAGATGGTGCGTCGGAGCGTGGCACCGAATGATCCCGAGAGAAGGGAGAACCCTGTTCCCCCGAGCCGGCGCATGGGGCCCCGATGTTTGGCCCCGAATGATCCCGAGAGAGGGGGAGGACCCTGCTCCCCCGAGACGGTGCGTGTGGCCCCGAGTGATGGGGGATGTTTGGGCTAACTCCCCAGCAATCCCGAGATGGTGCGTCAGTGTTTGGCCCCGAATGATCCCGAGGGAGGGGGAGGACCCTGCTCCCCCGAGCAGGTGCCTGGGACCCCGAATGATGGGGATGTTTGGGTTAACTCCCAAGCAATCCCGAGATGGTGCGTCGGTGTTTGGCCCCGAATGATCCCGAGAGAGGGGAGGACCCTGCTCCCCCGAGCTGGTGCGTTGGGCATCGCGTTTTGAGCTCCTCCTCGGGGGAGAGTGAGTCATTCTAGGGGGCACCCTGTGGCAACTCGGGGGCTAATGAGCCCTTTTATGGGGCCCCGAGTTGGTCGTGGAAGTACTTAGCCTTTACTTGGCTAAGTGATGAGCCCCCTGGCAAGGCCGAGGTGGGTATGTGCCAAGTCATGGAAGCACTTAGCC
Organism: Beta corolliflora; assembly: GCA_947648045.1. Classification (NCBI taxonomy): domain Eukaryota; kingdom Viridiplantae; phylum Streptophyta; class Magnoliopsida; order Caryophyllales; family Amaranthaceae; genus Beta; species Beta corolliflora. Next base: position 3,075,003 of record CANSZD010000757.1, on the reverse strand, counting down.
TTTACTTGGCCAAGTGATGAACCCCCTGGCAAAGCCGAGGTGGGTATGTGCCAACTCGGAGGCTAATGAGCCCCTCTATGGGGACCCCAAGTTGGTCATGGAAGCACTTAGCCTTTACTTGACCAAGTGATGAGCCCCCTGGCAAAGCCGAGGTGGGTATGTACCAACTCGGGGGCTAATGAGCCCCTCTATGGGGACCCCGAGTTGGTCATGGAAGCACTTAGCTTTAGGGATGGAAATGGATGATGGATCATCCATCATCCGCTTAACCCGGTTTTATTAAGCGGGTGAAAACCCGAAATAAATGGATGAAAAGCGGGTGGCGGGTGAAGCGGGTGGTGGATGCGGGTGAGATTTTTTTCATCCGTCACCCGATCCATCACCCGCTTAACACCCACCCATCATCCATATTATCAATTACACATGTTTATTTACTTACTTTATAAAAATTTTAGTTGAAAATTTTAATAAATATGTATCTTATGGCATATTTTTTTGTAAAAATTGATATATATCTCCTCACCCGCTAACCACCCGACCCACCCGTTCACCCGATGGATGACGGATGGATGGATGCGGGTGGCGGATGCGGGTGAAGCTCCACCCGCCCCGAACCCGATCCATTTCCATCCCTACTTAGCTTTTACTTGACCAAGTGATGAGCCCCCTGGCAAAGCCGAGGTGGGTATGTGCCAACTCGGGGGCTAATGAGCCTCTCTATGGGGACCCCGAGTTGGTCATGGAAGTACTTAGCCTTAGTTGGCCAAGTGATGAGCCCCCTGGCAAAGCCGAGGTGGGTATGTGCCAACTCGGGGGCAAATGAGCCCCTCTATGGGGACCCCGAGTTGGTCAGATGTACTTAGCCTCTATTTGGCTAAGTGATGAGCCCCCTGGCAAAGCCGAGGTGGGTATGTGCCAACTCGGGGGCTAATGAGCCCTTCCATGCGGACCCCGAGTTGGGTGAAGGAGCATTCTTCGTCTTGCGTGACCCCGAGTGTGCTTAATCCTTTCAGCTGAGCTGGGTTCCAGTCAACTATTCTGGAGTTTGACCGTTGACCATTGACCGTTGACCATTGACTGTGCATTTTGAGAGAAGTTGGGCCTTAATACTTTGGGCCTTTGCTTTTAGGTTTTTCTTACCATAAGCCTGTCTCTGGCGAGCCCACCAAGGGTGGTGCAGGAGTTGTCGCGACGCAGGGATGAAGAGGGGGTTATTTAGAGGAAGAGAGAATGGTTTCCGTACATCACAATTATTTGCTAAGTTTTTCATTCTCTCTCCTCTTTCTCTCTCTAGAGTTGCTCTGAAAGGTGTCCCGCATCTGTTCCTGCCCGAGTTCGTTTGATCCTCCGTGCTTGTGACCACCCCGAGTTCTAGTAACCCCGAGAAGGTACGTTTCTCTTTTACTTATTGCTTTCTGTCGTTAATCGATCTCTATAGAATGGATCCCGAGTCAGACCCTGAGTTGGAGTCGAGTACCCCCGCCTCCTCTCCTTACAAGTTTTCTGAGGAGATTCGCAGGGTGGATGGTTTTTTAGTTAGTATTCGAATGCCTTGCCCGGATCCCTCGGTGGTGCCCGAGGCGGTTCCCCTGCCTAGCCCTTCAGATTCTTTATCGGAGGAAGACGATGGTGTAATCCCGGGTCCTTGGGATGTGTCGATTGCGCATAGACCATGTGTTAGGAGTTATTTCTGATGGTGGAGTGATGGTGTCTGAGAGAGTGGACGAGGAGAATGAGGGCCCTAGCACTTCAGGTCAAGACTACCCCCCTCTGGATCCCGAGGGGGGTCCTCATACTTACTATCCCGACCCCATATTTATGAGCTTCATGTCGAGAAGCTTCAAGCATGTTGGGATCAAGTTTTGGTTCCGCGACCCGTTCTTTGTTGTTCGGACGAAGTGTACCGAGACGGTTGTGACGCCCCCGGTAGGGTGTATGTCGGTTTATCACCAAAGTATGCAGATGGGCCTCAGGTTTCCGTTGCATCCATTCATCCGAGATCTCCTCAACGCTTATCAGTTGACCCTTACAAATCTTCTTCCCAACAGTTGGCTCACAATAAATGGATTTATAGCTATCTGTGAGTCCCTTGGGGTTACCGGCTCCAAACGCAAGTCGGGGGACATTGAGTCTCTATTGGAGGTTGCTGATGTGGAGGGGCCCCAGGCTAAGAGGACTAGGGCTGACTAGGGGTGCTAATGAGCCTGGGTGGCTCGCAAACTGTTCGAGCTCGGCTCGGTCAAAGCTCGGTCAAAGCTCGGCTCGAGAGGGCTCGGCTCGAGTTCGGGCTCGGCTCGCGACCTTAACGAGCTGAGCCTGAGCCTAATGGAGTTCGACTCGAAAGCTCGCAAACATGTTCGAAAATTTTTAATATACAAATTTTATACATTGATTTTTAACCCAACTTGGATTTTCACTTAAAAAAACATAATTATCTCAACCCACTTTGTCGCCCAAGCCCAAGTAGCCCAACAATCCCTAGCTAACTTTTATTACCCCCGAAAAAAAAACCCTAACTCCCTCAATACCGATCTCCCCATTCTCCTCTCTCACCCGCCAAACCCCACTCCCTCTCTCTCCTCTTCGGATCTCCTCCCTCCTCACACCCTCTTCGGATCTCCTCCCTCCTCACACCCTCTTCGTCTTTTGATCTCCTGAACCATCGTCTTCAACCGCCAACGAACCACCACGCGAAAGCCAACCCTCAACCTTCTCCTGAACCATCGTCTTCAACCGCCAACGAACCACCACGCGAAAGCCAACCCTCAACCATCTTCGTCTTCTGAACTTGGGTTCGAATCCCCGGATACACAACTTCATCGTCGAACTCCGCACCATCCACCGTCTTCGTCGCGTTCATTGAAGTTGTTCGTCGCTTGTCACTCGAATAACTCCGCTCAACAGCGAAGACCAACAAAGCCTCCTCGAAAATTCCAGATCTAGTTTCTTTTTGGAGTTAGGCTTCGTTTTTTTTTTCGTATATAGTTAGTTGTTGTTTTAATTTTGTTTTTGTATATTTAGTTTATTTAGTTCGTTTAGTTTGTATATTTGGTTTGTAATTTTTGTTTGATTATAAATTTGTTTATTTCCTGTGTTTTGTATAATTTAGGGTTCATAATTTTTCCTTGTTTTAGTTTTTTATAGAATACAATCTTTCAACTCTTTTAATTTGCAGCAACTGTCACCAATTAATGTGTTTATGGTAAAAAGCTGGAAATTGGAATAATGCACGAAGCAAGTGTGCTGAAATGTATTGGAAACATTCTCGAGCTTTTTCGAGCCAAACAGTTCGCAAACTCTCTCGAGCCGAGCTGAAGATTTTTTTTTTCGAGCTCGAGCCGAGCCCGAATTTTCGAGCTCGACGAGCTTCGAGCTCGAGCCGAGCTCGGACCCTCACATTCTCGAGCCGAGCCGAGCCTGGCCATGTTCGGTCTCGGCTCGGCTCGTTAACACCCCTAGGGCTGACCAAATTGGGGCTGGTGAGCCTTTTACCGACATAACCCGTACTCAAAAGCTCGCCCGAGTGCGTCATGCCGTTCGGGAAATCTATACCGAGGCTGATGGCTTGGCCTTAGCGGCTGTGGGTTCCGAAGAGGTCAATACCCTTTACGAGTCCTGGTTGGAGGTAGATATTTCCCCCGTCATGAGCTTGGTAGTTTTTTAATGTTGATTACCTGATAACCCCGTGGTGTTCTTGTAGACTTCCATACGGATGACCTCGGTGATACGCCGTCGGGTTCAACTTGAGGACGAGATTGCTGCTTTGAAGAAAGAAGTTGGCGACCTGAAGGCTACGGTGTTGACTAAGGACACCGAGGTGAAGAAGTTGAACGATGAGCTCGACTCTCAGAAGGACACTTTTGAGAAAGCTAGCAAAGTGCTAGAGGAGGCCACCACTCTCAAAGATAGCAACAAAAAGCTGCAGGCCTCCTTGGATGCCGCCTTAATTGCACGCAATGAGGCCCAAAAGAATGCTGAGGAGCTCCAACAAAAACTGGATGAGGCTGTGAAGAAAAATAAGTCCTCTCCCCATAAACTGAAGAAGGCTGAGGCCAAGCTCCTAAAGGCCCAGGGGGAGTGGCTGAATGAGTGGAAGACCCCCCCGAGGGACTTAACTACTTGGGCAAGATGGCTTCCGCCTCCTATCGGCTCGGAACCCGGGAGACCAAGCAGCGCCTCCGAGCGATCTTGACAGAAACACAGCCTTCCCTTGACTGGGATGCCATTGACGCATAATTTGATAGTCGAATTGCCTCTGAGCAACAGGCGAAGGGAAAAGGAGAGGCCTCCCTTACCCCTAGGGCTTCCCAGATTAAGGGCCCGACACTGGAGTCTACCCTAGTTAATCCCGAGGGGTTCCAATCCCGAGATCCTGGAGACGGAGGGAAGCTTCCTGCTGACGGTGTTGATGAAGGTCGGGATTCCCTGTTCAAGTGGCCGAAGTTTTGCGGAGGATGTGGGGGATAGCTCCGAGGGAACCCCAATCAAGGACCCTGCTGTTTGATCAACTTTATTCTGTATGAACCTTTTGTTTTTTATGCCCGAGAGTTTGTTTTTGGATTCTCTTACTTCGAACGCCCGATAGTATGTTCTCGGTGTTTCTTATGAACCTTTGTGTTTTAGGCTGTGTTCTGAATGTATTTTCTCGACTTAATGAAATGGTTGTTTCGCAATTTTCCCGACTATTATAATCAGTTGTTACTTTAGATGCCATTGCTATATATTCACGAGTACTCCAATTTTGCTTGAGTGCAATGTGTCATTTTGTTGGATGCAACTGCTATGAATCAAATTTTCTTTCATTCATATTTCCGAGATTGCCAACTATGGGGTACAACTACCTGCCCCGAGTTGTGTCTAACAAAATGAACAGTAGGCTCAAGTGTGGCCTAAGCTCTATAAATCCTGCCAACTCTTAATAGGGTACAACTGGTTGCCCCGAGTTGTGGTTAACAGAATAAACTAGGGGCTCTAGCGTTCCCCGTTTACAAAATGAGGCTCAAGTGTGGCCCGAGTTACACCCTAGTTAAATGTAATATTTCTTCAGATTGTCTGCATTCCAAGGTCGAGCCAAGGGTGTGCCTTCAGGTGATTCGAGTCGGTATGTTCCCGGCTTGATCACTTCTGTGACCTTGTAAGGTCCATCCCACTTGGGCCCAAGTTTGCCTTTCAGGTGTGTCAGCCCTGTAGCTTCGACCTTTCTGACCACCCAGTCGCCTGCATGAATCGGCCTAGCTTTCACCTTGAGGTTAAATTGTCTGGTTACCCGTTGCTTGTTGCGGATTGACTTAAGTAGCGCATTACCCCGGGACTCAGGTAGTAAGTCCAGCTCGACCTTCTTCTCCTCTTCATTCTTGTCATATTCATAGAAGGTCATCCTTGGGGAAGGTATCCCGACTTCTACTAGAAGGACATCATCACTGCCATAGACTAAGCTGAAGGGCGAATTGCCTGTTGCTTCTTTCACTGTGGTTCTTGCGGACCAGAGTACACCCGGAAGATCATCGACTCAGGACCCTTTCGCACCCTCCAGCGACTTCTTAATCCCATTCAGTACAACTTTGTTTACGGCCTCAACCTGGCCATTGGTCTGGGGTCGAGAGACTGCTGAAAACCTTGTTTGAATCCCGAACCTGGAACAGTAATCTCGGGTTGACCCACTTTTGAATTGTCTCCCGTTGTCTGAGATGAGGGTCCTTGGGATCTCGAAGCGGGTGATGATGTTCTTCCAGATGAAGTTCTGCACTTGCTTGTCTGTTATTGAAGCTAATAGTTCCGCCTCTACCCATTTTGTGAAGTAGTCAATGGCTACTAGGAGGAACCTTCTTTGCCCCGAGGCTGCTGGGAATGGGCCTATTAGGTCCATCCCCCATTTATCAAAGGGTAAGACGGCTTGAATGGTGGTTAAGGGGTTAGTAGGAGCCCGAGGTATGTCTCCGTGGATTTGGCAGTTGGGACATTTCTTTACCAATTCTGCGGTGTCCTGCTTCAAAGAAGGCCAGTATTGCCCGACCCTTAAAGCTTTCCCGGGTATGGTCCTGGCCCCTTGGTGGCTGCTACAGGCTCCTTCATGAATCTCTCGGAGGACATAGTTGCCCTCGAAGGGTGTAACGCACTTCAGTAATGGGTGTGTATAGGATTTTTTGTACAGGATCCCATCATGCCAGACAAACCAACCTGACTTCTTCTTTAAAGCCTCAGCCTCTTTCTCTCCCGAGGGCAGTATACCATCTCTGAGGAAGCTTATGATTTCCCCCATCCATGTATCAGTTCTGTTCAAGGTGTGTACCTGGGGTGAGTTAATGCTTGGTTGTTCTAGAACTTCCCAGATGATGGTTCGAGGAGTCAACCCCTCTGTTGAGCTTGTCATGCGGGCCAAGGCATCGGCCTGCTGGTTCTCTGACCTCGGGAGGTGTTGTATGTTGAATGAGGACAACTTCTTGATGAGCTCCCGGGTTTTGTTGAGGTACATCCTCATGTTGTCTTCCTTGGCCTCGTACTCCCCCGAGACCTGCCCTACTATGAGTTGTGAATCTGATTTGGCCGTCACTGCCTGAGCTCCCGAGTTGATGCAGATTTGGAGGCCTAGGATTAAAGCTTCGTATTCAGCCTCATTATTTGAGGCCAGAAAGTCAAATTTCACAGCATACTCCATTTTATCCCCGACTGAGGGAATGATCACGAGCCCTGCTCCGCTGCCAGCTTTGGTAGCTGAACCATCTACTTGTAACTCCCACGACTCCCTCTCTTCTAGGTCAAGGAGTCGGGAGCTGCATTCGCTGATGAAATCTGCTAACGCTTGTGCCTTGATAGCCCTCCGAGGCTCATATTCTAGGCCGAAGTCTGCCAACTGGTCCGTCCACTCGGTCATCCGAGTTGAATGATTCCTACTTTCGATTACTTTTCTGATGGGTTGTCCGGTTAGGACCTTAATTGGGTGCGCTTGAAAATATGGCTTCAACTTCCTACTCGCCATTACCAGCGCGAACACCATCTTCTCAATCTGGTTGTACCTGGCTTCTGCTCCTCTATAGGCGTGGCTGATGAAGTATACGGGATGCTGATTTCCTTCTCTTTCTGTTACAAGTACCGCACTGAGGGCGTACTCTAATACCGAGAGGTAAATATAGAGAGCTTCTCCCGGCAAGGGTGATATGAGTTTGGGCAACGTTGCTAGGTGTTGTTTTAGCTGCTGGAAGGCCTGTTCCGCCTCATCATCCCAATCAAACTCTTTCCTTTTGAGCGCTCTAAAGAACAACAAGCTCTTGTCAGCCGAGCGAGATAAGAAGCGGCCCAGCGCTGTCAGGCACCCTGTTAGCCTTTGAACTTCTCTAACATTCCTTGGTGAGGACATGTTTAAAACAGCGTTGATCTTGTCGGGGTTAGCCTCAATTCCTCTTTCATCCACCAAGAACCCGAGGCATTTCCCCCCTTTCACCCCGAACACGCACTTCATGGGATTTAGCTTCATGCCATGGCGTCGCAGGGTGCTCAGTGTTTCTGCCAGATCCCCGACGTGATCTATTGCCTTTTTGCTCTTGACGATCATGTCGTCTACATACACCTCAATGTTCGTCCCGAGTTGCTCCTTAAAGACCTTGTTGATTGTTCGTTGATCGCCTCTGCGTTCTTTAGCCCAAAGGGCATCATCTTGTAGCAGTATACGCTTTGGGCTGTAACGAATGCTGTATGTATTCGGTCCTTTTCCGCCATTGGGATCTGGTGATATCCCGCGTTGGCATCCATGAAGCTGAGCAACTCATGACCAGCCGTTGAGTCGACCAACCTATCAATTTTTGGTTGGGGATGATTGTCCTTGGGGCATGCCTTGTTCAAGTCAGTGAAGTCGACGCACATGCGTCAAGCTCCACTGGCCTTTTTAACCAAAACTACATTGGCCAACCACTCTGTGTATTGGCATTCTTCAATGATGTCCGCCTCTAACAATTTCTTGACCTCTTCTGCTGCTGCCGCGTTTCTCTCGGGCCCTTGATGTCAGAGCTTATACATGATGGGGCGGAATCCCTCCTTGATATTCAGCTCATGGGATGCGAACTTGGGATCCAGCCCCTGCATGTCAGAGGCGGAGTAAGCGAAAACGTCTTTGTATTCCCTGAGGTGTTGACGAGTTTTTCCCGATCTCGGGAGGCGAGGTTTTTGCCGATCCTTACCCCGTGCCCGAGGCCTTCATCGAGCATTATCTCTTCATCCTCCTCGACCGACTGGGGTCGTTCGTACAACTTTGGATTTTCTGAAAGGTAGACCCCGAGACCAGTAGGGGTGTCTACGGGATCTTCCCTCTTTCTCTTCCTTGGTCTTTCTTCTGAAGTTGTTGCTTTAAAACTGTTCGTGTAACACTCATTTGTTTGCGATCTCCGTAGATCTTCCCGACTTGGCCTTCATCTGTTTCGTATTGCAGGTATAGCTGGTATACCGAGATGGCTGCCTTTATTTTGTTCATGGTGGGCCTACCCATGATAGCGTTATAAGGAAGTGGGGTATCGACCACTAGGAAGTCGACTGGTAGGCTTCTTCCCTTACCCCTTTCCCCGAGTCTCACAACCAATTTTACGAACCCAAGGGGTTCACGTATCCTCCACCGAAGCCTATCAGCGGCTGACTGGTCGGGGTTACATCCTTCTCGGTATACTTCAGCTTCTGTAAACATTCTAGCGTGATGATGTCCGCTGATGAGCCGCTGTCGACCAAGATCCTCTTGACCCTTGAGTTAGCAATTTTCATCTCTATGACGAGGGGGTCGTCATGGGGGGTATGTACGTGCCGGTCAGGCTCCCCAAACGTCATGACGGGACATCCCGCCTTCGTTGGCTCAATTTCTAAGACATGTTGCTTCATTGCGTGCAAGTGAGCTTTGCGGGCTCGGCTGGTTAATCCACCCGAGGCATGTCCCCCTGCTATTACCCCGACATACCCGTCGGTGTTGTCACTGTCATTTTTTCCTTCCTTCTCCTTCCCTTTCTCTTCCCGAGAGTGCTTGATGTATCTGTTCAACTTTCCTTGATCAGCCAAGTGATCCAAGGCCTTCTTCAATTCCCGACAGTCTTTAGTGGTGTTCCCACATTCTCGGTGATATTCACACCATAGTCGTTGATCCCTTATATCCTTTGAGGTCCTTATGGGGGGAGGGATAGGTAATACCGACTTGTGTTTCAGATCTAAGTAGATCTCACGCCGATTTCTGTTGAAGCGGGGGTCGTTCCCATTATCTGTAGTTCTCGGGAGGAGTTGCTGATTACTTCTGTTACTTTTGTTGGATTCCCGGTAAAGGGTCTCTTCCTTTCTTTTCTTTGACTTCTCGGCAACAGGCTTGCAAATGTCCGAGGCTTGAATGAATTTATGGGCCCGACTCATGGCCTCAGTGAATGTAGTGACTTCATTTTTGGCTAAGGACCATCTGAACTTGCCCGGCCATAGTCCCGACATCAAGGCGGTGAAGGCCACCCCGTCTTGGAGATTGGAGATCTTTAGTGATTTTTCATTGAACCGTTTGATGTAGTCAGCCAGGCTTTAATGCTCCTGCTGCTTGATTGACATTAAGTGGATGCTAGTCTTTTTATGCCGGCGCCCGGCAATAAAATGTTGGTGGAATAATGCTTCTAACACTGAAAAGTTCGTGATAATGCCAGGAGAAAGTCCCGAGAACCAACTGAGTGCTAAGCCCTTAAGGGTCGTCGGGAAGTACCGACACCATGCGACTTCGCACCCGGTTTGTACACTTATCTGGGCCTTGTAGGCCGCCATGTGATCATCAGGATCGCTATTTCCCGAGTATTGCTCGATTAGTGGGACTTTGACCTTACTTGGGTTTGGGACTTCCATGATCTCCCGACTAAAGGGGGTTATGAAGTTCAGTACCCCTCTGTTGATCAAGACGGGACTCCTGTTTCGTGGGGGTCCTGAGTCTCCTTCACATTCGGTCCTGGTCTTTTTGGACCCGAGAGGGATGACTCCTCCCCCTCCGAGGAGTCCGAGACCCGAGCTTGCTCTTCTTGGCGGACCTTCTCTCGGTTGGCCTTCCTCTTGTCATTAAGTAGGTTCCGAGCGTCTGCTCCAGTAGACGCCTACGATTCTCCTCAATGATCCGTCGGGCATCGGAATTTGGGGCTCTATGAGAATTAGCCTGTCGGGATCTCTCTCCTCCCACTCGTTGCCCGCCTCGGTTAGGAGCTTGAGTGTTTGGATCACCCCGATTTTGAGGCTCTCTCTGGTTCAACTCTCGGGGTACCCCTTGGTTGAGTTGGGGGAATCCCGCTATGAGTTCCTGCAAGCTGCGTTGCATATTCTCGTTCAACTGCTGAGCTATCCTTTCTATGTCCACCATGGTGATGGGAGGTGGATCATGTTGGTATTGTTCCCGGGGAACATTGTGTTCCTCGTTACGAGGAGTAGATCCCTCATCGTCAATGGCAAGTGACTCGACCAGCACATTGTGTTGCTGGGACTGAATCAGGGTCGGTTGGGGCTGATGTGAAGTTCGGGTTGTTTTCCTTCGGGTGCCATGTTACTCGGTACGTAGCTTTGAGATGTAGTATCCCCACAGACGGTGCCAAACTGTTTCTGCCTAGAATCTAGTCAAATGAATTAAGTGTGTTTAGAGAGGTTTTAAATCCCGAGTTGGAGTATAATCCCGAGCCTTGTCACTGGAATTCCTGCAAAACAAGGAAAATTGGCCCGGGGGTGTTCCTAGGAAAGCCCCTCCGACGCTCAAGTCAGTTGGGATTGAGGTAGAGAGAGAAAGTGAGTAATTGTAGAGAGAGATGCCCTGGTTTGGTTAGGTGAGAATTGAATACCTGCTCATTGATTGGGCTTGCTGCTTTTATAATGTTGGGGATTTCCCAGACAGGAAACCCTATTGGGGAACATCCATGTCTGTAGGATTCCTGTCTCCCTTTTATGGTAAAGTTTATTTTCTAACTAAAGAACTGATGGGCCTCTTGGGGGCATGCAGATCCGACCTTTCAGGTGGGCTTTGCTTAACCTTGTTGGACCAGACCATGGGTCCAAACAGTTCTCTTTTATGTTTAATTTTTAAAAAATTCATGATTTGGGGTCACTAAAATATAAGGGAGGGTCACTATGATTTCTTCATCTTTTAGAATACATAGTGACCAAACGGAAGACAGTTACTAGTATGTAGATTATCTTATTATGAATTGGAATACTTATCTTGATTTATACTAAATGTTTCATAGTGTCCTTTTTATCGAAATAGTAACCGTGACTTTATCTATGATTAATTTCCTTAAACATAGGCTAGTAGGGTCACTATGATTTTTTTTCAACTTTTAAAATACATAGTGACCAAATAGGGACATAGTTATTAGTATGTAGACTTTCTTATTATGAGTTGTTTGTGGTTACTATGATGTTAAATTTACATAATACTTATGAGTTGTTCATGGTTACTAGGGGTGTAAGTGGATTGGACTGGATTTGACACCAAATCCAGTCCAAAGTTTTTTGGACTCGAGAAATTGAGTCCAAGTCCGATCCAAATATTTTTTGAGTCCAGTCCAATAATTTTTTCTTGAATTTGAATCCAGTCCAGTCCGATTATTGTATTCTTATTTTTTTCCCCGATTTAGATTCAATTATTCATAACGTTTTTTGAGATGCTTGAGCATTTGACATCTGATTCAATTATCAATGTCCACAAATTAGATTGAAATCTTAAATTAAAGTAAAATACTATGAATAAAAAGTTGAATTAGATGCCTACCTTGATCTAAGTTGAGAGGAAGCAGAGAGACTGATAATATAATCTGAGAGAGAAATAGAGAATGCGAGAGTCGAGACATCGAGGTAGAAAGAAAATGAAAGAGTGAGAGGAAGTGAGTAGTGAGGAGTGAAGTGAGATAGAATTAGTCGGCTACTAGGCTACTACTGCAGTACTGCTAGTATCATTTACTTATTTAACAAATGGAGCCAAGTGAAATTGTCTGGCGCCAAGTGAAATTTTCTAGCGCCAGTTGAAATATTTAGAGAGGGAAGGTTGAAAACTCCAAAAAAATTTAAATAGTATCAATTATATATATATTTTTGGACTTATTGGACTCCAAAGGGGTGAGTCCAAATCCAGTCCGAAAATATTTGGACTCGAAAATTTGAGTCCGAGTCCAGTCCGAAAAATTTTCAGTCCAGTCCAGTCCGACAAGTTTGGACTGGACGGGATTGGACTCTGGACTTTTCGCAGTCCGCTTACACCCCTAATGGTTACTTTGATTTATTGTTCATTTATGATTGTTATTTTTGTTTTATTTTCTTTTGCAGAAAGTGTATGAGTTTTGTATGTTCATGTGAAGGGATACGGAGAAGGTTTTTTTTTTTGGTGAACGAAGTAGCCAACATTATATTAGAGAATTAAAAATAGTTTTACAATCCGCAAGATAAGCATCCAAACAATAACTAAGGGGAACAGGGCTACGGAGAAGATTAAGGAGACACTTTGTGTCCCCGTGTCTCATGGTGCAGTGACAATGCAATTCACACGTGTGAGGCATTTGGTCCACACTACTATTAGTGTGTACGAGGTCCACACAAGACTTTTTGCTTGTACTATAAGTGACCCCTTTTAATACAACAAGTTACTCATGTCTTATCATAAATCATGGTAAGACGGTCTTATATGAGATTTAGAAATAACTCGTAGATAGATACCAAGTGTTTCTCCAACTATATTCGCTCTATTTTATAGGTACAAACGTTTTTTGACATTTTACCGTGTCTACTATAATCTCTTATAATATGAACACTATTATAAAAAACTTTAAATTTAATTTCTCTTTCAAAGTATTTTTATAATATTAATTTCCTTAGAATTTTTATAATATTAAGAGTAATCATTCAAATTCGACCACAAATACAGAGGATGAGAGGAAGTATATGTACTTTTTGTAATAAGCAACTACAGTAAATTTTTTTATTTTTTTTAAGGAAAGATGAAGGGGACTCACTTGAGAGAGATAAGGGGAAATCCTTAAATGAGTCCCATGAGGTTTGATCTCCAGACTTCAAGGATATGAGGTGGGAATCGATGTCACTACTCCACCACCTCAACCTCAAGCAACTACAATGAAATTTTTTTGGGCCCCCTTTCGGGAGCCGTGGTAAGATGAATTTCTTACCGCCTCGCACAAGGCCACTCACCCAGAGGCCCAACAAGCCCCAAATCCCCCCTCCCCCCAACAATATTGAAATTTTACTTCCACCAAGATTTGAACCTTGGTCTCCCATGTGGGAGATAGGAAGTCATATCATTGGACTCAAGGGTCCTTGTTAACAACTACAATAATTTGTTTACGGTGAAAAAGCATCTAGTATAAAAGTACAATATGTATTTATCGAAATATGGTTTACACTTTACAGATCCTAAATTAGATCACGTGGGATCTCAGTCTCTCACTTTCATCCAACAACAGCTTATATGGAGGGAAAGTATAACTTCAGTACTAGTACTACTTTTCTCTCTCTTTTCAAGGGGGTGATGATGATTTAATGATGATTAAGTAAGTAATGGGACCTAATCAAAGTAGAGAAAGCGAAAAGGCCACGTAATTATAATTAGGAAACAAACACATATGGGGCGGCAATTATTTTACTTTGCTAATGCTTAATTAGGACTGACTATTGACTGATAACCACTCCCAAAAGATAGAATCTATCAATTTTCGAAATTTCTATGTGGTCATTAAGACCCTATTCACACTTTAGGTTATAAATCTCACTATATACTTATCAAGTCTCAGGAACATGATCACACTGTTTTTGTTAGGTTATGGATCTTTATCAAAAAATTTTAAGAAAGAAAACACCAACATTTTTTCGTAACTATTCTTGTATTACTTAAATACTTTATTGGGCAAACTACTAATCATAAATATTTTTGCTTACAATGTTATACACTCATTGACTTTATAGCCCAAGAAGCTATAGAGTATAGTCTTCTCTATTAATTACGTAGTACTAAGACAACGATAAACTTAGGGTTTATTTTTCATCGCGAATCTTAATTGTTTTCCTCATCACAACAGCTTATCCAAGTTTTGGATTTGAATTATTAATACACTAGTCCTATAATATAGGTATATTGAAGTATCTCAACAAAAAAAAAAAAATTATTAGTTTCCAAGTTTAACTTTTTAGTTTAAAAAAATTAAAAATTAGAATAATATAAAGATAACAAATCAGCACTAGACTAAGTAGTTTCTAATTTTTAGCTAGTTATAAGTTTTTAAGTTAATATAACTAATTGATGAGTATATAAATGATTAATTTCGAACTTGTTTTATACTTTTTGTCATACTTATTTCAATACAAACAAGCTAAAAGTGGATCTTAGTTGGCTTGGGTCCCTAAATATATTTTGGCTTGGGTAGGGGTTCAACACTCACAAAATACTTTTGGTTTATACTAGGTCTATTGAATTCATGACTTGACATCTTTAATCTACATATAAAAGTTGTAATATAATGGTGAAATATATAATATTACATTAGAGATAATGAATTCATTCTTTGTCTCTATTGATTTTTTTTTAAACACGCTCTATTGATTTTTCAGTTTAGGATTTTACACTGAAAATTTAATTTAACTTATTTAAAGTATTATTTTGTAAAAGACAAAAAATAATTTGAATAAAACAGACCCTAAAACCTTGTTCACTTCACCTAAATTTTATTAAATTACAATTATTTATACTAAGTAACACTTATTTTGATTGATTAAAACTAATGTTTGCTAATTCTTTACGTAGTATTTACTCTCATGCATTTAAGCTGATTATCTCTATTATATAAGTGAAGGGGGGAGGAAGATGGTGTCCCCTTATAAAATATCGAATATACCCTTAATGAATTTAAATTGCCATATATATAAAATAATCTTTTCTTTTTCCTACTTGCCATATATATTGAACAAGTTAACAATGGAATTAAATTTGAAATTTCAATTAAATATTAAATTAAGGAGAATGATTTGCTCTTCTTACATATGTGTAAAAAACTCAGATAATTTTTTTTGACACAATCAGAAGAAAAAATAAAAATTAAATTTCATATTAATAACTATACTTATAATATTTTAAAACCTAAATGTTGATTATTATTTGGTAATCTATATTATATAAATCAAATTCTTTCACTTTATTAATATTCAACGATTGAACCAGTGAACCTGATACACAAATTCTTCCACTTTATTTGAGCACAAGCTTTCTTCTGTTTTATATTTCCTTCTCTCGATACTATATTTGAATAATGATGAACAAATAACTAAGAAAACCAACGAAACATTTACTTAAGTAAAACATATTAGAATGTTAAAAATAATTATAAATGTTTGTTCGAATAAATTTTTTTGTAACACCGATGAATAACTAACTGAGAAATAAGCACGTTAATATGACATGCACGCATAACATGCAAAAAATGCTAGTTACTACTAATTTAAAAAACTGATTTTTAGTATATAGATATCTAAGTTGAAGTTAATACATCCGTAATTACCTTCTTGGGAGTTCCAAGAAGATAGAACCTGTCGTGAATGAAACGGTCACTTGCTATATTTATCCAAAATTCTAGAATTAGTTAGAATCTAAGGATGTTTATGTTGATGCATGTTGACTATAAACGGAAACGCGATCTCAGCTTAGCTGGGTATAATGTTGTGGTCTGTGGACAGTGTCAAGACCTTTTCCAACCTGTTAATGTGCATTTCATTTTGATTGTTTTGATGGCAAAGTTAATTA
The DNA here is from genome assembly GCA_947648045.1 of Beta corolliflora. NCBI lineage: Eukaryota > Viridiplantae > Streptophyta > Magnoliopsida > Caryophyllales > Amaranthaceae > Beta > Beta corolliflora. Next base: position 3,059,237 of record CANSZD010000757.1, on the reverse strand, counting down.
ATTGCTTTCCGACAAATCTCTCTTATACCGGTGTTTGAAATTTGTGCACTTCGCATTGAGACAGGATCCTAGGATCGAAATGGCTAGAAGCTTATTTTTTACATCAATGGTTGAAAATGAGTTTGGCTCAAATCTCCCTGTATAATTAATTAACCGCTACTTCTTTGATAATGAGTCTGTTGACCTACTTAATCATTTTAAATTGTGTTTGGATCCTCTAGAGTTCTAAAATAACTCTACAATGTAGAGTTTGAGCAATATCAACCATTGAACAAAAAACCAATGGCTCATATATTATCTTTTCAAAATTCCCCTATTTTTTCTTATCCAAATACATCCCCTAATTTTCTCCATTCCACCAATATGAGCCCTTGATTTTAAAATGTATGGTTTAGATACAACTCTATCTTGTAGAGTTTTATTAAAACTGTAGAGGATCCTGACTCAAGCTAAAAATAGAAAAAATATACATTAATTGATCATTTATTGCATCGGTTGATGCATAATTTTTCCACAAATTCACAACTTATTTCCATTTTAAGTAGTGTATTTATGTCTTATATACAACCCTAAGAGCTGCATATAGCATAACCCAACTATTAGTTATTTAACTAAAAAGAAAAGAGAAATAGGTCTTAGACTAATATGATATGAACATGGTAATGTTTTGTTCATCTTATTTTCAGTCCTTATTAGAAGAAAAAAAAAAGTTTAGATAAGGTGTAATAAGAACTAATAAGGTCTAATAAGTAATAAGTTCATATAAGCAAAAATAAGGTATTTCTCACAAAATAAGGTCTAACAAGTTCTATAAAGACTAATAAAGTATAATAAGTTCAGATAAATTTAGTTAACTTTATATAAATTGAGATAAGTAAAATGGGTTATGCTCTCTTCTTTTTAGTTAAATAACTAATAGTTTGCCACATTATAAGAAGAGGATAAAAGAGTTTTCCATTACAAATAGTTGAATAAAGAGAATCTTACGTAAAAATGTTGAATTTCTCGAAAGCCCCAGTTGATTTTCATCAAATAAAACATTCACTCTCCAACTGTAGCATCATTGGCACCTACCTTTTGGACTACTTGGAATTTCATTAGAGTGTCACATTATTAGATGCTCTCTTGTTCATCTCAAAACATGTCTGATTTTTGTTCAACAGATAAAATGATGTGCCTATCATATTATATACAACGGTTGCATATTAAATACAATTTAACTAAATCACTCTCTATTAATCAAAAAATATATATTTTCTTTTTTCACGACTCCACAAATTATGGACAAACTATGAAGAAAGACTGAAAGAGGAAACTTGAACAACTTTAACTTCAAGTCTCAAGATAGGTTTTCAATAATCCGTTTAATATATACAAAAACGATTGATAGTTTAAAAAGTACTATTTATTTATTTTTTTTTATTTTTTTTGAGGGGAAGTACTCCTATTTACTTGAAATAATAATAATGTGTTCATTTTCTCTTATCTTATCCAAAACAGCTCATATTATATAGTCATATATGCAACGCAAAAAGCTCAACAATATACCATTTAATTTGTTTCATAATATTTAGTCTTCAACTAACTAATAAGTAATAACCGTTTGTTTCACAAAGAGGCCATGAATATGAATATCTCTTTGTCGCAAAGGTGCTCTTTGTTTGTTGGTTGACTTTGATGCTTACGTTGACACTGTTGAAGTCAATAATAGAAGAGGGTTACTTACTTATAGCCGCCCTACCCTCTGCCGTCCCCTGTAAAATATCGGAGTACCGCGTAAGCATGCAGGAGCTAAGAACGAAGATCCTCAGGAATGTTCTATAAATATCTGGTTTGCGAACAATCCAACTATAGCTAGATAAAATAGGTTTAGTGGCATTTAAACAACTATATATATGGTGATATTATTTATAGTTATGACTCGTGGTTTTATATGTTTGTTAGTGATATTTATATTTCATCCGTTCTAAAATAAATGAAACGTTTCTCTCGAAAGTTCTTACATCAGGGGCGGTTCTTGGCCCATGCAGTATAGGCGACGGAATAGGGCCCCCAAAATACAGGGCTCCGAAATATATCTATATCAAATGTTTGAAAGAAAATAAAAGCAAGATTGGATCAGTGGTAAAGTGGTAAGGGAAGGGATATAAGGATGCATGTTCAATTTTGGGTAGGAGGAAAATTCATTTACTTTTTGCTGTTTCAACAACTTTGGGAAAGTCCCCATATGACTCACCATATTAAATACCATCATACCACGCGTAGCTTCTTTTACCCCGGATGAATCTAGCTTCATATTCCCAATTTCCCCATTAAATACCATCATACTGTTTTTTCCAACTCTCTCCTCCCAACTCTCTCATTAATTTCTACTCATCGTCCCATATTTTTTTGCAATTTCCCAATAATATTTACTTTTAAACTTGAATTGAGCAACACTTTTTAAGTAGATGTGGTTAGATTATTTCAATATGATGTAATTAGATATTATTTTCAATATAAAAGTAAATTTTTTTAAAATTGAGAATCTTATATCTTTTATGAACTACATATGAAGGCGAATTTTAAGAGAGTGTATAGATAGTTATGTTTGCTTCCGCCCCCGTCTCACATAAAAAGACGAAACGTTTCATTTATTCCAAACCGATCGGGAAGTATGATTTTTTTTTATAAGATGCTAAGAAGAAATGTTCTAATATTGGATCGAAACCTCTCTTGCAGTCGATCAACTCAACTTAATTGGTAGGTAATTAAGTCCTCTTGGGAGTAGGGGGGTGTGATTGTGTTAATGTCCACCCCAAAAGGTGCCACTTGTTAGTAAAGTCGTAGAGATTGTTTCCAACAACCTTGAGATTGTAAATGAAGATACAATCCTTTCCTCTAGACCAAATACTACTTGTTCAATTATATTTGTATAATTGTAGTTCATATTGAACACGATATTTTCAAATTATATTGAATATTATTGATAGTATGGACTATGGTTGAGGGTTGTGGTGGTTATAGTTTTTAGACTTACAAATAAAGTAGTATCTCTTGTTCTATAAAGTTGGGCTCTTGACAGCAATGTATTATGTATATGATAATACGCTTGCATAACACTATGACATACTTCTATATTACATATAAATAATATAAATACAAAAATAACTGGAGCAGTATTCACAGTGCTTTTACATATACTGTATAAGAATTCTAGCCTCTTCCAAACTCAAATAAACATGTACTTTTTTCTTAAGTGATGGTAGTTTATTTTATACTCCTATTTCGTAGAATATAATTATACAAGTACTCTTCAGTCATTGCTCATCGTAGTTTTTTTGAGTTATAAATATTTTAAGTATCTAACTAAAATTTGTACAATGAAATGAAAAGAATTAAATGTGGTACTCCTAATTTCTTGTAAACCGAGTCACACGGCTGTTAATTAGTGATGAAATTTGTGCGGTACAAAATTTACGTAAACCGAAAGAGAGAGAGAGAGAGAGAGAGAAAGGAAAGGTGGGGAGAAAAGTGAAATGTTGGTACCGTCTTCTGGTAAAAGTGGGCCGTTTGGCCTGGCCCACATCACATGTCATGCATAAACCTACACTTCATGGGCCCAATGTCATTCTAATATCAGTCAATAAGAGCTAGGACAATTAATGCCTTAGGATTTTGACAGCTATATGGCCCATAAATTGGCCTCTTGAAAGCTCATCACCACTCCAATATAAGTATTTGTGAGAACAAAAAACATGTCATTTTCACTTTTTTGGGTAGGGTCTTCTTAGATTAAGGTCCCATTTTTGGGGAATTCCGTGAGCTATCAAAAGCTTCTAATTTATGTTAACGTGTTGAGTTGTTGTACAAGAGAGAGAAAGAATTAAGAAATGAAAAAATATCCTAAGAACTAGATTCAAATGCACGCAATGTTGTGTTTCAAGTTATAAAAAGATGTAAAATAGTCATAGTATATTGACATCAAAATGTAAAATATTTTTAAAAAGACAAAGGGCATTTAAGGTATTTTAAGTGGACACCAAACTTCGCAAGAGTTGCCTTATATAATAGAGATATAATTTATTTAACAAAATTTTTGTAAGTCTTATAATATCATTAGAGTTCCTTCAATATCCATTAATTTTTTTTTATCATTAGTCATTTATAGTCACCACCCTCCAAGTTATCGCCAAGTCGTTGTTTTCTGTTGCAAGTTTAAAAGTTAAAGAAAATGCCACACTTAAACTATATATTCCATATGATAAAAACACAAGTCTAAAATGTGATCTATAATAAGATAAAAGATCTCACATATACTACACATCCATATTTTGACCATTCATCTATAAGAGAGAATTGTTATTCATATAATTGATGTGAAATATAACCAATATAAAAAGACGAATAATGTGGTTAGGATGGTTTGACATTAACCTATTTTCGATATATTGAAATGGTGAATTAATCATACTTCGTCATAACATTAACCTAAATCTTGTTTCTTTTTAATAAAATGATATACCATTGGATTTATAATGGATACGTTATCTAATCTAAGATATGTACCTCCACTTAGATTTCGATGGATATCTAATAGGATAAGTTCAGAATAAAAGATGATAGAACAAAAATAAAGAGAAAACAAACGAAGTAGTAGTACTTTTTTTTTAGAGGAAGTAGTAGTACTTCATGAGAAATATAATATAGTAATAGACAATGGCAATACCTTTTGAGATATTTAATTACTATCGCATAAAATGATAAATAAATATGATTCTATTAAAACAACTTGTGCATCGCATATTCGCATGGGTTAAAAACTAGTTTTTATGCAACAACAAAATAATGACTAATTTTACTTGGGATGCGGTGTGAGACAAATGGAGCATTTGGTTGAGAATTATGTCACCAGATAAGTTGAATTTCAAGTGTTGCTAGAATGTGATTTGCAATACCAACAGTAATCAAAAGTGGTTCTACCGTTCTACGCCATTCTGATTCTATGTATGTAACCAGGAAATTGGAATGAGTGCTTTTTAAGGATTTTTTAGCAACACGTCATATTTTCTTCTTCCTGATTTCGGCTATTTATGGATTTCTTCTTCATATGTCCACAAAGGAATAGAGCTGAGTAAATTTTAAATTTTCACCCTAAAGTAGGCTCACCATTGTCTTCTGTGGAGAATTTATATATAATTGAAACACTTATTATTTTGGGTTGTTTTCAATTACTTGCAATGCTATCTTTTTTGGATATTCTTTCTCTTCTCTCACCTCATCACATGAATCACCTTCTTCTCTCTCTTAATCTCTGCTCACCTAAATTATTGTTGCCTCCCTTTGTTGCAAAGTAAATTGTAATGAATGAGGTAAATTATAACCTTTTTCAAATTATAATAGTGAACATTCCATCGAGGAAGGTGCATAATATAGTTGGCCTTACTTCTCTCTTTTTTAACATATTCGGTCAAGAAATCGAATCCTAAGCTCCTAGGTCCTAACCCTTATAAAGAAAACATAAAAGGTGGTATCAAGTATACTACAATATTAACGTTCTTCTATTGCAACATACTATATATTTGGATTGCCAAATTCACAAACTTTGACCATATAAATATACAAAAGTGATAAAGAAACTATTATCAAGTGTAATCGTGTTAGATTCGTATCAATATATTATTACATACAAATCGACATTTTATAATTTTTACTAATATGTAATTAAGAGAATTAATGATCAAAGTATGTTACACTTAAAATAGAATGGAACAATAATGAATAGCACAATTCAAGTGCTCCCATTCTTTTATGCAATCGTTTAAAAAATTGGGATTCAGATATATACAGAACAATAAAAAAATGTTTTGTACAAGGGCCCTGGAAAAAAAAAAAACCAACTTTATACTTTTCAGTCTGCACCCACAAATAAACAATTAACCCCTGACATATGTACAAGTCACAACTATTAACCCCTGCCATATCCACCCACCTGCCAAATTTTCCTTAAAATAAACAATTAACTCCTAAACCATATTCACAAATCACAACTAAGTGACTAACTATGATATGTACTAAATTTACAGCAAAAAAGAGCATTCTAGTGAAAAACTTCAGGAGATGTATAAAACTCTCCTTCGTGGAACATAGGTCTCAAATCTTCATCTCTCATGAACTCCAAGGGGAAGCAAACAATGTTTCCCTTAACAGACTTTAACATCTCTAAAGGGTCTAATGTCTTACGCAGGCCGTCTTCATGAAATTTAACCACTTGAGGTGCTACACCAAAATCTATGGTTGTATACCCAATACTCTCTGTCAACTGTGACATCTTTTGTCTAAAGGCATGCCTGCATAGGAGAAAAAATTAATATGACTATCACAGAGCAACACCTAGTTCCGAAAGTTTGCAATTTGAAGAAAGGGCATACTTACTTCGTGTGTATATGATCATTGGGTGTGCATTTAAAAATGAGGTCATAGATTATGGTATTTGCCTGAAAAAACAATCAAGACTTATTAAGGAAGATACAAACAAAAAAGGCCAAGGTGGCAGTATGTTCAACTATCGGTTCAAGCACGTTATGATTGGTAGGAAGGTTTGCTTTGGCAAGTTACAGTCACTTTGACAGCAGCAAAGTACAAAAAAGTAGCTCCGGATCCCTTAACTAACCTGACCAGGATTAATCAAGTGTGTTGAGTCTGGTTCGAGAAAGTTGAATGACCAAAATCTCCACAACATACCCCTTGTGTAAGAGACCATTATATCAAGGTATTTGAAGAGGGGGAAAAAATTAGACCCAAGAAGAATTGATGGGATGTGGGTTCACAAAGAACTTAGAATGCATTCTCTTCATATGAATTTTGTTGAGCTTATCTGAACTCATTTTTATAACTTATTGGAACTTATCTAAGCTTTAGAGCTTAAAGGATTTACATAACCGACAGAAAAGAATCTTTTTTCCTTATAATTTTTAATCTAGGTTTCAAGGCTGTATATGTTTCTCCTCCCCTCAGTTTCCTCCCACTTGTGTGTGTTTACCTATGATATATCCAATCGTGGCATGAATCATGATAATGTTACTCTTCAGCTCTGGTATATAATAACTTCCTCATTCTACATTAGATGTATAGAAGGATATCATACTGAACAACAATGTTTCACAAACCTCAGCAGTTTTCATCCATAATTTTTTGTATGTGCTGTCAGCGACAGGATCTTGGATTTGATTCATCTGCATAAAGGGAAACCGTTAATTAGTGAATTTCATCCCCACGTCAAAGTTGAAAAAATCATGAGGATACTGGATCAATGGTGTAGATTATGGTGAATATATTACCTCTCCAGCAGAGAGGCCAAGATGCTCAGCCCATAGAGAAAGTCGGAGACTTGAGCTAAATTTCCCAGCCATGCAAGACTGTCCATTCATAGATGATTCTAGAAACTCTGTATCCTCGATAACTACTCCAATCTATACAAAGATGATAAAAGTTAGATATACATGTCTTATGCCCACACTAAGCAAACATGAAGTTGGATGAAGATCAATGGTTGTTTTACCCCACCCCACAGTAAACAGGGAAGGAGGATGCACAATGGCATGGCAGAATAAGAGATCAGACAAGGATTCAGAATGAGAAAGATATCTTTAGTAGTCAATGGTGCTTTCTAAACTGGATATATAATTCACCAGCAGCTTGATTTTCAACAAGTAACCTCTCCAAAAGTCTGAATCCCAACTTGGGATGTCTTAATTGCCATCCACTTTACAGTTACAGAAAGTGATCTCTATAATTAAATCTTCGTCATCTCATACTCGCCTATACTTGAGGCTTCTTAGCAAAAAAATCTTGATTAATTAAGACATTTGGGATCAAAGAGAGTACCTCAGAGTCTCTTGAGCCAAGCAAGCTCCCTGTCATTGATGTTGGATGATCCAACCAAAGCAATACGATCATCAATTATCATCACTTTGCTATGCACATATACCTGCAAGATTACCACGTCTGCAGTCAGAATCAAATTTAAAAACATGTCCCGTTTGAATTATGCAGTAAATTCCATAAGCTAACAGTCTATCATGCTCCGCGTACAGTTTTAAATTTTGAGAGGAAACACCTTATTTTCTGTTGCTCTATTTTAACTTCCTTAGCAGATACTATTAAGATCAAAAAAATCCTTCCCCGCTCTATATTAAGATGCATATCACATATGTGGAAAACAACAGCATCCTTAAATTGCTTATGTTCGTTTTTAACAGCTTAGGTTATTTTGTTCTTTCCTTCAAGAACCTGCTAAATTAAAGCTGATGTCGCGCAACAAACTGCAGAGTATAATGTATTAAAGGTTCAAGCTTAGACCTCTTATAGAATTAGTTTGACTTCAGCAAAAACAAGCAACCACCCAAGGAAAATTTGAATCCTTCAATACGTGAAGAACATGACAAGCCCTCACAACAGTGAAAATTTTGAGAAAAAATGATCCTTGGTCTACCCACAAGAGAGAATGTTTGCTATAGCCCAGACATATAAGCAGCTGAACACATCAAAAGCTTCCTCGGTTAAGAGTCTGGAAGTTCCTAAAACCAGACTGCATTATGAACGGAACTGAAGTAGAGGACATGCACCTGGAGAATTACCTGGCTTGTGATCAGAGGTCCACCTTCGTAAAGCCTACCATATGTTCTAAGGCCATAAAATGAGATGTAGTCATCTGTCTTTGAACCAAGTTCAGCCCTAAGCTTCTGGAGTATTGAATTTTCTCCTCTGCAAATGGTTCGATATTGCCAATGCATTAGGGCTCTCACAGTTGCAGCACCAGCGTCGTCCATACCACCCTGGTTTTGATAGAATCAAAGCAAAGGTAAGTATGATGGGCCCAAACTTTCTACCACTCCAAGATTGATTTCGTGATTCAGACCTGAAATCCGGGCAGCAGAGGTATGACTATAATAGCTCTGAAGCATTTTTGTTGTTTGTGTGCTAAAAGTATACGCCTATATAGAGCCTCCATGACTCGATTCTGTATAATTCCATCTTCTTGAAGTCCTGATATGAAAAATTGATTCTGGAGCAGCAAACATGGGGGTAAGCAGAATAAGCAAAAAAAGGTATGATAGAAGTCTGGGGACTACAGAGAGCATGCTTCTAATTAGAACAAAAGCTTGAAATTTCCCAATCCCCCCACCAAGCTGTGGAAAAGAAGGAAAATAGAAGTACACTACAGAAAAAAAAAATCAATGTTACATTTTCAAGAAAGGTACAAATTTTTTTGAGTATAAGAAAGGTATATTATTTGATGTAACTGTTCTAAAGCAAATGGTGGGAAGAGGGTATGATGGTAGTAGTGCAGTTCATTTCATTAAGATGGGTATATGAAAATGATTTGTATAACTGGTTTGATTGACATTCAAAATGGAATCCCCCTAAATTCTGGAAGAATAATCTTTTATGTATAGATCATAAAAACAAGTTAGTGAACATCAATAGTGAAGCTTTTACTACAAAAAGTCCCACTTTACATGCTCAATCATTTTACCTCAATATAAATAAAGTGCTCCGCTTGCTCAATGAGGGAACAATAAGCTTTGTGAATACTATCTTCATCTTGGCTTGTTCCAGCAGACCACTGACTCACGCTTCTGATAATCTAGACATGCCAATGTAAGAATTAAGACAATTTGATGAAAGATTCCAACCATCAAAATATAATGGGGGAAAAATGAAATGTGATTTGGATTCCCAAATGCCCAACAAAATACGGATAAAATTGAACATCTGTGTCAAACAATCAAAGCAGCTCTGGCTGTAAGCCTATTATTATAGTACGATAAAAGTTAATCTGACAAGAGAATCTTAAAGCAAACTTCACCATAATGCCTGAATATTATCGACAGATGTCCTAAAGCCTAGAGAGATGGTGAACCAAGATACAACTAGTAGTTGAATGCTTAAACAGGTGGATACGGGCAGCATTCTTAAGGTGAACAACTATATTTGAATATTTTAGGAGCTTAGGATTAATGCCTTTGATGAACCAAAACAAAAAAACAAACTGCAAATCAAATAGAGAAGAAAGGAAGCAAGAGATAGACACATTTGGGAGCCTGGAAGGTGGAAAAATCCCTCAAAGGAGAGGACTACAAAAACCACCTATGAAAGAGATCTACATTTTTTTGGTCCATCACAATGTGTTCACAAGAGATTTACAAATCTCTACAATGTTTCAAGTCCTCTCATTAATGTGCTTTGAGGCTCTCCAAAGGATGGATGCTATGAACAATTTCTGAATAAAACCCTCTAAAACTCTTAAAAGGGTATTTATATGAAAAGAGCTAATTGGAATATCCCCAAAGTTCATTCAGCGCTGAATCCCATGTGACTTTTCCACCCAAGAAAAAACACAAAAATCAGATAGAAACTTTGCCAAAGAAGCCGCTCATAAAAACTGATCAGGAACTTCAACTCATTTTCTGCTTGCCTGCGCTCCCCTGATCAGCTCAAAGTCCAATTAGCCTCTATTGTACCTCCGACAAATAACCATGAGTCCAAGTTGATCTAAATCAACTTCCAACAAACTATTCAGAAGTACTAAACCTTTTCGAACTATTCGACATATATACAGAAAGCTTTTCTCTGTTGTTCAATTTCATATAAAAGATCACACACCAAGCATTCATGTCAATTTGAAGTGTCAAATATATGTCAGGCACAGAACACCTAGTAACACTAAGGTAATTAGAGAGCATTACAGAGCTGAAAACAAAAGGAATAGGGTAAACCCAAATGAAACGAAGTTGGAGTCTACACTAGAAAGTTAGGCTCCCACCTCTAATTAGAGATGAGAATGCGCCTAGCTGACTTGCAAGCTGCTCAAGCTCAGTTCGAGATTTTCATGAGTCGAGAAAAGCTAAGCACGACTCGGGAGACTTCAAATACATAAGCTATTCTATAAGTACATATAGTAAGTCGTAACTTCCAATTACTAATAAAGATTTGTGTGATACTTACAAGGATCCCAATATATTAGTGGAAACTTAGTAATAGGAAAGTTATAACCCAAAAGAATATCCAATAACAAATTTTAACTCAGGTCGAGTTTTCAGCTTAGTTTAACTTGTAAGTTTTGAGCTCGAAAAAAGCTCTATATTCAGCACGAGCTTGGATTTAAGTGCTATGAGCCGAGCCGAGCTAGTTCAAGCTCAAGCTTGGCATGACGCAGCTTGTTATTAGCACCCCTACCTCTAATATTTAAGTTGAATATTTTAGATGGAAAGCTAAGATTGTTTTGTCAGGTCAGCTAACTTAATATTGAGATCTCTACAAAATACACTCCTAATCAAATTTCAACTCAGGAGATTTAGGGGACTTTAGGATTCACTAAGATGGCTTCCTTCATTAAGAATTCAAGATGGCTATTCAAGGAAATGATCCTATAATAATATTACATAGAGGACACGGTATGTGTTAGTATAACAAAATTGCAGTAATATTCTAATTAAGCAGCTTCTATACGAATTTTAAGATAACTCCTTTTGAGCATCAAAACGTAGGTAGTACATGAAATTACTAGATGTTGTAGTGATATGATAATTGCCAAAATTCTACTAAAATCATGCAATTCTTTTATAGAGAAACAACACTATAGTTCAGTCAGAAGATACCTGGCAATGACATGAGGTACGTGGACCAGTTTGTGAAGGTTCACTTGTGGAATCAACCTCCTTACCTCGCTCCTGTGCTTCCCACCACTCAACTGAATTCTCGTTACAAGAGGGTAACATTTGATCAAACATGTTATCATGTTGAGTTTGATCTACCAAGCCGTCAATCTGTGTATGTTGGGCTAGAGAATCAACTTTAGTATCCTGGATGAATGATGAACTCTCGTGTTGTTTGTTTGTCAAATCAAATCTACTCTGATCATTTTGAAGAGTATTATTGCATATAGATTCATTCAATGCTTCTGAATGTCGAGGCAAAAGCATTGGGACATCCAATTCTGGCGATTCAGGGGAAAATATATCCTGTTTGTTCATATCTTCCCTTTGTTTCTCCTCTTCGTTTTTTGGGATGTTAATCTCTGTGCTTCTTAGATAGTGAGGAAGGACCATGTGATGACGGGGAATGAGTAGAGGTATTGCTCGTTGATGTGGTGCTTTACTTTTCTGCCATAATAATGATGAATCACATTATAAGTGAGCTTTAACAATTATATGCAACAGAGAAACTGAAAAATGAATTACAGAATCAACCTTAGCATAGTTCCACCGCTGAACAAAGTGCCTTGCGACATCACGACAAGGTGGTCCCCAAAGAGCACAGTGCACATCATGCCATGGCATACGAGGGTATCTTTGGCGGTCCAATTCGTCTTTCATCATGTCCTCCCAAGAATTTGGTTCTGACTCTCTAAAGATATAAATAATTAATAAATAAATATATAGAGAGAACTTTGAAAACTTAATGTTGATAGTATTTGAGAAGGCTGAACTCAAACTAGAAATGGAGATTTTGATTGCTGTGATACTCAAGACACCTTTTCTTTGACATTATAGTGAGTGACGCTAGTTCAAGAATTGATGATTAGTTGCACAATACTTCACAGTTCACAGAGTCTAATTAAAGTAGCAATTGGTTTGTAAATTAATTAAATCAATCTAATACACTTTAAACAACTGGAGCTCCCAAAGAAAGGATATCAACTGACCTGGGGTTGTAATAGTCTTTTCCTGGGAAAATTTGGGGAGGAAAATCTCCCACTCCATGATTAACTGTGTCATAACGACCAAAGCACAAATCAAGGCCCCCAATAAAGCATATTTGGTGATCAACAACAACGATCTTTTCATGGTGTGACCTGAAGGCAAGAAAAAATATTTGGAGTATGCATAAATTTAAAACGACAAAAGAAAATTCAGAAACATCTACAAGCATATAATCACAAAAACTCCATTCAGTAATTTTCTCGAAAATTGACAAGTATCTTTTCACTACTCACCACTCACCACTCACCAGTAATAGATTCCAGTTGCCAAATGGTCGGGATAGCGTAACACTCTCACATTGTCATGAATGTCGAGGAGTCTTCTTTTACTATAAAGACTGTTAATTTTTAAAGCTATTGAAACCTCCTTGTAAAGAAGAATATAGATCTGCGCATCAGTGATAGTACAAGTCAAGTAAATCAAGTGGAAACCACTCAAAAAGTGTTAGCTATAATACTAAATCATTCAAAGAGCTATATGAACCCAGCACATGCACATCTATATATAACAAGGACTTCTATTAGATAGACTTAATATCGATACACTTGACAAACTTCATGTGGAAGAATGTTAAGTTCAATACACTCAACACCATGAAAACTTGAGCCTGCAAGCAGGAACCATAGAGAATTTCAAAGAGAAAAACAGTCAAAAGTAAGTTATCAAGTTTAATGAACACAAACAGAGATTCAAGAAATACGGTAAAACACTAGAAACGTTATTTGACCTCACTCTTTAGTCACTGGCAAACTCTGATCCCAATCCAGTTTGATTCCCCACCCCTTCCTCCAATTCCCCCCTTTCACACTGATTCAATAATGTTATGCGGCGCCTCCCAAAAGTACAAACCCCTCACTAGCTGAGTATATCCCTACTCAACATTGTCCAAAGTCCAAAGTCTCTTTTATCTTGTTGAGGTTAGTAGCAATCCCCGCCCCCTAAATTCCAATTTCCCTTCAGTATATGATTTATAATGTCAGATGGTGTTTTTCAGAAGTAAAAGCCTCTCACTAGCTGAGTATTCCTGCTAACTTAATTCAAAGTTTCAAATACAAGGGTTATCCTTGATGCTTTTATGGTCAGTATCAACACAAGGCTTTAAAAGATATTGTTAATCTTTGTTAATACATAATGAGCAAGTAAAGATGTTCAAATGCAAGTCAAATCCCACAGAAAAAAAGAAATCATCAACTATATTCAATTAAGAGGCAGAAAAAAAAAAAAAGAATTAGCTGTATATGCACCTGAACCCCTTCCTTCGCCTTTGATTCAAGTAAGACATCTAGCCGGGAGGTCTCATGATTTAAAAAAGGACGCCTCAGATATAGCTCTGGACAAAGCCACCAACCAGTAATGAATATCTGCATAAAATGCGCCGATATTGGTTATAAAAGACCAACAGCTAATGGTCATGAAACAGTGTAAGGAACCAACCTCTGCCTTAGCATTCTCTATGGCTGTAGCTATGGCATCAAACGCTGATTCCCCATCTACAAACCATTGAGCTTCACTTCCATCCTCCTGCTTCCTTTGGGGTGCAAACGAACCAAAACGATGAGGATGGCACCAACCCTCAGGTGGCCTTTGAACAGCATCGTTAATTGCAGCTACCCAGTTTTTGACCTTGCTACTGCTGGAAGTTCTTAGCCTTAAATTCCAGTTGCCAATGGAGATCTTATGGCAATTCCAAGAAAATTATCATTAAATTAGCAAGGCATAGAAGCACATCAATGCTGTGAGAAAGCATCGAAGTGTTATATGTCCTGTCCAAAGCACATACATGGAAGACAACTAGAATTTGCATGCACAGCAACATCGGTCATTAAAAAGAATCACATGAAGAATATTACTATTTGACAGTCCTTGTCCTAATTGACTTATTAGGATTTAGGACCCAAAGACAGAAAGCCGTAACTTAATAAATGAATTCAACACTTGCGAAGCTCTTAGAGCTTGTGGCCTAAAGTTAGTTCTTGATAGTCCATGACAGCTATATCCGAGATCTCTGAACTCAATGGTCAAATTTGGTCCTTGATGACTAAAATATAAAGTAAGACAGAGAAAGCTGAGCAGAGGGAGTATGATTACTTTAGGAATGACTTATGAGACACCAACTGGTCCAAGTCGCCAATCAGGTTACTTGAGTTTAGAACAATGATAGCTCAGATAATTGGATTTGTTAATCAGGAATTCATGGCGTTCATGCTGATATGTCTGAATATGGAAAGAACAACTTTTGGACCACAGATGAATCTTACATACAACTTGGCTTTCCTCAGAAAATCTAATTTCAAATTCACTTGAAGTATGCATACTTTTCTTTCAGAAATTAACCAAAGTGGCACAACTTGTTTCGACTTTTAATTGACTATAGTGTGATCTTCAACCAAGAATACTCATCGCCTAGCAGTTATAGCAAGATTATCAAGAATTTGTCTATGACAAAAAACGTATACAACTTAAATGAGAATGTAAGCTTACTTCCTTCAGTTACAATAAGTATTAACATTTGAAAACATACCTTAAAACAATAATGTAAAGGCTTGCGGGTCTTAGACTCATGAGCCAGTTGTACTTTTTCATTACTTATGGATGGTAATGCATCAAAAATGATTATATCCAATAGTTTCATATCAAGCGGATCTTCTAGGAAGGCTAAGAAGCCAGGTTTTAGCACAGCCCACACCTGCATGAAGATAAAGCCCAGATCGATATGGCTGTAAAAGATGACATAGAAAAAGATGAATGTATAAAAGGTGAAGCACCTTTTGCCAGCTGCAACAACCAAACCAATCACAAGGCAAGCACTGTCTAGCGCCATTTTTCCTCTTTATTCTCGCTAGATGATTTACCAACACATAATCCTCTTTTAACTTGGGGCCATACTCCTGTAGAAATGATAGCTTCGAGACCTCCAAAAATTTACAAACCTGTAATCGACAAACCTTCGTTATATGTGGAAAGAGAGGAACGTAGGGGTGTTAAAATTAGGATGCCCGACATCTAAATATACATGAGAAAAAGAAAAAAAGAGATGACAATGAAAACCAAGGTATGCACAATAGCACTTCAGCTTTCACAACAATAAATTGGCAAGACAAGTGTATGGGCAAATTCTTTTTGTTTCCAAAGATATCCTATTCAGTTTCCATGAATGGAAAAAGTAGATTCAGGTCAAAGAAAGAAAACTGGAATCAAATGTATTACACTCTAACTCAGAGGGACAGCACATAAAATTACGAAGTTTTTACAAGACAACAGCCATGTTCTCGGGAGAGAAGTTCAAGAAGACACCAAAAGAGCTGAAATATTTCGAAGACCAAAAAGAAGCAGAGATAGCTAATACTAGAAGAAAACATTTTTTTTTTAAAAAAAGGAAGTTCCAAAGAGTACATAGTTCTTTCTATACAAAGTGCAGTCCATTTGCCTCAACTCACCTGTTGAGAATTTACAATTTCCAAGTTGCCTAAAAAATGATTCAGATATCCTTGCATTGCCACCTTTGCTTTCTCCGCAATTGACTGCTGCCTTCCAACGGATGAACTAATGATGGAAAAGGCAGCTCTAGATGGAACGTTGCTGCATGAGAATGATGTTAAAATACAAGCTGCGAAATCCAAAAGTTCCTGTAATCTGATTACAGAAGAACAGTGCAGCCACTCACTGATGTCGCAAACTTGCATCCTGATGAAGGCGAACAGCATCATCATCAAAATCATCATCATCATGCATAACTGCTGCATGATCTAAAATTCCTAGGTTCTGAAGCCATTCCTTCACCTTTGATTAGCAGGAATAACAAAGATATTAGAGCTTCACAATCGCATAAAGTGCACTCGACAATTTATCGGTGACAGGACTAAACACAGTAGAACTCAATATCACCCAACAGAGGGACTTGTAGGCCGAAGAAACTTCATAGTTTATCAGAGAAAAAAGAAGGAAAAAAATAATAATTATAATCCAGTCATCAAAATCTCATTTAGTATAAAAGATATACCTGCTCTTGCTTCTCATGGAATTCCTCAATGATTGCTCTTTTCTTCAAAGATATGTGTAAGAAGAGAACTTGCGTCGCTTTCTTTTGTAACAGCCACTTAAACTGTTAGAAAAAGTAACTAGAAATGATAAATATGGTAATAAAGTAGAACAAATAAGTGAGCAAATGCACCACTACACACTAGATGATTGTCTCCCAAAGAGATTAAAAAAAAAAGATCAATTGCTTGCTCAGAAATATGAGCAGAAATAAAAATTCAGAAATTGTCGGATCAATCGGAATTCAGAAGGCGTCCAGGAAAAACATCACTCTAGGAAGAGAATCAGGAATTGGAGAAGAGATAAAATCTATTCCTGTATGCTAAGTTGTACAACCTGGACTCAAGCAAGGATGTACAATAGAGGGTCACTTCTAAAGGCTGGGCCTGACCAATTGGAGAAGTTTGCATCTCTTGGGCTAATTTCAGAGTTTTAACTCTCCATATCCACATCCGACAATGATTGGCCAACTGGAACTTTGAGCATTTTTCCTAAAGTACAAACATGGGTGTTCTGGAAATTTTACATTGACAAGAGTACTATGGGCACTCGAACACTTCATATTAGAAGATAACACATCAATCTTCATATGTTCTCTGATTTACCTTGAGTAAAACATTACAAGTATGCGTTGGTGGAAACTCAACACTCTAATATGACTATTATGGGCATTAGACGTTCATTCTGGACCATAACATGCAAAGTTTCATAAAATGGTCGAGTCACACACTTGGATACATACATGTTTGCGACTGAGCCTAACTAACATAGCTTTGAGAAGATATCATAAGTCTATGTATACTTCAGCATATGCGAACGTGAAGAACTAACTCCTAATATGAGATGTATTTCCCACAACACTACATTTTTTACCTTATAGGGAAGAGGTTAAGAACAACAGATGAATGCACAAAACATCTGGCAGTATTATCTAGCACCACGCAGTTCCGTTGTTAGTTAAGATAGCTATTCGAAATCCACAATATTCCATTCGCATGCCTTCAATTCCGTTATTTACTTGATACATTAAACAAACATGAAATATTCGGTCATGAAAAGAGCCGTGTTAACTCTTACTTAAACCATTAAATTGTCAAAAGTTAGTCCTAGTGAAAAAGTCGTTGCTTAGAACTTGAACCAAGTACAAACACACGAATTTCGCCCTCTCAGCAACTTGATCACCAACAGCCACCAGACAATCTTCGTAACTATTTCTAAATTTATATTAAAAACAGAAAACTATATTAATTATTTTTTCTTGTCAGATTAGTTATATTATAAGCCAAGGCATCAAAACTCAAGTAGTAGGTATCTTTATTTTATACTAAGCATATTACAGAGTAAATAAACCTAAAAGTTCAATCATTATTTCACTTTTCCACCAATTAACAAAGCAAATCACTCAGATTTGACAACAATCGATATCAAATTCAGAATTATACCAAATAATATTACCACAACCAAAAACTAATCAATTCTTTCATCATCATCAATTCTACAAAACTACAACGGTACAAAAATCTTTTACCAGTAATAAAAACAAACACCACAACAACAGAGAAAAGGAGAAGAGTGAAAATTAACCTGCTTATATTGGACTTCAATGGTGTAAGAAAGGAGCAAAGGAGTGATATTAGTAACATCTGGCCTAGTCACCGATAATATAGTAGCCTTCGGAAGTTCCTCGAAGATCGGAGAGTTCATCGTCGTGTTATCGGAGCCTTTACGAAACGATGTCGTCGCCGACGAAGACATTGGCTTGTAATACTGCCGCTCAGCGCCGCCGAGCAAGTGCTCCGTCGCCTGCTGAATTCAAATTTTAAGGAATGCTTTTCTCACTATAAATTTTATCAATGCATATTAATCACATATGTTTATAACAAAAAAAATTACCATAATTAAGAGTCGTTATTGTAATAACAATTGTAGTCTCTAATTCAATTATCTTATTGAATTAAACTTAGTACAAAATGAGTTCATATAATAAGAGAATTTTTATAGTTCAACAAAAAATGGAAGTCTTGCCATGTTATTGGAGCCTTGCCAATACGACATCGTGTTCGCCGAACACGGCATTGGCTTGTAATGCAAGCGATCACTAGTGCCGATCAAATGCTCTGTCGCCGACGAAATCGCCGATGAATGCAACAATCACCGACTTTGTTTGATGATTTAGTGAAGTAATTTTTTTAGTTTTAGTAGTTTGTATAATGGTAGTACATGATAGAGGAGAGAGAAAGGAAGAAAGGTTGGAGAGTTGAAGTTGGCAAGAGGAAGAAGAGGAGAAGCATTTCGTTGAGCAATTGTGCGCCAAAGATGGGAAAACATAGAAAAATGGTTTTGTGATGGGGTCATTACTTGCCATTTGTACTTTCCTGTGAGTTTTTGGGTTTTGGTATTGGAATCTAGGAACGAATTTATTTGGAATTTTGGGGTGATTGGTTAGAATATGCTTTTAGGCTTTATCTAGCGGCAGTCAACCAGATTTTGTTTCAGTTATATTTTGTTTCAGTTATGTGAACTGACTCAATTTAATGGGTTAAATTAAATTGGGTTGAACTGAAATGAAATTAAGTGTGGATTTTTAGGGAGCTGGACTAAATTAAACTCAAAAAAGAATTGTATCTTAATTTAGGCCTATAAGTCTCTGTAATGTATGGTATAAAATAACTTTTAAAGCTCTTGTGCTTAGATTAAAAAATATTATTCCAGCTGTTGTAACGGAAAATCATAATGCCTTTGTTCCGGATCATATGATTACAGACAACTCTTTGATAGCTCTGAAAATTTTTCACACTACGAAGCAGGGTAACAAAAGCAGAACGGGTATTATGGCTATGAAGCTAGACATGAGTAAGGCCTATGATCGTGTTGAATGGGGATTCCTGCGAAAACTTTTCCTTACTATGGGTTTTGATGACAGATGGGTGAATTTGGTAATGAAATGTGTTACTACAGTTTCATACTCCTTCATCATCAACGGTAGAGTATCTGGTTCTGTTAGCTAGGGGTCTGAGACAGATTGTGGAAGAAACTTAGAGGTTGGAAAGAGAAACTTTTATAAAGAGCAGGGAAGGAAGTGTTGATCAATGCTGTAATCCAAGTAATTCCTACCTATCTCATGGGTGTGTATAAGTTCCCAGTGGCAATTATCCAGGAGATAAGTTCAGCAATGGCCCGTTTTTGATGGAGAAGTAAGGGAGAAGCTCGAGGAATGCATTGGCTAAGTTGGATATAATTATGTAAACCAAAGTGTATGAAGTATGGGTTTTAAAGACCTTGTTGTGTTCAATGATGCTATTTTGGGTAGACAAATTTGGCGCCTCCTTCATTTCAAAGATTCCCTCCTAAGTCGTGTTTTGAAAGCAAAACACTACCCGTAGTGAGGTTCTTCATGCAAATTTGAGGCAATCTAATAGCTTCTCGTGGAAAAGTATATGGAGTGCAAAAAGTTTGGTGAAAGAAGGTATCATGTATAGGGTGGAAATGGGAAAGATATTGACATATGGAGAGATCCGTGGATTGGAGATGAGAGGGGGAGATTTATTGAGAGTGTTGAGATTGATGATTTGAAGATGGTTGGAGATTTGATAGATATGAGAGGATGGAGTGAAAAGGTGACCAAGTTGTACAACATTTTAATGAAAAGATAAGAAGTGCATTTATGTTATCCCACTTAGTCTTCGTGGAGGAAGTGATGAGTTCATGTGGGCGTACTCGAAGGATGAAAATTACACTGTCAAAACCGCATATATGATAGGGAAGGGGGTGAATCTTGATGAATTCCATGAAGCTTGGGTGAACTTATGGAAGATGGAAATATCCCCAAAAGCCCGCCACTTCATGTGGCGAGTGTGCACCAAAACGCTCCCTGTGCGTGCGACTCTTGAGGCTCGCCACATTGTGGATGATGCTTCTTGCCCTTGCATGTCCTAGCATTGACGAGATGGTCCATCTTGCTCTTATAAATTGCAGCAGCATTCGGTAGTTGTGGTTGGAGTGTGGTTGTGGAGATATGATTGTTGATCATGACATTCTAGAGCTAATTGCAAAGTGGAGTGAGATGGACGGGAAGATGGTGCAAAAAGGTTGTCTTATAGCGTGGAACTTTTGGTTCGAGAGGAATAAACTTGTTTTCGACAACAAATGCACTCCTGCTGAAGTCGTGGCTCAACGCACTTATAGACAAGCGGAAGAACATAACGCATATAGTCAACGTATATATGCAGGTTCGCGGAGAAGCACTCCCCCTAACTCGAAAAAGTGGTGTGCCCCGACACCGGAGCTTGGTGAAGATTAATACGGACGCATCGCTTAGTGAGGAGGGTTGGGTCGGTTTGGGTGTTGTGGCGCTGGATAGCAATGGCAAGGTGTTATTTTCGACAGTAAATAGATTGAAGGCTTGGTGGCCGTCGGATATTACCGAGGCAAAGGCTATCCTCTTGTCTGTGAGTTGGGCTAGGAAGCAAGGTCTCAATAAAATAATTGTTGAGTTGGATGCACAAGTTATCATCTCCCGTCTCTCTATGGCAGCATTTCTCGGACTTGGATGCGATTCTTGGAGACATTCTTTTTCTCTGTTCTAAATTTGATTTTATTAGTTTTTCTCGTGTTAAAAGGGGTGGGAATTTCGTAGCTCACCACCTTGCTAAGGTAGTGCCTTTTGGCTATGAACAATGTTAGGTGATTCATTGTCCTAGTATTGTAGCTCCTTATGTACTCATGGACGCTTTGTCCCTGATTAATGCACTACTTATTTCCTTTCAAAAAACAAAACATATTAAAATATTTATCATAATTGTAATTTAAAAATAATAATCATAATAAATTAATAATATATAATAACCAAGAGCAATTGTAATTGTCTTTTCTCCTTCTCACTCAAAGCCCCTTATCGATCGATCTCTAACAGCTTGCATTCCCATATTCCTTATTAGTATGTCACTTTCTTTAGTTAGCAGCTATTCAATAGTCGAATGAAAAAACAAAGCTTACGATCTTACATATTCAATTGCTAGTCTAGCAAGAGCTAGCGTCTTATGGAACCAACCCTATTCTTTATGTAACTCGTACTCTCATATCATACAGGTCGACTATGCAATGGCATTGATGGTAACATGTACAATAACATTTTCCTTCTATAAAGGTCTATTCACTTTTTCTAATTTCAAGGTCAAAATTGAAAGCGTTATAGTTTTATCTTTATACTTCATATGTGTTGGAATATTGTGTAAGATATGCATGGCTCTATTTGTTAGTTATATTATATTATTATTTTTTTACATTGGCTACATCTAAACTACAACAAGAAGGAAAATATTAAATAATAAGGGGGGAGGGACGAGGGTGAAGCCACCTTGATCACTAGGCAGCGGTTGAATATAATATTAAAAAAAATCAATGATCAAATGTGTGCGTTCAAGTTTCTGAACAAGCAAAAAACAATATTAGATAATGGATCAGAATGAGTCATTTTTACTCTAAAAGTAAGTAAATAATCATTGAAACATTCATTTTTATAGATGATCATTCATGCTTTAGGAAATTTCTACATGGGTGTTCTTTATAGCTATATAGCAATTTTTTTTAAGACTTATATGGATTTACTTTTTTTATATTTTTAACTTCTGTATCATCATTATAGATCCGCTGGTTAAATATTTCCACTATGGTTTTAGAGGGAAATACTATAAAACTAATCTTGTATGCGTGTTATGCATGCGTTGATGTACGAAATACATAATTGGTACAAAAAAACCTTTTAAGTAATCATTATTTATAAAAAAAAAATTAATATTAAGAGACCGGGGTGCATTATTTTTTTATGATATACTCCCTCTGTTCTTAAATAGAGTTCCCATTTTTCCGTTTACTAGTATATATTATATGCACGCTCTGCTTGCGAAATTATTATAAAAGTTAGATTAGCAGTGGAAGTAATTGCTATGCAGTTTTAAGGATCCCATTTCCTTATTCTTTTAGTTAATGACTGGTATATTTTGTAATTACCTTTGTAGTTGGAGGGTAATATGGGTAAAGAGGGTAAACACCAAAGTCATCAAGAGTTTCCATATATAATACGTAGTGATTTATGTATGTCCCAAATAGATTTCTCATTTCCTTATTTGGTATGGGTCTACCAATTAAAATATTATTTAGCTTTTATTTTTTATTATATTACCCACTTTCCCATAAAAAAATATGTCTTTGTAAAGAAGCCCACATTTTCTCTCCTCAATAAACAATTCATGAATAGTGTACCAACTTTAATTTTTAATTATAATTAATCCAACTAAAGTCCCACTTATGATTTCTCCTTCGTACTTGTGCCCAAAAGAAATGGAAACTCTATTTAGGGACGGAAGGAGTAATTTTTTAGGTGAGGGTATATTTGTAATTTTAAGGGGACCGACAAATCCTCCTCTATTCACTTATATACTTCATCCGCTCCTTATAGATGCATCATATTGACTTCGTACATATTTACTTTACCATTCGTACATATTTACTTTACCATTAATTAGGCTAAATGACTGTTTAACGGATTGACTGGTCACTAAAAAGGATAGTTGCAAGTTTAACTTCCACTAAACCCATTGACCAGCCCATAAACTCACTCAAAACTAAAAACCCACCTAAATTACATACCAAACAAAACTAATTTCTCTCGTCTTTTTATTTCATCACTTCATCTTCTCCATTCCCTTTGTATGACGCTAAACAATGCGTTCTCCGATTCTCCCTATGCTTCCGACCCCTCTCTCGTAGTCTCGTCCCCCTCCATGAGTCGTCAATGACAGAAGCCACATCGACTTAGCCCTTCCACCACCACTGCGACATCATCAAATCAACACCATCTTAAATAATCGTCATCAATGATATTGGAATGTGATTTGATCGAATTTGGGTTTGATGATCCCACCAACAGTCGTAATTACAACTGGCCCTCTCCCTCTTTTCATGCGATCTAAACCTATTATCAACAATTTTCGGAGTAGGGTTTTGAACTCAAGTAGCAGAATTATCGCAATTTCTAGCACGATCAATGAGAATAGTAGCTGGATCTTTTTTTGAGAATTATCGCCATTTTTTAAACCTATGAAATTGATTGAAAGAGGGTTTTTTTTGGTGTTTTTATTTGTTGAGCGAAGAAAAGAGGTGAGTGAGTGAATGAATTTGGCGGTTGAATATGGGGAAATGAGTTTTGGGTTTGTAATGTTGAATTGAAGAAAATTCAGTGGGTGGGTTTGATGATTTGGCGGTTGAATAGAGTATTGGAGCAAAGAAACGAATAGTGTCGTGAAGAGAGTTGGGTGGAAGACAGAGCAATAGTTTTTTTCCTTTAAAAAATTATATTAGAAAACTAAAATATACTTCCCCCGTTTCTTATAAGTGTAACATAGAGAAAGTGGGGGAATACTAAGAAATGTAGAGAGAGAAAGTTGGGACCACAACAAAAAGAGTAGTTCAAGTGATCAAACAAAAAAGTTGTGGCCCTTCTTTTTGGTGGCATATGTGTAATAGTATTGAACTTTTTTAACCATTTTGAGCTTGGTTGCACTTATTGTGACTATTCCAAATAAGGAAAGTGTTGCACTTATTAAGAAACGGAGGTAGTACAATTTAATTTTGTTAAAATAAAGTTAAAAATTTATGTGTAAAATAAATAATTTGGACCAATCAACTGGCAACATGTATCGTACTTAACCTATAAAACAGGTTACCATCAGGTAACACTTATTTTGGGAAAATACCCCTAAAAGTTGAACTTACTTTAGAATAATCAAAAGAATGACTTATTTTACGAAGATGGCTTAAAGGTAGGGGTGTTTATTTCGGATCGGGGAAAATGCGATCCGGATCCGATTTGAAAAAATCTGGATCGGAAAAAATGCGATCCGAATCCGATACGAAAAATTTTGGATCGGGAAAAATGCAATCCGAATCTGGTCCGAAAAATTTCGGATCGGATCTGGTATCCGAAATTTCGAATCGGCTCATCGGGTATCCGAAAATTAAAAAAAAAAGAAATTGTCAAAGAAAAAGTTCATAGAATAATTTTCATATCGGATCGGATCATCGGATATTTCGGATATCCAACCTTGGAAACGAATATCCGAAAAAATTCCATGTTTAGGATATTTACCCGAAAATGAAAAATTCTGAACCGTTTATGGTTTGAAATTTTCCGGACATCCGGCCCGAAATATCCGAAAAGTAAAAAAGCGGATCGGATATTCGAAAAATCGGATCGGATCGACCGAATCACAGATCATATACTTATGAAGCCCCCTACTTAATTAAAGGTTAACTTAATTAAAGCAATTATTCCTTTTTATTTTGTCTAACCATTAGAGTTGCTCTAATCCGATCTAAATGCTTTTTTTTTATAAAAAAAAGTTGTTTTAAAGCGAGGGTATATTTTGAAATTTTACAATAGAAAATAGAAAATAGAAAATAGAGAATAGAGATAATGGTCTAAAAGCTGAAGCTCGTTTCTGTGTAGAAGAAGAAGCTTGTAAACCTAACTCTCCAAGTCTCCATACTCCAATCCGTAGAAATTTTGCGATTACAAGGAATTCGCCATCTTTCTCTGCAGATTACAGGTTCATATTCATCCACTCCATTTTTTGTTTCCTATCTAAAAAGTTCAGTTTCGTATATCCTGCTCATTCAAGTTATTTTTCGAGGAAAGAAATTGAAGAATTTCTTCGACGATTTCATAAAATTGAAGGTTTATTTAGGACTAATTTTACTGCTAAGTCTTAAGAATAAAATTTTGCAGTTTAGCATAAGATATTTGAGTAAGAATTTAACAAAATCCACCTTGGATACGCCACTGAATCGGGTGGACTGATAGAAGTAAGTTTTTCTTAAAAAAAAACAAAGGAGAAAAAGAAAAAGAAACTTGATTTGTTCAATGAAATAATAATGTTGTATTATACATGAGAAATGTTGGATAAGAAAGACCTAATGTTGAATAAGAAATGACAAATGATGTACAAAAACTTTCAATTATTGTATGAAGAATTGAATGCTAATTGTTGTGTGATTGGAACAAAATTTGTTCCACCCCGATTGGTATTGGCAAAGCTTGAAAAGAGAAATTGGGTTAAGGAGGATGAAGTGTTAAATTGTTGTGATTGGTGATTTGTGAATTGAAACTAGTGAATTGTTGTGAATTTGTGATAGTCGTTGTTGGCTTGTTCAACTAGTCAATTCAGTGAAATTAATCAATTTCGTATTCTATTTGGAAGTGAATTTCTTCCTTGAAATGCGTGTTGGACCCCTTTGATGCAAGTACTTAAATAAGGAGGAGGAAGTATGATTTAATTTTTTCCTTACTCCCATTCCATAATACCTGTATTTGCCACTTTTGTGCATAAAAGGAAGGGGGGGTATCATTTAGGTAATTATTTATTTTAAGATTGTGATTATGATCCCACTGTTAAAAAGGGTTAAACACCAAGTTGATACGTAGCTTAAACTTTTGAAGCTCAACATGCATTGATTTCAAGCTTTTGGAGATGAGCGTGAGCTCTCAAATGGGTAATGTGGTTGGCGTGTGAGAGAGGAGTTTTTTTAGGAGGGTGGAATAGTGTGGCATTGGTAACAGAGATTTGGGTGGAATTGTTAGAACTCAAGTAGAGAAGTCAGAACGTTTTTTTTGGGAGAGGAGATTGGGGAGATTTTTTTTTAAAAAAATGAATTAAATATATTCTATGTGTGAGAGAAACATTTGACTTATTCATTGCTGCTCTCGTCGATTTTGTGCTCTTGCAGATAAACTAAATGTCTGTGTTCTACCAAAACATGAATATGAGAGGTTGCACTGGTATTGCGAAACCTGGTCTCTTACTAATGCAGTTGGACTTACCGACTTTTAGGCTTGGCGAACTACATATGATTCCCACTTTAACACTTCCATTACCATGTTATCATCAGAAGAAAACAGGTCTTAAACTTAGATGTCGGCACTCAGTGGCTGAAAGATCATTTTCTAGCTCTCGAGCTGTGTCTACACAGAAACCATACTCCAACCAGGTGAAGAAGAAAGAAGAAGGTGCATCATCCTTGTATATGCGCCCTAGTTTGCTAGATATGAAGAAGCAGAAAACAGAAAATCGAGCCCGAGTTTATGAGTTTTTGAGAGGGATTGGTGTGGTGCCTGATGAACTTGATGGGCTAGAACTACCTGTTACAGTTGATGTCATGAGGGAACGTGTGGATTTCCTCCACAAATTGGGACTGACAATTGAGGATATTAATAATTATCCACTTGTTCTTGGCTGCAGTGTTAAAAAGAACATGATTCCAGTACTAGATTACCTTGGAAAACTAGGTGTTCGGAAATCTAGCATCACCGACTTCTTGAGAAGGTACCCACAAGTCCTCCATGCTAGCGTTGTTGTGGATCTTCAGCCTGTAGTTAAGTATCTGCAGGGAATGGATATCAAGCAAGCTGATGTTCCTCGCGTTCTGGAGAGATATCCAGAGGTCTTAGGATTCAAGCTTGAAGGGACCATGAGCACATCAGTAGCATATTTGGTCGGGATTGGGGTTGGAAGAAGAGAAATTGGTGGGGTTTTGACTAAGTACCCTGAGATTTTAGGTATGAGAGTAGGCCGTGTCATCAAACCTTTTGTTGAATACCTTGAAAGTCTAGGCATTCCGAAATTAGCTGTTGCTAGATTGGTTGAAAAAAGGCCTCACATCCTTGGATTTGAATTAGAAGAGAAGGTTAAACCAAATGTTGGATACCTTCTCGACTTTAATGTCAGAGAAAGGTCACTTGCAGCAGTGGTTGCTCAGTATCCTGAGATTATTGGGATTGATCTGAAGTCCAAGCTTCACACACAGCAAAGCTCATTCAATTCTATCCTTGATCTGGGTTCTGAGGATTTTGGGCAGATAATAGAGAGGATGCCACAGGCTATAAGCCTTAGTAAAACAGCTATAGTGAAGCATGTGGATTTTCTTAAACTTTGTGGTTTCTCTTTACAACAGATAAAAATGATGGTTGTTGGGTATCCTCAGTTGCTTGCAATGAATCTAGATATAATGAAGTTGAATTTCGATTACTTTCAATTGGAAATGTCTAGGCCTTTGGATGACTTAGTTGATTTTCCAGCTTTCTTCACTTATGGTTTGGAGTCCACAATAAAGCCAAGGCATCAACAAGTTGCAAAGAAAAAAACTTAAATGCTCCCTTTCTTGGCTTTTAAACTGCTCAGATGAGAAGTTCGAACGAAGAATGAGTTATGAATCTATTGATTTGGAGGAGATGGAGCCTCAGGCCACGTTTGACATGAAATCTCTTATGGGATCTAGATCAGATGAGTCAGATTATGAAATTGATGACTATGATGATGAAGATATGTAATGTGTATTCAACTTTGTATTTTCATGGGGGTTGTAAATTGTTTCTCTGATTCTCTCTCCGACGTTGTGGGAATGTCCATATCGATAAGGTAAAGTTTCTGCTTATCACTGTTTCACTCGTGGTGCTTTCTGTTCAATGAAATGTTATAATGCCCCGTCTTAAAAGGATGATTTCTTTTACCTGTCAGTTTTGTGTAACTTGCTGCTTATGTGTCTCTGTGCAGTATACTTGCTGTTGCTGTGTCACTGTTTTGTTATAGTGGGATGCCCTAGTTCTCGTTGAATGACATTGTGTGATTGCTTGCCTTTTGCTTCACATTATGGTGTGCGCCTGCCTCTTTGTCATCTATGTATGCGCCCTGAGCCTCCTTTGACTCAATGGATGTCTTTAGTTTTGCATTTATAACATACTCCCTCTATTTATTTATTTTTAATTGGGACATTTGTTTTTGCACATGGATCAAGGAAAAAGTGCAAAAGGTAGAGAAAAGGAGAGTGAAAGTAAGGAAAAAGTGAAAAAGGTAGAGAGAAGGAGAGTAATACAAGAGAGAGATGGTGGGCCGACCTACCATATAAGGAAAATGGTTCAAATGTTCCAATTTGAAAAAAAAGAACACCCTTACATGGCAAAATATCCCAATTAAAAGAAAACGGAGGGAGTATGGCATAATGTAAGTCAAGACTGAAGAGTTCTCTTCCCCTTTATTTGACTTCAAACTGTTTAATGTTGGTGATTGGTGAACTTGTTCATGCTTAGAATTTTCTTTGTTACTTTCCAGTTTAAACATACCAAATTACCAATGCAATATTACTTGTCAATTTTGATTGCCGGTACCATAAATGAGAGCTTTTCTGACTTTGTGTGCATAACCTTAAAAGAAGTTATTTTGGAATGGAGGGAGAAAGTAAGCGATCACATACTCTTCCCAAAAAAAAGAGTATTTGCTTTCTGTTGCTTGTGGTCCTATGCTTCTTTTTATGTGCAGGATTGCAAGCAATGAACGGATTTGTGTGATGGTTGTTATTGGTCATTGATGTGCAAACAAGCTAAGCACCAATCTTTCATTCTAATGTGGGGAGTAAGTCCAAAAGATCAAGTATAAAATGTTCCATACATGTCTCAGTTACAACTCAGGTTAGTACTATGTTACTGTTTTGATAGTCTATGTTATATGATTATGATTCGCCTACATATTTAGTGAAGCCATAATACTTGTAAAGTTGTAATTGATTGCTTAGATCTAAATTCTAACTACTGTTTGAGGTTCTTATCCAAAATGCTTTATCATGTTTGGATGGTGGTGAATGCTTCCATGTTGAATTTTCTGTTTGGAATAAATGCATACGTCATGTGAAATTGAGTTATAGATAAATGGGTGGATTTTTTTTTTTTTTTTGGGGGAGGGGGTTCTTTTGGCATTGACTTGAGTGATGGAAATTGAATGTTCCATGTCAACTGAAACAGTATCTGCCCAGAAGATGAAGCCAAGTCGACCTTAGGATCAGCCTGCCCGTCCACGCGGATGGCCGGGTGCTTCCCTCCTCTTTACTCGTGCTCATCGCTGCTACGATGCTTTTCTCTTGTCGTCATGCACATTGAAACTCGCTGCTGCACGCTTGCCGCTCGTCGTCGTTGTGCTTGCTTTCATGAATACGTCTTCAACACCGTCATATCTTACATGACAGCCTCTCGATGTCTTTTCATAGCATTCTCTTTACATATATCTGGAAATATATCCTCAAAACAGAATTTAGGATTCTTGGATTTATGTTCCTTTGATATAAAATTCTGAGAACTGCTATCATATGTACTTGTCGTAAATATGACTACTTAAATTATGAATTACTTCTATGAATTATGCGAGAGGAAGAATGGGTGAAGATTGAATGATAAATGTAGTCAATTAACCTCCTATCTAAGGATATGGTTACAGCCTTGCAGTTTAAGGCTTGTTTGCATCACATTGAGCTTTTTCATTTTGAGATTTACAAGTCATGTGATATAGCTGGAAGAGGAACTTACAACTAGTCATACTTATATTAATCATGTTTATCATGAAACGAGACTGAAGAAAACCGGAAACTACGTTTTCTAGATTCCATATTTTCATTCTTTGTTTCTTTTAAGAAAAAGTGAATACTAGAACAAGAAACAGTAAGCGTACATTTTATTGTTAGTCGTCGTGTTTACTCTCTTCTAATAATAGTCTATCTCGCAGCTTTTCCAGGGTAAGGGCTTCACTAGCTGGAGCTGCTCAACTATCAGCATAGGGCTTTGCTAAAACTTCTCAGTTCTCAGTTCTCATCTGGGATCTTTAATTCTGGATTTCAACATTCTCTGGAAGTCTTAGTTTGCTTTATACTACGTAGTCTTTCTTTTTTAATTCTTGATAGGAACTACACAATATAGACTGTAGATAATCGATTAATCTGAGGTAGTATTTTGTAAATGGTTCCATCCATGGTTCGTGTATGCGAGTTGCAATTTTTTTCTTGAGGAAAGTTTTATCAACAAATTGATGTGATGTTTGTATCAATTGTGGCAGGGATTCGTGTTGTCAACTTCCAGTACATCTTATCCGAGTACATTAAAAATAAAAAATCACAGCCTTCCAAAGTTATCCTCCTTCAGCCTTCATGTACATGTGTTCCAAGTTCCAACTATGAAATTTTTATCCTCAACAACGGTTTACAATTGTAGGAGTATCTCATCCATAATGAGATGGATTTTTCATGGACTTTGAGAGATGAAATTAAGTCCTCGTAAGATGGATGATAACTTGTCAGAGTGAGCTGCAACGACCGAGTGTTCCATTAGAAGGAGAACATTTTCGTGTTAAGGTGGTTTATTTTCGATGGTTTAGTTTGTAAGCAATAGTAAATAGTTTTTCCAGTGGATAGAAAATACATGTTCTTCCCTATTCCTTCCTTATATCCTTGTTTCTTGTTTTTTTTTTGGCTTTAGAATTTTGCTTTTGAATAGCTATTCATCTATTGTAGATGGATATCCTTGTTTCTTTTTAATTTACAATATATTGATAAAAAAAGGGATTGAATCGATTGATTAAAATCAACTTGCAAAAAATCAAAATTTTGAAGCTACAAAAACAAAAAATAAAAATAAAAGGTACTATGTAAAAAAAAAAACATAAAGGGTACAACATAAAATTTTGAAAAACACGTGAAGGGATATCTCATTGAAAACCCTACAAAATTTATAAGTTCTCATATAACATAGGTATATACCAACCAATGATTGGATTGCGTTTAGGAATACTCTCCTTTCGGCTTTCCCTCAAAAAAATTAAAGGAATATCTCCTGTCAAAAAAAAATTAAAGGAATATCCAAATCCTGTTATACTTCATCAACTACGAATATGCTAAACGGCCTATTGATTGATGTCCCTCAATACTACCATCTTATGGTGATAAAAGAAATATCAAAATCATTCTCCAAAGGCATAAAATATAGACTAGCTCTTGATGTATCCTTCATCCATCATTAGTAAAAAAAATTAAATAATACAAACTACAAACATAGTAACATGCCATTAAAAAAAGTTGTCCTAGCTATCTTTGTTTTTTTTTTTTACGGGATCTATCTTTGTTGGCTAATAATTTGTTTCTTATTTTTAATATTTGCTACATCTAACTTTGGTTACAAAGTTTTCTTTGACGGGATTACAAGTTTTCTTATTCAACGCGAGTTGCGTCTAATAGTACTCCTTATGGTCGAAAGCTCGAAGCATTTAAAGTCATCAAAATTTATTTATTTTTTTGATGCAAAAAGAGAGGAACAACCTCAGGAATTCAAAGCAAAAACTAAAAACCATAAACAACTAAACTTAAGGAGGAACAAAACGTGGTAAGGCCACGCCAACAACATCCTCAAACAAAATTCTACCTAAATTTAACAGGGATGATTTGAATCAACTCTACTTTGTTGTTCTGGATGACACCTTGATTGGCTAGCCAATCTGCAGCTCGATTACATTCACGATAACAATGTAAGATTTCAACTTCCCAATCTTCAGTAGCGAGAACTTCTCTGCAATGACGAATTATATGAGTGCATTCTCCACCATACTCCTCTGAACCTTTGAGTGCCCACACAACAACTAAATTGTCCATTTGAATCTGTAGCTTCGTGATACCCATTCTTTTTGCTAGCTCCAGCCCAAAGTCTAGAGCTCTGACTTCCACAGCAAAAGCTTTACATGAACCAAAATTCACTGAGTATGCAATTTGCAGCTTACCTGTGTGGTCTCGTATCAAGCCTCCACCCCTAGTAGGGCCTGGCGTCCCCTTAGCTGCTTCATCGGAATTTAAGACCATCCATCCAGGTGAAGGGGCCTTCCATCTGATAAAAGTCTCCTGGCGAGCCACTAATTTGTGCTCAGGTTCAATCACAGGTTCACCAAGTGATTTCCGTGCTTCTTCAAATATCGACATTAAAAAGCTTAGAACATTTACAGGTATTTTGATATGAAATGTCCCTTACTAAGATTACCGTTTTTTTTTAAGGTAAAATGAAATCCCTTGCAAGGAAGGGGGGAAATTGGGGATCCCTCATTGCAAGGGGTGAGACTCGATCCCAGGATCTCTGAGATCGGAGGTGATGCCAACACCACTAGGCTATCACCTACTGCTCTACTAAGATTACCGTTGGCTAATTGACTTTAGAACTCCTTATTTTTCTACAGGTTTACTTGAGAAAGCACAATATTTTCACAAGTGTCTATTTTTAATTTATTTATGTCGGTGTTATTCTTTCACGAGTAATAGTTTCAAAATAAATAGGGACAATATTAAAATCACCAACTATCTACCCCCACTATATCGATGGCTTAATCCCACTCTCTTTTGTTTTTTTTCATGTACTAGAATAACAATGGTTTTGTTGGCAACTTTCCTCGAATTAGTGATACTAATTGGATTTAAAAGATGATCTCAAAGTTTTTAATATTCTACAAACTCCTTCAATAAAAAATTTTTGTAGATATCGTTAGAAAATTAATATGCACAATAAAAAAAAGTTGATAATAAGCAAAGTATGTACTACCCATAAATCCATTCTCTCACCTTTATATGAAGTATATGAAACTAATAATAGGTGATATGATACCAATTTTCACATTTATATTCTAGTAACCATTTTTCGTTAAAGATTATATACTGAACAATAATATAATTTTATGAAAAAGTTTAGTTGGCTACATCTAGTCAATTAAATTTCATGCATATTGACACATCTACCCTTTAAGTTGCTTCCGATTTATGAAATACCATCACGAATAAGGATACGTCACGCATACATGATTTTTATTTGGTTAAATTATAGCCAACTAGCCTAACTTCATTATAAAATTTGTACCATCATAAGATTGGTCTAAATTGAGACTAGCATATTACATACACCATGGTGTAGTTTTATTATAATATTGTCCTTAAAACTAATCGCTTAGGTTGTCCACTAAAATCAAACAATATTTTTTTAGTCTCGAGACTTGAGAAATTATAAACGTAGGAGTATGAAGCATGACCTACAATTTCAAAGCCAAAGAGTCGAACAGTAGAAGAGATAGGAGAGTGCAAGCTAGCAAGACAAATAGTCCCACATCGACTGATGAGCATGGAGTACAAGCAAATGAAACATTTATAATCAGAAATGGAATAGAGTTGAAAGTATCTTTGCGCTTGGGGCAATGACGCAGCTAGTGAGGTAATAACCGAGGCGCGTCAATTGCTGGTTGAAAACTATTTCCAAACCCCCTCCTCGGCCTGAGCCTCGTCTCTGGCCGTCGAGAATTTCTGGAAGGGCTCCCTCTCACGAGGGTAAAGCTCTACAAATCTAAGTCCAAAATTGTATCATCTAATATCATGAAGTAATAGTAACATTTAATTTCATAAAGTTGATTATTATAAACAAAATCTTACATGATGAAAAGTGATGAGTACCCCTATGATGAATTTATATTTCATGTTGAAGTCTGAGAAAAGCTCCAGTTTCTGCACTTACAATGAACCTTGGCTAAAGAAGCCATGTAATCATCAGACCTGAAAATGAATAGTGTCAAAACAAGCAACATAGGAAATGACTAAAAAGCAGAAGTACAAAGTTGAAGTTTCTGGGCTTTGGTGCTAAACCTTTCAGCATAAGGGGATTGACAAGCATCAACTAAATAATTTTTAGCCGCTTCTTCTTCACCCTGCACAATTAGCAACTTTAGTGTTCAGACTAGAATTTGTTCCGAGTTCACTTTCTAATGCTGAAAAAGATGTCTATAGGAATGATACCAGTGCTTCATGATAGAGGCCAGCATACAGATTTGCATAGAAGTATTCGCCATCTCGACTGCTTGAGAATGTATCAACCAACTATAATAAAAGAAATAAGAAATCCGGAATATGGAAAATGACAAGGAAGTGTTAGCAACTAATTCCATATGTTGTAACTGAAAGAACAGAGCGAAGTGATCTTCATTGGTAAATGGCAATCAACAACAAAAAAGAGAAGGCGCATTCCACTAAAATGTGAGTTGTATTTAGCACCTTCCGAGGGTCACCACCATCTTTGAACATATCGTACACTTGACGCATCACCGGTCTTGGATCTCTACCAACCTGAGTATAGCAAAAAGCAAGCATTTTCAAAAAAAGGAAAGATCACTTCGGTAGAGAACAAACACAAAGAACAAATATGGTGGTATTATATTAAGAAAACACGACTTCTTATGATGATATGATGTAAAGATTGCATCCAGTACAGAAGTTTTCATAAACTAGCCTCAAGAAATTGATCCCTAGCTTTGTCAACCCCGTAAAGCCGAGCTTCACAAAGGAAGCACCAAATTGACTCCTCAGTATCATTTGGGTTCTGGGCAACATCTAGCCTGAATTGTTCAGCCCCTTCTTCAAACCTACCAAAACATTTAATTTCGCTTACATTCAGACCAAGAAAAAAGAGCCAATCATATAACTTGTGCCAAAATTTGTTTTGTATCTTTCTTTTCATACCCTCCATTTATGTCTTAAGAGAACAACTTCAACCATATGGTGTTGTTAATGTAGTTTCACGTAAGCAGGGGAAATACCTGTCTAGATAGTAAAGAGACAATCCTCTTTGCCAAAGATCTGCAAAAATATCCCACATCGAATAATTAACTAACAAACGTAATCTTCATATACTGTTAACGAAAGCTTACTCAGATTTTGCAAACGTACATGCCTTTTGACGAGAATCCAGCTCAATTGCTTTATCAAATTCAGCAACAGAACCCATTACATCACCCTTCACAAATCCATAAACAGACAACAATTTTGAAAATCAAAACTAAAAATGTGATAGAATTACACCCAGTTCAGAGTAAAGAATGTATCAAGTTAAGGCTCCGTTTGGTTGGATGTAAAACATTTTCAATATAAAATGATTTTTCATGTAAAACATTTTACAATGGAAAATTCAAATGCAAAGCTAATTTTCCATTGTTTGGTTCAATGTAAAAAAAGATAGAAAAGAGAAAAATGGAAGGATAAGAGGAGAGTAAAAGGTTTGCTAAGGAAGAGGGAGGAAAATGTGTTTTCCCTTCTTTTTTAAAGGAAAATGATTTTCATTTAGAGCTCCATTGATAGAAAACTTGTTTTACACCCCTTATCAAACCAAACAACGGAAAATGAGAGGAAAAGGAAAACTTATTTTCATGGAAAATATTTTACACCCTACCAAACGGAGCCTAAAAAACAATTATTTAAGGAAAATGTAGCAATTAAATTGTGGGGTGAGTTTACTGTTTACACAATAGAGTGATAGACTATAGAGGGAGATGTTTTGACTATATATACTTCATCCGTTCCAAATTAAATGCAACAAATCCACTTTTACGCATGCCGAGACATTATTTTGACCACAAATATTTATAATTACATATAAGTAAAAATTATAAAAATTACATTTTATGAAAGTACGTCACGAGACGAATCTAACAAGACCCCACTTGAGTATGTTTTTTATTATGTATAAATCACAACTCTTAGTCAAAGTGAAAAGTGTGAATAGTGAAAAAGTGGAATTGTTGCATTTAATTCGGAACGGAGGAAGTATATAATTTTTTTACAGATGTTTTGACTATTCTACCATCAGTCCTGACTCCTGCCATCTACCAAAAATAAGTGGACTCAAACTAGTGAAAAAATACATTATTTTTCTCTGATGTGGGACACGCACTATTAATAGTAGGAAG
Organism: Beta corolliflora; assembly: GCA_947648045.1. NCBI lineage: Eukaryota > Viridiplantae > Streptophyta > Magnoliopsida > Caryophyllales > Amaranthaceae > Beta > Beta corolliflora. Next base: position 3,022,831 of record CANSZD010000757.1, on the reverse strand, counting down.
TAAATTAGTCCAGCAAAAGTTATATTTTTCCGATGCGGGACAACTTCGGGTTGTATAGAAATACCTGTCGAAAGAGTAGCATACCGCGGCGAATGGCGAGAACAGCTTCACGGGAATTGTTGTTGGTGCCACCAGTCAAAGCATCCCAGATGCCAGAAACTGAAGGAAGGAAAATTCTTCTTGAGAGAGAAATTGAGGAGAGAGAAAGCTGTGAATGATTTATGGGTGGTTTGAAAGTGAGTGATACTGGAAATGGTGATTGAGGGTTGATTGATGTTGTGTGGGAGAAGATGGGAAGAGTTTTGATTGTGGGATTGAGAGTGTTACTTATGCTCATGTTTTGAACTTGTGCAAATTTTGTTGTTTTTGTTGTTGTGGAGTCTTTGAGCGCGCAGAGGAAGAGAGAGAAGATGGGAAGGGGAAGGAAGATAAGGCTAGCTTGTAAAAGTGCCCACAACTCTACATGGGTTTTGGGCTTTTCATAATAGAATTAGGCCCCGTCCGGTTTTGGTGGAAAACGATTTTACCATATTTTCCGTTGTATGGTTGGATAAGGGATTTGGAGTCTTAACACAACTCTACATGGGTTTTGGATGTTCAAAATAGAGTTATTATTTAGATAACGGGCTGTTACGATTTACCCATTGGCTATTAAATTCCATATCTTTTTTTTTTTTGACAACGCGAAAACATACAACAAGAGACAAAACAAATTAAAAATACATAAAGGGAAAAGCAGATAAACGGCAAAGCTTAGCCAAATCATGTGCTGGAGCGACCTCATCCCGATGGACCTTAATGATGCGGCACCAATTTAAATTGGCCCGCAGAAACGATTTCGAGATATGGTATGTTGAATTGAGATGTCCTTCATTGAAGAAGGCTGTAGAAGATGGATAAGCACACTCGTGTCGGTGAAAAGCCGGATGCTAGAAAACAAATTTGTTTTTGCCCAGGTAAGCGCTAGGAGACAAGCTCGAGCCTCCATGAGAAGAGCTGAAGACGCAATAGAACGCTGAGCTTGACTATTGTAATTGGGCATGCCAGGTGCGTCCGCCACCCAAGCTGCAGCTCCCTGATGCGTAGCTTTGACCCATGATCCATCTATCCGAATAGTAACTTATGGCAAACCATGCCTATGAAGACCAATATTAGCAAAGAGAAAACCCGGGGCTGGGCCCCCTCCGTGATAAGCGTAGGAGCCACCCCTGAATCCTGGGTGATCACTAAATGTTGCTGCTTGCTTCTTTCAAAACATGTGTGACCAACGTTCTCAATTTGGGATCGTTATTCGATTCCCTTAAGAATTCTCGGTGTTTCCTTCTTTCTGAATAGGGTTTTGGCCACAAAAAATTGTAAATGTGCGAGATTTTCTTCAAAGGAGGATCAGAAAAAAGAAGTTAGGGTTTATATCAGAAAATGTTAGATGTGTTAGAAAAAAGTGACATATTAGATGTTTTCTCATTAAAAAGAATTTAAAGTGTCTTTGAGGTCTTTATTTTTCAAAATTCTATTCTATTTTTGTTTTTCAATTTGAGGTGCTAATTTTAATATTTACCCTTTTCACTTATTGCCATGTTATAGGGAGTAAAAAACTCAATGTGTTCAGATGTCAAAAAAAAAAAAAACTCAAATGTGTAATAGCCAAATGCAGTCCCTTTTAATCTTTCTACAATTTTGAATATTCTACACTTCAGGCAAAGTGATTGCAAAAGAAGATAAAAAAAGGAAAGAAATTTCAAGTTACTCATTGAGAGGGGTATAAAAGAGTCTAATCTTATATAGCTGCAAACTATAAGATGTATGGCATCACATAACTCTTAAAGATACTAGAGTTGCATATTTGAAACGAGTTTCCTATTGATTGCTTATCCAATTTAACCCAGTTGTCACCCTTTTATAGCTGAACCTTGTCGCTCTTCTTTCTTTCCTCGCGGGCAGGAAGCACACCAGCAGCGTGCATTGCGTATTGTGTTTACAATCTGTAGTGAAACCAAACACCTACAGAAGTAAGTACTTACTGTGGTGACTACTTCACTCTATTTCGTTTCATTGTATCAGTTGAAGCAAAACATGCCCTAACAGATCCAATCATTCCTCCTATTTTCAAAAAAAGAAGCAAGAACATTGCACCAATGGCAACCTCTAAAGCTTGCAATCCACGAAATCTAGAGCATAGTGCTACCTGCCTACCTCTACATGTCAACTGACAAGAAACGCGAAACAAGCAATTTAACAAAGGTATTGGAACAGGAGTAACACAACTACAAAGTTAACCCTGATGCAATAACTCAATCATTTTGCAGAATCTGATCGATAAGTTCGCATTCATCCCTAATGCTCAAGAAATTCACTGCATGCACACAATTTCCTTACATAATTTCCAATAGATTACCAAAATTACTGGCACTGTGCAGTAGTTCAGAACCTTGGCAACTACATAAAACATAGCAAATGGAAATGTTTGTTTCGTGCAACGAAATAAAAATTAACAAAAACTTTCTTCAAAACAAAAATTTTCCAGTCTGATCCTTATCTCAAAACCTACTCGATATCACTTTTCTTCTTCTTAGTCTTCTTAGCTGGCCTGCAGTACATTAATTAGAAAACATCAATAAACTGGTAAAGATGTTAGCTTACAGAAGGCAATTAGACAAATTAAGATTAGAATTTACGTACTCTGCTGGCTTTGGAGCTACTACTGGTTCGGCTACTTTCTCAACAGGGGCTTTCTCCATAGGGCCCTGCATAAAGCATAGATAGAAATTAGCTAATAAATTTTACTCACATTCTTTCTGCCAAAAAACCGGTAAAACAAATCAGCTCTCGCTGCACGTTCCAAGAGTTTCAACAAAGTTTTTTTAACCCTAACGACTCAGTCATCCTTAAAACCTTAGACCATTTCCATTGGCAATCTCCTCTGAGCAGATGCAACAGAAAACTATGTTTAAGGCGTTATATGACCGAAATCATCAGCTGTCTCTACTGCTAACACATGTCAAGCTCCTACTAAATTTTAATATATGCGAGATAAATGCTCTATCCACCCCCAACATGCTGCTTGCTAAATACAATCTGTAACCAGCTTCATCTCAACTTGTCTGAAAGGGAGATAATAGTTTAACTTTTTTGCAGGGGGTTGAGAGGGGGGGGTGGTGGTGGTTAGGAGGAGAATGATTGTTTAATAAGAAAGATGGTCTCACCAGTGCTAGACGTTCATCCCTCCTGGCAATCTTTCTCTCCCTGCTAGCCTTGTTCTTTGCACGCCTAGCCTCAAACTGGTCGGAGAGTGTCTTTTCTCTAGCCTTCTCAGCCTTTGACTTGTGGATGTTCTCCATAAGCACACGTTTGTTCTTGAAGACATTACCCTTAACCTTCATGTACATGTCGTGATACATGTGCTTGTCAATTTTCTTGGACTCTCGGTATTTGCGGAGCAAGCGTCTAAGTACACGCATTCTCCTCATCCAGAGAATCTTTGTTGGCAACCTTGCCTCCCTAGTACCCTTACGTTTACCTATTAACATATTTCAAAATTAGCAAAATTGTCAAAGAACCTCTTCATAGCCAAGAAACAGTACAGAGCATCAAATCTGTCTGCTTATACATAATATGTCAAGAAATATGTAGCCTGAATATGACTGTATGAAAACCGAGTTCAGAAAAGCCTCAAAACAGTTCAAGAAAAGCGTCGTGAGGTACATAATTATTGAAAAGTTATCACCTACACATGCAACTAATACTTCAATAGACACATAAATTTACTTCTTTATATAGAAAAACAAATTAGAGGAATGATTTAATGATAATGAAGTAGCAGTAGAAGGTCAAAATGACCTATTTTGGGACAAATAAAATACAAAGTGTATTCAGACAGATTCCAGACAGAATGATACTCAGGTAAATCACTACTAAAGTATCAAAACCCACCATAGCCAGAGTGACGCCCCTTTCGCTTTGCGATATTCATTCTGCGAGCACGGGAACGGGAATGAATATTTGCTGGCTTCCTGATGATGAATCCATCTTTGATTAACTTTCTAATGTTTTGTCCTGTAATAAATTAACAATAAGTTACTTAAAAGTAATATATGCACGAGCAAGTATAAAGTGGATAACTGAATAATTTTTCACAGCAGAGACTGCAACAGAAAAAGAAAAGTAATCCAACAACACTAGGTTTACCAAGGATCAGACAGCTAAAAATAAGACACAAGACATTGTTTCAGCAGAGTTCTCCATTCTTGTAGGATTTAATACACAATGATTCTCTTTTCCAACCAAACTAGCACTGATATAATTTAATAAAAGATGCAGAAGATGATAGGGAAGCACTTCCAACTGCTCAGAAGATAAAAAGGTTCCAACTGACATGAATTAAACTTATAAACACTGATTACATCTCCTAAAATAGTTAACTCTGTAATAAGAACAGTTCCATGCAAACAATGTAATAGCAAGTATACATGAACCTCTGGAGAGCTTCAAAGAACAATGAGTGATTAACCAAAAAAGAATGATGACGGAAGACAAAATGGGCAGACAACAGAAGAAAACTCTACTGATGTATGTTTACTAGTGAAATATTATCCAGTAACATTGGAGCACATCCCCATTGGCCAAAGAGATGGCTCAAGCAGAAAGGATGAATTCTTATACGCACCAAAAACATCTCAGAAATCATATTTGAAAAAAGATTTCCGATATTAATAATGTGCGAGTATGCAGTTACCTAAAGGGCTAGCTACAGACAATATACAACAAATCATGTTAACCCTCCCCCCCAGCACACACCGAGATGTATATAACAACCATCAAGTATTTACACACATGCAAAATAGTATTCTTCTAGGCATCTGTAAACTCTCTTACTATTCCATCATAAACTTAGATAAGCTCTTCTTCACATTTCTTAAGACTACATCCAAAATACATTAATAAATTACTCCAGAACCATCAACAACCTTGTGAGTTGTGTGACTAGCAATTTTTAGTAGAAAAGTTTAACTTTACTCCCAAACGCAACGATCACCAAGCTTCGAGAAGGACAGGTTTTACCAAATCTAAAAGCCATAAAACCAGCAAGCGATTTTCCTAACAAGATAAAGGGAAAAAAACACTTAAAACCGCCGAATTCGCTCACTTCTAAGGTACTTATACACCTTCTTCCGAATTAAAACCATATATCTTCAGCAATGCAGCAAAAATACAAACAAAAAATCTACAAAGTCTACCAAAAATGTCTTCTTTCTCAAATATACGAGCAAATCTCCATCAAAAACACCAAATAAATAAACTTACCGAAGATTAAAAAAAATCAAAATCATCATACTCAAACCCTAGTTCTCCAAATTCCCAACAAATGATTTAAAATCCTAAAAATCTAAAGTACAGACTCCAAATAATCGATATCAAAGTATAAAAGTACTAATTAAAGCGTAAAAATAACAAATAAATTCAACTTAAAATACAAGAATAACACATTTCATCTAATTTGTAATATAACAAATAAACACATCGATTACGAGAACTAAAACATCATTTTCATACCAGATGTAAAATAATCAAAAGGAAGAAAGTTGAAATGATAATGAAAATGAAAGGAAAAAAAAGAGGAGAGAGAAAGTTACGAGAGTTAGCCATGGAAATCTCATTGGATTCATTAGGATCGAGCCAAGTCTTCTTCTTCCCGCAACCAAGTACACTAGCGGCGAGCCGCTTCTGGAGCTTCAGCGACACCATCTCTTCTGCAACTCAACTCACTTTTTTTTTTTCCTACGCACCAGAGATGACAGCGGCGAGGATTAGAGTGAACAAAAAAAACTGCTGCTCCTATATGAAGAGAAACCCTAGCTAGAGTGAATGACGGGCCTTTTATTCTGGGCTTTGTATTGGATGTGAATAAGGGGTTTTAGAGTGATTGGGCTAAAGTATATTTATGTCGTAAACTATGAAGTAGTATTATGTTTTTGAATGTCCTGGTTTTGTAAGGAGGTGTTACTTATATAGTTATATCAATTATTGTCGTATTAATACTTCCTTTGTTTTAATTTAAAACTAGTATTTGTGCTCGGGCTTTGCCCCGGGTGATACTTTTTCCAAATTTGATATGCATTTTTTTTTCATTCGCATTAAAATGTAATAAAGAAAATCCAACATTTTAAAGGTACAAATATAATAATGTTGACATTTAAAGTATGATCAAAAGTTGGTTGAGATGGTAATTGTGCTATATATAATAGCAAGATGTCACGGGTTCAAATCTTGTTGCAAGCTAATTTATTTTTGTTAGTTGACATAACATATGTACACATTGGACAATTCTAGTGGGATAAGAGAAATGTCACGTGGCGTGTATACGTTGTTTGATACGCCTTTTAATATATTACTATAGATTATATATTTTTCTTTGTTTGGAAGTTGTATATTAAGATTTTTTTTTTTACCTCATTTTTGCTACAAAAAATAAAACAAAAGTTAATTAAAGCTCATAAACAAAAGTAAAGTTTAGAATAGTTAAAAAAAATAGATAAGATAAGTTAAGAGAAAATAAGGTCAAGAGACGTACCCCAATTGCCCCATTTTCTTTTATATGTTTTTTAAAGATGTGTCTGACTCAAATGGTGCAATTGTGAAGGGGGGGTACTGTCAAATATTTACTTCTATTTTTATTATTAGTTGAAAATATGTTGTAAGTAATGAAGATAGGAGTTAGATTCAAATGTAAATAAGGGTATCTAGAAATTATATTGTTTGTGATACTTTTAGGTGTATCTTCAGATAGAGCTCGAAAACTCACTAGTTGCATCAACATCCAAATATCAAGTGTCATAAAGTGTAACAATTTTCTTCGTGAATACTTATATAGGAATATTATGTCCCTTCTTTAGCGGCTTAAAAAACCCTCCAGGTGTCTAGTTACCAATTTACATGCGTTATAGACTTATAATGCTTCGCTATGGTGTTGGGCTCCTCTCTCCTTAGTTTAAATCCATCAACAACGTATGAAAGACCATCATTAGCTTGCTAGTAGATCAACTCCTCCTCTCCCCTTTTTTTCTCTCTTCTCTCGCCTCTCCCACAAAATCCTAATTTTCAACCTAGGGGCTACCGCCACCCTTTTGGGCGGTGGTAAGCCCCTTTTCTCCTTTCGTTACTAGTTTTTTTATGTTAATGTTCCTAATAAACTTTAATCTCTTTCTAATGGAGAGTTTTTCTACCCATATATTGGGTTATATCCACCCATATATTGGATTTTAGCTCTCTCCATGTGAGAGTTTGGAGACTTTATTTTTGGTTTTTTGTGTAATTCAAGAGGTTGATTTGTTGATCGAAATTTGTGCAGGGTTGCAACAGATGTCAGTACTTTGTTTACAATCACTTGAATTGAATCCAGTTCTACTTCAAAACTACAAAAGATCGACATACCTCCTTGTAGAAGGCTGCAGACGAGGGTTTTCAGAAGTGTTAGATCTACTCAACGATCGTGGTTTTGTCATATTAGAATTGTATTTATTTCATTTTGATATGTATTTGTTTAGTTTTGACTTCTATTCTACATATCGTATGACTTTGAATCATTGAATTAATTTTAATTTCAAAAAAAAATACCATCATTAGCTTTGGGTTTCGCATATAGGTTAACAACTTCCTATATAGTTATTATAGATTTGTATGTCATGTGTCATGTGACCATTTGTTATTACCCATGATATATGTCTCCTTTTTTTTTCTTTTTTTTTAAGAACCTTCAACATGTAAATTAGATTTAAAGGGTGTGTCGTGGTGAAGCTCAAGACTGAGATAATAGCAGTAAAATAAAAAAAAAAAAATTAATATTTTTGCCAAGAAAATAAAAGTTGAAACTTCAAACTCTTTCAATTTGGGAATCATTAAGGACATTTTAAAAGTCCCAACCAAAAATAAATGGACCACAAGGCACAACCAAATAAAAGTTGATGAAAAAAGGCTTTACAAGTCCAAATATAATCTTTTTAACTAGTACTTAAAACCTATAAATTTGCTTCCCATTTGTCAAGCTTAGAGGTGTCAAAAACTGGGCCGACCCGGCCACGAGTGAACCCGCATGCGACTCAGAACCAACTTAATCCGAGCCGAGAGTGGTCGGTTGGAAAACCAACCCATTCCGACCCAGCGTCCACCCGTGCCCAGTTGAACCCGGGGAATTGGTAACCCAACCTGAACCGGGCCAACCCAAGTGGACCCGTGGCCAGTTGCACCCGTGAACAACGACCAAAACCCAACTTGTTTCCTTCCCAAAACTAACCCACACCCAACTTCACCCGCCAATGACCCAATTAAACCCACCCAGTTAGTAGCCGACCCAATCGTAACCCAACCCAGTTACCACCCGACATAGTTATCACCTGACCCAACTAAACCCGAACCAAAACCATTCCAACCCAATACAACCCGACCCAAAACCATTCCGACCCAACTTTACCATGTTATAAAGATATAGGTGGCTGTGTGGATGTGAATGAAGAATTATGAGTGGATTTAATCATCTTGTTTAAAATAAAAGTAACACCCTCATATAAGGGTGGTTTTGTGTTAATTTTCCATTTCCCTCATTTTTTTCTCCTCTCAGCACATGCTATGATGCTAGTAAGTAGTAAGCATTAATCTAACAACTTTCATTTATTTTCTCAAAATACTTCTAATCTTTGATTATGTAAAAAATAATCATAAATTTTGGAATACCTTCTCAACATAATGCAAAGTATGACATAGCGAAAAGGCTATCAAAGAAACAAAAAAAATACACTTTAAATTATTTTAAAAAGCTTTCTTAGAAAGTAGTGAGACATTAAGCTCGATCCTCAAATATATTTCACGCTTTATATAAAGTCGGCACTACCACTCTCATCCGGAGGTGGCTCCTTACATTTTGATGGACAAACTATCTATGGAGTTTTATAGCTTGCCTTTTCCCTCAAAATATATATATATATATATATATATATATATATATATATATATATATATATATATATATATATATATATATATATATATATATATATATATATATATATATAGTCGGCACAAGTTATTCATATAAAATATTTTAAAGTATATCCATGTCTTAATAAAAGCCCAATTGTTACAAGAAATATTAAAAATTTCCATGGCCCATGGAAAACCCAACTGTTACAAGAAAAATTAAAATGTCAAGCTCAAGCCCAATATGTGAGAAATAAATCTACTTTTAATTCCGATCCCATATCTATAGTTTGTGTTATACACATGAGTTAAGATTATGTTATAAGATAATGCATCTCTTTGTTGAGAAAGTAAATTACTTTAAATAAAACTATTGCAAGAAGTGTACTATAATACTAAAGAAATTTAAACAATTGGTTGAACATAGTAAATATTTTTATAGTACAGGGACACTTGGATAAATATATTTGGCTTAGCTTCATTAGTGTTTATACTGTGTACCTTGGTGTACACAGCATTTTAAGAGTTACAACATCTGTAAAACTAATACTCTTAAAATATCTTTTTTTTTATCATAATGAAAGATCATAGATATTGTATCTAAGAAACGAAACCTCAAACAAACTAAATTACAAAGCAATGAGATTTATCATTTATATAACCAAGTGTTTGGGCTCAATTGATCAGCCGCCCAACAAAGATCATAAAAGCCTCTTAAAGCATAAAATCGGGCAACAGTGGGTCCCACTCTAAAGGTTGACCTAATCACCAGAATTTGGGAAATCCCTAAAAGGATGAAATGACCATTGCCGGAAAAGGGTAGCATGCCCATTGCTACTAAAAAGGCCCATCTGAATAATGTTTCCTGTCTGAGAAATCCCCAACACTATAAAAACCAACTGTCTCATCAATGAACAGGTATTGAATTCTCACCTAACAGAACTAGAGCATCTCTCTCTAGACTTCACTTCTCTCTACCTCAATCACATCCGACTTGAGCGTCGGAGGGCGATCCCGAAACACCCCGGGTAGTCTAACCTTGTTTTGCAGGATTCAGGCATACGGACATCGAAGCTCAGGCAAACACTCTCGGGGCCCATATCAAATCTCACAACGTATTACAATCCTTAATTTCTTAACAGAAACAGATCAAATCTCACAACGTATTACAATCCTTAATTTCTTAGCAGAAACAGTTTGGCGCCGTCTGTGGGGAAAGTACAAGAAGTTACTTCGCCACCACTCAGCAAGATTCACCTTGTTGCTACTCAAGCAAAATCCCTCTCGAGTCACTTAGCAATGGCCCCGGCCCAAGAGCACACGTACCGGGCGGCCCTCGGCACGGGGTCGGAGGTCCGAAAGAGACCCCTCCCCATCTCAACAAAGGAGGTCCGAGCGACCCAAAACGCCGACCGTTCAAACCCTCGATCATGAGGAAGAAGAGCGATCCATTGAAAATGGACCGCAACCATCGAACCCGGCTACGGCACGGCGACCTCCGGCCCCATCTCTCTACGGACATCAACATGATAGCCGCTCGGCTCCAACGGACCTTGCAACGAGCCCGATAGATATGTTGGCAACCTACAACAAGGACGCTCCCTTCGCCCCCAAAGACCGGGCCCTGGTCCCTTCCCCTTCGGGCGGAGAACCACGGTCGGCTTAGCGGCGGCCAATCGGGAGCGAGGGAATACGGTCCGGCTGGTCGGCGCCGATCAAAGCAAGGGGGAGGCCGACGCGAGTCCAAAGGAAGATCGGCCAGGTCCGGCGACGAAACTCACGTATCCAAGTCCCCTCGGGCAACGCGGGTCACAAGCAAAACGATGCCCGACACTTCCTCAACGAGAAGCGCCTCGGCAAAGGTTATGATGCGAGGCACATATTAAACAAAAAGGCCGCTCGGCGCGAGGGTCATGGTGATTACGCTCAATCGAACCCCATTCGAATCAACACTTGGGGCACTCGAGTTCATGGTCCCATTCAAGAAGGCCATACTCGAGGCACCCAACCCAGGAAAGGTCAAAACGCCCTGTCGAACCATTCGCGGGCCTGACCGACCCGGATGATCACATGGCGACATACAAAGCTCAAATGAGTGTTCGGGACCGGATGTGAAGCCACTTGGTGCCGTTTCTTTCCGACAACACTCAAAGGTCCGGCCCCGAGCCGGTTCCAAGAGCTCCCCGCGGGGATCATCATCGATTTCTCGGTCCTCGAAGACCTATTCATCCACCCGGTTTATTGCGGGAAAGAGACAAAGGAAAACGATCCTCCATTTAATGGGGATCGAGCGGGGAAAAACGAGGGCCTAGCCGACTACATAAAAAGATTCAATGAGGAGTCATTGAAAATCTCGAATCTACAAGACGCGGTGGCATTCGCCGCCCTAATGTACTGGACTTCGGCTGGTCGACTGAGATGGTCCTTGGTGAAAACGAAGTCAAAACCTTCTCCGAAGCAATGACTCGGGCTCAAAGATTCATCCAAGCGACAGACATATGCCGTCACTCGGACGACGGGAGCAAAAAGAGGAAGGATGAAGGAAATCACGAGGGGATCGGTCAAAGCAAACGAAGACGGGTGGTCGGTCGGGACGGATTCAACGACCATGGCGTCGACCCCCGGTTAGTAAAAACGAGGAGAGATATACCTGGACATAAAAGACAAAGTCACTCTCCCCGTCCACCTCCCATCAAAACGTCACCGCTCGAAGAGATAAGAACCTCGTGGTGCGAATATCACAAAGAATGCGGGCACACCACTAGAGATTGTAGGAAACTCAAGAAATCCCTTAACAACCTAGCCAGGCCAGGGAAGGCGAACCGATACCTCAAGCATTCTAGTGAAGAGAAGGGCAAGCAAAAGGTCGGTCGATCCAACAATGGGAGACACGGAGGGGTTCATCGTAGTCATAGCGGTGGCTTCGCGTCGGGAGGCCTAACCGTAGATCACGCAAAGCCCACCTCCAAAGTCTAAAGCATCGGGTACTCGATGTCGACCACCCACGACCCGGCGCCCTATAATGACATTTGGGGAATCCAGGTCGGCCACTACACACGCCCCACGACGATCCCTTGGTCGTCGAGCCGAAAAGTGGCCAACACACCAGTCAAACGGGTGCTAGTGGATAGTGGATCCTCGGGCGATATAATCACGCCTTGGAGTGCCTCGGAAATTGAAATACACTGAAAGGGATGTAACCCCACTCAATCGGCCACTTATTGGCTTGGGAAACTCGGTACACCCCCGTCGGATCTATAAAGCCGCCTACTCGGATAGGAGAGAAGGGCGAAAGGAAGAAGCCTACCGATCGACTTCCTAGTGGTAGACATCCTCTACCATATAACATTATAATGGGAAGACCGACTACGAACAAAGTCAGCGGCAGAATTTCCATTTATCGGCTTCTTATGCGGTTCGAAACCGACGAGGGTAAAGTCGGAAAGATCCAAGGGGATCAGCGGGCGGTAGAGAATGTTATGTGAACAGATCGAAAAACAAGGTCGACGTCCAAGAGGACTCGAAGAAAAGAAAGCGAGAAGATGGTCGGCCCTCCAGTGAGCTCGGGGTTTACCTTACCGAGAATCCCAGCAATACGAGCGCCCTCGGCGGACGAGGACGATGAAGAAGTCATCATTGATGAGAAACATGGTCGGACTGCGAGAGTAGGCAAGGCCATGGACCCTCAAACAAGAAAACAGATCATTCAAGTTCTAACAGTTACGAGAGACGTCTTTGCCTACGAAGCCAATGAAATGCCGGGCTCGACCCTAAAGTGATGTGCCACGAGCTAAACATCAAAGAGGGGGTTCAAGTCGGTCAAACAAAAGCCGAGGCATCAAGGCCCGAAAGGAATGCCGCGGCAACTGCAGAGGTCAAGAAATTGCTTGAAGCAGGGTTCATTGAAGAATGTCAGTACTCGGAATGGTTGGCCAACGTCGTCCTAGTCAAGAAGTCGAGTGGGGCATGGAGAATGTGCGTGGATTTTACAGACCTGAACAAGGCCTGCCCAAAAGACAACCACCCTCTGCCCAAAATCGACAGACTGGTAGACTCAACGGCAGGACATGCTCTCCCGAGCTTCATGGATGCAAACGCGGGGTATCACCAAATCCCGATGGCAGAGCATGATCGGGTTCACACCGCTTTCGTCACCAATCAAGGGGTGTATTGCTACAAGATGATGCCCTTCGGGCTCAAGAACGCAGGGGCTACGTATCAGCGGACAGTAAACAAAATATTCAGCGCCCAACTGGGTCGGAATATAGAAGTGTACGTTGACGACATGATCGTCAAAAGCAAGATTCAGGGCGATCACCCCTCAAATTTAAAAGAGACCCTCAGCACCTTGAGGAAGTTCCGCATGATGTTGAACCCCAAGAAATGCGTCTTCGGAGTGAAGGGAGGGAAGTGCCTCGGATTCCTGGTGGATGAGAGGGGAATCGAAGCTAATCCCGACAAAATCAAAGCAATAATGGAAATGAAGTCTCCTCGAAATGTAAGAGAAGTACAACGCCTAACCGCAGGTGTCCGGCCGCCCTCGGTCGCTTTCTACATCACGATCGGCGAGATAAGAGCTTATGCTTCTTCAAAGCTCGAAAAGAAAAGAATTCGCTTGGGATGACGAGCCGAAAGAGGCTTTCACCTCCCTCAAAACGCATCTATTAACACTCCCCAAAATTGATATCCCCACTTCTGGGAAACACATTCATTTATTTGGCTATTTCGGAGTACGCGCTCGTCGTTTTTGATAGAAAGAAGAAGAAAAACAACACCCGAGTCTACTTCATAAGCCACGTCTTTCGAGGAGCGAGAGGCCAAATACGGCGAAGTGGAAAAAATGGCTTTCGCCTTAGTAATGGCTAGCCGGAAGCTCAAACCTTACTTCCGGGCTCATCCTATTAAGGTCCTCACTAGTCGGCCGCTCGGGAAGCTTATCGAAAGCGAGGAACCACTCTAGTCGGATGACCAGGTTGGGCGGATCGGCTAGGCGATTTTGGGTTAGAATATGAGCCCGAAGGGCGATCAAAGCCCGAGCCTTGGGCGATTTCATAACGAGTGCACATCCAGGCCCCGATCGGCGAGGCAAGATAGGCTGGGAGGCTGCAAGTGGATGGCTCGTCTACCGGGACGGAGTTGTGGAGCCGGAGCGGGTCATCAAACCCCCCGGTCGGAGAAAAGATGGAATACGCCATCAAATTTGAGTTCTTAGGCTCCAACAATGAAGCCGAATATGAAGCCCCGATCCTCGGATTGGAGTTATGCATCTTGGCCAGGGCAACCGTGATCAATGCTAAATCCAGGCTCGCAGTGATAGTGGGTCGGGTATCGGGCGAATACGAGGCCAAAGAAGACAACATGAGAATGTATTTGGCCAAGGCCCGGGACATAATCAAAAAGCTATCTCGGTTCAAAATCACCCACATCCCAGGATCGGAGAATCGCCAGCCGATGCTTTAGCCCGAATGGCCGGTTCGGTAGAAGGGGTCGGCTCCCGAACAATCATGTGGGAAGTCCTTCGGCGGCCTAGCATCAATGTCGAGGAACTACTTGTATTGAATCGGACGTACGAATGGATGGATGAGGTAGTCAGATATTTGAGAGACGGGAAACTACCTGAGGATCACAAGGAGGCTGATCGGGTAAAACACAAGACCGGATGGTTTCTATGGCACGAGGATCAACTCTACAAGAAGTCCTTCACCCATCCCTTACTTAAATGTGTCACCCCGAGGAAGGAAATTACATCCTCGGGGAAATCCACCAAAGGGCTTGTGGAAGTCACCAAGGGGGAAGGACCATAGGCTGGAAAAGCTCTCCGAGCCTGGATACTACGGCCTACTCAAAACAGACGCTCGGGAGGCTGGTAAAGAGATGTCCGTCTGCCCGGATCCATTCGGATATTCCCAGAGCACCGACCACCCCTTGACAACAATTGGCCGGTCCCGCCATTTGATAAGTGGGGCATTGACCTACTCGGACCAACTTGGGGCTCATTAGCCCCTCATCCGAGTGGCCTAGCACCTTGCTCGGCCAACAGGAGCACCCCTCCTTTCTTGCAGTCGCTTCTATACTTGGTCAAGTATGGTCAAGTATCAGCTAGCACCCACTCGGACCAACTTGGGGCTCATTAGCCCCTCATCCGAGTGGCCTAGCACCTTGCTCGGCCAACAGGAGCACCCCTCCTTGCTGCAGAGTCGCTTCTATACTTGGTCAAGTATGGCCAAGTATCGGCTAACACCCACTCGGACCAACTTGGGGCTCATTAGCCCTCATCCGAGTAGCCTAGCACCTTGCTCGACCAACAGGAGCACCCCTCCTTTGCCGAGTCGCTTCTATACTTGGTCAAGTATGGCCAAGCATAGGCTAGCACCCACTCGGACCAACTTGGGGCTCATTAGCCCCTCATCCGAGTGGCCTAGTACCCTACTCGGTCACACAGGAGCACCCCTCCTTTGCCGAGTCACATCTATGCTCGGTCAAGTATGGCCAAGTATCAGCTAGCACCCACTCGGACCAACTTGGGGCTCATTAGCCCCTCGTCCGAGTGGCGCCATACCCTACTCGGCCATACAGGAACTCCCCTCCTTTGCCGAGTTGCTCCTATGCTTGGCCGAGTATGGCCAAGTATCAGCTAGCACCCGCTCGGACCAACTTGGGGCTCATAAGCGTCTCGTCCGAGTGGCGTCGTGGTCATAAAGGAGAGACTGGGTCGGGCTCCTACTCTCGAAGTAAGAGGACCCGGTCGGCAATCTCCTCATCCGCCAAAGGATGACCGGGTCGGCACCCTCCTCTCAATGGGAACGGACCCAGTCGGCAATCTCCTCATCCGCCAAAGGATGACCGGGTCGGCGTCCTCCTCTCAATGGGAAGGGACCCGGTCAGAACTCTCCTCATCCGCCAAAGGATGACCGGGTCGGCACCCTCCTCTCAATGGGAAGGGACCCGGTCGGAACTCCCCTCATCCGTCGAAGGATGGCCAGGGTCGGCATCCTCCCCTCAATGGGAAGGGATCCGGTCGGAACTCCCCCTCATCCGGTAAAGGATGGCCGGGTCGCCCACTTCCTTCGGTAGGAGGGGACCCGGTCGGCAATCTCCTCATCCGCGAAAGGATGGCCAGGGTCGGCGTCCTCCTCTCAATGGGAAGGGACCCGGTCGGAACTCTCCTCATCCAGCAAAGGATGGCCCAGGGACGGCATCCTCCTCTCAATGGGAAGGGACCCGGTCGGAACTCTCCTCATCCAAGCAAGATGACCGGGTTGGCATCCTTCCTCCAATAGGAAGGGACCCGGTCGGCACTCTCCTAATCAAGCAAGAGGGAACCGGGTCGGCATCCCTCCGGAAGGACCCGGTCGGCGTTCCCCCTTCGGACGATAGGTAAGCCAGTCTGAGATAAGACGGTCATCATTCCGCCACGGAGACGGGCGCCTCTTGATCAAGTTGTCAAAACCCCCATCTATGGCGTGGGGCTAATTGTTTGGGCTCAATTGATCAGCCGCCCAACAAAGATCATAAAAGCCTCTTAAAGCATAAAATCGGGCAACAGTGGGTCCCACTCTAAAGGTTGACCTAATCACCAGCATTTGGGAAATCCCTAAAAGGATGAAATGACCATTGCCGGAAAAAGGTAGCATGCCCATTGCTACTAAAAAGGCCCATCCGAATAATGTTTCTGTCCGGGGAAATCCCCAACACTATAAAAACCAAGCTGTCTCATCAATGAACAGTGTATTGAATTCTCACCTAACGTAACTAGAGCATCTCTCTCTAGACTTCACTTCTCTCTCTACCTCAATCACATCGACTTGAGCGTCGGAGGGCGATCCGGAAACACCCCAGGGTAGTCTAACCTTGTTTTGCGGGATTCGGGCATACGGACATCGAAGCTCAGACAAACACTCTCGGGACCCATATCAAATCTCACAACGTATTACAATCCTTAATTTCTTAGCAGAAACACCAAGAAAAGAAAAGGATTTCGTGTGATATAAACAGCTCACAATTTCACTGATATAGTGATATGTCATCAACATGTAATTTAATTAGAGTTACTGAATAGGTACGAGATGGAAACTAAGCTACCGCAATATTCCATAGATATTTCGAGATACCAAGATAATCAAAGTTCCAAAATTTGTCAAGGAGATGAGATATCAAAAAAATTGTAACACAATTAACAGAGACCCAAAACTAGCAATAGCAAATACAAGCCCAGGTTTGTTAGTCTTGTTAGGAAAATATGAGCACAAATGAAACACGTAAACCGATTATCAACTCGAAGCAATCAACTAAGAAAAACCTATATCACCATGAGCTTTTTACTTAAAACGAAATTGATCAAATCATGAGAACCGAAGCAATGAAGCACAAATTATAAATGACACACAAGAACATGTAGGTATCATACAAGTGTGTTACAGAAACCGAAATTCATCCCGAATGAAACCAACCGGACCACCCTATGGCCTCTACGTATGTGGCTTGTCTAAAAATCTTCCATAAAACAACCACAGTCCACACCACAAACACTCGACAACCGGAGTCCAGAGAGTAAAATCCCTCAAAGAACCCGAATCTCCCCTACCATATACTAAGTGCTAAGTGTACACCTCTTTTATCCCTCGACTTCATACTCCTACATCTACTTATGTCTCTTAACTCGGCTTCATCATTCCCTTTCTCATTGTCTTCCCATTACTCTGTCTTCTCTTTCGGACCTTTCCCCGCCAAGTTTAAAATGTCACTAGTTCTAAAAGATCATCTTAGAGCTAAACGACCCAATGGTCTTCCAAGGACTTCTAGCGAAATTGCGCGCACAAAAGATTATACGAATCACATATGAAAGATATGTACCTTAATGGATCGAAAGAGTGAGGCGGTATTTTGCTTGAAACTCGTCACGATATGTTCAATCAAAGAGCAGTGTTCAACTAAGAGGCATTAGTCATTTTTTTGTTGTTGTTTGAGGATAATAGGCTACCAATAAATTTGGAAGTGTGATACAAACTTTGAGGTATAGTATATTTTAGAGGAATTAGCACAAACATTAATAGTCATCAACAAAAAGAATACAAAAATTTAAATATTTAGAAGCATAATGCCCATACCCAATCCACTTTTTTGTAGATTCAACAAACTGGTTGTAAGAACTAAGAATTGGAGATGTGCGTGCAGACCCGATCCTGACAATTTTTAGGCCCTGGGCGGTTTGATAAATGAGGGCCCTTTATATACATATATATATGTTCTACATTTGTTGTACCCTCTACTAGGGGTGTTGAGAAAAACCCAACCCAGTTGACTCGGCCCATTGACCTGATGACCCGCAATAGAAAAACCGGGTAATTTGTGCAAGAAGCGGGTCGGGTAATGGGCCGCTTATTTTGGTTAAGCAGGTACCCGGTTGTAGGAACGAAAACTGGTAACTAAATTGATACACTTAACTGACCACCGTGGCGTGAGAAGATTGAATTTGACCCAAAACGGTCATAAAAATGCCAACATATTTCTGACCCAAAACTATAGTTAAGTTAATTCCCCAAGGCCCAAGGCCCATGGCCCATGGCCCTGGCCCGGTCCGGGCGGGCGGCGGCGGCGTGCGTGTGGCAACCACACATCACCACTTACCCACTAAAAGCCTCATTGCTACGTAGAGGAAAAGTAATGGTTATAAACCTTACTCTTCCCTTATATTCTTTCAATGTGGTACAAAAGGAAAAATTGACTCTTCATATTCTTTTAAAGCAAACTTAGAGTTTATACTAAAAACTCCAACAATCCCCCACGTGATTCAAAAGAAGAAAACAGAAAGAAACGAGGCTGAAAAAGATGATCTGGGCAATAGATACTAGGTTTTGAAGTATCAATGTCTTATGGACTTGAATTGACACTCAGTGCATACAAATATGTCTTACTGTCGTAATAGGTAGATTTCTCTTTGAACCTTTCACGAGGTTAGCAAACCATAGATGCGCACTCAACCTTTTTCAAATCAAGAAACGTTCTCGCAATTGTAATATCGGTGCCCCACAATTAACCTGGATTCTCATGAATGCTCTAGAGAGCCTAAGCCTTTTGACTCTCATAGGGGATTGGGCGTAACCCCCACATTCACATAGGTAAGTTCATCAAGTTTGTACTGTCACAAACCACCTTAAGTAAGGCTATGAACTTATTAAGAGCTATAAGCTCAACCTCACACATATAACAGTATAATAAAACAAAATACTACATCACTTTTATTACTAGGAATGGTAGTAGTATCAACAACTTGAGTTCTTTTGTGATTTCGTTTGACCCTTTGAACTTAGGAATTCCTAAGAAGGGTATCCACCACAATTCACTCCACAATAGGCTTTAAACCCATTCCTTGTGCTGACTCCAGCACCATTTTTCTACAAAGGCCTTTGGTGAGAGGATCAGCAATATTCCTCTCTGACTTTACATACTCGAGTGACAACACATTATTTATAACTAAATTTCTAACTATGGCATGCCTTAAGCGAATATGCCTTCTCTTTCCATTATAGGCTTGATTATTCGCTACCCCAAATTGCTTTGCGAGTCACACCGCATAGAAACCGATGGAGCCGGCTTCCCCCCACAATGGAATATCGGCCAAGCAAACTCCTTATCCATTCGGCTTCTTGTCCCGCCAATTCTAAAGCAATAAATTCAGATTCCATTGTAGATTTGGCAATACATGTTTGCTTTGATGATTTCCATGATATAGCTCCACCAGCAAGAGTAAAAACATAACCACTAGTAGATTGAATTTCATCATTATTCGACACTCAATTGGCATCACAAAATCCTTCAAGGACACAAGGTGTCCTTTGATAATGCAAACCCCAATTGATAGTGCCTTTTAGATACTTCAACAATCTAATCAAGGCAACCCAATGCTCTCGATTTGGATTGTGAGTATACACCTTTCAATCTACTAACAGCATAAGCTATATCAGGTCTAGTATAATTCATCAAGAACATTACACTACCAATTATTTTTGCATATTGTTCTTGAGATATACTATCACCCTTATTCTTTTTCAAATGAATACTAGAATCATATGGGGTTTTCACAGGAATGCAATCAAATTGATCAAACTTCTTTAATATTTTCTCAACATAATGAGATTGATTTAAACATATCCCATATGACGTTCTAGTAATCTTTATTTCAAGAATAACATCAGCCTCTCCTAAATCTTTCATCTCAAAACAAGAATTTAGAAAACTCTTAGTTACATTTACTACGTCTATATTGGTCCCAAAGATTAACATATCATCCACATATAGACATATGAAAACGCAACCAAGCTCATCAAATTTGGAATAAACACAAGCATCAGAATCATTTACCAAAAAACCATTTGAAGTAATAGTTTGATGAAATTTATCATACCATTGTTTTGGTGCTTGTTTTAAACCATACAAAGATCTAATAAGCTTGCATACCTTGTCCTCTTGACCAGGAACCTCACATCCTCCAGGTTACTTCATATAGATCTCTTCATTTAACTCACCATTCAAAAATGCAGTTTTCACATCCATTTGATGCACAATCAAATCATGAATAGATGCAAGTGCAATTAATGCTCTAATGGTGGCTACCTTAGTCACAGGAGAATAAGTATCAAAAAAGTCTAAACCGTGTTTTTGGCGATGTCCTCCAACTACAAGTCTAGCCTTATATTTGTCTAAAGACCCATCAGGCTTACATTTCTTTGTAAAGATCCATCTACTACTTATGGCCTTACAACCTCTAGGAAGGTCTGATAAAATCCAAGTATTATTACACATAATAGACTCGATTTCACTGTTAATAGCCTCTAACCAAAAACTTGAGTCTACCGATCTCATGGCCTCAGCATAAGTTCTCGTGCTCTCTTCCAATACAAGCACATTAACATCTTGCTCATCTAAACACTCTTTTGCAGCTAGAAAGGTAGTAATAAAATCAGGTCCGAAACTAGACTCAATTCTAGCTCTCTTACTCCTTCTAGGTTCTAAGGTCTCACTAGATGATGCAATGTCATGATGCACAGAAGATGAAGATGCAGTAGGCAAGCATGATAGTACACTAACTTTCATAGGAAAAACATGCTCAAAGAATTCAACATCTCTTGACTCTCTAATAGGACCAAAACCAGAAGCATCCTTAAGAATGAGCCTATATGCAGCACTGTTAGAAGCATAACCAATAAAAATACCATCTACAGTCTTAGGTCCAATCTTACTCCTTTAAAAGTCAGGAAGTCCAATCTTACCCAAATACCCCCACACTTTGAGGTAACCCAAATTAGGCTTGAAGCCTTTCCACAATTCATAGGGAGTCTTATCTAACTTCTTATGGGGAACTCGGTTAAAAACATAGCAAGCAGATAAAATAACCTCACCCCCACATGTTAGTAGGCATACCTGAACTAATAAGCATTGCATTCATCATATCCTTAAGAGTCCTATTTTTCCGCTCAGCTATTCCATTTTGTTCGGGTGTATAGGGAGTTGTAACCTCGTGAATAATCCCATTAGACTCACAAAATTTCTTAAGGGAAACTCCATCATATTCCCCACCCCTATCTGATCTCACCCTCTTAATCTTAAGGTTCAATTGGTTCTCAACTTCGGCTTTATAAATTAGAAATTTCTCTTCAGCCTCATCTTTAGAACTCAATAAATAAACCTTAGTATAACGTGAGAAGTCATCAATAAATGTAATATAATACTTCTTTCCTCCCCTACTCATGGAAATCTTAAAGTCACCTAAGTCACTATAGACTAACTCTAATAAAGTAGAGGAACGGGATACATTTTTGTTGAATGCTTTCTTAGGGTGCTTAGCTTCTACACATACTTCACATTTCTCAAAAGATGTATTGCTTAAGTCAGGAATAAGACTAAGTTATTTTAGCCTTTTAACAGATGCAACATTCACATGACCTAGTCTAGAATGCCATAAAGAAACAGACTCAGCAATATAAACGGAAGCATTAGAGTTCTTATTATCAATAACAACATCCAAAATAAAAAGTCCAGCATTACAAAAGCCTTTACCCACAAAAACACCATTTCTGGTTAATACAAGTTTATCAGATTCAAAAGCTAACTTAATCCCAGCTTTGTTTAAAAGAGAACCAGAAATAAGGTTTCTGCGGATGTCGGGAACATGCAAAACATTCTGCAAAGCAATGGTTTTCCTGAAGTTAATTTCGAAAAACCTTTCCTTTGCCTAGAACACTCACGGTGCTTGAATTGCCCATGAAGACGCATTCTCCTTCGAAACATTGTTGTAGTCCCGGAACATCTCCTTGTTGGCGCAGATGTGACGGGTTGCACCAAAGATATCAACGATCCATTCAAGAACATTGCTTACCGAGATTGACCTCGAGACACCACAAGCAGCAATGATGTCGTCTTCAGCAAGGTTGGCTTGAGCTTTGTTGTCTTTTGCTTTGTTTGGAACTTCCTTTCTTTGACGGCAATCCTTGGCAGAATGCCCATACTTACCACAAACTAAGCAAATTCCCTTAAACTGACCTTTTCCCTTGAAGTTGTTATAATTCTGCCTTGTACCATGAAACTGATTTGGACCCTTACCTTTTGGTCCTTTACTGCAAAGACTTTATTTTCCACAAGATTAGCGAAGAGGAAGGATGATCAACTGATTTCCCTTTGATTTGGATACGGTTTTGCTCCTCAATCTTAATGTGGGAAACTAATTCCCGAAGGGTAAAGTCTTTCGCGCCTATGTTTCAAGGAATGAACAAAATTTTCCCGAGGATGGAGGTAATTTCTCAAGTAAACAGTTGGCTTGGAACATATCAGGAATAGCCATACCCTCAGCCACAATATCAGCACACAAATGTTCATACTCATGAACTTGATCTAGTACAGGTTTATCATCAGACATAGAAAACTTCAACCAACGACTACATGCATATTTCTTAGTCCCAAAATCATCAGTACCATACTTAGCATTCAAAGCATCCCAAATATCCTTAGCATTTTTCGACTTACTATAAATCATGTAAAGGGCAGAAGTCATATAATGCAGTAACATCCCACGACAAGTCTTATTATCTTTCACAAAATCCCTAACAGAATTTTCAGGAGCAGCATCAACAGACAAACAGTAATCCACCCCAATTTGACCCAAAAAAAATTCCATCTTATCAGACCACATTTTATAATTTTTCCCATCAAACGGATCTAACTTAGACATATCAGGAACAAAGGGATAGGTAATCGGGACAGCATTTAGAATACGCACAGGATCATTAGGAATTTCACCAGCCATAGTTCCGTAAAATAGATAAAACAAAATTCAACTTTAGAATGTAGGAACGAAAACTGGTAACTAAATTGATACACTTAACTGACCACCGTGGCGTGAGAAGATCACTGCCCTAAAGTTGAATTTGCCCCGCAACAACACACGGACTCACAAAGAATGAAGGAGAGAAGAAGAAATTGTGTTTCGTGTTCCTTAGAGAATCCCGTAACACCTGGTATATATAGGGAGAGGAAAAACCAGACGAGATCAGAACGTGACTGAAATCGTGGGAAAAACGGTCACATAATGGGAAGAGTAATGACCGAAAATGCCAACATATTTCTGACCCAAAACTATAGTTAAGTTAATTCCCCAAGGCCCATGGCCCTGGCCCGGTCTGGGCGGCGGCGGCGCGCGCATGTGGCAACTACACATCACCACTTACCCACTAAAAGCCTCATTGCTACTCAACTCAAAGGGTAGAGGAAAAGTAATGGTTATAAACCTTACTCTTCCCTTATATTCTTTCAATGTGGGACAAAAGGAAAAATTGACTCTTCATATTCTTTTGAAGCAAACTTAAAGTTTATACTAAAAACTCCAACACGGTAACCTAGGAAGAAGTAAAAAAAAATTATTTGCTTCGCCTCCCGGCTCTCGATTCTCGTTCTCTCATCTCTTAGTCAAAATTTAATAAACCAAATTTAGTGAAAACTCTTCACTTGACAATTCATTTATTGAGGTTTTCGAATTAAATCAATCAGAATATTTGAATAAAAAAATAATTTAGAAATTCAAGCTCAGATGCACATTAGTCTCCTCTGGAAGATCAGAAGATGGTGGCGGACCCTTAAGTGCCACATTATATGTGCAGGTGTCATCACAAAATCAAGCTAGATGCATAAATTACTTCGGCTGCATTTAATTACCCAAGCACCATTAAATTTCTTAACTATCATTTCCCAAGTCCCAACTCATTTTTTCATGTTCAGAGGTTTGAAATTCCGGCAAAAGCCAAAAGATGTTCTTTTTCTATTATTGCAACCCCAACAAACAATTCTACGTACAAACAAACATCAAGACATCAACTTCACATGAAAATCGACAAATCTTCATTTTCCTTTTCCGAATTTGAGTCGAATTCGATTACGAGTTCGAATAAATCTCTCTCCTTTTTGTGGGTTTTGGGGTTTTCTTCTTTTTTTGTGGGGTTTTGATTTCGGATTCACTCAGTGGTGAAATCGAAGCAACCCATTTTCTTAAGGTCATCATGTAATCCCCCATAATTTTAAAGGATTTTATAAATATATTTTATCACATATATATTTATTATTTTAGTTGAAATGATTTTATTATTTAAAGTAGGTTGACTATTTTAAAAAGTCAAATGAAATTATTTTAAGAATTTAAGAAAGTTGAAAATATTTTAATTAGGCATGCTTTGAAAAAGGTTTGAAATACGAATTTGATTTGGAAAAGAAGTCTAAGTGGACTTGAGGAACCCAAATTCTAAGTAGATTAGAAAAGGAGTTATATTGATCTTGGGAGTTCTAATTTATCAATCCTAGTTGTCATCAAATTATATTCAAACTCAATCTCCTTTTCCTAAGCCTAAAAAGAAAACCCTACTTATAAATACCTTAAGCCCAATTATTTTTACCACACAAAGATTATTTTCATCCTCCTCTCTCTCAAAACTCACGGCTTCCTCTCTTCCTCTTCCACGTAAAAAAATTCAGATTTCTTCCTCTCAAGTTTCTTTCTTCTTCTTCAAGTAACGCTTTCTTCTTCGCTAAGAAACGTCACCACCGCCGCCGTTGACGACCGTTGACCGCCGCTGCTGCCACCAAGACTCTTCCTTGGCCGGCGCATCATCACTTTCCTCTTGTGTTGGTTTAATTCTTTTCTTCTTCCTCAAGTTTCCATTAAAGACTATGTTTTTATGCTTTATTTTAATGTTAATCATGATTATTGATTTTAATTTACTGTTTTAATAAATAATCTTGATTCATATATATATTATATTATAAGAATAAAAATTCAGATTTGTTTATTATTGTTAGATTGAAGTTTTAATAATTAAAGCATGGATTTTTAGGGTGTTAATTATTAGAAAACCATAGTAGCATATTATATACTATGAGATTGATTGAATTTATGATTTTAAGCATGTTTAAGTGGGTTTAAAGAAGGTTTCATGATTTTATAAGTTGCTGGAATTTCAGAAAGTATTTTATTTAGGGAGTTTTAAGAATTTTAATTACTAGTATGGTAGTACTATGCTAGGAATTAAAAGTAATTGGAGTGTTGGTAGAAAAATCAACTTTTGAATATGTTTAAAGGGGATTTTAAATATTTTAAAGTTGCTGTCTTTTTATTTAAGAGTATTGATTTTAGTTATATTTGATTTCTAGGCGGAGAGTATTCCGTAGGAGATTTTTAAAGGGGCTAAAGTGGCCAGTCGACTAGTTTACACAAGGTACGTACATACCTATGTGATGATTGAGATAGTATCATGATTTTATGAAGAAGAATTAAGTAGTATCATGCATAGGAACTATGTTGAGTTCATGTATGATATTTATTATGTTGGATTTTGCATGTTTATGCCTGTGTGCAAACATGTTGATTATGATAATTGATTTTGAGTAGAATATCATGTTTGTATGGAATGTTGATGCAAGCATGTTAATGGGATGGGAACTTTAATTATTAATTCACATGGGGGAATTAATATATTATTAAGATTGATTCATGATTATTCATGTGTTCCCTTACAAGTATTATTTTCACTACTTTATGAGGACTGTGGGCCTTATTTGGTAAGTTGATAAGTATGCCTTTTAAAGGTAAGTTTGATTGTTGGCTAGGTTCAACAAATGAGGAAGTTAAGATTTAAAAGAAAGTAAGTCTTGGATTGTAAGTTGTGACCACTTATTAAATCCTAAGATAAAAGAAGTTCAATTGTGTATGTTGAATTGTTATTTCTGTATTGCTTGAATGTGTGTCATAACAAGTAATAATCTGTAAAGAACGTAAAGTGTAACAGGGATGGTTATAGACTTTAGACTGGTGCACGTCTAGAGTTGGACATTAGGAGTTGGGGTACATGGTGAGCGAGCCATGGCTTTTTACAGGAGATGGATTGATCCCCATCCCTTTTTCAGTTAGCAAAGGTTCCTCGATATCGCAGGTCATTTCTAGAATACGTGGTAGCTCCCGTATTTCGTCTTCGTAATGAAGGCTTTAGTAGATAAGACAACTCAGGTCCAATAACTATTCCATTTGAGTAATAAAAAGATGTTTAGAGTTTAGTTCAGTAAAAGTTGTCTGCAGAAACGTTATATGATTATATTATTATTTATCCCTGCATGTTATTATTTAGTATCATGTTAGGTAAGTTTATTTATTACTATGTAGTACTCAGCTTTGCTGATTACGTGCTTTGTTTGTATGTGTTGATCATGGCTTTGCCTTATTGATCCTGTGATGACCCAATTTTGGTGAGCAGATTCTCTAGAGCATTGACATTTACAGGTTCGCAGATGTAGCATCATTGGGAATCTGGGAATGGAGAGCTTGTGTAATTTAGTTTATCATGTTTCCGCATTAGTAGGAACATATTTTAATAAGTTTGTTTGAGTAGACATTTATAGAGTAATTGTTTTTGAAGTACTTAGTTATTTATTTATTTATGATAATAAAGTATAAAGTTTAGTTAGATGTTTTCCGCTGCAAAATTCTGAATAAGCCGATACGTTATCACACGGGCGATAATACTTGGGTAATTCTCTAAGTTTTATATTGAAAATGTATTTCTGAAAAGAGAGAATTATCGGGGTGTTACAAAGTGGTATCTGCCTATCTGGGAGCTTTAGGTTATTTTCAAAACTTTTAGGCGTCTAACTAACTTACCAGTTATTTGAATAAACTTTTAGAATTGCTCTTACTTTTTCATTTGGAAAAATTTATAGGAATATATTATTATATAAGTTTTAGAGGTCCGAATTTTTTTTTTCTCCGAATTTTTTATGGTTGAATTTTTTTTATATTTCGAAATTTTGGAAGTTCGAAAAATTGAATTTCCAAAATTTTTTTTAAGAATCGAATTTTTTTTTCTTTTCCTTCGACTTTTATAAGTCCGAAATATTTTTTTTTGTGTTGAAATATTTTTTTTAGACACTTAATTATTATTATCTTATAAAAGTGTCTGCATTATTTTTCATGCCTTTGAAGTTTTACTTGTTGCATTGTGAGAATGGGTAGCATAGGAAGGGCATATAGGATAGAAATATTATATGCCTGCATTGAATAGTTAGTTCAGCATGATTATTATTTTCTTCCCTGCTAACTATTCATGATTATTTTTTTCTTCCCTGCAAATTGTTTGTATTTTTCTTGCCTGCTGAGTGTTATATTCTTGTGCCTATGATGTTAATGGCAACTTGTGTATTATTATTTTTGGGAATGCGTACAGGGAGATTACTAAGTATATCCATTGGAATAGGTTTAATTTATTTGTTATAGATCCCTAACCATGTCTGTCAGGTAAGTTAATAGAGTAGGAAGCCATCATAACCCAATTGTATTGAGTGATGAGGAGAATGTTCGATGTCATGAGCACCGAAAGTGATAGCTACACTAGCTTAGAGAGCATTATGCGTTATGTGTTAAAAGTATGCATCCCCTGTTAGCGATATATGAAGTAATTTAAGAGTTTGATCGTACTAGAGCGCAAACTCCGAAAGGACATCTACAACGTTACTTGGAGACCTTATCCGAGCGATGTTAGTGATTTAGAGATGGATGAAAATGGACATCAACCCAAAAGGATTCGAAGATCTACTAGATCTAGGAATTCGGAGTTATTATTATTATTATAGTGAAGACTCGGAGACTTAGATGAAATGTTTACTCCATAAAAGGATAAATGAAATAAGGATAGGAATGATAATGTAACTCCATAAGAGTATTTATTTATGCTTTAAGATTAGTTGTTGGAAAGTAGTCAAGCTACAATGGTTTAAATTTCCTTCTTTAGCATCTTTATATTGTTGAGGAATAAGTTGGTTATTTTGGATTGGAAAATATTCTTGTTATCGTTCGAGGAATAAAAGTTATTATTCGATTATTTGAGTTGAGTGAGAATATATTTTAGTACGTGAAAAGGGGAAATATTTTATTTATTATGATTGGTTTCATTTGATCCTTATGTGATTATTTATGTGATTATTTATTCATGCGTGAATATATGATTGTTATGGTTCATAATGTGTGAACTTAGTGTTATAGTAACTTCATGAGAAATTGTTTGTTGATGCGATCTTTATGGTCAAATCAAATGTTGTCTTCGTATGAAATGTCAAGTAAGTGTGAATCGAAACCAAAGTAGAGTTACGTTAAATTTCGATCGCGAAGTAGAGTGTCAAACAACAATGATGCCTTAGCTTCGCTATTCGCCTATTGGCGGAGAAATTGACTCACGAAAGAACCGAGAGTCCCGATTCGATGGGGACATGTTTGAGAGACTAGCTAAGATTAAATCGCCGTACTATAAGGGGCAAGCGACCCTACCTTCTTAAAGAGTGGATTAGGGAGTTTGAAAAGATTTTTGGCCGTGAACTGTCCTAAAGGTATGAAAGTAGGTCAAGTTGTACTCGTATCCGAAAGATGAGGCCGACTTATGGTGGAAAGAAAATGGAAATAGACTTAGTGTTGTGGAAGAGTTTAATTGGTAATCCTTTATTCTTTGCTTTAAGGGAAAAATTTTACCCCGCTTTTATGAGAAAGAAAAGGCTCGGGAGTTCATAGACCTTAGGATGGGGAGCATGACCATCTCCGAGTATTATAGCAAATCCATAGCATTGTCTAGGTTTTTAGGTAGTAGCCACCGAGGAGTTAAAGGCTCGGTGATTTGAGCAAGGTTTGATTGAGGAAATTCAATTGGGGTTAGTAGATTATGAAGAAATTGACTTGTCATCGGTATTCCTACCGGGGAGATCATAAGGTGTACCAAGTTGTTTAGAAATTTGCCTTAGAAGATAGGAGACTATGTTTTTCCAATCGACTTAATAGAATTCAATTTGGGAGACCTAGATGTGATTCTTGGGATGAATTGGTTAAGTCTCTACAAGGCCAATATCGACCGTGAGATTCGGAAGGTAGTGTTAAGAAACCCTTTGGGAAAATTGACCTCCTATAGACGCTTTGGGAAATCTAAGAAGTTTGGAGTTATCTACGCTATGCAAGTAAGAAAGTTGATGAGAAAGGGGTGTGAGTTATTCTTCTGTAGTGTGCAGGATGTGAGTAAAGAAGTTGGGGTAAGTATTGAAGATGTTCCAATTGTGAATGAGTTTATGGACGTGTTTCCGAGTGAGATTTCGGGTATGCCGCTTTGTTAGAGCCGTTGAGTTCACCATAGACTTAGTTCCCCGGAACCGCACCTATATCTAAAGCACCCTATAGAATGGCACCTCCGGGAAATGAGTGAGTTGAAGACGCAGTTGCAAGAATTGTTCGATAAAGGTTATATTAGGCCTAGTGCATCACCTTGGGGAGCTCCTGTGTTGTTTGTGAAGAAAAAGGATGGAAGCATGAGGCTATGTATTGATTATAGGGAGTTGAGTAATGTAGCCATCAAGAACAAATATCCTTTGCCTAGAATATATGACCTATTCGACCAGTTGAATGGAGCGAGTGTGTTCTCAAAGATTGACTTACGTTCAGGATATCATCAATTGAGGGTAGCTGATAAGGATGTACCTAAGACTTCCTTTAGAACGCGTTATGGTCACTATGAGTTCACCGTAATGCCATTTGGGGTTAACCAATGCTCCCGCTATATTTATGGACTTAATGAATAGGATCTTTCATGAGTTTCTAGATAAGTTTGTGGTAGTTTTCATTGATGACATACTGATATATTCGAGGAATGAGGCTGAGTATAATAAGCACTTGAGGATCATTTTGGAGACATTGAGGAAAAACCAATTGTATGCCAAGTTCTCTAAGTGTGAATTCCGTTTGGAGAAAGTAGCGTTTCTGGGTCACTATGTGTCTAAGGAGGGAGTCTCAGTAGATCCTGCCAAAATTCAAGCTGTAAGTGAGTGGCCAACTCCAAAGAGTGTGTCAGATATCAGAAGTTTCCTAGGTCTAGCGGGTTATTATAGGAGATTTGTGAAAGATTTCTCAAAAATAGCAAGACCTATGACCAACTTGATGAAAAAGGAGTCAAAATTTGAGTGGAGTGAAAAGTGTGAAGAAGCCTTTCAGATTTTGAAAGATCGTTTAACCTCTGCACCTGTTTTGACCCTACCTGATGGGAATGAGGGATTTGAGGTATATAGTGATGCTTCGAAGAATGGTTTGGGATGTGTGTTGCAACAGAATGGGAAGGTGATTGCGTATGCGTCACGTCGGTTGAAACCCTACGAGGCTAATTACCCTACCCATGATCTAGACTTAGGCGCCATTGTGTTCGCCTTGAAGATTTAGAGACACTATCGTATGGGGTAACTTGTAAGATATTCACTGCGACCATAAGAGCTTGAAGTACATCTTTACCCAGAAAGACCTCAACATGATGCGAGAGGAGATGGCTAGAGTTGATAAAGGACTATGACTTAGACATCCAATACCATGCGGGGAAGGCAAATGTAGTCGGCGATGCGGCTGAGTAGAAAGTCGAGCCATAGTATGAATGCCTTGATAGTTCCCGAGGAATTATGTCGAGATATGCAAAGGCTTAGCCTAGAAATTCTAAATCTCGGGGAGATCGAGGCAAGATTGAGTGCTTTGTCATTGGGGTTGTCAATTTTCGACGAGATCAAAGAAGGTCAAGTTGGGGATGAGCACCTAGAGAAGATTAAAGAAAAGATGGGCGAAGGTAAGGAAAGTGATTTTAAGATCCATGATGATGGTAGTACGAGGTTCAAGGGTAGGTGGTGTATACCGCAAAAATGTGACGAGCTTAAGAGACGTCTTATGAATGAGGGTCATAATGCACCGTACTCGTGCACCACAGGGGGTGACAAGTCGTATAAAGACCTTAAGCGAGATCTATTGGTGGCCAAACATGAAGCGTGAGGTTAGCGAGTTTGTGTCCAAGTGTCTAACCTTGTCAAAAAGTCAAAATAGATCATAAGCGACCCATGGGGAAAGTTCAACCATTAGAGGTTCCGGATGGAAGTGGGATTCCATATCGATGGATTTTGTAACTGCTTTGCCTAGAACAAGGAGTGGCAATGATACTATTTGGGTTATCGTGGACCGTCTGACGAAGTCTGCCGTGTTCATACCAATCAAAGAGACATGGAAGAAGAAGCAACTTGCGAAGACGTATATTAAGCATGTGGTGAGACCACATGGAGTTCCAAAGGATATCATTTATGACCGTGACTCTAGGTTTCTTTCGAAATTTTGGCAGAAGGTCCAATTAAATCTTGGGACAACATTGAAGATGAGTCTGACCTTTCACCCCGCGACCGATGGTCGGGCGAGAGGACTAACCAGACGATGGAGGATATGTTGAGAGCATGTGCTATTGATTTTCAAGGTAGTTGGGAGGACCAATTAGACCTGATCGAGTTTTCTTATAACAATAGTTACCATGCGAGTATTAAGATGGCACCTTTCGAGGCCTTATATGGACGGAAATGTAGAAGCCCCATTTGTTGGAATGACTTTAGTGAGAATATAGTCTTGGGGACGGAATTTATTGAAGAAACCGTCAAGAATGTCAGACTGATTCAGGCTAGAATTCAAGCTGCGCAAGATAGACAGAAGAGTTATGCTGACTTGAAGCGGCGTGAAGATGAGTTTGCTATAGGTGATAAGGTGTTCTTGAAAGTATCACCCACTAAGGGCGTCATGAGATTTGGGAAAAAGGGCAAGTTAAGTGCTAAGTATGTAGGCCCATATGAGATTCTGGAGCGAATTGGGAAAGTAGCCTACCGATTGGCTTTGCCAATGGAGTTTGAAAAGATGCATGATGTGTTCCATATTTCCCAACTTAAGCGTTACGTCCCTGATGAGCGTCATGTCCTAGAGCCTGAACGAATTCGGGTCGATAGTAGCCTCACATATGAGGAAAGGCCTCGTCAAGATTCTCGACGAAAAAGTGCGTAGTACACGCAAATAAGGACGTCCACATCGTGAAAGTACTTTGGTCTAACCACGAATCTGAAGAGGCAACGTGGGAAGCCGAAGATGAGATGAAAAAGAAATATCCGGACTTGTTCCTCGAGGTGAGTTACGAGGGCGTAACTCGTTTTCTTTTAAGGGGGATAGAATGCGATAAAGTTCGCTTTTTGTCTATTTTATGAGATTTTAATGCATATGTACGCCTATGTTGGGCAATTTGCACATGTTAGTGCTAAAGAAGTAGATTCTCCGCGTAAAAAACATGCGTGTTCATAAGTAACACAAGTGTTTTAAGTTAGCAAAAGTGTGCACAAGTAGCACGATTCTTTGTAAACTTTTGAAAAGAAGAGTTCAAGTTTTGAAAAATATATGAGATTTCGTGTCAAGTTTCGGGACGAAACTTCTTTTAAGGGGGGTAGACTGTAATCCCCCATAATTTTAAAGGATTTTATAAATATATTTTATCACATATATATTTATTATTTTAGTTGAAATGATTTTATTATTTAAAGTAGGTTGACTATTTTAAAAAGTCAAATGAAATTATTTTAAGAATTTAAGAAAGTTGAAAATATTTTAATTAGGCATGCTTTGAAAAAGGTTTGAAATACGAATTTGATTTGGAAAAGAAGTCTAAGTGGACTTGAGGAACCCAAATTCTAAGTAGATTAGAAAAAGGAGTTATATTGATGCTAGGAGTTCTAATTTATCAATCCTAGTTGTCATCAAATTATATTCAAACTCAATCTCCTTTTCCTAAGCCCAAAAAGAAAACCCTACTTATAAATACCTTAAGCCCAATTATTTTTACCACACAAAGATTATTTTCATCCTCCTCTCTCTCAAAACTCACGGCTTCCTCTCTTCCTCTTCCACGTAAAAAAATTCAGATTTCTTCCTCTCAAGTTTCTTTCTTCTTCTTCAAGTAACGCTTTCTTCTTCGCTAAGAAATGTCACCACCGCCGCCGTTGACGACCGTTGACCGCCGCTACTGCCACCAAGGCTCTTCCTTGGCCGGCGCATCATCACTTTCCTCTTGTGTTGGTTTAATTCTTTTCTTCTTCCTCAAGTTTCCATTAAAGACTATGTTTTTATGCTTTATTTTAATGTTAATCATGATTATTGATTTTAATTTACTGTTTTAATAAATAATCTTGATTCATATATATATTATATTATAAGAATAAAAATTCAGATTTGTTTATTATTGTTAGATTGAAGTTTTAATAATTAAAGCATGGATTTTTAGGGTGTTAATTATTAGAAAACCATAGTAGCATATTATATACTATGAGATTGATTGAATTTATGATTTTAAGCATGTTTAAGTGGGTTTAAAGAAGGTTTCATGATTTTATAAGTTGCTGGAATTTCAGAAAGTATTTTATTTAGGGAGTTTTAAGAATTTTAATTACTAGTATGGTAGTACTATGCTAGGAATTAAAAGTAATTGGAGTGTTGGTAGAAAAATCAACTTTTGAATATGTTTAAAGGGGATTTTAAATATTTTAAAGTTGCTGTCTTTTTATTTAAGAGTATTGATTTTAGTTATATTTGATTTCTAGGCGGAGAGTATTCCGTAGGAGATTTTTAAAGGGGCTAAAGTGGCCGATCGACTAGTTTACACAAGGTACGTACATACCTATGTGATGATTGAGATAGTATCATGATTTTATGAAGAAGAATTAAGTAGTATCATGCATAGGAACTATGTTGAGTTCATGTATGATATTTATTATGTTGGATTTTGCATGTTTATGCCTCGTGTGCAAACATGTTGATTATGATAATTGATTTTGAGTAGAATATCATGTTTGTATGGAATGTTGATGCAAGCATGTTAATGGGATGGGAACTTTAATTATTAATTCACATGGGGGAATTAATATATTATTAAGATTGATTCATGATTATTCATGTGTTCCCTTACAAGTATTATTTTCACTACTTTATGAGACCGTGGGCCTTATTTGGTAAGTTGATAAGTATGCCTTTTAAAGGTAAGTTTGATTGTTGGCTAGGTTCAACAAATGAGGAAGTTAAGATTTAAAAGAAAGTAAGTCTTGGATTGTAAGTTGTGACCACTTATTAAATCCTAAGATAAAAGAAGTTCAATTGTGTATGTTGAATTGTTATTTCGTATTGCTTGAATGTGTGTCATAACAAGTAATAATCAGTAAGAACGTAAAGTGTAACAGGGATGGTTATAGACTTTAGACTGGTGCACGTCTAGAGTTGGACATTAGGAGTTGGGGTACATGGTGAGCGAGCCATGGCTTTTTACAGGAGATGGATTGATCCCCATCCCTTTTTCAGTTAGCAAAGGTTCCTCGATATCGCAGGTCATTTCTAGAATACGTGGTAGCTCCCGTATTTCGTCTTCGTAATGAAGGCTTTAGTAGATAAGACAACTCAGTCCAATAACTATTCCATTTGAGTAATAAAAAGATGTTTAGAGTTTAGTTCGAGAAAAGTTGTCTGCGTAAACGTTATATGATTATATTATTATTTATCCCTGCATGTTATTATTTAGTATCATGTTAGGTAAGTTTATTTATTACTATGTAGTACTCAGCTTTGCTGATTACGTGCTTTGTTTGTATGTGTTGATCATGGCTTTGCCTTATTGATCCTGTGATGACCCAATTTTGGTGAGCAGATTCTCTAGAGCATTGACATTTACAGGTTCGCAGATGTAGCATCATTGGGAATCTGGGAATGGAGAGCTTGTGTAATTTAGTTTATCATGTTTCCGCATTAGTAGGAACATATTTTAATAAGTTTGTTTGAGTAGACATTTATAGAGTAATTGTTTTTGAAGTACTTAGTTATTTATTTATTTATGATAATAAAGTATAAAGTTTAGTTAGATGTTTTCCGCTGCAAAATTCCCGAATAAGCCGATACGTTATCACACGGGCGATAATACTTGGGTAATTCTCTAAGTTTTATATTGAAAATGTATTTCTGAAAAGAGAGAATTATCGGGGTGTTACAAAGTGGTATCTGCCTATCTGGGAGCTTTAGGTTATTTTCAAAACTTTTAGGCGTCTAACTAACTTACCAGTTATTTGAATAAACTTTTAGAATTGCTCTTACTTTTTCATTTGGAAAAATTTATAGGAATATATTATTATATAAGTTTTAGAGGTCCGAATTTTTTTTTTCTCCGAATTTTTTATGGTTGAATTTTTTTTATATTTCGAAATTTTGGAAGTTCGAAAAATTGAATTTCCAAAATTTTTTTTAAGAATCGAATTTTTTTTTCTTTTCCTTCGACTTTTATAAGTCCGAAATATTTTTTTTTGTGTTGAAATATTTTTTTTAGACACTTAATTATTATTATCTTATAAAAGTGTCTGCATTATTTTTCATGCCTTTGAAGTTTTACTTGTTGCATTGTGAGAATGGGTAGCATAGGAAGGGCATATAGGATAGAAATATTATATGCCTGCATTGAATAGTTAGTTCAGCATGATTATTATTTTCTTCCCTGCTAACTATTCATGATTATTTTTTTTCTTCCCCGCAAATTGTTTGTATTTTTCTTTTCTTGCCGAGTGTTATATTCTTGTGCCTATGATGTTAATGGCAACTTGTGTATTATTATTTTTGGGAATGCGTACAGGGAGATTACTAAGTATATCCATTGGAATAGGTTTAATTTATTTGTTATAGATCCCTAACCATGTCTGTCAGGTAAGTTAATAGAGTAGGAAGCCATCATAACCCAATTGTATTGAGTGATGAGGAGAATGTTCGATGTCATGAGCCTGAAAGTGATAGCTACACTAGCTTAGAGAGCATTATGCGTTATGTGTTAAAAGTATGCATCCCTGTTAGCGATATATGAAGTAATTTAAGAGTTTGATCGTACTAGAGCGCAAACCTGAAAGGACATCTACAACGTTACTTGGAGACCTTATCTGAGCGATGTTAGTGATTTAGAGATGGATGAAAATGGACATCAACCCAAAAGGATTCGAAGATCTACTAGATCTAGGAATTCAGGTTATTATTATTATTATAGTGAAGACTCTGGAGACTTAGATGAAATGTTTACTCCATAAAAGGATAAATGAAATAAGGATAGGAATGATAATGTAACTCCATAAGAGTATTTATTTATGCTTTAAGATTAGTTGTTGGAAAGTAGTCAAGCTACAATGGTTTAAATTTCCTTCTTTAGCATCTTTATATTGTTGAGGAATAAGTTGGTTATTTTGGATTGGAAAATATTCTTGTTATCGTTCGAGGAATAAAAGTTATTATTCAGTTATTTGAGTTGAGTGAGAATATATTTTAGTACGTGAAAAGGGGAAATATTTTATTTATTATGATTGGTTTCATTTGATCCTTATGTGATTATTTATGTGATTATTTATTCATGCGTGAATATATGATTGTTATGGTTCATAATGTGTGAACTTAGTGTTATAGTAACTTCATGAGAAATTGTTTGTTGATGCGATCTTTATGGTCAAATCAAATGTTGTCTTCGTATGAAATGTCAAGTAAGTGTGAATCGAAACCAAAGTAGAGTTACGTTAAATTTCAGTCGCGAAGTAGAGTGTCAAACAACAATGATGCCTTAGCTTCTGCTATTCGCCTATTGGCAGAGAAATTGACTCACGAAAGAACTGAGAGTCCCGATTCTGATGGGGACATGTTTGAGAGACTAGCTAAGATTAAATCGCCGTACTATAAGGGGCAAGCTGACCCTACCTTCTTAAAGAGTGGATTAGGGAGTTTGAAAAGATTTTCTGGCCGTGAACTCCGTCCTAAAGGTATGAAAGTAGGTCAAGTTGTGACCGTATCTCGAAAGATGAGGCCGACTTATGGTGGAAAGAAAATGGAAATAGACTTAGTGTTGTGGAAGAGTTTAATTGGTAATCCTTTATTGCTGCTTTAAGGGAAAAATTTTACCCTGCTTTTATGAGAAAGAAAAGGCTCAGGAGTTCATAGACCTTAGGATGGGGAGCATGACCATCTCTGAGTATTATAGCAAATCCATAGCATTGTCTAGGTTTTTAGGTAGTAGCCACTGAGGAGTTAAAGGCTCAGTGATTTGAGCAAGGTTTGATTGAGGAAATTCAATTGGGGTTAGTAGATTATGAAGAAATTGACTTGTCTATCGGTATTCCTACCTGGGGGAGATCATAAGGTGTACCAAGTCATTTAGAAATTTGCCTTAGAAGATAGGAGACTATGTTTTTCCAATCCGACTTAATAGAATTCAATTTGGGAGACCTAGATGTGATTCTTGGGATGAATTGGTTAAGTCTCTACAAGGCCAATATCGACTGTGAGATTCAGAAGGTAGTGTTAAGAAACCCTTTGGGAAAATTGACCTCCTATAGACGCTTTGGGAAATCTAAGAAGTTTGGAGTTATCTCTGCTATGCAAGTAAGAAAGTTGATGAGAAAGGGGTGTGAGTTATTCTTCTGTAGTGTGCAGGATGTGAGTAAAGAAGTTGGGGTAAGTATTGAAGATGTTCCAATTGTGAATGAGTTTATGGACGTGTTTCCGAGTGAGATTTCGGGTATGCCGCCTGTTAGAGCCGTTGAGTTCACCATAGACTTAGTTCCTGGAACTGCACCTATATCTAAAGCACCCTATAGAATGGCACCTCCCGAAATGAGTGAGTTGAAGACGCAGCTTGCAAGAATTGTTCGATAAAGGTTATATTAGGCCTAGTGCATCACCTTGGGGAGCTCCTCGTGTTGTTTGTGAAGAAAAAGGATGGAAGCATGAGGCTATGTATTGATTATAGGGAGTTGAGTAATGTAGCCATCAAGAACAAATATCCTTTGCCTAGAATATATGACCTATTCGACCGATTGAATGGAGCGAGTGTGTTCTCAAAGATTGACTTACGTTCGGATATCATCAATTGAGGGTAGCTGATAAGGATGTACCTAAGACTTCCTTTAGAACGCGTTATGGTCACTATGAGTTCACTGTAATGCCATTTGGGTTAACCAATGCTCCTGCTATATTTATGGACTTAATGAATAGGATCTTTCATGAGTTTCTAGATAAGTTTGTGGTAGTTTTCATTGATGACATACTGATATATTCGAGGAATGAGGCTGAGTATAATAAGCACTTGAGGATCATTTTGGAGACATTGAGGAAAAACCAATTGTATGCCAAGTTCTCTAAGTGTGAATTCCGTTTGGAGAAAGTAGCGTTTACGGGTCACTATGTGTCTAAGGAGGGAGTCTCGGTAGATCCTGCCAAAATTCAAGCTGTAAGTGAGTGGCCAACTCCAAAGAGTGTGTCAGATATCAGAAGTTTCCTAGGTCTAGCGGGTTATTATAGGAGATTTGTGAAAGATTTCTCAAAAATAGCAAGACCTATGACCAACTTGATGAAAAAGGAGTCAAAATTTGAGTGGAGTGAAAAGTGTGAAGAAGCCTTTCGATTTTGAAAGATCGTTTAACCTCTCGCACTGTTTTGACCCTACCCGATGGGAATGAGGGATTTGAGGTATATAGTGATGCTTCGAAGAATGGTTTGGGATGTGTGTTGCAACAGAATGGGAAGGTGATTGCGTATGCGTCACGTCAGTTGAAACCCTACGAGGCTAATTACCCTACCCATGATCTAGACTTAGCTGCCATTGTGTTCGCCTTGAAGATTTAGAGACACTATCTGTATGGGGTAACTTGTAAGATATTCACAGACCATAAGAGCTTGAAGTACATCTTTACCCAGAAAGACCTCAACATGATGCAGAGGAGATGGCTAGAGTTGATAAAGGACTATGACTTAGACATCCAATACCATGCAGGGAAGGCAAATGTAGTCGCTGATGCGCTGAGTAGAAAGTCGAGCCATAGTATGAATGCCTTGATAGTTCCTGAGGAATTATGTCGAGATATGCAAAGGCTTAGCCTAGAAATTCTAAATCCTGGGGAGATCGAGGCAAGATTGAGTGCTTTGTCATTGGGGTTGTCAATTTTCGACGAGATCAAAGAAGGTCAAGTTGGGGATGAGCACCTAGAGAAGATTAAAGAAAAGATGGGCGAAGGTAAGGAAAGTGATTTTAAGATCCATGATGATGGTAGTCTGAGGTTCAAGGGTAGGTGGTGTATACCGCAAAAATGTGACGAGCTTAAGAGACGTCTTATGAATGAGGGTCATAATGCACCGTACTCTGTGCACCCTGGGGGTGACAAGCTGTATAAAGACCTTAAGCAGATCTATTGGTGGCCAAACATGAAGCGTGAGGTTGCCGAGTTTGTGTCCAAGTGTCTAACCTGTCAAAAAGTCAAAATAGATCATAAGCGACCCATGGGGAAAGTTCAACCATTAGAGGTTCCGGGATGGAAGTGGGATTCCATATCGATGGATTTTGTAACTGCTTTGCCTAGAACAAGGAGTGGCAATGATACTATTTGGGTTATCGTGGACCGTCTGACGAAGTCTGCCGTGTTCATACCAATCAAA
This sequence comes from Beta corolliflora, assembly GCA_947648045.1. NCBI lineage: Eukaryota > Viridiplantae > Streptophyta > Magnoliopsida > Caryophyllales > Amaranthaceae > Beta > Beta corolliflora. Next base: position 2,982,993 of record CANSZD010000757.1, on the reverse strand, counting down.
GAGACATGGAAGAAGAAGCAACTTGCGAAGACGTATATTAAGCATGTGGTGAGACCACATGGAGTTCCAAAGGATATCATTTATGACCGTGACTCTAGGTTTCTTTCGAAATTTTGGCAGAAGGTCCAATTAAATCTTGGGACAACATTGAAGATGAGTACAGCCTTTCACCCTGCGACTGATGGTCAGACTGAGAGGACTAACCAGACGATGGAGGATATGTTGAGAGCATGTGCTATTGATTTTCAAGGTAGTTGGGAGGACCAATTAGACCTGATCGAGTTTTCTTATAACAATAGTTACCATGCGAGTATTAAGATGGCACCTTTCGAGGCCTTATATGGACGGAAATGTAGAAGCCCCATTTGTTGGAATGACTTTAGTGAGAATATAGTCTTGGGGACGGAATTTATTGAAGAAACCGTCAAGAATGTCAGACTGATTCAGGCTAGAATTAAGTGCGCAAGATAGACGAAGAGTTATGCTTGACTTGAAGCGGCGTGAAGATGAGTTTGCTATAGGTGATAAGGTGTTCTTGAAAGTATCACCCACTAAGGGCGTCATGAGATTTGGGAAAAAGGGCAAGTTAAGTGCTAAGTATGTAGGCCCATATGAGATTCTGGAGCGAATTGGGAAAGTAGCCTACCGATTGGCTTTGCCAATGGAGTTTGAAAAGATGCATGATGTGTTCCATATTTCCCAACTTAAGCGTTACGTCCCTGATGAGCGTCATGTCCTAGAGCCTGAACGAATTCAGGTCGATAGTAGCCTCACATATGAGGAAAGGCCTGTCAAGATTCTCGACAGAAAAGTGCGTAGTACACGCAATAAGGACGTCCACATCGTGAAAGTACTTTGGTCTAACCACGAATCTGAAGAGGCAACGTGGGAAGCCGAAGATGAGATGAAAAAGAAATATCCGGACTTGTTCCTCGAGGTGAGTTACGAGGGCGTAACTCGTTTTCTTTAAGGGGGATAGAATGCGATAAAGTTCGCGCTTTTTGTCTATTTTATGAGATTTTAATGCATATGTACGCCTATGTTGGGCAATTTGCACATGTTAGTGCTAAAGAAGTAGATTCTCCGCGTAAAAAACATGCGTGTTCATAAGTAACACAAGTGTTTTAAGTTAGCAAAAGTGTGCACAAGTAGCACGATTCTTTGTAAACTTTTGAAAAGAAGAGTTCAAGTTTTGAAAAATATATGAGATTTCGTGTCAAGTTTCGGGACGAAACTTCTTTTAAGGGGGGTAGACTGTAATCCCCCATAATTTTAAAGGATTTTATAAATATATTTTATCACATATATATTTATTATTTTAGTTGAAATGATTTTATTATTTAAAGTAGGTTGACTATTTTAAAAAGTCAAATGAAATTATTTTAAGAATTTAAGAAAGTTGAAAATATTTTAATTAGGCATGCTTTGAAAAAGGTTTGAAATACGAATTTGATTTGGAAAAGAAGTCTAAGTGGACTTGAGGAACCCAAATTCTAAGTAGATTAGAAAAAGGAGTTATATTGATGCTAGGAGTTCTAATTTATCAATCCTAGTTGTCATCAAATTATATTCAAACTCAATCTCCTTTTCCTAGCCTCAAAAAGAAAACCCTACTTATAAATACCTTGGCCCCAATTATTTTTACCACACAAAGATTATTTTCATCCTCCTCTCTCTCAAAACTCACGGCTTCCTCTCTTCCTCTTCCACGTAAAAAAATTCAGATTTCTTCCTCTCAAGTTTCTTTCTTCTTCTTCAAGTAACGCTTTCTTCTTCGCTAAGAAATGTCACCACCGCCGCCGTTGACGACCGTTGACCGCCGCTACTGCCACCAAGGCTCTTCCTTGGCCGGCGCATCATCACTTTCCTCTTGTGTTGGTTTAATTCTTTTCTTCTTCCTCAAGTTTCCATTAAAGACTATGTTTTTATGCTTTATTTTAATGTTAATCATGATTATTGATTTTAATTTACTGTTTTAATAAATAATCTTGATTCATATATATATTATATTATAAGAATAAAAATTCAGATTTGTTTATTATTGTTAGATTGAAGTTTTAATAATTAAAGCATGGATTTTTAGGGTGTTAATTATTAGAAAACCATAGTAGCATATTATATACTATGAGATTGATTGAATTTATGATTTTAAGCATGTTTAAGTGGGTTTAAAGAAGGTTTCATGATTTTATAAGTTGCTGGAATTTCAGAAAGTATTTTATTTAGGGAGTTTTAAGAATTTTAATTACTAGTATGGTAGTACTATGCTAGGAATTAAAAGTAATTGGAGTGTTGGTAGAAAAATCAACTTTTGAATATGTTTAAAGGGGATTTTAAATATTTTAAAGTTGCTGTCTTTTTATTTAAGAGTATTGATTTTAGTTATATTTGATTTCTAGGCGGAGAGTATTCCGTAGGAGATTTTTAAAGGGGCTAAAGTGGCCAGTCGACTAGTTTACACAAGGTACGTACATACCTATGTGATGATTGAGATAGTATCATGATTTTATGAAGAAGAATTAAGTAGTATCATGCATAGGAACTATGTTGAGTTCATGTATGATATTTATTATGTTGGATTTTGCATGTTTATGCCTGTGTGCAAACATGTTGATTATGATAATTGATTTTGAGTAGAATATCATGTTTGTATGGAATGTTGATGCAAGCATGTTAATGGGATGGGAACTTTAATTATTAATTCACATGGGGGAATTAATATATTATTAAGATTGATTCATGATTATTCATGTGTTCCCTTACAAGTATTATTTTCACTACTTTATGAGGACTGTGGGCCTTATTTGGTAAGTTGATAAGTATGCCTTTTAAAGGTAAGTTTGATTGTTGGCTAGGTTCAACAAATGAGGAAGTTAAGATTTAAAAGAAAGTAAGTCTTGGATTGTAAGTTGTGACCACTTATTAAATCCTAAGATAAAAGAAGTTCAATTGTGTATGTTGAATTGTTATTTCTGTATTGCTTGAATGTGTGTCATAACAAGTAATAATCTGTAAAGAACGTAAAGTGTAACAGGGATGGTTATAGACTTTAGACCGGGTGCACGTCTAGAGTTGGACATTAGGAGTTGGGGTACATGGTGAGCGAGCCATGGCTTTTTACAGGAGATGGATTGATCCCCATCCCTTTTTCAGTTAGCAAAGGTTCCTCGATATCGCAGGTCATTTCTAGAATACGTGGTAGCTCCCGTATTTCGTCTTCGTAATGAAGGCTTTAGTAGATAAGACAACTCAGGTCCAATAACTATTCCATTTGAGTAATAAAAAGATGTATAGAGTTTAGTTCAGTAAAAGTTGTCTGCAGAAATGTTATATGATTATATTATTATTTATCCCTGCATGTTATTATTTAGTATCATGTTAGGTAAGTTTATTTATTACTATGTAGTACTCAGCTTTGCTGATTACGTGCTTTGTTTGTATGTGTTGATCATGGCTTTGCCTTATTGATCCTGTGATGACCCAATTTTGGTGAGCAGATTCTCTAGAGCATTGACATTTACGGGTTCGCGAGATGTAGCATCATTGGGAATGCGGAATGGAGAGCTTGTGTAATTTAGTTTATCATGTTTCCGCATTAGTAGGAACATATTTTAATAAGTTTGTTTGAGTAGACATTTATAGAGTAATTGTTTTTGAAGTACTTAGTTATTTATTTATTTATGATAATAAAGTATAAAGTTTAGTTAGATGTTTTCCGCTGCAAAATTCTGAATAAGCCGATACGTTATCACACGGGCGATAATACTTGGGTAATTCTCTAAGTTTTATATTGAAAAGGTATTTCTGAAAAGAGAGAATTATCGGGGTGTTACACATCACCATTTTTGCAATTTCGCTTTCTCTCTCTTGTTTTTTTTTTTGGAAAAACGTGTGTTAATGGAGAAAGAAGGAAGGGATTATGAAGGGTGTCAGAGTTCCAGAGGTGATTGAGAGAGATTTGAGAGGGCCCAGAGACTCAGAGAGGGAAGGAAACTTACGGTCTCGTATTGATCTCAAAACTTATTATCTGATGGTTCTAAACCTTTGGACATTTTTTGCAAAAATTGGGCCCCTTATTTCACTGGACCCTGGGCAACCGCCCCTTTAAACACCCCTCAGGGCCGGGCCTGTGTGCGCGAAACAAGAATATTATCCTTTTATTTATAGTATTGGTAAACAAATTAAAATTTCCAAGGAAATTTTAGTATCTTTGACAAAAAATTTCATGAGAATATGCAAAGTTAATACATTACATAGACGGGAATAACCGGAATAACTCGATACGTATAACGTCGAACTGTAAAAGTTGGCTGAAAACAAACACGCCCATTAAGACACCTATAATTGGAATTCATCATCATCACATTTCCTGAAACTCTTTTCACAACTTGAGAATTGCACCTTTATTATTGTTGAATTATTGGCTAATCAATGGTCTCAATTCATGATTCTTGATTTATTTTTTTGACCAATGAACATCAAGAGTGACCAAGCACATGGATTTCAAAATATCAATGGTTGGATTTTTATCTTTCTCAAATTAATGGTGAAGGTTAAGTATTCTATTTTCTAATTTCTAAATTTATAATTCTAGACTTCTACTCTCTAGACTTCTAGTATTGATTTGTTTAGTAATTAGTAATCTACTTAAATTCTTAAACTATTATTAATATTATAAATTAATAAAAATTATAAACTTTAGAAGTTATTAGTATTTTTAATGTTAAACAAGTTGATTCATATAAAGATGATTATGAATGACGTGAAACTGTTAAGGCAGAGTTGTAATAGCGTAATTACCGTAATACCGATACGACGATACGTATAGCAACTCAAAGAGACGGATAATCAAATAGACTCGAGACTCCTAAGTCCTATGTTACTATCTTAGTATCTTTTAAGATCCACAACTGAAACATCAACGATGAAAGTCGATCAATCTAATGATGCTTCGATTATTGTTAACCGTGTAATAACATCGATGATCAAGCCCTATCTTGTATAAAGAACCCCGTAACACGAAGGATGAAAGACGATCAATCTTTTGATGGTTTTTATTAATGTCAAAGACAATCAATCTTATGATCATTTGATTTATGTGAACCTTAACTTAACGAAAGTCGATCAATCTAATCTAATGATGCTTCGGTTATTGTGAATCGTGTAATAACATCGAGCCCTATTTTGTAAGATAAATAACCGTAACGTGGTTTTCCAAATTAATATGGAACGTTTAATAAGATCGCCTCCTATGTTACTATCTTTTAAGATCAACAACCAAAACATCAACGATCTTGATCCTCCACTGATATGATTGGTATTAACTATGATATACTTTCATAGTTTTAATGTTTCATCCTCTACTGATATGATTATGTATCATCTTGATCACAGTTATCATCTTCATATTCGATTAACGTTGATCATTGTTACTTGTTCCATGAACGATGAAAGTCGAACAATTTTATAATTACGATGCTTTCATTAATGTCAGCCTAATGAGATATTAATGACAACATAATAAATTCATCACTTCATGTCTCCATCTTCGTACGATCATACTTTAGCTAGTCTTCAACTCTACATATTATTAACTTATTATATCTAATATTCTAATCTCATATTTTCATTTCTTAATTTCTAATTCTTTAATTCTAACTCTTTTTGTTGCTATATAGTGACTCAGTGAGAATGAGTAAGTCACTAACTAACTAAATGTTTAAGTTTAATAGTTTATTGACTCTAATCAAGAATCGGTATGGACTTATGCCTTTGCCCTTATGGTTGTTACTTGAATACTTGTTAGACATGTTAGTTGTCACAAATGACAAATCCAAACTAGTAGTACCAACTCTAAGTATTAATCATGTGATCATTCATTCATTTGATGATTGATATTTGAATATTTGATATTTGATCATTATTCTTTAATGATTAAATTCAATAACTTTAAATATTTAATGTGTATGTAATAATGCAATTATGCAAATTTGCAATCATGAATAAGAATAACCCGATGGGCAATAGCCAATAATATAACTATATAAATTATAAGTGTTAGTTTAGTAACTTTTTTAAATTAGTAATATAAGTATCAATGTATTATCACAAAATTCACAATGACTCAACCACAATTCACAATATCAGTATATCACATGTTAATTGTTATAACTTTCGACTTCGAAACTTAATATATATATATATATATATATATATATATATATATATATATATATATATATATATATATATATATATATATATATATATATATATATATATATAATATAATATATGAAAACGCCAAAAACGGCAATTGTAAACATTAGGCTCTCCAAGAGTCCAAGTCCGCCCGAAAGACGACTACAGCCAAACAAACTCCACCTAAGTTATTCTGAAGGCCAACTTAAGGCCTTAAGCCGACCCAATCGCACCCGATGTCACCTTGTTCCGGGAGACGATTCATTCCGACCCAAGTCATTCCGAGAGCCGATTTGTTCCGACCCAAGTCAATACGCCGCCGGTTTGAGGCTTCAGCCGACCAAGTCCTATCGAGAGCCGATTTATTCCGACCCAAGTCATTCTGAAAGCCGATTTCTTCCGACCCAAGTCATTCTGAAAGCCGATTTATTCCGACTCAAGTCATTCCGATACCTATTTCTTCCGACCCAAGTCATTCCGAAAGCCGATTTATTCCGACCCAAGTCATTCCGATACCGATTCTTTCCGACCCAAGTCATTCTGAAAGCCTATTTCTTCTGACCCAAGTCATTCCGAAAGTCGATTTCTTTCGACCCAAGTTATTCCGAAAGCCGATTTATTCCGACCCAAGTTATTCCGAAAGCCGATTTGGACCGACTTCACCTTATTCCATTCCGACCCAAATTCACCCAACCCAGATACCGGCCGGCCCAGTTCTGAGAGCCTCCTCACCCAGTTGAGCCCGACCCAAGTCAACCCGACTCACCCAGTTTCGACCCATGGCACACTCTCACCTTGATTATTCCGACGCAAATCATTCTGACCCAGGTTGGGTCAACCCAAACCCACCCAGTGACCCAGATTGACACCACTAGTCAAGCTCAAATGGGTCGTGATAGGGTCATTTGAGCACATCATTCATGATCAGGAAAAAAAATCATCTTACTCCCTCTCTAACTTTGTCTCACTAAAAAATATCGCCCCCACAAACTTTTCCCGACCATCCTCCTTAACCATGAATAAAAAAAGATCATCCCAACTACTTTTTCTTCTCTCTCTTACTTTTTGGCCCTACCCAACTACTTTTCCACTCATCACTCAACCACCATTATACAATATATATTATTTAATTATTAATAATATGATATATCCAATAATAATTAATGATAAGTATATATTAAAAAGTTAAATACATAATTAGTGTTTTTATCATTAACTAAATTCAATGCACAATTTTTTTTTTTTGAAGTGTAAAAATGGAAGATATTTCATATAAAATACGGTTTTTTCACCAAAACCCCGTGGTTTTTCTTAATTCATGGGGTACCCCTGTTTTTAAAAAATACACCAGTGTACCCTTTACTTGTTTCAAACAAATGTACGAAATGCCCTTAATTACTAAAGGTGTCAAGTTTCCGTTAGCTTTATTTACCATTTTACAATTGTTAACCCCTAACCCTAAACCCCTAAACCCTAAACCCCCTAAACACTAAACCTTAACCCCTAACCCTAACCCTAACCCTAACCCTAACCCTAACCCACTAACCCTAACCCTAACCCTAACCCCCCACCACCCCACCACCCCAGCCCCTTCCCCACCACCCCCCAGCCCACCCTTCCCTCCCCCCCACCCCGCCCACCCCCCTCCCTCCCCCCCCCCCCCCCACCCCCCCCCCCCCCCCCCCCCCGCCCACTCCCCCCCTCCCCCCACCCCGTCGAATTCCCCTCGCCTCCCCCACCCCCCGTCGAATCCCCCCTCCCCCCCCCCAATTCCCCCTCTCTCCCCCACCCCCGTCGAATCCCACCTCCCCACTCCCGTCGAATTCCCCCTCCCTCCCCCCCACCCCCTCGTCGAATCCCCCCCACTCCCACAACCCTTCCCACCCCCCTACCCCCACCCCCGCAATTTATGGAGTTTACCTCGCCTTAATCATGCCTAGCTTACTAACAATCATTTCCAAGGTACTATACCTTCCATTTTTGAATCTCGGAAATTGACAAAACTTCAAATTTCCAAAGAACATGTTCTCGGAAATTTGCCCTCCGAAATTTGCAATTTGAAGAAATTAACTATTCTTCATTTGAGCGACAATCGATTTAGCGGCGAAGAATTGAATCGATTACAAAATTTAGAATTGCGGGGGAACATGTTTTTCGGCGAGTTTCCGAGCAATGTGAGCTCATGGGTTCAACTTACGTAATTAAACTTGTCGAATTAAAACGCAGCCCACCATCGAATTCTTTGACCCGCTACGGTCTGGCAGTGTGTTTGCGGGGGAGGGGGTTCGCTGTGTACCGCTGGCGGGGGGGGGGGTTAGTGGGTTAGGGGTGGCTGCTGGGGGGGGGGAGGGGTCCGCTGCGGGGCTACGGGGGCGGGGGAGGGGAGGGGAGAGGGTCAGGTGGGGTGGTGGGGGGGGGGCCGGGGTGGTTGGGTGGTGGGGGTTTAGGGTTAGGGGGTTAGGGGGGGTTAGGGTTTAGGGGGTTTAGGGTTTAAGGGGTTTAGTGGTTTAGGATTTAGGGGGTATAGGGTTAGGGGTTAACAATGGCAAAATGGTAAATAAAGCTAATGGAAACTTGACACCGTTAGTAATTAAGGGCATTTCATACATTTGTTTGAAACAGTAAGGCTACCTGGTGCATTTTTTAAAAACAGGGGTACCCCATGAATTTTGAAAAACCACAAGTGTACTCAGTGAAAAAAACCGTATAAAATAAGCAAAATTAGAGGAAAATTATTAAATAGATGAAAATAATATTTGTCCAAAATATTGTAAATGAGTTTCTATTTATAGAGCTCGGAAAAATAGAGCCATTGACATTTTTTTTTACTTTGTATTTTTAAAAATATAACCGTTGCAAATTTTGCAACAATTAAATTTTAAAACCCAATCAATAAGTGACACTTGGCAGCCTGCAACTGGCGCTGACATGCGTGTCTGGTGCCAACTGCATGTAATTTATTTTGGATTTCCATCAGTCAAAACACATCGTTTTGTCTTGAGTTGTTTCACATCTCTAACCAAAACGACGTCGTTTTGTTTGAGGGAAATCTAAAAAAATGCTTTTGAAAGATCATGCAGTGGGGAGGTCACCAACGCCTGATCGTCAATTCACTCATCTCAACCCAAATTTCTTCTTCAATCATCCCACAATCTTATTTCTACTCATGATTAAGGACCTAAAAAATAAAATTGTGCTTACAATCTTTATTTTCACTCATGAATAAGGGTGAACACAATAGCCAAACACACAATACAAACTACAAACAAATCAACTACATTTTTTATAAGGAAGAAATCAACTATATTGAGTACACACTGATCCACAAGTATGTTAATGTAATAAGTAATAACATTATGATGCATTGTATATTTGTATATGTATCAGCCTGAAAACCAAACAAGTATACTTTTTGAAAACAATTCCAATTTCGTTCATGAGCTATGAGTCACCCGCCCCTATGTTACATTTATATTAGAGAAAGGAGGAAGTATCAACTTCTGGGGTATTCGAATCTCTATTCTCTCTCTCTCTTAAAAAACCTAAAAAACCCTAATACCTTTTCCAGCCGCAAGGGACTACCATCATCATCATCTCTTTGATGATGGTAAGCCCCAATTCCTTCTTTAATTCCTTAGTTTTCAATTGTTTAGTTTTTAATAATCCTCTTTCTTCTCTCTTTATGAGAGTTTTCTTCCCAATTTTTGGGTTTGTTCTCTCCTTTAGTGAGAGTTTGGAGTATGACTTTCTTCTCTCCCCTTATGGAAGATTAGAATTTGGTAATTGCAGTTTGCTTAGAAGATTAATTTCTTTGATTGTTCGTCTGGCGAGGAATGAAGATCTAGGGTTTCATAATCACTGTAAGTTTCTAGAGGACCACATAAGTATTTTCACCCAAATCGATTATACATCAGTGGATCTTAAGCCGAATTAGTGCTAACTCACAGATTGTATTGCTTCAGATGATGTTTTTTATTAAGGCTATTGTTGATCGAATCTGCGATGTAATTAGTTCTAAGGTGTTATGTATTTGTGTTGGAATTTTAGATTTCTTAGGAAATATATGTAAGTGCCGTATGACTTTCTATTATCAATGAAATCCTATTTATGTCAAAAAAAAAACTTTCGAATTTTCTTGGGCTTGATATGGTTCCAATCGATTTCCATATCTTTTGAGTCAAGATCGAGTGTTTAATCGTGCCATTTTCAACTAACCATTTCTTTGGATTTTATATTCAACTAGTTTTTAGGCACAGGTTATGCCCCGGGTAATTATAATATTCATTTATTAACATTTTACTTTATAAATATAACACCAAACATTACTTAGTTTGGTGGTTAAGACTTTAGTGCGCATAAGCTTGAGTCATGGGATCAAATCTTATAAGATGCATTTTCTATTTCTTTTTTTTATTGTATGTGTGTTTATATAAAGTAAACACTCTAAGAGATAGCGTCACGTGGCGTAATTCCTTGCTTAGGAACGCCTTTAAATATATTAGTATAGATTCATGATCAGTTTAAGGTTGGTTTTCGAGCCATAGCTTTTAGTAACTCTATTGTTACTAATTTCCATGTTATAAAAAAAATATACTTCATATGTTTTTCTACTTACAACATTTCTTATTTAAAGAAGTTGCATAATATGCAATACTAACATTTTTGACAATATATTATCTCTTTCTCTCTCATAGCACATGAGTTCCTTTTTCTTTTATTTCTTTCTACCTTTTTCCTCTCTTTCGTTCTTGTGCCCATATCCAATATTGCAAGTAAAAAAACAGAGAAAGTATATACTTCCTCTGTTTTTTTTTTACTTGCAATCGTTCGACTTTTTACGTCATGTTAATAAGAACTTCAACTATCAATATCTTTAATTATCGATAATTTAAAATTACAAAAAGTAGATATTCTAAAAATACACATTGAGACGAATCTAACAAGACTCCACATGAACGCTGCTTTTTATTTAACTATAAATCATCAAAGATAAACTAAGTGGAGTTTTTTTTGTCACTTTTATTTTTGTTCTATGCACTAGAGATGAGAGCGGCGAAGATTAGAGTGACAAAAAAACTGCTGCTCCTATGTTTTAACGCCAAATGCAGAGAAACCCTAGCAAAGAGTGAATAATGGGGCCTTTTTATGGCCTTTTATTCTGGGCTTTTGTATTGAATGTGATACTTGCTATTATATTATGTGATTATGCATCCAAAAGGGAACGTACTACTTGAGAAGCCTGGTTTCGTAAAAAGAGTTTGGGAAAAATTAGTGACTGAGTGAGTGGGCTAAAGTATATTTATATTGTAAAGTTTTTGACAATTGTATTTATAAATAATAAAAAACATATTTATGTTCTTATTGGTCATTTTACACGATTGAGTAGCTATTAGCTATATATCAAACAAATTTATACAAATAGCTAAATACAATCAACTAGTTAAATCAACTAATATAACCAACTATTAGTTAATACAATCAGCTAACAGCTATTACTTATCTGCTAATTGTGAAACAAGGCCACATGTTTATTTTATGTGTGATTATGAAGTAGTATTATGTTTTTATTGTCCTGGTTTTGTAAGAGGTATGTTACTTATATAAATTATTGTGTATTGATAATTCCTCTCCTTTATCTAAAATTATATAATTATCTTATTTGGAAATTTTTTTTAAAGTAAGATGAATATCGCTTGCATAAGTGGAAGGGGGGATTGAGAATCCCACTTTTAGAAGTGGGCAAGAATCGAACACTTGTCGAAAGGGTGGAAAGAGAAGATACCAACCAACTAGAGCCAACCTTGATTCTTGTCTTATTTGAAAGCTGTGTATTAAAAGGTTTGCTTTATTCACCTCATTTTTGCTACTTCCAGAAAAAATAAGACAATGTTTTGAAAAAACAAAACAAAAGTTCACAAGTCTCATAAAAATTCAGAAAAAATAAGCAAAGTTCAAAATAATATAAGATGAGATAAGTTAAGAGACAATAATATGAAGAGACTATACCAAAATTGCACCATTTTCTTTATATGTTTTTTTAGGTGTGTCCGACTCATGCAATTGGGGGGTATTGTCAAATACTCCCTTTGTTTTTTTTATCCTTCTCACTTTCCTGTGCGCGTCTCCCAATGCACATCTTTGAACTTAGATATATTCCATTACATATTAGTAAAAATTATAACGATTGAATATTAATAAAGTACTAATTGAGACGAATCAAACAAGACCCCACATGACTATATTTTTTCTTATAAATTAAAAAAATTGAGAAGATTCTCTCTAAATATGAATAGTGTCAAGATTCCAAGTGAGAATGATAAAAAACAGAGGGAGTTTTTACTTCTATTTTTATTATTAGTTGAAAATTCTATCGTAAGTAATGAAAATAGGAGTTAGAATTGAACGTGAATAAGGGTATTTAGAAATTTTACTGTTTATTATGTATAATTTTTAGGTTTATCTTCAAAGATAGTTCGAAAAAATCACTAGTTGCATCAACATCCAATTATCAAGTGTCTTAAAGAGTAACAATTACCTCGTGAATCTTTCTATAGGAATATTATCTCCCTCTTCACCGGCTTAAAAACCATCTAGGTGGCTAGTTATGGTGATGGGCTCCTCTCTTCTTAACTTAAATCCATCAACAACGTATCAAAATTCCATCATTAGCTTTGGTTTCACATATAGGTTTATTGTTTCCTATATAATTATTCGAGCTAATAATTTATCAATGTAATTTGAAGTCTTAATCAAACACTCGAAAAGTGAAAAAAAAAAAAGAGTTATATGCATTATGCATAGGAAGTGATCTTTAGTTCCTATTAAATTTTCTACATAAAAATTATAATATGAATGATTCATCAATATAACTTCGCCTTCAGAAAGACATATATATAAATATATAATTACTTATAAAAAATATAATACAATCTTTTTTTAGATGTAGGTTAATATGTAAGAATACAACCGATGCAATGAAATGGTGTAGTAGTGTTAATTATGGTGGTTATAAAAAATTGAAGAGCTTTTTTTTAATATAAGATTCTTTGAAAAAGAGGACACGCTATTATTAACAATAACATTATGAGTATTAATGTATACATTTGTATTTAATTGTCTTAAGAATACAAAATTATCTTATCTTTAAATATATTCTTTTTCCCATAATGACCAAATATGAGATAATAGAGTAGTTGGTTAATGATTTGTATCTCAAATGAGAGGTCATGGGTTCGAGCTTTTTATAACACACATTTTTATTTGTTTAATATTTCTCATTTAATCGTATGGGGGGAAGGAGTACGTGTCAAGATGACACGTTTTTGCCAGTTTTAGATATATATATATAGATTATAATAGATTTGTATATCACGCCATGTGACCCTTTTATTTCAAAAACCTTCAACATGTAAATTATATTTAAAAGAAGTTACTGTCGTACGTCATGAAGCTCAAGGCTAATCAAAGTAGCAGTAAAATAAAAATTGAAAGTTGAAACTTCAAACTCTTTAAATTTCGAAATCCTAACTTTTAAATGGACCACAACCAAATAAAAGTTGATGAAATTAAAGGCTTCACAAGTCCAAATACATGATCTTTTTAATTAGTACTTAAAATCTAAAAAACTAGCTCCCCATTTGTCGAGCTCAAATGGGTCGTTATAGGGTCATTTGAACACAATAGCAAAACACACAATACAAACTACAAACATATTTCAACTACGTTTTGTTTTAAAGGAACAAACCCACTATTTTGAGTACACACTAGATCCACAAGTATGTTTTTTTTTTTTTTTTGAGGGGAGATCCACAAGTATGTTAATGTCGTAACATAATCATGCATCGGATATTTATCACCTTGAAAACCAAACAAGTATACTTTTTAGAAACAATTCCAATTTTGTTCATCAACTATGAGCCTACCGTCAATCGTCATCACATGGATCATATGGATTACGTGGGATAATTGGACATAGACTATTGTTCGCCTCACCTTATTTTCGCTATTTCGTATCGATCGATCGTATCGTATCGATCGTACGCATCGATCGAGATCGAGATCGATGATAAGTTCGAGATCGATGATAAAGTTCGATATTATGCTTATATTTAAAAACTTATTATTATTGTTATTATTATCATGATTATTAGTATTACTAATGCTATTATTGTTATTGTAATAATTATATTATTGTTGTTGTTGTTGTTGTTGTTGTTGTTGTTGTTGTTGTTATTATTATTATTATTATTATTATTATTATTATTACTACTACTACTTTATACGATTACTATTACTATTAATATTACTATTTACTAGTACATTTGTTCAAAAAGATTATTATTATTGTCGTTGTTGTACTTATTAATTATTAATATTGGTAATTATTATTAATGTTGTTGCTATTATTATAAATGTCATTGATATCACTATTTGAAGCTATTTGTGTTCAAGAAGATCAATGTTCTTTTGGCATTTGTACGTGTTCTTTTTTATATTTGTTCTAATTAATAATTTTGACATGTGATGTTCTTTTTGATGTTGTACATGTAACGAACATGACAATAGTATATGATATTTATTTTTTAAAATAATTTTGGTAGAATAATATAAATTATATATTACTAGTTTATATAAATCATGATTAGCATGGGATAACTTAATGGTGTTGTCATCCCGTTTAAAATTTTCGTTACAAAGGATTTCAAATTATCTTTAAAAACAAAGTTTATATAGAACAAGACAACGATATAAGAAGAATATTTAACCATTTTGTTCAAGATCATATGATTATACATATTTATAGGTTTATTTATAATAAAAAAGAACAATTTATTGATATAACAAAGAACATGGTGTTAGTTAAATCCAAACATGTCATCAATATAAAAATAACATCTATCTTTTATTTTTAAAATGTGTTCTTTAAATAGATCTTGCATGCTCTTTCAGTATATGTTCTTTTTTTAATATCATTATATGTTCTTTTCATTATTACCTAAATTCTTATTGTTAACGGACTTTGAACATGAACAATATGTTTTCTTTACCATGAACAATATGTTTTTTTACCTAAAATGTGTGTTCTTTTATTTTTAATTTTTTTTGGGCCCCTTTTGGGAACCCCGTGGTAAGATGAATTTCCTCTAGGCTGCCCTCGCACAGGGTCACTCACCTAGAGACCCAACAAGCCCCAACCCCCCTCCCCCACCCACAACAATATTGAAATATATGCTTCAACCAAGATTTGAACCTTGGTCTCCCCATGTGGGAGGTAAGAGCTCATACCATCGGACCCAAGAGTCCTTAGTCTTTTATTTTTAATTGTATGTTCATATACTAATGTGTTCTTTTTCAAAAAAAAAACTAATTATGCTATTATTATTATTATTATTATTATTATTATTATTATTATGTTATCTATATTATTATTATTATTATTAATATTATTATTATTATTATTATTATTATAAAATTATTATTACTATTATTATTATTATTATTATTATTATTGAAAGTTGTGCATAGTAATAAAATGATAGTAATAGTAATACTAGTAATGAAATACAAAGTAATAATAATATTAGTAATAATATGTTTTGTAAAAGATAAGTTCGTCGATCGATCGATCGGATCGATCGCATCGATCGATCGATCGAAAAATAAGTTCGCATCGATCGCCCGTATCAAGAAATTTCGGAACTAAACATAGTCATAGTAGCATCATAGAGCATGAGTTGTTTCTCCCTAAAAATTGCTTATAATATTAGATGAATAATATACAAAATATCTTGATAGATGACACATAATATTACAGTAGTTAAAATACTTTAAGTCTGCCTTAAAAATAACAAAAAAATGAATTTTTAGAAACCTTATATACTATGATTTTTATTAAAATTTATTTTCTAAATATTATAAAATCAATGGTTGTACACAATCCAATTTATAAAGCATAAAAGAGACCGTAAGCAATAAAATTATGCATGAGAAGTTCCCATGTGAATAGTAGAATAGTCTTATTTATTTATTACTCCCTCTATCTTCCAAAAATAACCTTTTATTATCCTTTTTTTTATATTTACCAATGCACGTTTTGTATTAATAATATTTTTAATTACATATTTGTAAAATACAACAATTTGATTTTCGTAATATATATAATGGGACAAATCAAACAAAATTCCACGTAAAAAATAGAGGAATTTCATAGTAATGTAATTATTGCGACCTCGTTAAGTTATCACCAACCATACACACAATAGTAGCAAAAAGAATATGAGCTTCATATGACGACATTTTTTTTTTTTTTTTTTTTTTTTTTTTTTTCATAGTAGCAAAAAGAATATGACCTCTCTTCATATGACGACATGATTACAGCAGAATACAAAGTAGATGTAGATCAGCGATTTATAAATAATATAAACATCGTAAAAGTCTTAAGGTATCCCATATAAACATTTGGTAGTATCAATAATGTTTCGTACAACATTTAAATTAGTACAAAAAATTTCTTAATAATTATTTGCGTGTTTCAGATGTGTCAATGGGTATAGTAGGCCTATAATCAGCTGTTTTCCAGTCAAATCATCCATGCTTAAACATTCAAGAAGAAAAAGGAATACTTTCGTTTATAAAATCTAAGGTAAGCATGTTATATACCAATCTTTTATGAAGTTTTTTTTTTCCTTATATATATATTAGAAGTATTAACTTTTTTTTTTTTTGAGGGGAATAGAAGTATCAACTTATTGTTATGCGAAATTTTGAGGTGAGATTGCAAATTTTGGATTATTTATTTTGTCACGATTGGGGAATTCCCTTAAATTTCACAATTTGTCAACTGTATTTGGTTTGATATCAAATATTACTACTATGAGCCGGAGATATGGTAATTAGTTGAAGGTTGCTTTACACTTTCCATTTATATACTTAGCTTACTAATTGATGAGTCCGTTTTTGAAGAGACGGTCTCACGTTAGTGTTAATGTGAGACCAGCTGATGTCATGCTGACATCACGCGCGTGCATCAAACCAGCACCGGAATTAGTTAAGCGCTTGAACCTATTAGTTATGCTTGCCTTAAATTGTTTCTGGATGAATTAGTTAAGTGCTGAAGTATATATATTAGTTAAGCGGTGAAGTACATTAGTTAAGTGGTGAAGTATATTAGTTAACCGCTAAAATATATTAGTCATAACATAAAAACCAGATTATAACACATCTTATTTGTTCAATCACAACAATACCACATAGGTACATGTGCAAAAGGTGGACTAGATTTGCAAAAAACGAAGTGTGGAAAAGAGAAATCTCTTGAGCAGTTATAAACAACATAACCCCATGGCGATATGAAATCGAAAGAAAGTTCTCCAATCTCATTCTCAAAAGTCGAGATAATGAAGATGCAAGAAAGGTACTGCAAGAAGTCTACAAGACTACTGTTGCAAGTCTAACCAAAGTCTTAACTACAAAACCAATTATAGAAGAACAATGCTCATCAAGTACAACTACATTGGTTATTTTAGACTCCGATCGTGCAAAAACAAATTAAATGGAAGAAGTGTAAGGAAGAAAAGTAATTTTAAGAAGACTAGAAAAACAAATTCCAAGAACCAAACTGAAATTGGTACAATTACTTCAAATGTTAGGTTGTTTTAAGTTCTTTTTTCAGGTTGTCTTTTGTATTTGACATTTTAGATTTATAAGAAAGTTATTTCTTCGTTTATATTGGAAACTAAATAATGTTCAATAGATCTTAACTAATTATAGAACAATACTAACTAATGTACTGGATATGTTAACTAAAAAATAATGTAAGTCTACATATAGATTACCAGCTCTAAACTATTGTGCTAAAATACTTAACTAATTGGCCAAAAACATTAACTAATTCGCCAAAAATATTATCGTGAGAAATTGTGAGACGCGGTCCGTTTTTGAAAAACATATCTCTTGGATTTGGGCAGGTCTCACGTTAATACTAACGTGAGACCGTCTTTTCCAAGAATTTGTGCTAATTGATTACATTGTGTAGTACTCCTATATAAAAAAACTTAGATTGGGGAACACCCATATTCATACTAGAACCACAATGATTCAACAAAACCCTAAAGCTAAGCGCAAAGATTCCTTGAGTAAGAACCATTGGATCATCACTTATTTAATCAATAGAATAGGTATTACTAATAATACAAAAATATTTGTCTGTTGGTTAAACAAAATAGGCATAAAAAGGAGTTTGAAATAAATAAAAAAAATTCTCTTAGTTCAACCAATTTATTGTGAAAGGTAAAAAGGGGTAAAGAAACTTTGTGTTGATTGTCCTCTAAATGTAAGTTTTCTTTTTTTTGCATGTATACTCCTATATAAAAAAAACTTAGATTGGGCTATTTTTTATAAGTACAAAACCAAATTCCAGTTTTTGGAGGAAGTACCAAACCGAATCCTTCAATTCTACTTCGGTGGCTTATTCTTGCAACCCAATTCAATTGGTATGTGATCCATCAATCATATTAACCATCCTAGCTATCCAACAATATAATATTAAGCCCATTAAAGTATTGGACATATTATACATATGCTTCCTCCGTTTTTTTAATATACACATTTTACATTTTGGCACTGTTCTATTTGACTTTAACCATCATTTGTAATTTATACATAAGGAATAACATAGTCAAGTGGGAGCTTGTTAGATTTGTCTTGATTTATACTTTTTAAGATCATGATTCAAATTTGAGTTTGAATAACTGCCCATCTATTGTAGGTGGGTTTGATTTATACTTTTTAATTAGTACATAAGTTTTATGATTTTACATGTTTACAATTAGAGATATTAATGGTCAAAATTCTGCATTAGCAACTGCGAAAGTCAAATTGTGTAAATGATAAAGAAACGTAGGTATACTTAAAGTCTAATTAGTATATGCTTAAAGTAATTAATCATGTGTACGAGATTTTATAGCTATCGTATATGTTAATGGTTACTTCCTATGATGTTATTTTTAATTAATTTATAGTATGATATTCTGACATATTATTAGTTTATCCCAAATAATATAATTAAACTAAGCACATCTTAAAAATTTGAATATCTTAAACAAAAAGATAGACAAAACTAAAGCCAGTCAACTTAAAGTTCTAATACCTATTGTTCGTGCTTGGTTCGGTATTTTAGTTTTGTGTGTGTTGTGAGAAACAGTAAAAAATATTGCAGGGAGTATATCTAAACTAATATATTAAAAGGTATTTCTAAGAAAGTTTGTGTGTTACATGACACTATCTTTTAAATCTCTAATGCAATTGCTTGATTCCGAAGTCAAACCCTTAATTTTAAAAAATAATGTTGTGGAGTTACAAGGTATCAAACACGTGACCTTTGAAATGAAAAAGTGAAAGATTAACCATGAATCCAACATAACACCATTGTTTAATATTTCAAAATTAAATATCATAAGGTCTTATAATTGTATCTAATTAAAAGATTACACTGTATTTAGATACCTAACCTTTTTATGTAATAACAATAGACTATTGTAGATATAAACTCTCATTCCGTTCCTTGTAGAAAGATAAGCTACTCCATTACTTTTATCCCCAAAATTTTAAGGTTTTATATCATGCAATTATGTCATTACGTTAATTTTTCCTCACTAGGCAAAAAAATACGAAAAATAACAACTCAGAGCATCACCAGCATCACCAGGGACACTCACTAGTAGCCTAGTAGGGATGACAACGAGTCAGACTTGGACCGGATTATGCATATTACGACTCTGACCCTGCAAGAAGTCGGAAAAAATATGAGTCCGACTCTAACATCCGACTCCGAAAATCCGAGTCTGATTCGACTTAAAATCCTAACATCCTACTCCGGCTCCGACCCGACTTAAAATCCTAACATTCGACTCCAACTCCGATCCGACTTTTTTCGCCCCATTTTTTAATAGAAAAATCTTCTATTTTTTTTTTTTGATACGGAAAACAAGCTTAGGCAAGACCTCTAGTCAGGAGGCCAGTCTAAAACATCCTTGCGGATGATAAGGGAAAAATCAATACAATACGGAGGAAACCAATACAAGAGGGAAGGGTAGTCATGAGCCTTCCTAGCCATAAAATCCGCCGCTCGATTAGCTTCTCGAAAGCAGTGGAAGAACCGACACTCTTGAAAGTTGAGAATATCTACACCTGCATCTTTAATAATGTTAGAAATTTCCCAAGGAGTTTGCCAAGAACCCTTCATAGAATTGATTACTCCTAAATTGTCTCCTTCAATAATAAGATGAGAGATATTGAGAGAGATAGCACCCAAAACACCTTCTCTAAGAGCCCATGCCTCTGCTTGGACAATAGAAAGCTGAGGACCTAAAGACTTAGCACCAGCGAGCAAAACATCACCAACACTATTTCTAATCACAAAGCCGAAAGAAGCATTGCCATTACTGAATTTAGAACCATCAAAATTCAATTTACAGAAATTAGGAGGGGGAGGAGACCAAATAAGATTATTACACAAACGAAGAATTTTAAACCTATGGCGATTCTGACCAGAGGAGGAAGGGGAGGAATCATCAACTTCCCCTGCCGCTTTAGCCCAATTGCTATAAAAACTATTAACTTGAAAACTGGCTCGACGAGGCGAAATACCTTCATCATTGAAGATAGTTCTGTTTCTAAAGAACCAAATAAACCACCACACAAAGGATAATTTAGTAATAACATCCACCGAGGACTTAGAATGACAAGTATTAAGCCAATAACAAAAAGAATACTGATCCAAAAGGTTAATCCCCTCAGGGAGAAGGGGCCAATCACCACTAGCATGAAGGCAAGCTAAAACGTCTAAAGTAAACGGGCACTGAAAACAAAGATGATTCAGAGACTCCTGAGCATTACTAATCTTCTATAAAACAAATAATCTAATTATTGCTATTTTTTTAATAATCACATGGAAATCATGTATAGTACAAATAATATAAACATTACTATTATTTTTAACAATAATTTTTTCAATGGAAAAATCTTAAATAATACAATTGCCTTAAAGTCAGAGTCAGATTATACATACATAATACATTAATATAAACAATAAAAGGATTAATTGCCTTAAAGTCGCATTTGGATGTCGGATTTTTTTATGGGATCTGACTCCGACCCTCCTCCAACTCGGAGTCAGACTTTTTAGACGGATTCAGATTCGGATTATTTTGTTAAAATCAACTCGGATTTTTTCCTCTGAATCGGAGCGGAATAGGATCGGATCCGGATTGGCTTGCCATCCCTACTCACTAGTTACTTAAATATAAAGCGGAACAGAGTTTTCGGACCACAAGGTGTAGAAACTAGAAAGCTTAGAATCGGATAGAAATAATAGACTTAATATGTTCTTTTTTGTTTTTTAATTGAAATTGTTTTTGTTCTCACATATACCATTTGCTTCATTTGTATTTCACCTTTAAGACAATATATGCTCATCTTAGAAATGGTCTATCACATTGAATATTGATGGCTCATCATGATTCGCTTTCTAGTCAATTGTCAATGTGAATCAGCTGCAAGTTGCCTATTATCAATCTACCCCACATAACAATACCGCATATGTTAATAATATGAGGCACCAGCAATGCATGACGAAATGAGATTTTATCGAAATCAGGACAATAAGATTTCAATTTATTTGTGCTAACAAGTAAAACTAGAAAGACGACCTGCATTATTTATACATATATAGGACGTTGATTAGTTACATAACATGTAATTAGGAGTATTAATATTTATTCTCCATTTTGGATAACAAATGATATAGATGGTGATGATGAACTTCAGCGAGTTACCTGAGGATTGTGTCTCTACCATTCTATCTCTCTGCTCACCACAGGACGTTTGCCGGTCCGCGGCCGCATGCTCGGAGCTACGATCAGCCGCTGAGTTGGACTGCGTATGGGAGAGCTTCCTTCCAGTTGACTACCATGAGATTATATCAAGAGCTGATCCATCTTTGCTTAAGTTTGGTACAAAGAAAGAATTGTTCTTCCTTTTTTGCAACTCTGTTCTCATAGATGGTGGAAATAAGGTCAGTATAATCACTTCTATGGATGTTACTTGTACTCTTATCTTTCAATTCTTTACGATTACTGAGGAAGATTTATTAGATAGACCTATCAAAGTTTGTAAATTCATTATCTTTATTAGTACTTTGTTTAGCATAATTCATAAATACTTCAAGAATGTGACTATGTGAGGTTATTTTTTTTTGACATTGGTAAAATAGATTACATAACAGTGGAAGTGAATTCCGAACAAGTTCTAGCATACAATTTTGCCATATCATGTGTTCGTTGAACTTATTGGCAATTCACTTTAATTGTTAATGCAAACTCAAAGTATAAGCAATAGATAAGTTAAGCCTCATTCTGTTATGGGCATATGAGTTGTCCCACTCTAGAGAACATAAGAGAACTTGATGGGATAAACTATGATTTAAAGAGTTTCTTACAGAGGCGCACACTGACACAACCATATAATTTTGGGATATATAGAACCTCTTTTGGCTTCTAAGTGATGTTTTAATTCCATGTGAAGGGAGCAAAATTTGGTTTTAAGTGTTGTTTTTGAGAAGGAAAAAGTAGCTATTGCATCTAATACAATAATAAGTATAATTGTGGACTAATAATTGATTAACATTAAGTTTCAAGTTAACTTAATACTTTCTCCATTCTCTTTTATTTGTAATACTTTTATTTTTAAGTGTTCTTATTTGGTTGTAACATCACCTATTTTGGATATATTTTTTCTCTATATCTCTTCTCGTTACATGAACCTTTTTTTTTAAAAAAAAATCTCTCTCTTACCTCTTTTCCTCACCGTAATCATATGAGTATATAAAAAATCTCTTTCCTCACATTAGACGACGTGTTTTAAACTTTTTTCCATCGACCCCTTGTTGCAACTAAAATAGAACTCAGGAAGTAAAAGTTTTTGTAATATCAAGTTTTTTATAATATTAAAGATTTTGTGTTATTATTTTGTCAAAGCTAATTTATGATTATAGCTTATTATTGTACTTGTTAAATTTGTCTAACATATGTGCCAAACTTGCTGCCGTACAGATTTTTAATTTAGACAGGCTGAGCGGACTCAAATCCTACGTTTTATCAGCACGAGATCTGTCAATTGCATGGGCCAACGCCCCACTATATTGGTCCTGGAAAAACTCCTCTGATTCAAGGTTAACCTCCATTAGACTATTCTACAATTATCATCTTATACTCTGGTGTATTTTAAGCAGCAGGTGATAGCTTAATGATATGAGCATCATATCCGATTCCAAAGGTCATAAGATCGAGTCTCACCCCTTACAAAGAGGGATCTCCAATTACCCCCTCTTCTTACAAGGGGCTTTAACTTACCTTAATTACCTACCTAAAAGAATGTATTCATTTGCAAACATATAATAAACGAGAATGTAAAAAGATGTTAAATTACACAGGATGATAATTAAAAAGTAAAATACTCCGTCTAAATTAGAGCTTTAGTGGCTTCTTATCATTACAAATACTATTGTACAATGATAAAATTTGTATACATCTTTTAATAACCTTTCAGATAGCGAATAATCACATAATATGAAACCAATAAATTATGTTGTTCAATTATTTAAATTTTAAAAATTAATCACTAAAAATCTAAGATTGAACTCTTAATCACAACTATGAGTTCCTTATAATATTCAGATCAATAATAAAAGTAACGAACATATATTAGCTTAATTGTACGAAATGATCTTACATAACGTAGGTACTTGTTTCACTAATTTCAGGTTTAAGGAAAACGTGGAGCTAAGAACTACTTCATGGCTAGAAATCCATGGCTATCTAAAAATGAAAATGTTATCACCAAAAACAACTTATGGTGCCTATCTAATATTCAAGGTGTCTGAACGTGCATATGGGTTGGATATTATGCCTATGGAAGTATCAGTCAAAGTTGGTAATGATCTAGTGTGCCACAATACTACGTACCTGCGCCAAGATTTTGGAAAGAAACATCACATCCAATGGTTGTTATACTATAATCGCACAGAAATCTTGACATCAAGGGTAAATCAAGGGTTGGAGAATAGCATTCTAATACACCCGGGTGCACGCAATGATGGATGGATGGAAATCGAGTTAGGGCAATTTTTTTGTGGTGGGTCTTGTAGTGATCATAATAAGGTTGTGAAGATGAGTTTAATGGAGATTAAAGGGCATCATTTGAAGGGGGGTCTTATTGTTGAAGGAATTGAAATAAGACCCTTACATTAGTTTGATTATGATGAAGTTAATTTAATAATTGTTAGTGTAGAAGAAACAAATTGGTAAAATGTAATTTTTTTGTTGTAAATTATAATTACAACGAACGAGTTAAATGCATTCTTTTCCTCTATATGTTAAAGTGTTTTTTTTTGGTTTTGTTTCAGTATGTTACAAAAAGTTGAAAAATTACACGTGCCTATTGTATTGTCAATATCACGTAAACAGAGGATTGAGCATGAATTGGAGACTCTAACCTGTTTTAGAAGATTGGTCAATATGATAAATTCCACTTATATCATGTGTTGTTGTATAGAGGACTGGAAGAGCCACTTGAATCCAAAATGCTAGATTCTAGAATTAGAATATGTTTTTGATAGAGTATAAAATAATTCATGGATCTTCAACCATTAACTTAAACTTTTGGTTGAGTTGGTCATTTGACATAGTATCGGAGCCAACTTGACATAAAGGTCACTGGTTCAAATCTCATCCACCCTTCCTTTCTAGGTGGAATATTTAGCGCTAAATATGAGGGAGATCTGTGATGCATCCACATTCCAAGCCAAAAGGGCTCGCGCGTGAGAGGGCGTGATAAAGTATAAACTATTCTTGTAGATTTAACTATCAGCTTAAGAGTTGGTCCTTTGACAACTTTTTACAAAATTTCATGTAAGTAGGTACTTATTTAATATTGAGGAATATAGAGATTGTAGAGATTGAATTACGAAAATCATTATTTTGCCAACATTTTATAGTTACCTTGTCTAATTTTGTCTGCTTATTGGCTATTACTAGGGAGAATATAACGGCCGCATAATATGGTAAAAACTAAAAAGAATAATAAACGCAAAACACTTATTAATTAAAAAGTTAAGCCACATGATTTTTTTTGAAGGGATTAACCAAACAAAGTTTTAGCACCTTCTACAATACTCCCTCTGCTTTTTTTTATTTGCTACATTTGATTTTTTGGGAATGAAGCCACTACTTTGACCGATTATTTTGATTATTTTATAAGTAAAAAATATACCACGCGTGATCTTGTTAGATTCGTCTCGACGTGTAGATTCATAATATCAAATTTTTATAATTTTTTACTTAAGCGAAATAAGAGATATTAAGAGTTAAATAATGCTTTGAAAACCGTGCAAGTCAAATGTAGCAAATAAAAAAAAGCAGAGGGAGTATAATTATATCAGTATTGCACCTTCTTAAAAAGCTATACTTCTCACATCTAACCAGATTGAAGTGACAAATGACCACTAACATTTTTTATAGATGTCAATCGCTCAAATTGAATCGATATGATATTTCAGTCAATTACCCCTAACCCAAACCCGACTCGATTCTAATTTCAAGTCGAAAAACATAACCCAAACCCGTTCTCGGGACCCGAAACCAACCCAAAATGACCTCGAAATGAAATTCAATTGTACACGCTAAGTTATGAAAGTATGGGTTAATGACTCGACAAATGAAATTTAGGTGATCCAAAAAAAGGGCTTGGCCCAATACAAATAATAATAACAAAAGATAGGCCGTATAAGTTATGAAAGTCTCTAGTTAATTTGACTCGGCGACAAAAATAATCCGACTTCTAAATCGTGTTTTTTTGTGTTCAAAAAGTTAACCGAACCTAACCCATTATATTTTCAAGTCGGGTTGGGTCAACCCATTTTTTATTACAACGGAAATCTCAACCCAAACCCGGATTGTTTCACGTCGGGTTATTGGTAGAGGTGATCATGGGCCGGGCCGAGAAAAAAATTTGCCCATTGACCGGGCGGGGCCCAAATCCGGGCCAAAAAATTGTGCCCAAAGCCCGTCATTTCGGGCCGGGCCGAGCGGGATTTTTCAGGTCAAAACGGACCGGGCCAAAAAATTAGACTAAAACGTCTTTTTTGGCTTGTCCAAAGCCCGCCCAAAAAAAAACAAAAAATTTGCCCAAGCCTGCCCAAAAACCGGGTCAGGTCGGGCCGGAGTCGGTTGATCACTAGTTTTTGGGTTTCCCCCTAATATTGGATAGCTAAAAATCGATATGATAAAGAATTAGATCGTTTTTCTAGTTCTCGGCGACGAAAGATAAGGAGGGCCGATATGATAAAGAATAACATCGTTTTCCTAGTTCTCGGCGACGAAAGATAAGGAGGGTCTTCCACTCTTCCTTATGTAGTTGTATACTTGTATAGAGAAGTTGTAGTACTTAGCACCAAATCTCTTACAAAAGCAAGCATCTTTTACACTACTCGTCTACTCGACCTACCTGCTACAGATTCCTTAAGATTTTATCATGTCTCGACTCGAAATTCCGCTTTGTAAGGGTGGCAGACAATGCATAATATGAAAATATAAACATGGGTTGATTTATAAATAACAGTTGTTTCAAACACAACAACAATGGTTGGGTTTTAAATAACAAGTGTCTTAAACGCACAAACAAGGCTCTTATAAATTGCACTTTTTGGGGGGAAAAGCAAGCGCGAATCACGCTAATCGATTCAACTTTTACTTGTTTAAGTTATTATAATTGTACTTTTTGACAAGAAGTATGATTTTACACACATAAACATTGGGTTGATTTATAAATAACAGTTCTCAAACACATCAACAATGGTTGGTTTATAAATAACAAAGTGTGTCTTAAACGCACAAACAATGGTCTTATAAATTGCACTTTTTTGGGGAAAAAGTCAGGAAATCACGCTAATTGATGCAACTTTAACTTGTTTCGTAGATTACGCTTGTACTTTTTGACAAAAAGTAAAGAGTTAATATAGAAACATGGGTTGATTTATATATAACAATTGTCTCAAACACATCAACAATGATTGGTTTATAAATAACAAGTGTTTTAAATACACAAACAAGGGTTCATAAAGTCACTTTTATTTTTTTCCCTATCTGATATTATATTCTACTGAGTAATATCGGATGGGACAATTTTTTAAATTTAATTAGTGTACTTTTCTACCTTTTTCTTTGAATCCTCCACCAATTTTTATTTTGCAAAATGGTCCTTGCTAGTGGTTTTGAAACCACTAGTGGCTAGTGTTTTATCACTCCTCTTGTAACTAGCAAGTCGAATCACGATATTAGCAATATCCCTTATTCATTTGTATTTTTTTTGGCTTCCAAGAGCATGGGGTGGCCACTTCATTTTCAGATTGACTTATCTAAACTTATTTTAACCTCTTTTTTCTCTTTCCTTATATAAACAAGTCAGCATATTCATATTTCGAGATTTTTGTTCCATTGGGTTAAGGATAGGATTAGATATTTAACACATCGCCTACTCAATAGGTTGTGTGGTTCACAACCCTTATATTATTCAGGTAAGTAGAGTTTTTCTTATAAGACTACTAGTTATGACCTAGCATGAATGATGTAAAACATACTTTTTATATATACTAGTTGTTGCACCGCGCGCGGCACCCCAAAATGGCGTATTTGCGTTATTGAAATTAGGCTAGACCTAATTAGCATGTTGAAGGTGAAGCTATACTCTAAGATATTTGATGCTTGCACTTGCAATGTTAGTTTTATGTGGCAAGTCAATTAATTATGTATTTAGGGTGTACATACACGTTTTAATTTTCCTAAAGTTGTTAACTGGAGAGTTCTAATTGCCACTAAAAAGCTGAATTTTAAGATTGAATTTAAGACATAAGTTGAAAATGCGATTTTTCTATTGCAATCGTGGCAACTGGCCACGGCGATGCAGAACCAGAGATGATGTATTTGTCATACCGCCAAATATCGGCTCAGACCATGAGATATCCTTTAAAGTTGTCGGTAATATCGGATCGGTAGATTTACAATGGCACCCCAAAATATCGTGGTGGCAAGAGTTAGATGAAGTTTGTGTATTAAGTAAAGAGCCAATATAATTTAGTCAAATTAGAGGGGTAGACGATAATGGAATCATATTATCTATATCATGATATGTCAATAATTTTTAGGCCATAAAAATGTGAGTTTTTACATTTATCTCAAGTAACAACTACAATTTTAACAACCTAAAAAGCGAAGTAGAAGAAAGATACAACAAAGATAGGTAGAGCATATGAATTAGGTTATAAACTTCTTTCAATCATCTTTAAAAAGTATTACCATAGCTCAATCTTAAACACAAGTTTACATTGAGTATATGGAATGCAAAACCAAACAAAAAGAAATTGGGAAGAATGTGCTTTAAGGATGACGGGTCTGGTAAGCTAAGGTATCTTCCGAACGCATAAATCCCACCCTTAAGTTCTCGTTCCTGATGAAAAGTTTTATTTTCCCAAAACCACATTACCTAAAATTTTAGTTAACTTTTCTCATTCCAGATTATTTGTCGCTAAAAATAGCACAACATAATTAATTATTTGTTTAACAAACTAATACATGATTAGTTATTTTAAATCCCATTGCAATAACTAACACCTCCTAGATATTTGCATAAACTTAAACAATACTTGATATGGATAAAGTAATAAGAATAAAAATCTTGCTTTATAGGATGCTTAGCCGATTGAATTCTTGACTGACTTTTAGAATCCGCATCATAGTCTCTATCATTCTCTATGAACATTGGTTGATTTGCCATCTCAACTTCTCATGTTCTCCAACAAATGTCTCCTTAACATCTCTTGTTGCTTTATCTCAGGCATAAATAATTTCAGAAAATATGTAGAAATGAGGGAAGGGTACTCCATATATACAAACCACATTCTCTAGGATTTGGAGTATCACCGAGTAGTGGAAGTAGAAAAAAGAAGCATAACAGCACTTTTAAAGATACAACTTGAAGTATAGCGACTCTATTGCAGATTATCTGGGATAAGCATCATATAGTGAGAAAAGAAATTTATTAGATGTCAAGTTTTACCAATTGCTTCAGTTTTATCAACAAGCAACATATTCACGGCTTATAAACAGCATACAAAATAATCTGTACTGCTCCCATATATGTTTGGAACTTGAAACAACCTCTAATAAAACCATATTATCCATCAAATGACCAACTGGAATCCTCCATAGTTATATATCAGATTCCACAATAAGTTCCTTAGTTCCAAGATCACTCATTCAATGTCCATATACTAAAACTCTTACTCCTAACTCTTATTAGAACCTAGCTTTTTATAATCTGCCATTTGTATTTCCTGACATGCATCAACAACCACATCAAAAGAAATATTAACTTCTACATTCTCATCATATCGGGAGAGCGCGCACGTAATCCAGGCAGTCAAAAGCTTCATTCACACGTACATTGTAGTTCCTGACATGCATTGTTCTCCAAAATATTCTTGAAAGTTCTTGTACGACTTACCAAGAATAATGTAATAGAAAGCTAACAATTTGACAAAAAACTAATGCATAGTGTAACAACTAATACAAGAAAATAGTTATATACATCTTCACCATACATCAATCATCACATATTGTTCTCTGTAGCATCTTTTTATCAGCATCCCATACCCAAAACCAGATAATGACAACATTTAAGCTAGCGCACTATACGTATCTGACCAATGCTTGATCCTTGCCTCGATGTGTGGATCTGCTCTCACACCACTATTTTTTTCAAATGCAAGGCATCCCCATTCTCAATCATATTTTAAGGTGTTACAGCAAGTATGTGCCCCTAGGTGAGAGAAACCTAGTGAACTTGGAAACATCGTCATGCTAGAGGTGTAGATATGGATCAGATCAGTTCCAACACACTCAAACAGTTGTGATTCTTAACCCCAACCCCGGTCGAAGCCTAATCACGCGCTCAATTTTTTTGTAAGAAACTAACTTAAAGTAAAACCAAAATTGATGATTACAATCTTAATAAAGGAAAATTTTGGAGGGTAATCGACCATGTCACTGTAATTTATAGGGAGTAAGTAAAAATTGCTCTATGAAAGCACCTTTAATAGGAGCTTAGGACTTCCGCCTTCATTTACAATATTAGATAAGTATAAACCCAATCAGCCTAACCCAAATACCACCAATAATTAAACATGTATGGACATTTATATGGTTTCTATATAATCTTCAGTCCTACAATACCGAGCTAAGGAGTTGACTTCTATAGAGGCTCTCCATGTATCGGCATAATTTCTCAAAATAAGGGCATAGAAAAGGTAACCTTGGCATTAAAAAATCAATATTGATCACTAGATAGCTAAATTTCCAATTATATTACTTCCTCCGATTTTTTTTAGTTACAACACCTTTTTTTTCATCAACTCCAAGGCAAAATTTGGGTAGGAGAGAGGTAGAGAGGAAAAAAAGAGAGGACCCCATGTGATTGGAGAGAGATAGAGAGAAAGGAAAACCAAAAGTAAAAGTAAAAAGTGTTGCAACTAATTAATTAATTCCCTTTTAGGAAAGTGTTGCAACTAAAAGAAAGGGAGGAAGTATGAAAATTAGATATAAGTAACAATTTTTAAAAAACAGATAAATCAAACATGAAAATCAGAATACCAATTAAATGATGAGCAACTACTTTACTCCCTTTTACAGATTTCAAAAGAGCCAAGGGTCTCCCCTTCCTATCACTGAGTAGTAAAAATTGCATTATTAGTCACCTAAATGTTACCCAAGAAATATCATTTATATACCTCAAGATATAACATGTATATCAATAACATATGCTCCCCCTTCTTTTTAATCTACACACTTTCCTTTTTGGTTTGTTTCTTTGTAATCTACACATTGTTGCCTTTTCTATTCTTGGTAACATGTCCCATTTACTTTCTCATCTTTTCCATCCATGCCATCCACTTTTTAGTTTTTCTCTCTCTCACGCTTTTCAGATTCTCTCTTATACTTTCATACTTCCTCCTTGGTTCTCCCCCAAAGTGAAGTGAGTAAACTAAAAAGAAATGGAAGGAGCAAGAGAGAAAGTAGGGAAGTTAAACGGGCAACCTTCACTACCATGGGTTTTGGTACCAAATATTGTCGTAAACAACCCTCCTCGAGTCCTCGCTGCCTCTTCGAATTCCATTTATCTCTTTGTGTCTACGCTCTCGAAGAACTAACAACAGCATAAATTAAACATTTTCTACAAACTATGCTAGCATCAAATAATTTACACTAATATTTCAAAAAAAACAAAAAAATGAAGAAACTGAGCCGACCTTTCTTTCATAGCTCTAAAATTGGAGTCCAATTTCAATGGTAGAGTAAAGTAACATATTCTAATTTGATAGGTAAAAGAAGAAGAAATTCAGGAGAGGAATAATACAAACCTCAAGAAAATTTGGAAAAGTTTACACATACATAACTCATATAATCAGCCAACAGAACTGAACAAAGCAATGAACATACCAGGGGAAAAAGAGCAAATGTTGAAAGCCTCCTCCTTTCTTCTATTTTAGGCTAGTTTTTTATCTAGAAAACAAAACGTAAATAGAATTAGCAAAGGAAGAGTTGTACTTGGTTTATCCCTAGAATAAAATTTTAAAATTCCTGAGGCAATCCACAATCGAAAGTCGAGGTCCGATTACAGAATAGATACTTAAGTACTAAACAGTAGAGAACCACCACAAATTTAGTTTCACAAATTTAATTTCACAAATAAACTAAGGTTCCAGGAACTGAAAATTTGATAGAGGATAGAATAGCGGATATCCGGAAAAAAAATCAAACCCAAATTCAACGCACAAACAGTTAGCTTGTAACCAATTTCGGATCTGAAAAAGAACTCACCAAAAAATTTAGGATTTGAAATCTACTTTAAAACTCACAAAAAGAAAAGAATATGAGACTTGAGTTCGAATTCTAATTTAAAAAGGACAAAAATTTCAGCACATATCCTAGCTAACATAGATATAAACGAAAAATAGGAAGGGGAAAAAAAGGAATTGGAAGCATGACACAAATTATCATCTTGTGAAGAACTTCCCCTCTTAGAGTAGCTTGATTTATGAATCATAGTAAACCTTATGAAACCACACATATTCATCTAAAAAACACAGCTATGCAAAAATTATATTGTAGGGAAAAAAATGTAACTCCATTGCTGCCACAAGATTTCATAACAATTAGAACTGAATGAATAAGATATAAATCAGAAAACAGAGAAATATATACTCGAAATCATATATCTACTCACTACCATCTTGGTCATAAACTTTGCTGGTCATAAACTTTGCTAATAAAGGACAGAATAGATAAGAGGTGTACCATATAATGCGTCTCTTTTCAATATGTTCAAACTCTGATGGCGGCATAAGAATTGAGAACAACTTCACCCTTCCTCCTCTCATGTTCTAAAAATGGATAGGAAAAATAACAATATGATTCTATGAACTATCCAAATTCAGGATATGATCATAATTACCATTTCAAAACTTAAACAAACAAAAGACACTACAATAGTTTGCTAATTACCTGATACTTCAATCATACCACTCTTATGTTTAATCCCGCATCAATCAAACTCATCTCAACTTCTTCCCATCACTATTTACTACCACTAAACCACCTGAAGTTTTAAGCCAGGGAACCCTGCACCACCAATGCTGCTACTACTGACTGCCTTACTAACCTAATCAAGTGCATATAGATTATTAGCTAAGATTGCAGGTTTAGCTGCATATTTGTGCATCTTAACTCACAACACACTCTCTTTAACGTATTGCAGCGGAGCAAAAAAAAGGAACATAAATCAAATGAAAAAGTAACAGCGCACCCAAAAAAAAGGAACATAAATCAAATTTAAAAGTAAAAGGCTAACATCGCAAAAGAAGAAAGAAGGTAAAAGAAATGAAAGGGAAAAAAAGAAAGGAATTCATACTTGTTCCCATAAAATAGCTTCTAAACTTGCTTATGAGAGCACCATGGAACCAAAATTACATAATTAAGTGAAAAATTCAAAATAAGTTGGTAATCTAGTCGGGAAATTAACAGAAATTAAGAATCAAAGCAGGTTTAAATGATAGTTGCACGTTTTAAACAAATTATCTATATTCATAACTATAACCTACTGCAAACATCATCTGAAGAAAATGAGCTTTGTTTTTTAAGGTATTCCGAAAAGGACGGAAACTTGTTCAATTAGGAACGCAACGAAAACTTAGGTTGAACCCAACTTAAAATTGAATCAAACAAACCTCTAAAAGTAAATTTGGAATAGTTTGACTCTTCTGAGTCATTTTATACACATGTTACTTCAATTCTTTGTCGAATTCTTGGATAAGAACAAATGAATATCTATTTGTACATTCCTGGATTTCAATTCTTAAAAAAAACTATCCAATTTCGTGAAGCTCATCAAGTGTCTAAACCACTATGAGGGTAAGACACATAAAAATTCTAATTGCCAATTTGCCACCTAAACCTCATAATTTGTTTTTCTTCACATCTTGCTACATGATTAACCTCATATTAGGGAGCTTGCTACATGATTAGACAAAACAACTAAATAACTATCATGAGTACTGATAAGACTTCTCCTGATAGAGTCAAGAAAAGGTAAAGTAGAAGTGGATAACCGAGTCAGATAAGAGTCCTACTGATAGCTTTCTTTACATCTCTATCTTCAATATAACAGATACAGAGACGAAGAGGGTGAAAACCAGGAGAGAGAAAGAGAGTCTGGGAGATGCAATGTCAAACTTACTAAGCAAAAAGCTAGGTAGTAGTATATACTGCACCCATGAAGAAGGCGAGAAACATATATCCTATGTCACATAATCAATGAGACCATATTTGTAACCACTTAATAATACTCCTCTCTTTTTTAATCTACTCACTTTCTTTTTAACAACTTTTATTAAGAATCTACACACTTCTAACTTACTTTTATGGACAATGAACTCACCATTTCTTTTAGGTGAAGGCTTAAGAAGTATCTTACTATTAGCAACATTTAGAGTAGCTCAAACAAATAAGCAAAAATACACGAATTGATAGAAAATACCGCATCATTATGAGCTCTCTGATCATTGACAGAAAATTCACGATTCCTCCATACTTGCTTTTCAATCTCCAAAAACTAACCCTAAAAACAGTAAAATTAAATTTTTAAAAACCACAAACTGGAAAAATAAATCAAATTAGAGGAAAGGAAAGGGTATTTACCAACTTTTTGTTCCAAAAAAAAAATACCCTAGCCATCTCTTCCAATTGCTAGCAACTTCCTGTGAAAAAAAAAATTACATTAGATTACAACATTTTCACAAGAACAAACACACAAGCATTTTGTAGAAGAACCCTAGCTCATAAATCGCAAAAAATATGTATCAAAACTGCGGTCTATTCCTTCAATTCAAATTAGATCAAAGACTTTAAAAAGTGAAAACATAGAAATCGGAAAGAAAAATCAAAAACCTTGTTGAAAATATGAAAAACGCAAGAACCGAATTAGACATCACCTTTAGCGACGGCAT
This sequence comes from Beta corolliflora, assembly GCA_947648045.1. Classification (NCBI taxonomy): domain Eukaryota; kingdom Viridiplantae; phylum Streptophyta; class Magnoliopsida; order Caryophyllales; family Amaranthaceae; genus Beta; species Beta corolliflora. The sequence continues at coordinate 2,948,123 of CANSZD010000757.1, read as the reverse complement.
TGATGTTTCTGATGGATGATTGCGACTCCATAGCAATGAAAAAAAACAGAGAAAGAGGAGAGAGAGAGATAGCAAAAGAGGCGAGGAAAAGGGAGAGGAAATAGGAGAGAGACGTGAAGAAGAGAAGAAAGAGGAAAGAATGTGTGGCTGAGATGAAAGCACAAATGAAGAGTTGAGATGTGCAAGCCTTGACTACAGTGAATTTCGGTCTTTTTAGACCAATATCACTGTTCGTTTGAACAGTGGGTAACTTCCCACTTTTAAAAGGTTACAAGGAGGTGGGTTCATAGATATTGCCACAAATATCTCAAATTCTCAATCAAGGACTTAAACCTAGTTTTCACTTTTAAGCATGTGACAACCCGATAACATGGTAACGGACCCATTAAGATGATAAAAAAATAGAAGTTGATTACTTGACTAAGATTAGGCATAAAAAGAATAAGAAAACCTCTATGACAACTATTTTGGTTCTTCCAAGCTCAGAGAATATACTTGGAAAAACAAAAATATCCGGCTCCATCTTAGACACGGAGAGAAAAAGTCGACGATTTGACACAACACAAGGCAATGACACAGAAAAGTTCAACAGCTTCAGTCCCAAAAGAAGTAATTTGATCATAATTGTACCAGTTTAGTTAACTAATTTAAGCTGAGGTTTTACACCTGAAAATAAGAAGTGCACCATTTAACTCAGGCTTACGTGTTAAGATATTGGTTGATCTAAAGATGTTTTGCCATAAAAAGGACCACTACTAAGCTATTCTTGCAGTGGCGGCAACCGCGACATCGGCTCATTGCTCACGCCAATAATAATTTGTCACAACAACAACAACCATGGCAACCAACACCACTACCACCCTTAACAACAAAAACACCAACAATTTGCATTATTCAACCTAAAATCTGTTTTTAAAAAAAATATCATTTTCACCAATTTCAAAGAATAACGCAAAATTTGAGGATTATAAATAGCATGAAGAATATAAACCCGCATTTGCAAACATGAATTGCGTAAATTTACGAGAATCAGCCCAAAATCCAATAGCTCCACAAAACAAACGCAGACATAATATAAACAAAATCAAAGATCAAACAACTCAAGAACTAAAATTAATTTGAAGTAATAAATGAACAAAATTACTAAATACGAAAGAAAGAAGACAAAAATGAGTAAAGCAACAACACCTGTGATTCTTGAAGTAGTAGGAGTGAGAGACGGAGTAGAAACAAGTGTCATCCTGAATCCAGAAGATTTGAGGCTCGAACTTGCTGCAAATGGAGTCCAAAATGTCGAATTTTCCTGACCCATTTGACCTTGTGATTGCTTTGACGAACGGATCGAACCTGGGGATCACGAACTTGAAATTGCAATTGAAAATTCGAAAGTTCACAACAGCGATGATGAATTAGGTTAAAAATTATTATGAGAACTATATAATTATTTCATAAATTTGACATAAATCGAATGTTAGAAAAAGAGGAATGAGTGCAAACCACTGAAGTACTGAAGAGATCGACGAAGAGAGACGTCGGAGTAAGCGGCGGCGATTGCGACGGAGAAATTAAGGAGACAGAATTCAGATGAGCCGAGAATTTGGTTGGCCATAGCAGTAGGAAGAACACGATTTATGTGAGAAATTCAGAAGGAAAGAACCTAGGAATTTGGGAAAATATGCTAGGGTTTTATGTTGAAGCAACTGAAGAAGATGTGGAGAGAAAGAGGAGAGAGAAGAGACGGGCGACAGAAAAGAGGAGAGAGGAGAGAGGCGCAGCAAGGAGGAGGGAGAAAAAAAAATCGTGCGGCTCAGATGGAGGGAGAAGATGGAGGGCTGAAATTGCCCATTTTCCTTGTGAACAGTGATTTGCAACGTTTTGTGACTCAGAACACTGTTCAAATGAAGAGTGCACAATCTTCCAACTTTTAAAAGGTCTAAGATAAAAGAAAAAGCTAAATGGAGAACTTATTTTTGATCAAACAAAGAACGGAATTTGATCAAAAGCCCATACCAAATTACCAATGGGTTTTACCAAATACCCCTTCTCCTAGTAGGTTGATTCTCCAAATAACCTTGCTTTTTAGTCTTTAGCCAAACTCTAAACTCACATGTATATATAGGAATATATATATTCTCATAATGGACTCATCTTTTGCCAATATTTCCAAAGAGAGAGCATGATCTGACAATTCATATAAAGTAACCAAATAATACAACTTTTGAGTAAAATTTTATTCGTGGAGAGACCCCGGTCATGAAGCGAAGAATAAGATTCAAACAACAGTAAAAATGAAAAAAATTCCTCTTGAAGGATCCTTAATGCGTACTCTTTTTAGCTTGTTTTCTTCATTCTTATCCCATTGAAGTTGAACAACTCAATTCTTGCGAATCTAAAACCACGAGTCGATGCATAGTTATACCCTATAAGGCTATAACATGGCAATATTCCATCAAAGCTCTATCTGAATTATCAAACTATAAATCTTTCTGATGAAGTTTCATATGAAAGGTTCCACAAAGTTGTTGTAAAATGAATTAATCTAATATATATCTTTTATCTTTATCTTATCATTTAACACAATAACACTGACCTTCATCATAAACAAAGTAAACAAAGCTTCATCTAAAAACATTCATCATACACCCAGGTGTTCGTGTGCATGGTACACACGAAAATATTTTTTGTTCTTTTCCTCATTCGAAGCTCTCCCTTTTGTGTATATTTTGCTCACTAAATAAGCAATATGAGCAATAATATAGCTTTAGTTATGTATAAAAAGTCAATCTCTACCCAGTCCCTTTGTTTGGGGGTCACTCCCGGGTTTAGGTCCAGCGCATCCCGCTTCTCATCAAAGAAGTCAATAATGGCCTTGTGTATGGGGGGTGTAGGTCGTTGTTAGGGCTGAAATCTTTTTATGGCGGTTCTTCCTTCTAATTAGACCTGGTTATTGGACAGGGTAGCCCAATGGCTAAAGGGTTAGGGTCAAATTTACAGGGCTTTTATTGGACAGGGTTTTATTGGACAGAGTCATTATTGGACAGGGCCATTATAGGGCCAACAAAGAAACCCAATAATTTTGAAAAATAAAATAGGTTTTGTAAAAACAATTACATATTCGGATTTGCATACATTTATACTCACTTTTGGCTCTCTTTGTTCTTTGTTTTTCTTGCTCGTTTACCGACCCATCCGCAATCGACCCGCTACCCATTTGGCCCGACCCGCTACCGACCCTTTATGAGGCGACCCTCTTATGACCCGACCCGCTTCCGACCCGCACTGACCCTAACCCACCCCGCCCAATAACCAGGTCTACTTCTAATGACTAGCATATCTATGATTTTTTTCTCTCAGATGAAGCAGCACACATCGCTTCGTAGAATCTATAAAAAAGATATGGTTGTAGCACGAAGTACTATAATAGCACCAGTAGATTAAATCACTTAGCTTGCTTCTCCCATAACTTTTACTTTATGGACCAACGGGGATCTGCCCTTGAAACATGCTCACGATTCACCCGAGTACCGTATATGATAAAAATTGTACTCCATCTATATATGTGACCTATTCGATAAAGCCTTATATTTATATAAAATGATAAAGAACAGTTATTGTTAGGTATAAGAGCGTAGCGAAAACGTAACAAGATCGAGAAATTAATATGAAAATAATGCAAGAAAAGCAATAACGGACACACAATATTTAACGTGGGAAAAACCCTCTTAAATGAGGTAAAAAACCCACGGACGACGAGCGCCAAAATCCACCATATAAAAATTATGAGAGTACAAGTACCCCAAATTAATAGGGTAAAGATAAAATTACAACTCTCACAATATTTAGTTACAAACTCACAAAGGATAAAAATTAGAGTGAATAGTGGAGTAGGAGATTGTGTGTATATGAGAATGTGGATGCTTGTTGTGGATGGCTTGTTGTATCTTGTGATGATACCCAAATGAAGTCAACACCTCTATTTATAGGTGTACAATGTCGGTTAGTTGAGGAACAAGAAGAGCTTAGCTAGAAAGCTCTAGAATCCATCTAGCAAAAACCACGTAGCATCACCCCTTCTAATTTTCACCATATCATGAATTTACTAGATGATTCTTGAAACTTACCGACATATATTTAGTGTGGGTAGCATATGATTTGGACCAAAGAGGAATTTGGGCCACTCAAATCAACAGTTATCTTCAAGAAAATCTTTGTTAATGAGATACAAGACAATTAAAATTCATTGATTGGATTATTTCGAATCTAATAAAGTAATATTCTACATATTATATTCCAAATATGCTATAGTAAGAATCATCAAGTAATTGTGCCCTAGAATCTTCAACTATAAAAGGAGCAAAAGGCTTTGCATTTTGATAAGCATCTTGTAAAAGAAACACAAAGCTAGAGGTGTCTTGTGGAATTATTAATGCCAATACAGGCAAACTTCGGAAGAAGGGGGTTGTGGTGGCAGCGAGCTTCACCACAAGATAAACCTCGACAAGGCAGCGAGGCCGACCATGTTAGTATTGTTTCAGTGGCTTGCCTCTACAAGGGTGGTCAGACCATGTGTAGTGGACAGGTGATCACTATTGATCCTAACCAGGTTCTTAAGGTAGCATGAAATTGTGTCTATCACGACTTTTATGTTTGTTTTTTTTTGTCCCTTTTGAACCATGCTACTTGTGAGCCTTGGTCAGCAATGATCAAAGACTAAGCTTCTTGTAAACTTTTAGGGATATGTGTAATCTTGTACGAAGTTACTAGTAGTGTAAAAATGAGATAGATTTTCGTTTGGGTGGCTACTTATCTTCCACAGTCTGATAAACTTTTGGAGCTTTTTTTAATTTAGTTTCATTTTACTCGTATTTGTGATTTTATACGTGTGAAGTTCGTGGATGTTTAATATCCAGTACCCTTTTCATTATGAATTTTCTACAACAAAGCTAAGTTTACCCTACTGGTTGGGATTGTGTCTTCAAAGCTTAAGGTTGGGAGTTCAATTCCCACTAGGGGCACTTTGAGGGTAGAGTCCTTTATCTTTCCCCCTTACTCTCAGAGTGTCTAACCCGCTATCTGAGTCAGGTTGATTTGCGCAAGGTTCCGGTCCTTCCGGCCCGGTAGGGCAATTCAACTTACCAATAAAAAGAATATGAATTTTCTACTATTTTATTTGCAATATATATATTGTTCACAGATCTAGCCCGTCCATGGTATGTGAGATCTCAAAGACATAACATATGGAGTTTGGTTCAGTGTACAAACGTGGGTAGCTAGTGTTAGCGCAACCACTTATGAACAAGTGTTAGTAAGTTTGTGATGGGTTTTCTTGTCATTTTATCACTTTCTTTTTTCCATTTAAGGTATGTTTCACTTATTTTAAAACGTTCTAAAATAGTAAGTGTTTTACTTATTATGGAACGGATGAAGTATTAAGCAACCAAGTGTATATCAGTATATGTAATCATTAACACAATATTGCCCTAGATTTTTGTGTCTTACATTTGAAAAATGATCAACAATTGTTATGATTTCAATATATGGTGTCAATTTATAGAAGAATGCTGGTAAAAAGCAGAGGATTAGACGTTCTTTTTTAAAATTTATACATGTAAAATCATTCTAAGTTAGATTATCAATAAAATCTCTTATAATCATCTTTACGTTGAGAAAAGAAGCAATACAATAATATTGAATCGCTGGATGATTTCTGAATAACATACATTTAGATCATCTTAAGTTAAATACTTGATTATCTTAATAAACTTTTGTAATCATCGTTATTTTGAGAAGGAAGCAATAAGATCACAATGAGACATGAGTTGGTCAAATCGTGGAAGTCACATCTTTCATCAATAATTCAATTGCAATTTCACACATACTTCTAAATCATTACAAGTTAAATACTTGACACTTGACACTTGACACTTGACACTTGACAGTCACTCAAGACTAATAATATCATCTTAAATCTCATTCATACATGCATAAGATTGGAAATTGAAGATTTTATGTCGACAATGTTGACGTTTAATTGATTGTATGACATTGATGTAAAGCAAGGGATCACGCGAAGAAAGAAAGTGACCAAAATGTCAATACTTTTTTTTTTGGTGTTACTTGTTCAAATATCAAATATAAATCATAGGGAAATCAAGTTTACAATAGAAAACCGTTACTCGCTTTTGCAAGTAATATTTTAAGATACTTGCAACATTGTCATTGATTTTCAGTAAAGTTATATCAGGACAAGTGTTATTGTGTTAATGACAATTTAGAGGTGGGCATGGGCCGGGCCAGCACGCGGACCGGCCCGGCCCGGCCCGGTTTGGGCCCGGCCAGGCACGAGCCCGTTCAAGGCCCGGCCCGGCCCGTTGTCCGCTCCGTGGGCCTTCCACGGTCAAGAAATTTTATTTCAGGCCCGCACCGGCACGAGCCCGCGTGGGCCGGCCCGCGGGCCGAACGCTCCTTCCCTTTGTTTTTTAGCCTAAAACTGTCAAAAATACAAAAAAACAACATAAAACACTGGCCAGGCCCGCGGGAGGCACGAGCCCGACCCGCGGGCCTGGGCCGGGCCGTGGACAAAACCTGTAAATTTCAAGCCCGGTCCGGCCCGGCCCGCCACTCACGGACTCGGACCCGGCCCGGCCCGCCACTCACGGGCTCGGACCCGGCCCGGCCCGCCATTACCCCAAGCCCGCGGGCCGAGCCCGTGAACAGGCCCGGCCCAGCCCATGCCCAGGTCTTGCTGGGTCCCAGTCAATCATAAATTTCGACTCCAGGGAACAGCGCCAAGACTTCAAAGTGACCAAGATTCTAAGTGAACATACTCTTGTTAAACAAGATAAATTGGTACGCAATTTCTGCAGACTTTCGTACTTAACTGTAGCAGTAATAAATCACCGTTATTTTTGGGTCTTGCTAAGTGTTAGAGTATAAATAGTTAAATACATGTATATGTATTTATAAAGGGCATTAGTAGGATATTTCAGGGCGACATTTAGCAAATGAGTTGTTTTTGGATACATTTTTAGTTTAGTTCAGTTTAATTCAGCTCAACTCAGGGCCTAAAACTAGAACAAAATTTAATCGAACAATATTATTTGCAGTGACAAGTTTTCAAGCAACTACTCCATCACGTCAATCCCGGTCTGGCTCTAAACAAAATGATGAAAACTAAATACTAGAACAATGGATTTACGAAGAAATTTCAAAAATAACTCTATGGATTTACGAAGAAGTGAGAAACAATCAGTCGATGTGGCAAGAATAGGAGACATAAGTAATTCTCTCGAATATGCTACAAATTGGTTTGTTAATTCTGATAAAAAAATTAGTCGTATTTCACAACTGATGCAGTTATACAATCAGCTGGTTAAAAAGTTGCACAATTTTTTTCCAGCAATCTAGAAAAGAATTGAAACAGAACCCTCAGCTAATCAATAGAGAAAATTATTCGATCACAGGTTGATCAGAATTAGCATGGTATAGCTTGCATCACTGGGAACTGGCCAAATCAAAATTTTGAAACTGGAGAAAATATGATAAACAATAAATCATATTGTTAAAAAAGAAAGAATTGATTTCATAAATGTGATGAAAAAACTCAGATAAATGTTGGAAATAAGTAAATTCCCTGATCTCCACAAAGAAGACCTCATAATGAGCTGGGTAGATCCATTTATCATCATCGCATATAATATTTGAATAAAAGAAACATCAGTAAAAGAATCAAAGAAAACACCCAAAAAATTTGAAATGCTGAAATTTTCCTAAAGTGTTAGTTGCAGAGTATCTTATCAAAAGAAAGAGTACATTACAGCACATTCAAAGCAGAAAAAAACTTAATGCCCAGATAATACCCAACCTTCAAAGTTTCGAGCAATGAGAATCAAACACCAACTCATGGTAAGAAGATGCGAGCCCAATGAGATGTGAGCCCAATGAGATGCACGAATTTTCGGATTCTTTTATCCCTAATACTTCATCTCTTTATTATGTCCCATAGTCTTTGCTTCGTATGCATTAGAAAACAATCAGAATGAAAGACCTTCAGGTAATCAATAAAGATCCGACTCCTAAAAACAATAATGCTTTTAAATAAGCATGAGTAATCAAATGAAATAAAGTAACTCGATAAGAACCCATACCTAGAGCTGGATAGTATCGATTATGGGTTGATCAGGATTAGTATGGTTAGACTACATACATCACTGGGAACCAAGAAAAATCGAACAAGTATTTAAAAAAAATCAGATTGAGAAAAAACTTAAATTTATTACTTGAAAGAGGAAGAGAACTCAGATAAATGTTGGAAGTAAGTCAATTCCCTGATCTCCACAAAGAAGACCTCATAATGAGCTGGGTAGATCCATTTATCATCATCGCTTTTGAATTTCACAAACATTATAAAGCATTGAATTTAGGAGTGACTAAATTTTAAAATGAAAGAGGCGGATATAGACGGAGAGCGACAGAGAATAGGTTTCTTCCTGGTTTTATCCCATTGAAATTGACTATTTTGTACTTTAAACCACAAGTAGCACATAACCCAGAAACTGCAAATGGAACTTGAGCTAATCAATAAAAGGAATTATCGACCATTGGTTTGAATTAGCTTGGTTAAACTTCCTGGGACACTAGGAATCAAGGCCAAATCAAACGATAAACACAAACAAACGATAAAGAATAAATCAAATTCTTAAAAAAATGAATATTGAAAGGGGAAAAAAATGCTCAGATAAATATTGGAAATAAGTCAATTCCTTGATCTCCACAAAGAAGACCTCGTAATGAGCTGGGTATAATAAGCATTTATCATCATCGCATTTACTTTTCATAGATAACAAAAATCAGAAAAAGAATGTAGATCATTAACGAAGTCGGTTCAAGATTGATATGAAGTTAGAGAGGCGGAAAGCCAAAGCAATCGACGATGGTCCGAGAGAGGTGGTGGAAAGTCAAAGTGATCGATGATGGGTTTATGGTGCAAAATGTCATCCAATAACATTGGAGCATATCTCTATTGACTAAAGAGATGGCTCAAGCAGAAAGGATTAATTCTTATACGCACTAATTACATCTCATAAATCATACTTATAACAATTTCTGAAAATAATGTAATGCGCGATTACACAATATCGTAAATCTCATGAACTACTTAACTAAACAACACCTTTAGGCTCCGTTTGGTTGGGTGTAAAACATTTTCAGTGTAAAATGATTTTCATGGAAAACAATTTACAATGGAAAACACAATTCCAAAATTAGTTTTCCGTTGTTTAGTTCCATGTAAGAAAAATGATGAAAACAAAGGAAAAGGAAAATAAGGAGGTAGTGAGAGGAGTGTACAAGAGAAATAAGGAAAATGAAGGAAAACAGTTTTCCATCATTGGGAGAGCAATTTTACTCTAAGGGAAAATGATTTTACACTCCTTTGCACACCAAACAATGTAAAATTGAAAATAGAGGAAAACAGTTTTCCATGAAAACGTTTTACGCCCTACCAAACTGAGCCAATGTGAAATTAATAGGATACGGCTGGGGTTTTGGAAACGGAAACGTGTCGAATACGGGAAAATTTAGTTCCGTAACAATGGGATTTCAGAAACGAGGTCCTAGAGGTTTCCGTGCTTCATTGTGTACATTCTACAGATAATGTTTTACCTTCAAAAAAATAAGAGCACATCTCCATCTCACTAATTTGAGGAGGAGTTTACCCTTCACATTACAAAGATAAATTTAATTTACGCACAGATAAAATCTTCAAAATCATCATTATTGATTTCCAAGAAGAACTATGTGCGCATACATTACGGCATACCCATAACCTAAGATATCATTAGTACTAGTTACAGAAAATGATTTGCATTTGACTAAAATACTCATGTGTGATAATAATAACCAGAAATAACTCATGAACATGTATTTCACTTACGATTTTGATACTAAAATCAACCTAGTAATTTGAGTATATAAATGCCACGAAAAGGAAATATAGAAAAATCGCAACTAAAAATTTAGATAAAAAGAGAGAGTTACGAGAATAAGACGGTGAGTGGCTTCTGCAGTATACGCGACGCTATCTGTGCAATTTTAGTTTTTGGTTTCGACTGCGCACAGAGATGAAGCGGCGAGGTTTAAAGCGAGAAAATTGGTAGGTTTTAATGGGAAATGCAGAGAAACCCTAAAATAGTAGAAGGGTGTAGATTGAGTAGAGAATGGGCCCGTTTGTTTAATTTATTTTGGTTTTTGGGCTTGGGTTTTATGAGAGGGGTTTTCAAGTTTTAAGATCCAAATCTAAGATCCATTGAAGAAGTATTAGCCCGAAACGGCTTACCGTAGCAGGGAATTTTTATTGAAGATGAGATTGATATCAAAAGAGCGTTATCCATGTTTTTCTTTGAAAGTGAAGAAAAGGAGCCAAAACAAAGGCTTTCCTTTCTTCGTCGTACTTATTCATCATTAGAAAACCCAAACAGTCCTAAATGGCTACCCATTATTCGCGAGATTGAAAATCTATTAAACAACTAAACTAGGGAAAGACCCTCTTCTGGTCTTTCTTTATTTCGGCCTTGCGGCCCATCAAATGAAGTTCTATGCCCATGAAGAATGAATAAATATTACCTTTTTTTTTCTGTTTTATACTGATAGGTAGTCTTACGTTGCCATTGCCTTATTAATATTAAGTAAGGCGTACACGATTGGGATGAAAGGCGAGGCCCTGTTTCAGCAATGGAGCAGGGGGAAGAGAGAGTGGGTGGTGGGCTCTTTTCTATTTCGATATTCTACTATGTAATAGAAAGCTGTTTTTTCTTTCCCACTTTTGAATTCATTCTTTCTTTGCTTTTTCAATTTAAAGATTTAAAGAAGAGAAAGGGCATCTTTCCCCACTAGGACAGGGCTATGAGAGAGAAGTCTTCTTTCTTCTCTTATGATAACAATAGTTGAATGAAAAGAACGCTCCTAAATGCAACCGTCCCCTTTTTTTATATGATAGCACTCGGTGCAACTCAAGATAGTCTACTATTGCCGATAGCTCATAAATCAATGAAAAAAATGTAATAGGATACAATACACATATATGGAGAGAAAGGACGTAGCAAATGCATTAGAAAAGGGGGGGCGGGATCAATTCAACATACTTACTATGTATACTACCCTTTCCCTGCCAGTACCCACGGAAAGAGAAATTGAAGTTCAAAATCGGTGGGTCTCGTTGTTCTACGAAGAGTGACATGTCTAGTGGAGATATTCAATACGAAAACTTCTCCCAATCCACGAGGATTACGCTTCTAGGCAATATGCCACCGATGACTACCACTTGCAGGGAGGAAGTCCGAGTGAAAGAACGAGTGTAAGACTTTCGAGGGAGGCAACCGAAGCTAGTCGGGTTTAGGTCCGATATTTGCTTGCCTGAATCCATAAAAAGGGCTTTCTTTGGTTTGTTAGTTGTTTTCCGAACTGCGTCAACTTCTACTGGCGGTGGCGCTGCTGGATGCTTCGATTCAATTCTGGTCTACCTTCTCTTTCACAACCGAGGAGTACACATCGATGAGCTTAAGTAAGCCTTTTTGATTACTACACTTTGTTGATGCAACGAACTCTTTCTATTCCACGAGTAGACACCTTTCGAGAGAGTCTTCCTTTCATAGGCTTGCTCTTTTGACCTTGAGAAGAGAAATTCCTACGAGATGATTAATGAATGTAGGTCCGGTATCTTTAATTCGCGGTAGGTGTGAAGCAACTTCACGATCCAATGAATTCCCTAAAATCGGATGACACAAGGCGAACAAGAATAGGCTGATTGATCCAGGTAGCGACGGGCTCCAATCGAAAGGAACCGCGCGTAGGCGCAAAAGACGTATAGACAAGCCTTTCTTTAATGATGGATCGCTTTTCGTGACTTTTCTTTCCATACCCGGTGGTGAATCAAAGCTAGAAGTGGTTTATCCAGCTGGTTGAACCCCGAAAGAAGCACCAATCGCTATCATGGTTGGAGCATAGATAGCAAAGGTATGGGTAGAGGTCAAATGCACACATCTACCGGGTAGGTCAAAATCATTCCATACCTATATCCGGTAATAGGCTGAACATTACTTCAGCCTATTACGAACTCGGAGGCCGGGTCAACAATCTAATAGATTGCATTCCCCCGTTCGAGAGTAAGAATCCTAGCCGGGCGAAGATCCACTGGATGGTAGACGGAGTGGAAGCAGAACCGGAAAAGGCAAAGCAATTCCAGAGACGGTTGACCGAGCGGAGGCATCCGCCTTTCTTAGAGCAAAGCGATACGGTTAAATAGACGTCCAGTCCCCGATCCCGTTGACTGAGAACCAAAAAAAACGGTGGCCCGTCGCGGAGGCAAGCTTGAGCTTGAATCGGCTTCAGGCTTTCAAGCAAAAGAAGCGTCCGCCAACGGTAATAGCTTTAAAGGGTCAAAGCCTCATATCCGTTGTTATACTTGGTCTAGAGGCGCTATTTACGCCCAACCTTTTTACCAAAAAGAGGCAACTTCAGGACCATCTCCCGCTTATTGATTAGGGCGAAGAAACTCGATCGGCTACTAGAAAGGAGCAAAGGCGAAGGACGACACTCAACGAGCCGACAAGACAAATAGTAGTGCTTGGGTTCAGGTGAAGTCAAGTCTTTACGTCTATAGGGGCTCCCTTTTAGTAAAAGGGAGGGGAAATTTTTTCTTCATCCGGGGTTCATTTCATTCATTTTTAACTAAGTTAAGTAAGGGTGATTAGTGAGGTCTTAAAAACTGAATAGAATTCATGATCGGCCATGAATTCTATTTGTTTGTGCTTTCAGCAAGTAGGCAAGGCGATTGGTTTCTATGTTTTAATCGGATACCAATTGCTTGGATGCGTTTGAAAGCCTCGAGATGACTTGCTTGCTTGAAAAAATGCTTTCTAGGTTTGCTTTGTGTCTTCGTAACAAATGGTCCATTTATTGATGGGCGAACGACGGGGATTGAACCCGTGCGTGGTGGATTTACAATCCACTGCCTTGATCCACTTGGCTACATCCGCCCTTACCCCCGAACGGGTTTAAGTCTCTATCTACGATCGGATCCTTTCGGAACCAACCCCTATGACCGCTATCAAAGAGAAGCTTTTTCCTATACTATAAGTCTATTGTTGTGTTTTGGAATTAGGTTGAAGCCTTGGCTTCAACAATCGATACCGATTGCCTGGCAAAGCTTCAAAGGTTGGGTTGTTCACTTCATTCATTTTACTTCACTTTACTTAAGATTAAAGTAAAGATAGGGGGCAGGCGGGCAGTGAAGGCTCATTTAGTAGACAGCGAGCGAGCAGCAAGCACCTACTCCTATCCTATCCAAATGAAAAGCAGAAGCTCCGCAACAAAAGCGAAGCGAGCCTCTATCGAGAGAAAGCCATTCTTGCGAGAACAAAGTCTAGGTTCCGGAAGAAGCGCACACCTAAACTACACGCTTTGAAGCCCCTACTTTTCTATTTCATTTATAGGATATTTATAGAAGCCCGCTCAAAGCGCCTTTCTATAATATAAGGCGTCTCGGACGTTCTTCGCATGTTTGAGCGGATACCCTTTCAGTCAGTAAGATTGTCAAAAGGCGAAAGTCAACTTTCCTTTATGACTAAACAAATATAATAGGGCGAGGGCGCTAACGAACAAGAAAGGGTAGCCTTTCTATAGGGATCGCTATAGATAGTATAAGGAGCCTTTACTTTCTAATAGAATGCCCTTCTTTCTCAAAGTCAAGTTTCTCGCTTCTTGCTTTAGAAAGATTGCAGGGGATCGTCGATCTCTTCCTTCAGGTGGCTCCGCCCTATCTATTCATCTCTTTTTTCAAATGGATATATTTAGGGGTCTCTCTTGTTCATAGATATAGATCTTGAAAGCGGGAATCTAAATATAGAAGAACCAACACTTAAAGGGCGTAACCAACGGAAGATTCTCACCCTGTCCCGGCACATTGTTCTCCGACGATGTCCCCCGGACGGAAGGGGCCACCATTCTCTTTCTTTCTTCAATCGTTCGGATCTGGACAAGTGGGTTGGTTCGTTTCCTCCCTCTATCTACGCAATTTTCTGTCTTCGTTCGTGATCATGTTGGGCAAAAGCTAGTTTTAGAGGAGCGGAGGTGAAAGGGCGATCCCCCCCTTTCCATTGAAGTAGGGAGGGCCTCCTTCCCCACCATTCCGGCCTATTATTGATAGGGATTTTACCAATGCTGAAGGTAGCTTGCTTACCAAGCCACCCACTTGAGAAGCTAGTCGCCAGAAAGAAGCGACGAGGGCTGTCTACGAAGCTCCTCCCCCCCGTAGTCGTAGTACTCGGCTCGTTGCTACTTTGATTCAAAAGGTAATCGACGGTTCCCGACTTTCTCCGGTTTTCGCAATCGTAACCATTTGTCATTCCGATTACTTCATCCATAAACAGAAATTTTCTTTTTTGAATTAGAAAGAACGGGGCCTTACTTATTCAGGGGAAGATGAAAGACAAATATAGAGATCAGAAGGCTTTATGATCGGAGAAAGGGAAGGGGCGTGGTTGGTGTGTCACTAGATCGGTAAGGGAACCCGTAGGAAGGCGAGCTACGTGAGGCCGAATTCACATCGAAAATCGCCAACATGAACACAAACGAAATCTTGAATTGCGTATAGAAACAAAACGAACCACTTCTATTCTCAGAGCTGAGGTATATGAAGAATGGCTTTTTGGTCCCTTTCGTTCAGTGGTTAGGACATCGTCTTTTCATGTCGAAGACACGGGTTCGATTCCCGTAAGGGATAGGTACTCATTCTCGGCCGCTTTCGGTTAGTGTTCATTGCTAAGTGATTGCTCGCTATCCGGGTGAAAAGGGTGGTCCGAAGCTTCCTCTCTCCCAAGAAGCAAGACGAGATCACCACTTCTCTCAGTAATGGACTTTCTTGAACAATTTCATTGCCTTAGATGTCTTTTCATAGATTTAAAAATTTCCGACGGAAAGAATCTCCATGCATGCCTTCTTTTTCTTCTCCTCTCAGTCGTACATTTTTTTTCTTTCTAGGTTTGTTTTTGTTAGGCATTGAACCTTACCTTAGGTGCTTGAGTGGTGTCCTCTCTCTCCTCTAATACCTAAAAAAGAGTTCCGTCTATAGAATATTAAAGCTTCAACCATGGCATGGCAGTAAGTTGACCTAGTCTCTTGTCCAGCCCTCGCCTTCTTCAGTGGCCAAGTTGAAGCGTTCAACGGTTCTTCGGTCTACCACCGCCTTTCTTGAAAAAGAAAGTTGAGCTTTTTCAATTGAAGCTAATGTTATGCTGTCCTTCCCTTGAAAAAGAGAAAGTGAGGACTTTTTTTAGCTACTTGGCCTAAACAAAAGAGATTAGTCTCTTGATCGATCGATTGATTGGATCGAAGTACGAAGAGGTTTATTGAAGTGTGAGATCGGCCCAAGACTAAGGCCGAGCAACTAGGCTGCTGCAAGATTGGACGTCTATCTATCTTACCACGCTCTCCTACTCTTTAAAAGGCCGGCGGAAAGAGTGCTCTGCTCATCTTTCTTACGGCTCGTTAACGCCCCTTCCGGCTTCTTCAATTCTAAAAGGTAGTGTCTTTTTCCTATTCTTATTGGTAAATAGCGTTTTGAAGCGAAGGCATTATTGAGCGAAAGAGATGCCGGGTCGGTCAATTGCATTAAGTAGGGGATGCAAGACCTGTCTTAACCACAAGTGCATTCGTCATCGAGGATGACCTCGATCCCACCAAATTTGGATTCCAAAGTTTGTATCTTTATTTTGGACTTTAAAGTGAAAAGAAAGGGTGATAAAGGGTATACTTTCTTTTCTATATAGCCGTCTCATCAATGAGCGTAGATTGATAGAAATGGCTTTTGTGCCTGGCCAATCTCTATCCCATTCTTCGGGTATAGTTTTGTTTGATTACAGATCGGTAGGTGATCTGTCCTTTCTCCCCCTTTCGTCGGTCGTCTTGATCCGCCGGAGGGTCTTCTTGCAAAACCTTGAAGAGGCTTGATGGCAAAGAGAAGTGAAGAAGGAGAACCTAAGGAAGGTCTCTCTTTACCTCGCAAGCTCTTGGATCCCATGGCTAAAGCTTACTTTGGTGGATTTTGGGTGAGGGTAGAGGAGTAGGATAGAGAGTGATTATAGGATAGAACCTCCGGATTCTAGGGAGATTTTTTAAAGAAAGGTGCTAGTGCCAAGTTCTGGCTACCGACCTGGAAGGAATGTTGGGCAAAAGGTTGATGGATAAGCTATTGATGGTGCCAGGTACATAAGCCAAATCAACTGGATCTCCTTCAAGCACTCAATTTGGATCTTCATCTCGTAACAGGATATGCCTTTCACGCTACGAGGCCATGGATCAATAACTCTATCTACTAATGATGTTACTCGTGCTTCGGCTACGCTATTGGCTATGCTTGACTCGAGATACCCTCACCACCTTTTAGGCGGGGTCTACTTCTACCGGTGTTGGATTCTCCCCGCCTAAGTGGCCGATCTTAGCGTGTTAGCCGCTGTCTCATTTCGTATAGTGATAACGTTTTCTCTTTCTTAGCGCTCCGCTATTCGCTTTATTCTCCGAATATGCGCATTGGAACTCGGTTACGCGGCTTTCTCTTATAGGTATAGGGGTCTATTTTCTCGACTTGACTCGGCTTGACCTACTTGACTCGGCGGTTAGAGTATCGCTTTCATACGGCGAGAGTCATTGGTTCAAATCCAATAGTAGGTAAAACCGGCCGAAACCCCCTTTTGCCGAGCATGACAACAAGGAGTCAACCGAATGACCAAAGCATTGGCTGCTTCAACTTGTGGCCTTCTTCGACTTGCGATTATCTTAGAGAGAATCGATCTACGACCACCCTCTCGTTCTTATCTTCATGTATGTGGGCGCCCGCCCGTCCCGAATAGACAAACAGGAACAAACCGAAGAAAGGCACGAGAGAGAAAGTTGAGTATCAACTCACCTCCCTTCTTCCACTATTAGGGGAAGACCGGGAGGACCGGAACCCCCAACGGGAAACCTTTCACCGCGCCACACGATTCTTTTGCGAAGCGCTCTCGAACGTTTCCGCTCCCGCCCCCGCAAGCAAAGAGGTTTCAAGATACCAAGCGACCAAGTGAAAGTGAATGACCCAGAGCAAATATTCTAGAGAGCATACCCTTTGTTTCTACTCTTTATCTCTTCTAAGAACAACTAAGAATCTAGAATCTTTTTCTTTTTTGGACTCATTGGACTTCCGACCAATGCAAGGGGGTGATGACACATGCATGCGCGCATATAAACTTTTAAAGAGTAGGTTCCAAACCTGGGTGACACTATTTAACTCAATCCATTATAAGGTAATGCCAATTCACTTACTTGGAACAAGTAAGGATATTGGTAGATTCTTTTTCTTTTAGAATAGACTTTGAGATAAAGAAGACTTTAAGGAGATTTTGTCGAGATAAGGACTTGCACAAGTAGAGTAATCGCAAAAGTAAGGTCTCAGACTCGCAGAAGACAAATGAAAAGTCTCTCGAGGTTTCGCCAAAAAGAGTTTGGGATTGAATCGTTTGGTCTTTTGATTGGTTTGAGAACCTGATTGAAGAAGACCAGAATTTTGGAATACACATAAATCTACAGATCCAGTGTATAGATTTATTCTAGTGTTTTTCGATAAAGATAGCAAAAAGGTGCATTCATTTCTAGGCTAATTCATATGCACGTAAAGTGTGCGGAGGCATATAAAAAATTAAATTAATTGTATTGAACAGCTGTCTTTACATTTTGTTTTTTCAAAAAAACGGTTGTTCAGTTCAAATGTGAAACTTTTTTCTATTTTTTTCCCTTTTTCGTTTAAATGAAGCAAGTAGTTATCCTTTTTTTTTTCTTTTTTACCTTTTTCTATTTTTTTGTGTCCCCAATGTGTTGCCATATGTAATAAGATAAACTTTGACCAACTTTTTTTGCTAATATTGAACTAAGTCAAAATTCTAATAATGGTGAAAAGTTGTATTTGGTGATGTAGTGTTTGGAGTAACTTTTGGTGTTTGAACTAGTGTTTTGAAAAAATTATAAATATTAGCTTTTGGGGTTGATGTAGCTTTTGGAGTAACTTTTGAATATTAAAAATAATTTATTTTTGTTATTTTTCAAAAACTCACAGCTAATTTTATGGAATACTAATTATCATAAAAACTATTTTCACAGTCAAACACTAACAACCAATATCTGACAGCTAGTGCAAGTGTACAACAGCTATCCGCTACTTTTATAGCTAACCGCTACAGCAAGATCTACTTTTGCCGAACAAGCCCATATTTTCCCACTCCCATATAAGTTGCAACATTTTCATATTTATGAAGTTATAAGTTAGTTGCAACATTGCCTTAATTTGTATGTATTATTTTTATCTCTCTTTTAGTTACATGAGTCTCTTTTTATTTATCTCTATTTCTATATATTCGCACGCCTCCTCCTAACTTGTGTTTTCCCTAGGGGTGGCAATGAGACGAGACAACTCGCGAGCTACTCGAGACCGACTCGGTCAAAGCTCGACTCGAGTGAGCTCGAATCGAGCTCGACTCGAGGTGTTGGTGAGTTGAGTTGAGCAACTCGATACTCTACTCGAAAACTGGTGAGAAGCTCGAATACCCAATTATCAATAGCAAAATACCTAAATTAAACATTTTTCTACCTTATTGTTACTTTTTAACATGAGACACTTGCAAAGTACTCGGTCAAAACTCGACTCGAGTGAGCTCGACTCAAAATGCTAACGAGTTGAATCGAGTTAGTTCAAACTCGAACTCGGCTCGCATCATTGTCACCTCGATTGACTCTTCCCAAATGTTGCAACATAATAATACTCTATTTGACCAAACCTCATTTTTCACCTTTGGTTGAATTTTGATAGAGTGACTAATCACTTTCCCTAACTTCCACAATAGTCTAAACATTACCAAATTTAATTTACCGTAGTGTCCGTCCACCTCATGGGCTCATACCCGTTTGGAAAGAGGCGTGGAATCATCGTATTTGTTCTAGTGATCCCGTCACTCTTAAAACCCCACTTTAATACGTGTTAAATTAAACAAAACTACAGAAGTATTCCTCGTTGATATATTCCCTTTCCCACATCAGACCATCATCACCCAGACACCCACTCTTCTTCAGTCTTCAGTATTGTTTCCATTTAATAATTATCCCTCTCTCTTTCCTCCCATTACTTGCTCTATCATAGCAATAATAATGTC
Organism: Beta corolliflora; assembly: GCA_947648045.1. Classification (NCBI taxonomy): domain Eukaryota; kingdom Viridiplantae; phylum Streptophyta; class Magnoliopsida; order Caryophyllales; family Amaranthaceae; genus Beta; species Beta corolliflora. The sequence continues at coordinate 2,928,891 of CANSZD010000757.1, read as the reverse complement.
CGACATCAATGGTGGTAGCAACTCAGAATACTCTTCTACCAGAAGTATTAGCAGCCAACTATCTGAAGAAGAAGCTTTTTTATTTACCTTAGATCTCGTCTCCGCTGCCAAACGCAACCTTAAGTTCCTCCGTTACGTGGATGATTCTCATTGCCTCCACCATCCTCCTACTCTCCTTCAAGCCATTCGCAGGTTTCTCATCATACTCCTTTGTTCTTCTTCTTTTTTTTTACTATATTTTTGAAATGGTAACATAATAATCATACACCCGTCCAAAAAATAAAATATTCATATACTTTGACCTGGTGTTTTATTATTTTGGAGGGATTATTTATTTGCATCATAATGGTAAGTTTTTGTAACAATAACAATTTGTGATGATACTAGCTAGTCGTTTATGTTGCTCAATTATTGGAACATTTTGACATTTATTCATAGGAAACATAAATGTCGTATATGTAATTAGTGCCTAGTGGAGTATATAATTTGTGATGATACTAGTCGTTTTTAATTTAATGGAATAAACAAGTGTTATTGTTCAAATACAAAGGAAGTACTATATATCATATAAGTATATTGATAATCTTACTGAGAATGAGGGAGTAGAAAGGTGGTAAGCCCTTTCATCTTCCACCCGCAGGTTGTGGGTTCAATTCTCATCGGGGGGTTTGGGGGGACTTTGGGGTAGGTTGTATTTAGGTGTCCTGTGAGAGGGCATTAATGTAATTTATGTTACCAAATTTTTTTAAAATATTGATAATCTTAGTATGACACTTAAAATCGACCCAAAATGCCCCATATACGTCATATAATACATATGCTTGTTTCGCTGACATAAACAAGCTAGAGAAGCATATGCTCCAAAAGTATGTGAAGAGTTGTGTAGTTGGAAATAATTTAGGAAGTTCTACTTTTGACGAATTAAGGAACTTGCTTACCTAGGTCCCTTATCAACCAAACCAAACAACTTATTGTAATTCCAAGGAAACCAAAATACATTCAGAAAACAAATCCAAAGGAAATATTACTAAACAAGGACTTTTTAGTGATTAAAGTTAGCACCTTGAAAGTTAAAATAGCCCAAGAATTTTGAATAATTGGAGTAGTAGAAGAATAATGAGAGATTGTACTCAATTATGAAATTATGACTTAAAAGACTTATAGCAGCAATTTGCTTTTGTGTCTGACTTCTATGGAGTGGATTTCTTATAAAACATTATCAGTTTTCAAACGATCCAGATTAATGTTTTTGTGGGCCAATGAATTATTATCATCTTTGGAGGACTTTGGATTATATTGTATGGATTACATACAAAGAAAGTTCCTCTTTTTGGCTGGATGCCTTACTTTTCATTATTGGTTTTTCTAGTCTTTTTGATATTTTTACTAAAATCTAAATGTTACCATCAATGACTTTGAAAATGAGGTTTCTTTATCTCTTTCTGGGAAAAAAATATCTGGAGATGACATTTTAGCCCTATGGACAAATAATTGTTAACAATGCAACAAACATCAGTTTGAATCAGTAAAAGAGAAACAATTCAATCAATTGATTCAAAAACATAGCCTAAGTTAGAGTATCTTAGGAAAACTTAATGCGAATCGGTTGTTAATCTGTATATGTAAATTTGCATTAAGGTTGCTATTTTCATCAAAAAAAAAGTTTGCATTCTACTTGCTATTCGTTACATATGTATAACATTATAACTCCGGATATATAGTTAAACCAATGATTTTTTGGTCAGATATGAGGAACTCTGGATGCCATTGATTTCTGATCTAACAGTTGGGCAGAACCAACGGCCACCAATGATTCTCCCTCCATTTGATATTGAATGGGTTTGGTACTGCCACACTCTTAACCCGGTAACTTAATCTTAAGCAATTTTATTTAACTTTGAAGATTTTATTGTGTGCCTTTAGCTTTTCTTGCTTACAAAGATTTAAAGTACAAAACACTATGTGGGATAGGTTCACTACCGAGAGTACTGCAAAACGAGGTTCTCAAAGGTGATAGGGAAGGCAACAATTTTCGACGAGGAAAATGAGGATTATGCTGTAGATATGTGCAGGGAACTATGGAAGAAAAGGTACCCAAATAAAGCATTTGAGAATGAAGTGGAGTGTGAAGTGTTTTTAAGAGAAGAGGAAAAAAGTGGCAATGAGGAAATATTGATGGGTGAAATAAGTAAACAAAGGGGTTTATATGAGAGGTTTTTTAGGGAGCCTTATATGGGAGAAATAGTGTATTTAATTGCAGCAAAGAGGAGATACAAGAAATTTTTACATTTGATGGTAATGCAACAAGATGATGGGGATGTTGATGGTGATGCTTCTTCAAGTGTCTTGGTCCCTGCTGTTGATATCTTGCTCATGTGGCTCACTCATCAGGTTAGTTATTACATTTAGGGTCCACCTCTTTTGGTTTTCATGTATGAGTTCATTTTGTTTTTTCATGTATAAGCTCATGCACCACAGGTTGATAGTTTGGCGCGTCTCTACATAGCTTCAAACAAATAAATTGTGCTAGAAATGAATTTTAGCTAAAGTTGTCAGGACTAGGATTCTACTTTGAGTCGGTAGAGGAGTATTTAGGATAGGATTATGATATTTATTAGAGAAACATAAAATCCTACTACTAGACAATTATGTTTTTTTTTTTTCAAATATAGTATTTAATTTATGTATGTATACATGTTAAAAGGAGGGTAAGAAGGGGGTGGTGGTGGGGGGGGAGGGTAAAAAAATGATTTTAATGTGAGGGAAAATGAAGAACCCTCAGTGATAGTATATATAATTATCCTAATAATTTCCTAAGCTACAGATAAATTATTTACATAATTATATCTACAATTACTCACGATTCGATATGGCCATGTACAATCTGCAATGAGTATCGACATAATACTTATAGTGAGACAGGATCATTTTTTGGATCATCTATTGTTCATTGCTTAAATTGAGTCATATTGGTCGATTCAAATAAGTCAGTAAAAGTGAGTTGATTTGAGGTCCACATTATTAAGCAAAATTTGACTAAGCTGTAAAGATTACCCTGGAGTTTCTGTGGTTTTCTATAGTCACACTCTCATTCATCCCAAATATAACATTCACATGAACTAGAGCTACCCAACGGTATATGCAGCTGACACCAAGCACATGGAAGATGAGCTGCTACTGAAGGTGGTAGGCCCATGGGATCCTTCAGTGAAAGAAGAAGACATAGAGGAAACAAAGTTGCTTTGGGAGGCCGCTTTTGATCAGCCATATGAGAAAGCCGGGGGAAGCGTGGCCGTTGATTTGCGAGGTGGTTTTGCTGTCCAAAGCTCGGTTTACTGGCTGGTTTCAGACTCTGATGTTAATATAAATTACAAGTCATTGCGCCCAAGATTCTTACTAGAGGTTAGTTGTGTTTTGAAAGTTCCTCTAGTACTAATATAACTGCATTATTTTTTACTGTGAAGTTTATATATTAGCAACTTGTTCTAATATAGAAGTATTAGATTATTAGACATGACAAGATCTCCAAATCTCTACATGGGGGCAACTAGGCATGCTTTGTCGTCATTTTCCAACTATCACTATCATTTCAGTTTTTATATTGTATGATTGCTCTCAAAATCTTTGATGAAGTGATTAATTATAGATTTTCAAATGGGAATAAAGTAAGGCAGTTGTTTTGGGACAAATGGTGTTTACTGATGTTCAGAAAAGTAATTTATTGTCATCATTGATGAAGATTAGAGAATATGTAAGACAAAATAAAAGTTAGGTATTCTGATTAACAGGACATCTTAGTCAATAGTTTAATTTCTTCATGAGATTGTGACCATATTACCAACTGATGATTGACATTTAATAATATGCCTTAGACTACACAAAAACTTACTCCATTTTATATAAAATGTTGCTTGCAATTTTCAAAGTGAACTTGGACTGTTAATGAATCTTATCATATGTTGATAAAAATTAATCTAATATTTTAAACTTAGATTGTAACTCAAATCGACCAATATATATTTTCTATATTCTTATCAATATATAGTGAGAGAAAATGTTAGCCTAAAGTTCATCTTCGAAAAGGAAAAGCGACAGTAAAAATGGAAGAACTTGTTTCTCTTACGCTTTTTGTCGCTTCTTGTTTATACTATTAAGCTGGTCTTGACTCGATTGACCAAAATATATAGCAATTAAACTTTGCAATGAAGATCTGAATATCTGCATACTCAATAACTTTAAACTGAACTATATATAGTTAGAGCAACCATTTTTGTGATCATGTATGTAAAATTTGGTCAAAGTTGTTGCACTAATAATAGTTGGAAGTCTCTAGTACTCTGCTTGAAGTCTTTGTTGCTAATTAAATCACCACTTGTGAGGATCAGTTATGTGTATTTGTGAGGCTGAGGTCACATATGGATGCAACACAAGCAGAAAAGACACGTGAGTTCTTGCGCCTACGAACATTTAGATGTCACAAGGAACACAAGTTTGACAAGCCAGTTTCAACGTTCGCTCCAGATTCATGGCAAAAGGCTTGGCATTTTTATTCCGAGTTTGGAACCAAGGGCGTCAGGATTGAACTTCGCCATTCAGGAAACCTCTGTTTCACGGGCACTGGTTTGCTGGATACTGTCTCTTTTATGTGGAATGACTTGCTCCGTGCACCTTCTCTGGCATTTGGAAGTGAAGTTGATCAGAAAATTAGGGTCTTTACCTCAATTACTCCTCCCGTTCAAGCACCATACCTGTTGAAATGTGTTCCTGATCGCGTCAGTGATGATTCAGGTGCTATGATCTCTGATGTAATGCTTAAGCTAAATCAGTATCGCCCCCAGGAAGGAAGATGGTTATCTCGAACTGTCCTCGATCATGCAGGACGTGAATGCTTTGTGGTTCGTATAAGGTGAGCCTTCTCTTTCCCAAATTGGAGGAGCATTTTTCTTGTTCCTCTAGTTAATCACTGCTTTTGCCAATGAGACCTTCTGGTGAACATAAATACTTCATTGGTATCTGCTGGAGAGAACAGGGTCATTTGCTTATGCAGATGAGCTAGTTGAGTTCAGAGAGTGTTGGTTGGGAGGAAAACATTTTCCTGAAAAAGTGATTTTTCTATCTTCCCTTATTCGGTTTAGCTAACATAATTTTCCAAATGATATGGAAAATTGTTGTTTTCCGTTCTAACATAAGGAATGCAATGTGTCTATGTCTTCCTCTTGAATCTTTACCTTCCTCTTCTTTTTATCCCATTCATCCATCCTCTCCTCTCCATTTTCACTTCTCCCTTTCTGTCAACTTTTTGGAACCAAACAAAGAAAAACTAATGTACAATTGTGTTTTCCCTTGGAAAGTAATTTCCCATGTTTTGAGTCCAACCAAACAGAGCCTTATAACATTAACTTTCTTCTTTCATAGGGGGTAAAAGCTATTTGGTACAGTTAGAAATTGAACCTGGTCCATGTAAAGGCTATAAAGAGACTTTAGCTGACATCTGTCGTGGTTTATAATTGGCTGACAGTCGATTACGTGATGGTAGAATGCTAAAGAGGTCTGTTAAGAACTTTAGCTGATGCCTTCCCGCAAAACTAGATACTACCCATTATATAATTTGTGCATCAAGTATTAGGGTACCGAGTCTGATAGAATTGTGCTGGTTGTAAGTAGCATGATTCAATCTCCTAATTAACTGAATGTGCCCAATTTACAGAGTAGGTGGGGGATTTTGGAGGAGAGGGGGTGAGGCTCCAGAGATGGTGAACTGGGAAGATCGGATTATTGAGATACGCGAAGGTCCATGGTCTTATGTGGCAGGTTCTACAATTGGCAAAGCCCCTGGTATACAACTACACATCCACATTGTCTGCCTTCTTAAACACCATATGATTTTTACTACTGAATAGGTGAACGTATTACAAATGCTTGCAGATAAAGTGGTGGGAACAGCAAAGCCTAAAGAGGAACCAAATGAGAAAACTTCATGGTGCTTTTCAACTGGGGATGAACTGACAGTGCAGTGGGAATCAACAAATTCCATGGAAACTCTTTGCCTTACGCTTAATACCCACCACATCGACTCTTCAGTAAGACTTGAGACGATTAACCATCTCATATTCTTTTCTTCAGCGTTGTAGAGTTTAATTGAGACATGATATCAAAACATTTACCTGTTTTACAGGTAAAGTTGTTGAAGGGTCGGAAAATGCAGTATGAGGTGAGTAAAGAAGAGAAAAAACTAGGTAAAACAGAAGATGAAATAGAAGAAGGATTTGTGACGGTTGTTAGGTTTTCTGATGAGAACCCGAATGGAAAAGCTACTGCTCTTATCAACTGGAAGCTTTTGGCAGTGGAATTATCGCCAGAAGAAGACGCTGTTTTCGTGCTGTTATTGTGCCTTGCAATACTCAGGAGTGTTTCAGAGATGAGAAAAGAAGATGTGGGAGGATTGTTAGTAAGGAGAAGACTGAAAGAGGCCAAGTATGGAGAGAGGGATTGGGGTTCTATTATACTTCATCCTTCTTCATGCAATGCATCTACTCTTTCTTCCCCTCACATTCTGCCTTGGTATTGGAATGCTAAGGTTGTTTTAGGACATGATCCTAGCGCCGAGCATACTTTAAATCAACCAAGTTTTTCTTTGGCTGAAGGTGGTGAAAAATTGTATAAGAGAGGTATTATTTCATGAAAAATTGTTACTTGTTTTCAATTTTGGTGCTGACAAATAATGGGGATTAAAAAGGGGAATGAGGAGTTTGCATATTGATACATACGAGTGAGGCTGTATATACGAATTTGGAGTTGTATGTTTTGTGAAAATGACGCCAAAAGAAAAAAAAAAAAGGGTCAAATTGAGTTATGGTATAGGAGTTAAAGAGTAAAAATTTGAAATGGAATGAGATTGAAGATTGAAGATTGAAGATTGGTACTAGTTGTCATGACTTCATAGTTTTCAACTTGCCACTTCGTTTTAACTTTGAAGTGAGATTTTGGGACATGAATCTTCATCGTTCTTTGTTGACCCGAACACACGAAGGCGCGCGGTATGTAGTGAGTTAGTGACGATGTCCAATATTGGCATTTGGCACAGCTTATTTTGGCTATGATGTGTCGCACTCACACTTGAATCTTCTTGAAAACAAAAGTTTTTTCAAACGTAGTGCCTCTGTGTTTTACATAATTTTCCTTTGTTTTACTTTTTTTTAAAAATAAAATTAATTCATTGATTCAAAGTCATACGACATCTACAATAGAAGTCGAAACTAACAAATACATATCAAACTGAAATAAATACAATTCTAATATGACAAAACCACGATCTTTGAGGAGATCTAACACTTCTGATAACCCTCGTCTTTCACTTCGCTGTCTGATGCAACCTTCTACAAGGGAGTCTATCAATCTTTTGTAGTTTTGAATTAGAACTGGATTCAATTCAAGTGATTGTAAACGAAGTACTGGTATTTGCTGCAACCCCGCACAAATTTCGATCAACAAATCAACCTCTTCAAGTGCACAAAAAACCAAAATAACATCCCCAAACTCTCACATGCAGAGATATATAACTCAATATATGGGTAAAAAAAACTCTCCATTAGAGAGAGACTCAAATTTATTAAAAACAACATAAAAACTAGAAATAAAAGGAAAAAGGGGTTTACCACCGCCCAAAAGGGTGGCGGTAGCCCCTATGTTGAAAATTAGGGTTTTATGAAAGATGAGAGAGAAGAGAGAAAAAAAAGGAGAGGAATATTTTCCACCGTGTTTTACATAATTCTATGTTGTATCTGACCTTTTTGAAATTTCCACGTTGTACCCTAAAACTTTCTAAACGTTACACAAAATATTAAACAGTAGATTTGGGACTTTCTTACCCTGTGGGCATAGAGTAGGATTTTCTCGGCTTGTTAGTTGATTGAGATTTGGGGTATGATCTGAAATTTTGAAAGCTAAGTGATGTTTGGGGTAGGATTTTGTATTTGTAAGGATATTTTGTATGACGTCTAAAAAACTTAGGGTACTATGTAGAAAAACCCAAAAAAAAAATTAGTTTGTTTGTAAGTTGATTTGACTTTTATGTAACCTAGCGCAAAAGATTAATCATATATACATAATAATGTATATATGTAGTATATTTAATTATTAGTTAAGTAATACTATTAAAGATTGAAATTTTGAATATATACCTACTGATAAATTCTATATAATATTTCCTTTGTCTCAAAATACACTTTACATTTTTCTTTGATACTCTTTTGAACTTTTGTTTTTGAAATTTACCTACTAATATTATAATACATCACTTTTCCATTACTAAATTGTTGAGGTTTCACTCACTCTCTCATTCAAATAAAATAATTCATTATCTCTTATCACATCAACTTTTTCAATAAAAAAATTCTCATTATTCTTATCACGTCTACTTTCTTTAATAAAAATAACAATTGATAACAAAAAAAAAAAGCTTATCTTTTGGAATTATGTACCATGATAAGTACAAAGTATAATATAGAATGAAGGGATTAACATCTTACATTATCAAAGCAAAAGCTAATTTTTGTAAAAATAGATGGAGGGAGTACTTAAGCAGATCTAACTGTCGGTGCATTTGTCTCAGGGAGGTGATAAGCAAACCACGGGCGTAATAACTGATTGGTGATAGGACTTCGCTGGTTATTACTACTATAGTCTAAAGTGGATCTTGTATTCTTGTTTATAAACAATTAAATTCATGACTTAACGTCTTAACCCCGGTTATGATTGCTTTCCCCAATTTTTTTAATTGGTTTTTTTTTTAAGTATTAAATTTGCTTTATAAATGGCAATTTGTATGATGAAGAATCAATAGTTGGTGTTGGTCTACTAGCTACTTGAGGAGTGGCATGCAAATAGAAAATGATCATTATGACGGATTGTTTTTTGTTTTCTTTGTCATGTTTTGTGTACTTATTAGGTTCAGACTTGAAAATTCAGATCCCTAAGAGATGTAAAACTTTTTGTAAATGTGAAGAGTTGTCTTTCCTACTACATAAATATAAGTAATCCCGACTTTTTTTTATATTAATAGATATGGTCATATCATTGTTCATGAATCATGATAATAATTAATGAAATATATTGGTATTTTTCCTCTCAAAAGAAGAATAAGTACTTTTTCCTACATTAGAACTTTGAAATATAGTTTTTGTGTGTGGTTAGAACGGCATACGAACTTTGAAATATAGTTGGGGACACCAAAATTGATTGCTGCATATTTCTTTTTAATGCATGTTATTCTATATAGATTAGATTATTTTGTAGTTCACAATGGTATTAAGCTTATTCTAACTTTTTTATCTCTCTTCTCATCACATAGACATTTCTAACTCCTACCCATCGAAAATCTAAAAGATCATATGGCATATATCCGTTACGTTGGAAACCTTCTAAAATACCCTTCAAAGTGCAAAATAGTGTTTGATTTATGGACTTATGGTTAGTAAAACATAAGTTTATTTATTAGACAAGTGCATGGAAGATTGGAAGCGCAAGTGGCCATATGGTCCCATGTGGTAGACTTCAGGGTGGACTTTTAAATGGGGAAAGAAAGGCATATGCCATAATAAACAGACTACATACATATTGAAGAATTCCATGATAATTCATGGAGATAGGTACGGTACTTCGCACGTTAGTGGGCCCCACGCCGTCGGTACTTCTATCATCTAAATACCGTACGAATCTCGCATCCGTTTCGCTCAAATTTCGTAAGATCGAAACAAAATTTTTGTTTAAACATCTTTCTTCCTTACTCAAAATAAACCCCCTCTATCTCCTAACAAAAATGGTTCAAAAATGACTAGACAATGCTCTTCTTTACTCCTTACTCTCCTAACCGATGACCTCCTAGCTCGAATCCACTCCCACCTCCTAGACCCCAAAGATCGCAAATCGTTCGGACAAGCATGTCGCGCCTTCCATCGCCTCGATTCATTGGCTCGAACCCACCTTCGGCCACTCCACCCGTCCGTCATTCTATCTCTCCTACATAAACTCCCCTCGCTCCACACGCTCGACCTCTCCCTCTGCCCTCGCATCGACGACTCCTTCGCCTTCGCTATCTCCCCGTTTCTACGCCATCGTTGTGTGAGGAGCCTTTCTCTTAGCCGTGCGCCAGGGCTAACACATGCGGGCCTTGAGATCCTCGTACGCTCTTGCGAGAAACTCGAGGCCCTCGATGTGTCGTACTGGTGCAGGAGGTTCGGAGATAAGGAAGCCCTTGCGATGTCATGCGCGTCAGGGTTGAAGGAGGTTAAGTTGGATAAGTGCTTGAGTGTTGGTGATATTGGGTTGGCGCATATTGCGGTGGGGTGCGTAGGATTACAGAGAGTGAGCTTGAAATGGTGCTTGGAGATTACTGATCTTGGGATTGGTCTTCTTGCTACCAAGTGCTTGGGTTTGAGATTCCTCGATGTATCTTCCCTCAAGGTTGGTTTTGATTTTTGATGAGTCATTTTTTATTAATACTACCTGTGTTTCACAATTCATATACCGTTTTCCTCTTTTGAATCTCTCTTTAAAACATAATCACATAGATTTAAAATGCAATTGTAACACTCTTTCTCCTCACCCTTGGTTTATATGCTACATAGAAATGGTAGATGTATTGTGAGAGGGAGGTAGTAATTGGTTGCGCCACATAAGATATACAATTATCTCGGGATTATTTTTCTATTAAAAGCAAGTGTACCTATCACTTTCATCATAGCGGGGTGTTTCAAATCATAATAGCCCATTCCTAATCACTAATCAGTATCTTTTAAATAAAAAAATTAAATGATGAGTCATGAGTGAGTATGTTATGATTTTTTTTCTTTTGTTTTTTTTGGTGCAGATAACGAGTCAGTCGTTGCATTCGATTGCGGCGCTCCAAGAGCTAGAGAGTTTGATAATGGTAGGATGCGTTTTGGTGGATGATTCAGGGTTGCATTCGCTTGGAAATGGTTGCCCTTCACTTAAGGTTAGTTTTTGTTATAGTTGACTTTGTTTTACGAAGATTAATAAAGTAATTCCTCTGCATTTTTTTTGTTTTCCTATTTTCTTTGTGCATTTGTCAATACACTTCTTTGACCTTAAATATCTTTCATTACCTAGGAATAAAAATTATAACAATTAAACATTAATAAAGTACTCGTTGAGACGAATTAAACAAGATTTCACATGACTAAATTCTTTTTCTTATATATTACCAGGTTGCATTCGCTTGAAAATATTTTCTTATTATACTATTTAAAGATTGTTAGTATATATTACATGTACTCTTTCAATAAATATTGGGATACTCAGTTTTTTTTTTGAGGGGATTGTGATACTCAGCTTGGCATTACAAGTGTCAGTTTTTAGGTGAATCTATTGGGTTATATCACTTATATGTTATATAACTTTATAAATTCAATTAAACAACCAATACTATTATACTATTTGTATTGGAGCAAGAAATGCCAAAAACAATCAAACTTATTAGGAGTATATCATATTTATTTAAGCTGATATTACAATGAAAGGTATAGGGTGACTTTATGCTTGTCTTTGGTATTTAGTGTGATCAATTTAGCTTTTGCCTTTAGTGAAGTCAATTAATCAACTTCGATCGGATAATATAGAATAGTGCGTGGTGGTATCTGAAATATTTAATGGGGAGGGCAAAGTCACATAGCGTCTCTGCATCTGTAAAGGAAAAAACTCATGTTCATAACCAAAAAAGGAACTAACTACTACATATAATACTATATACATAAATTATCAAAAAAATAAAAAATAATACTATATACATAATAAAGGTCCACATGTCATGGATCATATCACAAAGCATATTCTTAATTATTTCGTCTTAAAATATGATAGGGCTTAAAGAGTCCACGAACAATACAAAAGTACAATGGAGCAAAAGAATTTGAAAATAGCTAAATGTAAACAATAAGTACGTACATGAGTGTAACTTCACTTAATTAGCTTAATTGAACCACTACTCTTTTATTCTAAAGACGATCATGTGATGATGGTCGGTTGTGAAGTATGATTATAGTTCGGTGGATTATTTTAAATTCAATACACTCTTAAAATTCCGTACGTTTATGAAGAGTCTAGACCTTTTTTTTGGTTGAGAAAGAGGGTACCAACCCCAGAGTCTTAGACTTTTAATTCGCCTATCTTTGTAATTGTTTGTGTTGGAACTTGGAACTATATAAATAGGCTATCAAATAAAATTTGGGATATTTGATACTTGTTAGGGGCGCTTTATTCGGCGTAAAACAATCGACTCGAGATTGAACTGAACTGAACTAAATTGAATTAAATTATAACTAATTAATAGTAATGATTATCATTTAGCAACTGAACTGAATTGAACTGAAAAGAATTGATTTGAACTGAACTGAACTGAAAATAAGCTGGGGAGAACAGACTCTTAATTAGTGTATTAGCGAGACATTTGCCGTTGCAAATGGGAAATCGTGCAATAACTTATATATATATAATAATTATAGTATAGGTATATAGAAGTATATCATATGTGTGACATATTGTTTCCTTTTCCCCTGATAATAAACTGAGAATTTAAAAAGCCACTTAACCTGTTTGTGTAGAATAAAAAAGGATAACATATCATTATGAATTTCATAACAAGTTAACAACCAATTTAATTCTTACTAAGCTGGCAAGTTCTGCTATGTGGTTACAGGTAGTAGATATGTCAAGATGTGATGGTGTTACTTCTGCTGGTTTATGTTCAGTGGTTAGAGGACATCGTCAACTGCAACAGCTGAATGCAAGTCATTGTCTGGTCGTGAGTACTGTTTAAACCGTGGGAAACCTTTCTCTTCGTCGTTCTTTATTTCCTTCCTTTTTGAATAATATGTCACGTACTCACGTACATTAAGCTAAAATAGCAATTACGAACTTTCATCATCTAAGTTAATAAAGCCGTCAATTCACTAATAATATCGTTTATTTCCAATGACTATAACACTTTAACTTTTACGACCCATTAACAAGACATGTCTTTGACCGTTCATTACTTTAATTATGTATCAGCCAAATTATAAAAAGTTATGTCAAGTACACATTGTGTTTCTTTAACTCCTATGACTATATCTTTACAGGACCTCACCTCTGATCTTCTTTGTGCACTGAAGAACTTAAAGCATCTAAATGTATTTAAAGCCAATGGAGCTCGAGTATCTCATGCTACTTTCCAAACTATTACAAAAAATTTCACATCAATCGTCGAAATCGGACTAAGTAAATGCTTAGGACTAAGGGACATTTACATCATACGACTAGTAACAGGCTGCTGCAACTTAAGATCCCTTAATCTTTCATGCTGTGATACTGTGACTGATGACGCGATTGCAGCAATCGCAGGCTCATGTAGGAATCTGCAGTGCCTGAAGCTGGAGTCTTGTGCTTCTGTAACTGAAAAGAATATGAAACTGCTTGGTTCTTCTTGTCTTCATCTTGAGGAGCTTGATCTTACGGATTGCTGTGGAATAAATGATACTGGTAAGAATTTTTGTTTTTGTCATTAAGGAGTATACTTTTATGGTTCTGATTGATTTTCACAGAAAGTTATATGTTTCTTGTATTGTTGATTAGAGTTAGGTTTTATTTCGCAGCTCTTGGTTTCTTGTCTAGGTGTACAGAACTCCAGTTCCTAAAGTTAGGCCTTTGTGAGAATATATCAGACAAGGGATTGTTCTATATTGCTTCCAACTGTATGAAGATCTCTGAACTCGATTTATACCGGTATAAACCCTTATTTTTTAGGAAAAATTGACGCTATGGGGCTCAACTATGAGCGGTTTTCTTTAATAGATCCCAACTATCAATAATCCAGTGGAGGTCCTAACTTTAGGGGATGTTATCTTTTATTGGACTCAGGTGACCTAGAACTTGCTAAGTAGGTGAACTGATATAATTTTCCTTTATTGTTTTAATTTTTTAAATCATTAAACACCTTCTATTCCTTAAACTCATTAACCAGGGATTAGGATATCTCCTGCTTCCATGAAGCACGAAGGAAGAGGGCGAGGGTGGGAGGCGGGGCACAAGCAGCGACCACGACTGGAGGGCGGAGCTCCGGCTGGGCGGCGGCGAGGCCCGGAGGCGGCTGCAGGGCAGCAACCATATTTTTTCTTTCCTTCTTTCTGATCATTGATTTTCATTCTCTCTCTCACTACCCTACAATTTCACCACCTTCTTCTTCTTCTGCATCAATGGAGTCTTTATCACTTCAATCTTTTCATGTCAAAACTTTACATCGAGCGACCCATCGAGTTTAGAGCAAATAAAGAAGTGGGTTTTGCTTATTTTTGGAGGCGAGAGAAGTAAAAGATGCACATTTTCATTCAAATGTCGAGTCAATTTTGGATGAAAATCAAGGTGGGGTTTCAAGTTCTCAAGATGGGTCTTCTCGCTCTTGTAAAACAAGAATTAGATGAAGGGCAAAAGGTCATTTGATGGGTCCCGTCACGATGCTTCCTGGCTCCATTGTTAGGTTTAACTTATATCCTCAATCTGGTTTGTACCCACTTCTTTAATTCTCTTGTTTTTGCTACTTGTTAATCCTAGTAATTTCTTATGGGTTTTGCATGTAAATTGCATCAAATTTTCTGTTTTTTTTGGTTAAGTTAGCAAATTTTAATGGATGTAATCATGTAATGTGAAGTGATGAAGATATTGGGGGGTGAATTATACTTTGCTTGCTATAAGGAAAAGTTTGCACTTTTGGAACTGTTGAGAATGCTGGAGGATTTGTGTGGCGTAATCTACTTTTTGTACGTTGGTTTACAAAAGTACTTTTATCACCTTTATCTCCTTCATCTTCTCCTGCATTTCAGGTTTTCAAGAACAATTAAAGCTTGAATCATTTTCCCCTAAAATGGCTGGAAATTGTTGGTTTATGCTATCCATTTGAATCTCTTGAGTGTTCACCGAAATTGTTGAGAGAACTCAAAATCCCTAATATCTATCTTTCTCTCTCACCAGTTGTTGTTGTTATTATGCTTTTATTTGCTAGTTTGTGTTTGTAGCCGTGCGAAGAAGGGGAGTGGGAAACGACGTCAAAAGAAAAGGAGCAATGTTAAGGGTGGTGGACTGCGGTGGGGGTGGAAGCGACGAGAGCGATTGAGGAGGCTTCTTAGAGCCATGGTGGGTACTGGTTGGATTGTGATGATATGGGGTAGGGGTCAGAGCAAGAAAAGTTCGAATAAAAATTCGAGACGAGTGGAGAGAGAAAGGATCGGGCTTTGCCCCACGGGTGATGTTGATGAGCAACAACACCACCAGTAGTGGCGGTTGACGAGTGGTAAAGGAGGAAGAAGGAGAGGGGTAGACGAAGAAGAAGATAAAGGTGATATCACGTGATTTTTAATTGAGTCACGTGACTCATAACCTGCTCCAGCAGGTGAAGTAACCTGAAGGGTCCAATAAAAGATAATACCCCCCAAAGTTAGGACCTCTACTGGATTATTGATAGTTGGGATCTATTAAAGAAAACCGCTCATAGTTGAGCCCCATAGCGTCAATTTTTCCTATTTTTTACCATTCATTTGTTAGTATTTACTTAAATTCAGTGAGGTTGAGGTGGTGGAGTAGTGGTATCACTTTCCACCTCATATCCCTGAGGTCTAGGGATCAAACCTCATGGGACTCATTTGAGAAATTCCCATTATCCCCCTCAAGTGAGCCCCATTCATCTGACCTTAAAAAAAAGTACTTAAATTCAGTATATTCGTATTCCAGTAGTTGTTGTAGAGTATAGACATACAATTGTTGCCTTGTTGGATACATTATTAAAGTAATTTTTGCATGAATTGCATGGTCCTCCAAAATTGTTGGATACAGATGCCCAAATATTGGAGATGAAGGAATGGCTGCATTGTCAAATGGGTGCAAGAAATTGAAAAAGCTCAACGTCTCATATTGCAACAGTTTGACTGACACGGGAATAGACTACATCGGAAAACTAGAAGAGTTGTACGTCCTCGAGATGCGCGCTCTAATGAATGTCACTGGTGTTGGCTTGCAAGCCGTAGCGGCTGGGTGCAAGAAGTTGTCGGTGTTGGATCTAAAGCATTGCGTGAACATTCAAGATTCAGGTTTCTGGGCTCTTGCCAACTACTGCAAGAACCTGCGTGAGGTAATCTCGCATCTAGAATTCAAATTTATATATGCAACATGTTGAGATACTCTCTAATTCCTCTCTCGGTAGCCCGGTTATTCGGTGTGATGTTGGGCCTTGTGTCCATTCTATGTAGGTCCTTTACGTGGTCCTAGGAATTTATCTTGCGGAGTCTGTTGTCCTATAGTGAAGGACAGTTGTCTCTATCTTATTGCTTACTAATTATTGTGACCTAGGGATTGTAATCGAGCCGCACTATTTAAACAATGGCTCGTAATGTTTTACTCGGTTTTTGGGGTAAAAAGAGGATTTCAAATCACAAAGAAAGAATGAAAGAATCTTTGGGAAGTAATTAAGTTTGAAATTATGGAATCACTGTTTTATTGTTACATCGGCATTGATGACATTACTTGTCAACATGGTATCGAGCTACGGTAAATTTCAACTCACTCTAGTTACCGATTCCAAGCAATTTTCTATCTTTGTTTGCTAGATAAAGTTTGTGTCTTTATTTTTCGGTGAAAAGATCCCTTTGCTTAGTGACTTAAAATATACAATTTCACTTGTCTGTTATTAGTATATCTCTCCTTCATTATCCATCTGAAAATGGTCCCTGGAATAGACTCAACCAGTCCTTTATATTTGCACCCTTCAGATGGAACAAATTCCATAACTGTAGAGAAGTTAGAAGGAGCATCTAATTATAGATCATGGAAAAGATCTCTAGAGATAAGCCTTGCTTCTAAAAGAAAGTTAGGGTTTGTAACTGGGAGTGTGAAGAGAGATGCCACTGAAACTGTAAAACAAGAAGCTTGGGACACTTGTAATAATATGGTTATATCATGGATTATAGGGAATGTGAGTGAACCTATTAAAAAATCTGTGATGTTTTTGAATACCTCATCTGCTATATGGAAACAACTTGAACAAAGATTTCTTGTGAGCAATGGGTCAAGGAAATATAGATTGAGCAAGGACCTATATGAGACAAAGCAGGAAGGGAAAATGTGACTGAATATTACACTGAAATGAAAAGTCTCTGGGAAGAACTTGAACAGTTGAACTCCTTACCTGCTATCACTACTCTCACAGAGGAAGTGAATGCATTTGTTCAAGCTCTAAATCTTCAACTGGAGGAACAAAGACTGTTCCAATTTCTAAATGGACTGGACAATCTGTACTCAGTGCAAAGGAGTCATCTATTGATGATGACACCTCTTCCAAGTGTTGAAACAGCCTGCAGCTATATTCAACAAGAAGAGAACCAGAGGGAGATCTTGAAGCCTGTGAAGGAAGAAGGAGAAGGTGTTGTAATGCTGAGTAAGAATGTTGAAATGACCTGTAGTGTGTGTGGGAAGAATGAACACACCAAGGAGAGATGCTGGAGAGTGGTGGGATACCCACCTGGTCATCCTAGGAACCAGAAGGATGGAAAAGAAAGAATGAAAGATGGATTTCAGAATGGAAGAGGTGGTAGATGGAATAGAGGAGGAAGAAGTTACAGAGGTGGTCGGAGTGCAGGAAATGTTAAGAGCAATGTGGAGTCAAAGCTAGTGTGAGTAGTAGTTCAAGTGGTGCAACTCTCACCGCTCAACAACTTGAACAACTCATGAAACGCTCCCTACTCCATCCAAGGTTGCAAGTTCTCGAGACCGATGATGAGATGGATTATAGTTATGCTTTGGGATGGTGTCCCGCAACTTTCTGCGATTCAAGAAAGAGTGAATGGATTGTGGATTCAGGGGCTTCGAATCACATGACAGGGTGCATTGAGGCACTTAAAAGTGCAACAAAAAGTGAAAAAGAGCAAAAGATAAATTTGCCTACTGGTGAAACATCAGTGATAACTCATACTGGTGATGTGGAGCTTGATAATGGTATGACACTAAAAAATGTGCTTCACATACCAACTTTCAAGCATAATTTGCTATCTGTGCAGAAGCTCACTCAAGATGGAGATGTGAAAGTGGACTTCTACCCTAGTTTACGTGTTATACATGACGAGAAAAAGCGCCATGTGAAGGCTGTGGGGTTGGCACAACATGGTCTGTATTTTTTGGTGAATCAACCAATAGAAGAAATTGTAAAGTGCTTGAAAGAGAAAAGAGACATGAAGCAAGCAGGAAAGAAGAAATGGGAAGCGAGCAAGGCAATGAAAGCTGAAGCTGAAATTCAAGTACCTGCAACTGTGAATGATGCTCCTAGAGTCTCACTGTCCACCATGTGGCATTGGAGACTAGGACATGCTCCACTAAAAAGACTCAAGAAAATACCTCAGTTGAAGGGTCTTGAAGAAGAAGGAAATGATGTGTGCATAACATGTCCCAAGGCCAAGTTCACTAAACTTTCATACAATCTTAGTGAATCAAGGGCAAATGATGTGTTTGAGCTTGTCCATATTGACATATGGGGCCCATATAGGGTTCCAACTAGACACAATCACAGATTCTTTTTGACAATAGTGGATGACCACAGCAGAGTGACATGGATTCAGCTTCTAAGGCATAAATCTGATGCTTATGAAGCCATACAAGGATTTGTGAACATGGGAAAGAATCAATTCAATAAGCATGTCAAAGTAATAAGATCTGACAATGCTCTTGAATTTGATGACAAGAAATGCAAACCTTTCTTTGCAAGCCTTGGTATCATACATCAAACATCTTGTGTAGACAGGCCTGAGCAAAATGGAAGAGCGAGAGAGGAAGCATAGAAACATCCTTGAAATGAGTAGAGCTCTCGGATTTCGAGTGGGCTTCCTCTTCAATTCAGGGAGAGTGTGTGATGTGTCTTTGTGCACATCACCAACAGGTTACCAAGCCAAGTCCTGAACAACAAGACTCCCTTTGAGGTACTGTTTAAAACTCCTCCTACATATTTGCATTTGAAGGCATTTGGATGCTTAGCAATGGCAAAAAATCCAAGTAGAAATAAAGATAAGTTTATTGAGAGAGGTGTTCCCTGTGTTTTTTTGGGTTATCCTCAAACTCAAAAAGGATATAAACTTCTTAACTTAATCACAAATCAAGCTTTTGTGAGCGAGAGATGTTAAGTTCCATGAGAACATATTTCCATACAAGATGTTCCATCATGGAACTAACACTCCTCAACACACAAATCGATAATCAATTCGGTGTTGAAAGTGAATGTGAAACAAAGAATCGAAGAAAATGAGCCTCAGGTCAATCCAACCCATGATCCTACACCTGAGACACAACCTATTGTAAGGAGATCATCTAGACACCATCAACCACCAGGTTGGCATAAAGATTATGTCACTGGTACCTCTTGCACCACAAACACTCCTACCTATAACTCAAATCGTAAACACAACACCCACTGCTAATTTTTCTTGTTTCATGTCTCATACCCTTCAAACTCATGAACCAACTCACTTCAAAGAAGCCATAAAACACACAGAATGGGTTGATGCTATGAATGAGGAATTAGATGCTTTGGAGGAGAATGAAACCTGGCACATCACCGATCTTCCTCAAGGGAAAATAGCCATAGGTCAAGTGGTCAGTACAAAATCAAACATAATGCTTGATAGGTCTATAGCGGATACAAGTCTAGACTTGTAATCATGGGAAACAGATAAAGATATGGGGTGGACTATGAACATACTTTTGCTCCAATAGCAAAAATGGCTACTGTGAGGTCCTTGTTAGCCGTAGCTTCTCTTAAGGGATGGTACTTGGATCAAATGGATGTTAAAAATGCATTTTTGCATGGTGATTTGCAGGGAACATGTGTACATGAAGCTACCACCGTGGTACAAAGGTCAAGGTCATAGATTAGAAGTTAATCAAGAGGAGGAGTACTGTAAACAGAGTGAAAGCAAAAAGGTTTGCAAGCTAAACAAGTCCCTCTATGGACTTAAACAGGCACCAAGACAATGGTTTGCCAAGTTAAGTTGTGCTTTGAAAAGTCATGACTTTGTTCACCCAAGTCGACTATTCTCTCTTCACCAAGAGATCCGGTGACAAGACATTACTCGTAATCTTAGTATATGTTGATGATTTAATCTTAGCTGGGAATGACATTGAAGCAATCAACTCAGCCAAAGCTTTCCTTCACAACTCTTTTCACATGAAAGATATGGGGTCTCTTACATACTTTCTTGGCATAGAAGTGGATCAATGTAAGGAAGGGATCTTTATCTCTCGAGAAAGTATGTTCAAGATATACTCGGGGAGTATAATATCTTTGAAGTGCGGAGCCTCTCAAGCTTCCCATGGATTCTCATGTGAAGATGACTCCAGAATCAGGATCACCTTTGCCTTGTGCTGAAGTTTACCAAAGATTGGTGGGCAAACTGATATACTTAACTCTTACAAGGCCTGATCTTGCCTTCACTGTCCACGTGTTGAGCAAATTCATGCATCATCCTACTGATGTGCACCTTCAAGCTGCAAAAAGAGTGTTGAGATACTTGGTCCGGGTCCTCACAACAAGGAATTCTTCTTGCAAATCACTCCAGTGCACGGCTTCAAGCTTTTTGTGACAATGGACTGGCCGGGTGTGCTAGTACAAGAAGATCCACCTCAGGGTATTGCATTCTTCTTGGGAACTCTCCCATCTCTTGGAAGTCCAAAAGATAAACTGTTGTCTCAAGAAGCAGTGCTGAAGCTGAATACAGATCAATGGCCCTTGCCATATGTGAGGTAATGTGGCTCAAGCAACTCCTAAGAGACCTAGATATGAAGGACATGGAGAAGACACCTCTCTACTGTGACAATCAGGCTGCCCTTGCAATTGCAGCTAACCCAGTCCATCATGAAAAAACCAAGCATGTAGACATAGACTGTCATTTCATTCGAGACAAGACTCAAGATGGTGTTGTTTCTCCTACTTACATTCCTTCTCAACATCACCGGCAGATATGTTCGACCATGCTTCTTCCTACCAAGCAACGACGCTCTTCTCTACAAGCCGTGAGTTCAAACTGCTCCTCACTCTCAGCTTGAGGGGGAGTGTTGAGATACTCTCTAATTCCTCTCTGGTAGCCCAGTTATTCAGTGTGATGTTGGGCCTTGTGTCCATTCTATGTAGGTCCTTTCTGTGGTCCTAGGAATTTATCTTGCGTGTCCGTTGTCCTATAGTGAAGGACGGTTGTCTCTATCTTATTGCTTACTAATTATTGTGACCTAGGGATTGTAACCGAGCCGCACTATTTAAACAAAGGCTCGTAATGTTTTACTCGGTTTTTTGGGGTAAAAAAGAGGATTTCAAATCACAAAGAAAGAATGAAAGAATGTTTGGGAAGTAATTGAGCCGAAATTATGGAATCACTGTTTTTATTGTTACATCGACATTGATGACATTACTTGTCAACACAACACACCACATCATTAGTTAAAGACTTAAAGGTGTAGTACGGAAAATTGATTGAAATTGTATATATAGGGAACTGATAAATCGCACTCGTACCATGACATGATCGTGCAATGCTTGGCACAGAAGGCCGATTGTGTAATGAACAAGGTATATCAAAGTTGAAGTTTTGGCATCAAGGAGGATTTAGCTATTAACAAGAAAAAGTGTACCACTTAATATAGAAATCTTGACATAAGTTTTTATCCTTATATCCGTATAACCTGATAATCCAATTAAAATATAATGCGCGCATATTGGTAGTTCTAGGAGACACTAGGACACTTCATTTTCATATTACCTATATTATCATCTAGACCTATAGCCAATTGATGTTATAATATTTTTCATGTAATTGGCAGATAAATATTGGCCATTGTGTCATCTCCGATACCGCCTTGTGGATGTTGCTGAGTAAACTTACATGTCTCCAAGATGCGAACTTGGTTCCTCTAACTAATGTATCGGCAAGAGGATTGGAGCTAGCTCTTAGGGCCTGTTGCATCCAACTTAAAAAGCTCAAATTAGTTGGTTCTTTTAAAACCTCCCTTTCCCATGAGTTACTTCAGTTTTTGTGGCTAAGAGGATGTAAAATTAGATGGGATTAGAAATCTATTCCCATTTCCCATGTAAGTATGTATTTTCATATGAACTCACTTATATATATATATATATATATGAATTGATTGTTGATCGAGCAACATAATTTGGCTTTAATTTTGGAGCTAACCTAATTTAACAGACTGCCTGTTTTTTTTTTTTTTTTTTTTTTGGAAAACAAAGAAACTACGTCCAGCGATTCTCTATGTGCTTGAAGTGATATTTCTATTGTGTGTATGCTGCTTTGACCGAAGTGCAGAGATTCTTATTGTAATTACTTGTGCTAGCTAACTTATGATCCTTTGAACAAATAGATGTTTTAAGTTATCCTTTTTTACATGGTCACTTATATACCTATACAAAAAGGTGATGACTATATTACACGTCCAAAAATAAAAGTTATGTACTTCCTCCGTTCCATAATAAGTGAAACATGGGGATTGGGCGCAAGATTTAATAAACATCACTTTTAAAAGCCAAAAAGTCATAAAATATCCTCTTCATTATCAAAAGGAGGGAGAGAAAAACCACACAAGTTTGTGATGGATCTTTTGTCATTTTGTCACTTTCTTTTTTCCATTTAAGGTATGTTTCACTTATTTTGAAACGTTAAAAAATAGTAAGTGTTTCACTTATTATGGAACGGAGGAAGTATGACTTTTTAGGTTAAATTAAAAAATCTTTGATCATAGATTTCACAAATATTTTATAAATATCTATTAAAAATTTAAAATATCATGACTTCACTCTTATTAAATTTATCTTTATATACAATCCCAATATATTAAAGTTTAATAATTTTTACAAATATGTTAGTGGTCATATTGGAGATTTTAAAAGTCAAATATAACGTGATCACGGGCAACCAGAGTAAGTACTCCAAATGATCACTTAAAAGATTAATTATTTTTATTCACTATTGTGCACGTAAGATGAACGGTCATTTTAAGAAGAAAAAAATAGGATATAAAATAGAAGCTCCCAAAGGCCAAAAGTTACAAGAAGGATCATGAAGGCAATGACAGACCACCATTCCTATCGATCAAGGCATCAAGCAAAGCATAGAATTAGCCACAACCTTTTACCTAAACGCGATCTAACTAAACTTTCGTAGGGGTAAAAGCATAACGTTTAACAATTATCATCACCTACTCCAAAGAACCTTTTCCTTAGTTGGCAAACATTCCTTATTTTCATGCAGTATATTTCAGTTCATCCAAAAATACTTCTTACCCTTTTTGTCCTATAATAACATAATCACATTAGGCCTAAATTCAACCCTTATGATCATTGTTATCCTCCAATCCGCTCTTTATCCTTAACAAAAATGTACAATGTATTACCATTTTACATTCTACTACTTTTGCCTTCTCTTAATGATGCCTATTACAATGAAAAAACCAATTACAACTATATCCCAGAAAAAATTATGCAAAATATGATATCCCAAGCATGTGCCAACATAGAGGACGAAGTTTCTTGCCTCTCTAATGTTGAATCTAGGCTTCCAAACGGCCCTAGGAACGCTAGTTCGATTCTCAAAGCCGCCCTAGAGGCCACTCTTAATGAGGTCCAACAAGCCATAAGAAAAGTTTCCGATTTTAGTTCCCTTTCCTCCTCCTCTAGTCGTGAGCAGATTGCAGTGGAGGACTGTAAGGAGCTCCTTGACTACTCTGTCACGGAGCTTGCATGGTCTCTCGCCGAAATGAGGGAGATTCGAGCTCGTGGATCGTTCCATGAACATGGAGGAGACCTCAAGGCATGGTTAAGTGCCGCGGTTAGCAACCAAGATACTTGTCTCGAAGGGTTCGATGGTACAAACCAAAATGTTAGAAATAACATCAAGGGTAGTTTAACACAAGTAACACAACTTATAAGCAATGTTTTAACCTTATACACCCAATTACATGTCATGCCCTTTAGACCCCCTAGACATAACAGTTACAATAATAATCATAACAATAATAATGATACTAATACAAATCATGATAAGAATAATAGTAGGAAAAATAATATGGATGATCAAGATAGTTTTCCAAATTGGATGACTAAGGGTGACAAAGAACTTGTGGTTTCTTCGTCTCCAAGTAAGGGAATGCATGTAGATGCGGTTGTTTCTTCAGATGGAAGTGGGAAATATCGATCGATTGGTGAAGCAATTGATGATACTCCAAATCATAGTAATAGGAGATATGTTATTTACGTAAAGAAGGGAGTTTATAATGAAAACATTGATATGAAGAGAAAGAAGACAAATGTTATGTTGATTGGTGATGGAATTGGAGCTACTGTTATCTCTGGTAATAGAAATTTCATGCAAGGCTGGACCACCTTCCGAACTCCTACTTTTGGTAAGTTTTATTAACAAAGATGATTTTATTGATTAATGTGCAAACATTATCATGGTAAATGCAATTTGTTTGAATTTTTTTTACGGGACTAATCTTTTTCAGCTTATATAAAGGAAGCACTATATTTAGTTCTCCCAAATTTACGATATAATATACTCATTCTGTCTCATATTAATCAATACAATTTGACCATGTGCACTTTTCACATAATTTTAGCCATTATTATCTACTAATATATTAAAGACAAATATTAGTATATATATATATATATAAGATGTTATTGGACATGTCTAAATGTCTATTTTCAAATAGCAATTCTTTTATTTAATTTTTCCTAATAGATAAAGAAAAAATATTAATGGTAAAAGTTGATAAGAGGGAGTATGATTTAACTCGACCACAACTTTGAATTGCATTTCTTTAATAAACACATACCCTTGTTATAGTTAAAGACCTTACGTCGTTCACATGCAGCTGTCTCCGGCAAAGGCTTCATAGCAAAAGATATCACCTTCCGAAACACCGCCGGCCCCAAAAACCAACAAGCGGTAGCTCTTCGAGTAGATTCCGACGAATCGGCTTTTTACAGGTGTAGTATAGAAGGATACCAAGACACACTCTATGCTCACTCCCTTCGACAATTCTACAGGGATTGTAACATCTATGGCACTATTGACTTCATCTTTGGTAATGGGGCCGTTGTGATCCAAAACTGCAAAATTTACAGCCGGACCCCACTTCCACTCCAAAAGGTTACCATCGTAGCCCAAGGACGAAAAAGCCCACATCAAAGCACGGGCTTTTCTATCCAAAGTAGCTATGTTTATGCTAACCAGCCTGCTTATTTGGGCCGGCCTTGGAAGCCCTATTCTAGGGTAGTTTATATGAACACTTATTTGAGTGCTACGGTCCAACCTAGAGGTTGGTTGGAGTGGTATGGGAACTATGGTTTAAACACTTTGTATTTTGGAGAGTATAGGAATTATGGGCCTGGGGCTTCGTTAGTGGGCCGTGTTAAGTGGCCTGGGTTTCATAACATTCGAGATGTTTCTGAGGCTGTATTTTTTACTGTTGGACAATTTATTGATGGCATGTCATGGTTGCCAGCAACAGGGGTCAAATTCTCAGCTGGTTTGAATAATTAGATAATTGTTGGATGTATAAAAATATTGTTGTACAGTAATTATTTCGTAATTTAAGAATAGTGTAACTAGTTTTGTTTTTTTTTTCTAAATAAACACTGTATATTCATCTTAATATATAGAAATCTTGGTATGATAGTATTAATTACTTGAGTCAATTTTTTCTATATATATATTTTAGGAGACGTGTCCGTCACAAATTCGTCGTTACTTCATGAATTTTCTTTATAAAATTGATCATAATATTTCCAATTGGCCACTTAATATATATATTGGTTCTTTAAAAGCTACCATAATCCGTGTAATCAGAACCATTTTTTGGTTTTAGATCTATACCATTCGTTAAATTTACTTTTTAATTACATTAACTTTATTTATTAAAAAAGATTAACAATTATAAATATCGTTGTTCCACAATTGAATTTCTCCAATCATTTCTATATGTACTTCATTTGTTTTTTCTAAAGTGGGACATTTTGCTGTTTACAGTGTTTTTTATTCAAAGTTGGACACTTAACCGTCAAACGTTGTTTTTTGTGGATTTGTGGTGGTTGAAATTGGTGTGTTTAGCAATATTAGTTGAAAAGAAGTTAAAATTGATAAACTGATAAGGTATAATTGAAATCATTAGCGTGCTGAAACTAATAACTTATCCGATTAGCTTAACTGTTTGACTGAACTAGTTGTACAAGTTGATTTATTATTTTAATTTTCTAATTATTATTATATATTATTCAACACTAACTTTTAATGTATTTAAACAATAAAGTGATAACATAAATATTTTTAAAATTATAGCTCACTTAAACTAAAATACCTACATTGGAAAATTTGTATTTTTCATAAGCAATCATGAAACAAATTTCTTTAAATTTATAATATCATATTATGCGTAGAAACCATCATAATAAAAAAAAACTAAAATACTTAGAAAAATATACTAAGAAATTATTTTCTAGTACTCCATATGTGACTAACATTTGGGTCACGAACCAAGTCCATCTCTTTAGAAGCCTCTTGAAGATTCAAATACTAGCTAGATAGAAAAAATTGCAAGAGAAAACAACACATTTGTGGGACTAACCTGAAATTTTAAAATTTTTAACTTACCAATTTTAGTAATTTTAACCACCTAAAATTTTATTTTAAGTAGCTCCTAAACACCCTAAAGCATTTTAGCACCTAATTATTTTAGGCACTAAAATGCTTCCGCAAACAGACCCATACCACCTTTTTAAATCGGAAATACCGTATTTATTTGTTTAAAATAAGAATGTTGTTTGTATTTAATGATATAGACTAATAATATTGAGTGACACATATAATGGTATAAAAAAGTGAGACTAAAGATTTAAACTCCTATTAAATAAGCTCAAATCTTCTGTCCCATATTTAGTATACCGCTTGTGTGCCATTAAAAATTAATTTTCAAGTGGTTGCCCATAATAATTATCGGTTTTTCTAACCTATGCACCTAGTAATATGTTTGACTATTTTTAGCTTTATCCAACAAAATTGATAAATATGCTCATAATTGATATATAATTTCTATAATGAGAATAATATATTTAATTAAATATGCCATATTTATCAATTGTTGGATAAAACTAAAAACAAATAGTTAAACTTATACACTAGGTGCATAGGTTAGAATAGCAGTAAATAGGAACATGCACCAGTGCATGTAGAGGATGGTGCACCCTTTATTAAACGATGTAGTTTTAACATTTTTATTAGAGTCTATGATTTTAAAAAAAGTTATTATTTGTTTCCTTAAATTTTGCATCTTTTTTACGTTTTCAAAGATATTGTTGGCGAGATTCTTTTTTTTCAAATTTGAATTTAAAAGGTATGTTCTTTTAGTTTAGACTAGATATTCATTTACTATATGTTCTTTTCATTACAACCTATGTTCTTTTATAATTGGAGATTTAGATGTTCTTTAATTTTAAGCGATGTGTTCTTTTATATGAATGGTATGTTCTTTCGAGTGCACGGTGAGCACTATGCACCCTAGTGCATAATTCACGCTTTGCCAATAATTATAACAACCAATAATAACCAGCGACACACAAGTGGAAACTACAACAAAATTGCAAACGGAATGCCAGGATTACATTAGCTTTTTCACATTTTTTTTTTGGAAAAAACATGCACTAGCCATTTTCATGTATTTTCATAATTTTATAAAAGGTCAATGGACAGGATGAATCAATAAAATTAGATAGCTCAGGGCTCGTATGGTATCACTGTTAGTTTCCAGATTTTGGTTTTATGAGGGTAAAAGTCATATGATATAAGTAAGGAAAAATTGGCGTGAACAGCACCAACTATTGGTTTGGTGCACAAAACAGCACGAACTAAACGAGGTGTGGTGCACAACACAAACTTTATGACATAGGTGCGAAAATCAACATACATGACGATGTTGGCCTGAGATTCGTTTACCCAAGCCTTAAAGTTTGTGCTGTGGAACCATTCCAAAATCATTGTTTATGTTGATTCATGCACTCATGCTATAAAGTTCGTGTTGTACATCACACCTTGTTTAGTTTGTGCTGTTTTGTGCACCAAACCAATAGTTGGTGCTATTCGCGCCAATTTTTCCTATAAGTAATATAATAAACTTAAGATTAGTCATACTTATATTAAATAAGTCAACTATGAAAACTGGTAATAGAAAAATGGAAACTACATGTTCTTGTTTCAATTTTATTTTTTAGTTTAGTAAAAACTAAAAACTATAAACATAAACGATAACTAATAGTAGCCATGATGAAAACCATCCGGATGATAATATCTCAAATTCTATATATTTAGGTTAAACAAATTTTTAAAATTATACTTTCTCCGTTCTAAAATAAGTGAAACACTTCTCGCTCTCATTTATGTAAGAGTTTTTTGAAAGAAGTGTTTCACTTATTTTAGAACGGAGGAAGTATAAAAAGGTAAATAAAAAACTCAACAGTAACACCTTGTGCGAATTACTCTAGAACTCTACCATTGTATTGATATAAAATCCCCGTTGATAAGTTTGCATGAAGTTTGTTAGAAACATGCAAATTCGGACTGATCAAGTGCTAGTAAATCGGACGTATGATAGCATTTTTAGGACCGGAGGCATGTTTAATTAAACATGAAAAGAGTATTAAATTATTTATGCTTAACCTACCATGTTTAACTAATCACTTGTCACTCTTTTCATGTAGAAAAGAATTTACGTGGTTGATTAGTTTTGTCTACAATTTGCACCAAACATTAGCTTTGTCCAATGCATGAGTGCTAGTTGCTGATGTTTATCATATTTTTGGATAAATACGTATAGTTGCCCTCATATATAGCACCCAAAATCATACTATATATTCCCTAAAAATTAACATACAACTTTTTCCTATCACGGTAACATTATGGCTTTTGCACTACCATATTTTCTTCAAATACTCTTGCATATGTTACTCTTATTATCTTCTTTCGCCTCCTCTCAACATTCCTCTGATTTGGATACAATTTGTAGCAATACTCTTTATCCAAAATTTTGTAGGTTGATCATATCCGAAAAATCAATTACAAACAATAACGATTCAAGAATACGGTCGATTTTGCATCAAGCAATCCTTATATATAACCAACAATTTCAAATCATTAGTAAACCAACATCTCCAATCCTCCAACCAAAAATATATTTCACAATCAACTAAATATGCCCTTCAAGATTGTCGGTCTCTTACTAGCTTGAGTTTCAAATATCTTTCTGCTACAATCGATATCATCAAATCTACTATACCAGACACTGATCAAGTCCAAACAATGCTTAGCGCGGCCATGACCAATCTAGACACTTGCTCTGAAGGCCTCAAAGAGGCCAAATCATACTCTAATGTGGTTCAAAATCTTTCTCCCCTAATCTCAAATGGTACAATGTTTTTAAGCCTGTCTCTTGCCCTTTTTACTAAGGGTTGGGTACCCAAAACTAATCTAAATAGTTACAATCCCTTGGATTTTGACCATATTAGAAGCGTAAATATTTATGGTAATACTATCAACAATATGAGGAGGTTGCTTCAACTAGGTGAGGCGGGGATTATTGTGAACACTATGGTGGTGGTGAATCCTGATGGGAGTGGGAATTTTACCACTATCAATGATGCAGTTGATGCAGCTCCCAAAAACACTAAGGCAAATTCTGGTTATTTTGGGATATATGTGGTTGGTGGAACTTATGAAGAGTATGTCAACATTCCTAGCAATAAGAAGTATTTGCTGATGGTTGGAGATGGCATTAATCAGACTATTATCACCGGTAATCGGAGCGTTGGTGACGAATGGACTACTTACAAATCCGCTACATTTGGTAAATAATTTTTTAGTTATCGTTTTTTGGCAAATAACTAGCTAGCTAGGTGCACCGTGCACAGTTGCCTGTTTGATTTTTAAGGTAACACGACCACAATCAAGAAAAATAATATGAAAGCAGATCCCTTGTTCTCTATCTATAAACCCATATATCCCTACTTTCCAAATTTTAATGATTTCTTCCCTATGATCACAGCTGTGACTGCCGTAGGCTTTCTAGCAGTAAACATAACCTTCCGTAACACAGCAGGAGCAGAGATGCACCAAGCAGTGGCGCTTCGAAGTGGAGCTGATCTTTCAACCTTCTATAGATGCAGCTTTGAAGGGTATCAAGATACATTGTACGCACATTCTATGAGACAATTTTATAAGGAATGTGACATTTATGGAACTGTCGATTTTATATTTGGTAACGCGGCAGCAGTGTTACAAAGCTGTAACATATATGCTAGACAACCATTAAAAGGCCAATATAACCTCATAACTGCTCAAGGCCGAACCGATCCAAACCAAAATACAGGATTTTCAATGCAGAGTTCCTCTTTTAGGGCTGCCGATGACTTAGCATCGAGCGATTTTGCCGTCAAGACTTATCTAGGGAGGCCATGGAAGGAATATAGTAGAACAGTGTACATGCAATCCTTCATGGATAGTTTGATTGAACCTGATGGTTGGCATGAATGGTCTGGAAGTTTTGCACTTGACACATTGTATTATGCTGAGTACAATAACATTGGACCTGGATCTAATACTGATGATCGTATCACTTGGCCTGGGTACCATGTGATTAATGAGACCATCGCTTCTTATTTTACGGTAACTTATTTCATAGTGGGCGACTTTTGGTTGCCGTATACTGGTGTACCTTA
Source organism: Beta corolliflora (assembly GCA_947648045.1). Taxonomy (NCBI): domain Eukaryota; kingdom Viridiplantae; phylum Streptophyta; class Magnoliopsida; order Caryophyllales; family Amaranthaceae; genus Beta; species Beta corolliflora. Next base: position 2,898,047 of record CANSZD010000757.1, on the reverse strand, counting down.
TACCTTAGGTTTACTTTGATTTCTATATAGTGCATATATCTAAAATACTTCCTCCGTTTCTTTTTTATTGCGACATTTTGGCTTTTATAAGTTCAATGTACTAACTATTCTAAATCTTCGAATATTACCAAAAATTAATAAAATATTGATATTTTATAAATAAATATTAAAATGAATCCAATATCTAGCTGAATTTCATATATTTGTTTATACTAGTATATGAATAACGAAGTCAAACTATTGCAGAGAAAATAAGAATCGAAGAACTCTTAGTTTGAAGAAGCGACAAAGTCAAAACCTTAGGACTTCAAAAGTTATCTAATACTACCCGCTAGATAAACAATCTGCCAACCATCATGAAATATTGAGTTTTTCGAAACATGTTTGTAAATTATTGATGTTAAAAGATGACTCACTTGGCCAATAAAAACTGTCAATACTACCCGCTGGTTAAACAAATGAACCAGCCAATACTTACCAATTGATTGCCCCTTCCACCTTCCAAGGCCTGTTTCCTCTTTTGTTTGAGCTTTTAGCTAGTCTCATCTTCTCATATTTTCCTCTACATGAACACGGTCTTCACATTAGCACATATGTCGTTCTTCATATGGAGTCTATGGCGTAATGGAGGTACGTGATACTAAAACTTCTTTTGTTTTTTCTTCTATATATGCTAGCCCCAAGTTCAAGAAAAGACTAGAATTATGGGATGACTTGTGTGACTTTGCTCGAAATAACAATAATAAGCCGTGGATAATCCTCGGCGACTTTAATGAAATTGTTAGTCAAAATGAGAAACTAGGAGGGAGACCAATGAAACGTCGTAGGGCCGAGCTATATGCCGCTACAATGGATGAGTGTAACCTTGTTGATTTGGGGTTCAATGGTCCTAGATTCACATGGACTAATAGACGTAAGAGGCATCCGATTTACGAACGGTTAGATAGAGGTTGGGCTAACCCTGAATGGTTAAACTTATTCCCGAATGCGAACCTGTGGCACCTCCCCCGAGTCACATCCGACCATTGTCCCATTTTGCTTAAATTGGATATAGAAAGTTATACTAGGGGTCCAAAACCGTTTAGGTTTGAACCTATGTGGTTGTTAGATAGTGGGTTTATGAGCCTAGTTGACACGTATTGGCCTAAGGAGGAGAAAGACATTCAAAGTAGTCTGAGCGACATGCAAAAAACTCTCATAGATTGGAATTCCACGACCTTTGGCAATATTTACAAACGGAAAAACAAGACTTTAGCTCGCCTTCGTGGAACCCAAGCGTACCTTCAGGACCACCCTTGCTCGAATTTCCACCAGACCTTAGAAAACACCCTTCAACAAGAACTTATAAACATCCTTGACCAGGAAGAGGTCTTATGGAGGACCAAAAGCCGGTTAGAGCGTGTCGGGGAAGGCGAGAGGAACACTAGGTTTTTTCATAGGAGTGTCCTAATTAAGAGAAATGCTTCGAGAATTCTGAATCTAAGAGATGATGTGGGTAATGAGGTGTCTGAGCCAGAGGCTATTCGTAGTATGATAGTAAAGTTTTACCATAATCTCTATTCCTCTGATCATGTCATGTGTCAAAAAGATAGAAGCCCCAATGTTAACAATACCAACATCGTGGACCTTCCTACCTATGAAGAAATTAGGGCAGCCCTGTTCAGTATGCAACCGTTGAAAGCCCCGGGCCCGGACGGTTTTCACCCTATATTTTTTCAGAAAACGTGGGGGGTAACGGGAAATGATCTGGTTAGGAACATCCAGGAATGGTTCACTCAAAAGCGTATTCCGGAAAATTTAGGCCATGCCTTGGTTTGTCTCATACCTAAACAGCATTCCCCGGAAATGGTAAAACAATTTCGTCCCATAAGTCTCTGCAACACTTTGTATAAGGTTGTTACGAAGATCTTAGTGAATAGAATGAAACCCCTAATATCGGAGTGGATCTCGCCTAACCAAAATAGCTTCATTAAAGGGAGGGGTCCTGAGATTAATTTGGTTGTTGCTTCGGAGGTTTTACATTCTATGCATAAGAAAACTGGGAAGTGGGGGTGGTTTGCGCTAAAAATTGATCTCGAAAAGGCCTATGACCGTATAGAATGGAGTTTTATGCGTCAATGTCTGGAATATCATGATTTAGATGCTAACTCTATAAGTTTGATCATGAACTGTATTTCCCAAGCTTCTTCGTCAATCCTCATTAATGGGAGGAAGTCAGAGACCTTCTATCATTCTAGGGGGCTGCGTCAGGGAGATCTTATGTCTCCTTATTTGTTCAATGTTTGTCTAGAAGCTCTGTCACAAATGATTCTACAGGAGTGTGAGGAAAAGACTTGGACCCCATTCGGGGTGGGGAGGAAAAATATTCCTGTGTCCCATCTTATGTTTGCAGATGATCTGATCCTATTTGGGAGGGTTGATGAGAGTACAGCCTTCTCAGTGAGAAGCACTATGGAAAGATTTTGTACCATGTCGGGACAAAAAATCAATGAAAGCAAGAGCAAACTAATCTTCTCTAGAAACACCACTGAGGAGGCTAGAACTCTATTCCAAGAAACCTTGAATATTAAAGAGAGTGAAGACCTAGGCTTATACTTGGGGCTCCCAATTTCCCACAAAAGACCGTCAAGGTCCCAAGTTCAATTTGTAGTTGAGAAGGTCCGGACTAGATTAGCAAAATGGAAGACCTCATACCTGTCTAAGGCTGGAAGATTATGTCTAATCAATTCGACCCTGACCTCTATCCCGGCATATTATATGCAAGCAGCTACTTTCCCGGCGCAAACTATTAAAGACCTAGACCGGATTTGTAATAATTTTCTGTGGGGAGAAACGGACCATCAAAAACGAAAGCTTCACCTTATTCGTAAAGAGACTACTTTTCTTCCTAAGAAACATGGGGGACTAGGGATTCGGGATCAAGGTAGAATGAACAAGGCATATATGGCTAAGTTAGGTTGGAAAATGTCCCAGGACTCTTCAAATTTGGCCCAGGAATGTATAAGGTCTAAGTATTTTCACAAAAACCATGTCACAAAGTTTAAAAACGGGTCAACTACGTGGAAGAATATTGGTAAAGGGTGGGATCTCCTCCAAAAACACCTGAATCGGAATTTGGGTAATGGAAAGACGATTAATGTTTGGCATGATAGCTGGTTAGGGAGTGGGGTCATCCGCCAGAGATTGAGGGGCCCTTAGCCGAAGATGAAGGGAAACTAGTTGTGGCAGATTTGACTCTAGAGGGTTCCTGGGACCTATCAAGGATATCCTTTGCCCTTCCCCAACCCCTCATAGATCGTATCATGAGCACTATCCCCCCCTTCCCCTCCTCTAGGAAGGATCTACTAATTCCAAGTTTCGTTTCCCATAAAGGCTTCGCCTTGTCTCGGGCTTACCAAGCCCAACTACCGGAGGATCATAACTTACCGGACTTTGAGTGGATTTGGAAGGGGTGCATGGAACCCAAAATTAAAGTGTTCTTCTGGCTTATATGGTATGATAGGATTCCGCATCGCAAACTCCTTGCCCAAAGAAACATTGTCGCGTCTAACCTTTGCCCTAGATGTTTGAACCATGAAGAGAATTCGGAACACATATTAAGAGCTTGTACGTTTGCTGGTAATGTTTGGAAGGATGCGAATCTCCCTCTTATGACCCACCTGGAATTCATTCCTTAGCTCCGAGAAAACTTGTGGTCCGATAAGGATTTTAGGGGTCTTAGCTGGCGAGTTGTTTTCCCATATGTGTGTCACGAGCTTTGGAAAGCTCGTAATGAACTAGTGTTTAGGAACAATTCTTCTATCTCTCCAAATTCTCTACTCACAAAGGCTTGTGTCTTGTCCCGTACACTCCACTCTGCTCTCGGGAAAAGTTTAACCATTGCAGCCCCTTCTCATGCGAGATTGGGTGGGCGAATCTTTCCTACTAGCACTACAACTATTCACGTCGATGCCTCGTTTTTAAGTCCTTTAGTCCATGTGGGTCTAGGGCGGGTGGTGAGAAATAAGGACGGAAGATGGTTAGTGGGCTTTCACAAGTGTTGTTATGCATCTGATACATTTGCAGTGGAGCTTCTTGGTATATATGAGGCTCTCATGATAGCAGCTGGACGTCGCTTTCATGAAGCAGTCGTTTATTCGGATAACATGAGCGTGGTGACTCTCCTACAAAAGGGAGAGACTTCTGACATGTACTTTAACCTTCTTGAAATGTGCAGAAAGCGGTGGAATGATCTCCCCCATGTGAAAATTGCTTATTGTCGTCGGGAAGTTAACATGGTCGCGGACGCTATGGCGAAGAAATGTAGAATGGAAGAAATAGAATGCAATGTAACTAGGACATTTTCCCATCCCCCTAGTCATTGTATGAACTTCTATATTGCGGATTGTAACTAACTATCTTTAATTTTTATCTAGTTCTATTTTCACCAAAAAAAAAAATATTTTCTTTATCCCACCTTTTGCCACGACATTTTGTCAGCGTTGACCTCACTTAATCGGTCATGTGCGCCCTTTCCTCCCTAATTACTCTCATTTCGTTCCCTTTTCCTCCTTTAATCACACTTGAAAAGAACCCCTCCTTTGAGTTCTTCTTTCAAACCTATTCCACATATTCTCTCTGTGCATTTTGAAGCTTCATTGGTGGTTTTTGCATCAATTAATTGTTGCCTATCAAAATCGGCATCTAATAATTCAATTTCAGGTAAGCCTGAAGTTCCTATTAAGCTTGAACAATACTGTAGGATGAGCAGACTGTTCTACCGGTGACTTCATCGGTGATTAGTGCCTTAGATTTACAGCTTCCGTAAGATGCCATTATACAACCCGTATAAGAGAGAAATCAGATAGATAATTTGTTAGTCAAAGGTTTTTTTGGGTGTGATGGAGGGAAAGAGAGAAAAATGGGAGTAATTAGGGAGGAAATGACGTATGTGAGAAGCACATGACTAACTAAGTGAGGTCAACGCCAGATTCTGGCTAGTCAACGTTTGAATCTTAGTCAAGGTTGTTCTTGACAAAAAAATTTCAATAAGGTCTGAAGTTGACCAAAAAATTTTACAAGGTTGTCTTTCGCAAAAAATATTGTATAAAAGGTTGTCTTTGACAAAAATCTCTAATGTAAATTTTTATTTTATCTAACCTTTTATTGATTAATATATTCAAAAGTTATTATTTATATTATATATCATCTATATTTTTCAAATATTAAATTTAATATGATTATTAAATTATATTACGATATCTATTATTAAAGTGGAAATAAAAAAAATTAAACTAGGTCCAAAAAAAATCAAACCAATTTTTTCACTAGTCTAATATTCATTTTGAAAATTTCGAGTTTTTTGGTCTTCGGTCCAGTACTGGATCAATGGACACCCTAGCTGTAATCAACAATAACCATTATGCCCGGGGCGTGTGCCCCTTTTGCCCTTCCCCAAGTACGGGTCTAGTGGAAAATTTAGATGGAAGTGGTAATTTTATCACCATTAATGATTTGCTGCAACACTAAATAATACAAAGCCAAATACTGGTTTAACCAAAAAAATGTTTGGAGAGAGGAGATGGGAAGAGAGAAACAACGTATATTGCATAAATATGATAATGTGTTTTCTTTGTGCAAATATTATATGTAACATTCCCACAATATATTACATTAACATTAACAAGTGAAATATGACAATATAACATTACATATATTGCATAAATATTATAAACAAAATAACATTAACAAGTGAAATATGACAACATAACATTACATATATTGCATAAATATTGTAAGCAAAATAACATTAACAAGTGAAATATGACAATATAACATTACATATATTGCATAAATATTGTAAACAGAATAACATTAACAAGTGAAATATGACAATATAACATTACATACATTGCATAAATATTATAAACAAAATAACATTAACAAGTGAAATATACTGTATAAATATAGAAAAGTTTACATAAATACAAAATAATTACAAAATTAAATTACAACAAAATACAAAAAAGTAAATTATAAAATTATAAACTCACAAAATCACCAAATATTGCATAAATACAGAAAAGTAACATAATACTCAAAAATACATATATACAAAAATATTAAATAAATACACAAAAGGACATAAATACACGAAAATTAGAACGAAATTTAATAAAAGATATTCTACGGAAACAACGAAAATTAAAAGGAATAATTGACAGTAACAATCTCAACCGAATGATTGAATTGTAGTGATGGCCAGTAAACATTAATATGATCTACCAATTCGATCGATTTGAACCCGACATGAAATCAACGGGTTTAGGTTGGAGGTTTTAAATAGCTTAAATAGTTTAAATTGTTAGGTTTTAAATAGCTATTAAACGAGCTGGATCATAGTTGAACTTTAATTTTAAACCCTAATTTGATTGACACTATTATCCGTTGCATTGCAAGGCTATTATCAATAATATTACTAATGTGGCTTGTAATGCTTTTAAAAAATTCTTAACTATGTGTTGTATTCGGTTCATATTCGTAAAAGAAAGTGAATTAAGAAAATTGTGAAGTTATTTTGTTTGATTTATATATATGTGTAAGCTTGATAAACGAGCTAACAATAAACGCATCACAATGGAATTTAAGGGTTAGGCAGTTCTTCGAATACTTTCCCGTACACTCAAAATCTCAAAGACCTAGCTAGTATGCTCTAACAACCTAGTTGGTGCTCATAGACAATAAAAATATGTCTTTGGTCTCTGACACAAAATCATACCATTCTTTATCGAAATCTCTTATCATGGAGCTTATTTCTAGTAGTTCACTAGTAGAATAATTGCTTATTACTGCGGTGGTATTGCTGCGGTTTTACCCATACGCAGCAATAAACCGCGTCAAAAGAAAAGGAAAAATCGAAAATCAACCTATTGCTGCAGTTTTGGGTCGAAACCGCAGCAATAGATGTCAACGGAAATTTTTTAAAATTTCGTTGGTGGGATTTGACAGATCTATTCTTTGCGGTTCCACCCGAACCAACGGCAAATAGATTAAAATATTATATTTTTCCAAGTTTTAATCTATTGCTGCGGTTTTGTGGGGGAACCGCAGCAATATGTTATTTGATTTCATAAAAGTAGTTAGGGTTGGCACGCACTACTCCTCTTTCCTCATTTCACCAGCCGTTTTCACTCCTTTCCTCATTTCACTCCTTTCTCTCTCCTCCTTCATCTTCAGATCTACTCCTCTGTAACTTACCTCCTCTCTCACTTCACTCTTCCTCCCTCTCTCACTCCACCAAACAACCATACCGTCGTTACTACTCACTAAACCATCGACATTTTCATAAATGAAAGTGGAAATTAATAATAAGGTAAAACAAAAAAAAATATCTTGTCAATGAACGAAGTCTTCCTGCTGTCTCATTTCACCGCCGAGCTTGCCTTCGTCGTCGCCGAGCTTTCACCGCCGAGCTTACCTTCGCCGTCACCGAGATTTTGCCGCCATTAATCTTCGCCGTCGCTGTATCTCATCCTTCGCACAAGCTTTCGCCGCCATTAATCTTCCTCCGTTGCTTGTGAATCCCTGTCGTGGCTCGAGTTTTAATTCTTCGCACAAGCTTTTCAGTTGTTTGTATGAGATATTTTGATGACTTTTGATTGTGATACATGATTTTTCATTGAGTTCAATTTGGATGCATATTTTGATTTTGTGAAATTTTCGGTGGTTTGATTTTGTTCATTTGTTTGGTTTTTAATGTTTGATTTTTATTCTTACTCTGCCATGGTGGACTTTTCACATCTCACATGCTTTGAATGTGATACATTGGAAATGTGTAGTTGCAGTTACATGAATATGGTTGCAATGTTCTCAAATTAGTAAGCAGGTGAAGTTTATGTTTTAGATTTGTTATGTATTTTGCTGCTGTTTTTGATAAGTTTTAGTTTGTAATCTTTATTTTCTACTCAGTGTACGAATCTAATGTATTGTACTATTTTATTTTTGTTACTTTTGGTTTTAGTTACATTTTAATGTTGAAAACAATATGTAGATTTTAATTTTTAATTTTTTTTTTAAAAACGTGCACCTATTGCTGCGGTTTCTACCCAAAACCGCAGCAATAGACCTATTTTTTTAATATAAAAAAACATATATTGCGGCGGTTTTGGGAAGGAACCGCAGCAATAGGTTGCTCTATTGCTGCGATTAAAAACCGCAGCAATAGGTAATTACCTATTGCTGCACCCTTAATTGCTGCGCGGTCAAAACCGCAGCAATATGCCACTTAATGACCGCCGCAATAAGCATTTATTCTACTAGTGGTTGATAGAAATATGTTCATATTCTATATATCACTAGAAGTTGTCACGCACAAAACCCTCTTTTGCTTGAGCTTTTCGTTTGTGCTTTTAAACCCCCAACTCCTCCTTCATCCTTCTACCTTGATCCCTCTTTTTCTTGAGCTTTTAATATCATATCCTCCTATATTTTCTCTACATGAACATGGCCTCGACATCAGCACATATGTTCTTCATATTTTTCCTCTCCCACCACATTGTGGTATTCTCAATCTCCTCTTATCATCCTGATACAATCTGTATATACACACCTTTTTCAACCTTTTGCCTATCTACTCTTAGTCAAGCTCATTTTAGTGCACCAACACTCTAAGACTATGGAAGATTGAGCATAAACATATCTTTGAAAATGGCCAACAACTTCAGTTTGTTGCTCACCCAACATCTTCAACAATCTTAACAGATATTTGTCACACAGTCTACAATCTATGCACTCCAAGAATGCCAACTTCTCACTAATCATGCTATCACTTACCTCTCTCTTCGATACCTTGGGTCGGGTCAGTGCTAATCATGTCCAAACTCAGCTTAGTGCCACCATTACCAACCTAGAGACTTGTTCTCATGGGCTCGAAGAGGCACAATATAGCCATAACATGATGGCCACCCAACATCTTGAACCTGAAATTTCTAAGAGTAGAATGTTATTTTTTTAATTAGTGTGTCTCTTGCACTTTTTAAACTGGGTTGGGTAAAAAATTATCAGCCCTTCGAATATGACCTGATTCCTCCGAATTATGGTAAAGGGAGAAGGTTGGTTCAAATTGGCGATAAGAAGATTGTTGTTAGTGCGATGGTGGTGGTGAATCAAGATGGCACTGGTAATTTCACCACCATTGGTGAAGCAGTTGCTGCAACACCAAATAATACCAAGCTAAATACTGATTATTTTGGGATACACATAGTGACTGGAAAATATAATGAGTAAGTGGATATTCCTATAGATAAGGAGTATTTGTTGATGGTTGGTGATGGTATTGATCTTACCTGTCATCTACGGCAACCACAACAACAATACTAGCTTAACTACTAATGACCCTACTACATTTGGTAAGTCCGGAATACATACTAAGTAGCAATATTTCATATGATTATTTATCGTTTTATTTATATATTATTTGCTAATATATTACCATTAGGACGTCAATACATATAAAAAATCATTAGGTCAGATTTTTAATTCCCTTGTTGTATTTTCCTTCAAGTCAAACCTTTGGGTAGAAATTTGATTGTTCCAAGTGAAAATATTAAAAAAAGTTATATATATTCCATCAACATAGAATGTCTAGAAGTGTCACATTTGTTTATTAGTGCTTTGAGTATGTGATCAATTAGTTTTGTTTCCTAAAATATATGGTCACTTACAAAGTTAACTAAATCAATAACCATGTGTTTTTTAGTGGTAAAACGCACTAGTGGTGGTCCATTTCTCCACTCAGTATTCATTTTGACAATAATTTTTCTTTTACTTTGTGCCTTGCATCCACAAGAAACATACATACAGTAATTATTTTTTTTTCTGAAAACTCTTTTTGCTTTGTTCAGTTAATTAGCCAACAAATCTCTTGAAACATATATAGTAGTAGAGTTAATCAAAAAAGCCCGGCCTGCTGGCCCGGCCTGAATTTTGGGTGGGTTTGTGCAGAATTTTTTGGCCCGCGGTCGGGCCCGATCCGATTTTTTTGCTTTGAAACGGGCTTTGGTCAAGTCAAAAATGATTTTTTTGTCTATTTTTTGGCTGGCCCGAAAAGCCCACCCTTTTTGGTCCGAATTTCGGTCCAGCCCGACCAATGGGCATTTCTTAAGTAATGTCCCGGCCCGACCCATGATCACCTCTATATAATAGTTACAGACTTATAGTAGTGCATTAACAACCTTCACACAGTCCACAAAAGAAATACAAAGGCTTGTAACAACATTCTTTTCTTCAATAAAAGATCAAGACCAATGTGATTAAGAACTTGCTTTCCAAAATGTTAAAGGTATCCCCTCTCTTTTTTTCTTTTGTATTGTTCCAACTGTGAGTGCCACGAGATTTGTTGCGATAAACACGACAATTCGAAACACAATGGGACCAGGCATGAGACAAGCTGTGGCACTTAGAAATGCAGCTGATCTATTGGCCTTCCATGGATGTAGCTTCGATGGGTACCCGGACACCCTGCTGGCTCATACCATGAGACAGTTCTACAAAGAATGCGACATCTATGGCACTGTTGACTTCATCTTTGGTAATGCGGTGGCTGTCTTTAAGGATTCTAATATTTAAATTAAGCAACCATTGGAATGCCAGTGTAATTCCAAAAAAAGCCCAAGGTAGAACCGATCCAAATTAAAATACCGGTTTTTCTATCCAAAGATGTAAGATTATGCCACCACTGACCTAATCTCGATTAACTTCACGGTCCAAACATTCTTAAATTGGGCAGGCGATGGATGGAATATTCTAGAACGGTGTTTATGCAATCGTTCTTGGATACTTTGATCGACCCTTCTGGTTGGCATGAATGGAATGAGAACTTTGCACTTGAAACGTTGAACTATGGAGAGTATAACAATTCAGGGTCCGGGTCTAATACAACAAACTGGGTCAAGTGTAGAGGTGTAAATGAGACGAGACAACTCGTGAATTACTCGAGATCGACTCGGTCAAAGCTCGAATCGAACTCGAGCTCGACTCAAGATGCCTCAATACTTGACTCCAAAACTCGTGAGAAGCTCGAATACCCAATTATCAATAGCAAAATGCCTAAATTCAAAATTTTTCTACCTTGTTGTTGCTTTTAACATGGGATGCTTGCAAGCTACTTGAAATCTACTTGGTCAAAACTCGACTCGGTTAAAGCTAGGTTAAAACTTGACTCGTATCATTGACACCCTTAATCAAGTGATTCGGGTACCATGTGATCGATGAAAGCATTGCCTCTTATTTCTCTGTCACCTATTTGATTGTGGGTGAGTTTTGGTTGCCATCCACAAGAATTCCTTTTGCAGAAGGTCTTGGGGCTCAAAATGGTCAAGAGGTAGCGACCAACGATATTATTTCCTTTTGAGCTTAGTTATTTAAAAGGGGAATTTCAAAGGTTGTTTGTGTTTCGCAAATTCAGGATAGTAGAAAAACTGCAAAACACAGGGTCACCGGAATTTTCCTTTTTTCAAATCAATGGATATATGTTTTATGTTACTACGGTCTAAATTCGAATTTCTTCAATCTGTAAGGAGATTTCAGTTATTGATTTAGTTGTTAAGCTTCTATTTCTAACTATAATTAAAGAGTAATTACTTACGTTGGAGAAAGATGAGAGAAAGTACCATACTATAAGGTAGAGGAGCTACTCTTACTATTGTCAATTGGTTTTAGTATAAAACCTCCTTTGGGCTTGTATGTGGACCGAACTCTCCTCATCCTTATTAGGTTGCCCAGACCCATTTTCACTTCTATCAAATTTATCAACTACTAATAGGGGCTAATGTATTATTGATTATATTATTGAGATATATGATGCTCGTAAGTTAGTAGGATGCGCTTATAGAATCTGGCCCAACTTCTCTTGTTTATTCTCATTAGTTTTTTTTGTTTTTGAGGAATATTCTCATCAGTTAATTAGCACTATAATAATTTTTTTTCGAGTTAGGTTGTTATGATTCCTAATTTGGTAAGGTTGTTGAGATATAGTTGACTTAGTTTTGTTATGTTTCATAATGTTACCAACTAATTTAGATGCCCGTGCAATGCATAATATAGGTTTTGATCCCGTGATCTCATATTCATATACTAAAGTCTTAACCACTAGACCAGGTGGTATTTAGTGTTATCATTTTAAAGTACAATATTAAACTAGTTATCATACTATTAAGTGTGATAATTATTGTACTTTTTTATTTTTCAAATTTAGACAAATTTCATAATGTATTAAGTGATTTATCTAAAAGATTTTGAATCTTTGTAACTTCATTTCTTCGTGATGGTCAAATTTAATGCCTTTGTTAATCCTTGTCGGCGTTGTCGCTAGATTTCTCTTTCCTTGATCTTTTTTCTTCTAATTTATAGAGATACATTATTTTTTACGGTTTTTTCACCAGGTAGCCCTGAGTTTTACGAAAATTCACAGGGTACCCTCGTATTTTCAACAATTCACCTGGTGCCCTGAGGTTTTGAAAAATACTCGAAATACCCTTTATAACTAAAGCCGTCAAACTCTGTTAGTGGTTAAACCCACATTAACCTAATTAAGCCAAATAACTCCTAATTAACTTAATTAACATTAATTAAATCGTAATTAACTCTAATCAAACACTAAATAATTTCCCTCACCACCCCTCCACCACCCCCGCGCAAAACTCCCACCCACCCCTCCCCCTGCGAATGACCCCCACCCCCCCACCGGCCCCTGCGCAAAACTCCCCTGTCACCCCTCCTCCCCCTGCGAACGACCCCCACCCCCTCCACCACCCCCTGCGCAAAACTCCCCGCCACCACCCCTCTTTCCCCCAATGAACGACCCCCACCCCTTCACCACCCCCTGCGCAAAACTCCCCGCCACCCCTCCCCCTGCGAACGACCTCCACTCCCCGCGCAAAACTCCCCGCCACCCTCCCTCCCCCTGCGAACGACCCCCACCCCCTCCACCCCTGCGCAAAACTCCCCGCCACCCCCTCCCTCCCCGCGAACGACCCCTCCTCCACCCCCCGCGCACAACGCCTTACCACCCTCTCTCCCCCCGCGAACGACCCCCCACCCCCTCCACCACCCCCTTCTCCTCTCGCCTTCTCCACCGCCTTTTGCTTCACCGTCACCAATTAGACCACCACTGTCGGCCAACCCCCATTTTATCAACAACGCACTGCTGACATACTGCACCATTAATGTTGATTCGAATACTTTCAAAGCAGAAAACTCCATTTTTCATCTCTCCAATTCTTCATCACTGTAACAAAAAACTACCCATTAATCAACTTTCAACCCCATTATTTTTTAGCCCATTAAATTCATCCAAACCCAGAAATGGGTTTTCATTATTTTAGGGAGATACATCCACGATGGCAGACCAAGAGGCCCTCTTTGGAGGGGGATTGGGGAAGAAGTTGATTGGGGAAGAAGTTGATTGGGAAAGAAGCCCTTTTTGTCATTTTGGGTGTGAAGAGGTTTAAAGATGATGAAGAAAAGCTTGATAAGTTCATCAAATTTCATGTGTTGAGGCTTACAGTGGGTGAAGTGTAATGGTGTGGTTGAGATTTTGGCAGGGTTTGTAAAAAACTACGAACTGTAGAGGAATTCAGTAGGTGGTGGTGGAGAGAGAAATGAAATACGAGTGGAAATGTTGGCAATCGTCGAATCCTAAATTCTCACAAACTAGAGAGGTAAATGGTGAATAAAGTTTGTAACGGACACTTAACGGCAGGGGCAAGCCATGTATTTTCAAAACCTCAGGAGCACCAGGTGAATTGTTGAAAACACGAGGGTACCCTGTGAATTTTCGTAAAACTCAGGGGTACCTGGTGAAAAAACCGTATTTTTTATCATGTGTAATGATCTACCAAGGTTCCTTACAGATCAATCTTAACTCTTCGTGGGAGTTAACTTGGCCTTACTTTAGTTTTAAAAAAAAAACTTGGCCTTACTTCTTTGGATAAATGAGCTAATAGTTAGTTGTATACATGAAGCTCCATTATTTGACAAATGTGCGTGAGCCAACTACCTTAAACTAGAGAAATGTTCCATTGATAAGAAAAAGGTTCAACTAAAATTAAAAGGATCCTAAATCGATCAGTTCAACCAAATTTGTGTTTAAAGCAAAATTAATTATACTTCATCGAGATTATAATATTGGGCGGTTGTTTTAACTTTTGGCTCGAAAGTATTTTTCTACATTGGATAATTATGTTGCTTTGAATTGAAATTTTCAGAGACTATCATATGAATGTGAAATTTGGATTTTTCTTTTTCTTCTGAAAATTAGAAATTGATTTAGCATAAAACATTAAACATAAACACACATTGAATCAGAATAACGAACCTTGTCACCGAAAAAAAAGAAAAGAACTACAACAACCCAATTTAACATTGCAAGAAGAGAGAGAAAGAGAAAGAGAAAACACCTCAAGAATAAGCTTTCTTAAATGATTAATAGCATGGAAAATCTCAATAGCACATCATATTATAGGTTACTCAGAAATTACCGCAGGTCATGAGCCTCACAACTTTAAGGAAGTAGTGAAAGATGAAAGATGCATGCATCCTGCAATGACTCTTAGGAATAAAAATTTGGAAAATAATGGGACATGGACCATGGAGCATTGGAGCGTCTTCCTCCCAAAGAGAAAGCACTCGGTAGCAAATGGGTTTATAATATCAAATACAACTTTGATGGGACTGTGGAGCGATATAAGGCTCGCCTTGTGTTCTTTGATCATTACCAGGTCAAAGGTACTGATTACACAAAGACATTTGCTCTTGTAGCAAAGATGGTGATTGTTCGAACTTTTCTTGATGTTGCTGCAATTAAATACTTACACCAAATGGATGCTCACAATGTCTCTCTTTTCGGTGCCAAGGAACGAAGTATATATGCATGTCCCCCGGGGATTATTCTCTGTCTCCAATTGTAATTTGGTGTGCGGCTTGCGTAAATCTTTATATATGGTTGCGCCAACCGCCCCGTTGTTGGTATGATAAGCTTGTTACTGATCTACGGCTATATGGCTTTAAGTAAACTTATTCTGATTACTCCCCTTTCACTCTGCAGACCAGAGGTACTATACAACTCTTTATGTTGGTCTATGTTGATGACTTAATAGGAGGCTGGAACGACAATATTGTGTTCACGTCATTTAAGCAGTACTTTGTGGCTCATTGGGAGGCTGTTGTGCGTGTAATACAGTTTCTAAAGGGCAACCTAGGACAAGATATCTTGTTTCTCTCAAATATCAAATTTTGTCAACATGGTGTAATTCAGATTGGGCTAGCTAGTTGTCCTCTTAATCGGTGTTCTTTGACTGGAATGTTTGCTCAATTGAGACACTCTCCTGTGTCCAGGAAGACAAAGAAACAACATAATGTATCATGATCTTATCTAGAGGTAAAATATCGCTCTATAGCTGTTACTACCTGTGAATTAAAATGGTTTAAGGATTTAGGCCTGCGGCATCACTCTAGAATGAGGTTGTATTGTGACACTCAACCTGTTTTCTATATTGCTCAAAATCCTGTATTTCAATATTGAGGTTGACTGTCATTTTGTTCCGAATGCTATGCTTGTCGGGTTGATATCTCCCTCTTATGTTCCTACTACGCTTTAATTAGCGGACATCTTCACTAAAGCCCTTGGGTGTGTTTAGTTTGAGTACTCATTGTGCAAGTTGGGCATTTTGAAGTCTCCGCTCTCCAACTTGAGGGAGGGTATTGAGATAGCAATACTTATTAGAAGAGTTCGTTATAATGTAGAGTAAAACTGATCAAAATGAGCCGGGTCTGGCCCAAAAAATGCATGGACTTGGCAAAAAAAAAGTTTAGTCCCGGGTTTTCGACTCGGTCCGATTTTTTTTGTTTGGGCGGTTTTTGGGCAACTTAAAAATGACTTTTCAGTTCAAACTTTGGCCAGGTTCGACTTGACCCAAAAAAGCCCTTTTTTGGCTCGTCCGGGCATTGGGCACAAAAAAGTTGGCCCGGAATTTGGCCTGGCCCGGCCCGGTCCGCCATTTGATCATTTTTTAATGTAGTGTTCTTTATAATGCAGTATTAGAATATATTAGGAATCCTCTTAGGATTATACTTCTTGTACCATATATATTAATTTCTAAGATTAATGAGAAAGACAAGCTTATAAAGTAACTTAACAATTTACTTTGATATATATGTGTAGGGAGTTAGGGACCAAAGCTTTACCATTATAAGCTTTACCATTATAAGTTGGAAAAATGGATCAGAATACCCCCAACTTTGAGCGGTCCGCTTTTAATACCCCCAACTATGGGTTATTTTTAAATACCCCCAACTATTGGGGTGGTACGCCAAAAATACCCCCTTTCACTTGTGACCTGCTGTTTCGGTAAAAAGAACCCTTTTCCCTCCATTTGCTTGCTTCACCTACCCCATTAATGCGTAATTTTCGAAACCCAGTGTTCATCAACAACAGTTACTGTACTCCCTTCATCTTCTCAACCAAGTTTGGAGATTTAGCATCAAGTGGGGGAAAATTCTGCAACCTAAGTCTGCTTGAGAGGTAAATTTTCATCTTTGTTCTTGAATTTTGGATTTTTCTTTTCCGTTTTTAATTTGTTAAATTTAGGGTAAGTTGGTTTGTATTTGGTGTAAATTGGTGATTCTGCTTGTGTTGTTGTTGTTTATTGGACTTTTGTTGATAATATATCCTTGCATTACATTAGGTACCATGAAAAAAACTGTTATTGATGACTCCATTATTCTTGTAATTATTTGGCATGGTGGGACTTTTACTAAGAATAGATTAGGAGTAATGCAGTATGTTGGGGGTGAAGCAAGAACATTCCCTGTAGACGCAGATGAGTTATGTTGGTTTTATTTGGAGGAATTAGCACAGAAGTGTGGAAAATACTCAAAGGTTGATGAAATATACTACCTTGTACCTGGTAGTAGTTCTTTTGAGGAAGGTTTGAAAAGGGTTAAATTTGATGATGAAGTGAGGGTGATGATTGAACTTGTACTTAGAAGTAGATGTATTGACTGCTATGTGGTCCATGTAGTTGATGTTCCTGATGTTGTTTTGTTGTTAGAGGGTGGATCACAACCCAGTGGGATGACCTCTAAAGACACAACCCAGCCTAATTCTAGTAGTGCTGGACCACAAACTGGCCCCATCATAACCCAACAAATTAGGCCCAATAAATTGACTCCTAGGAGGCCTAAATCTGGCCCAAAAAAGGTGGGAAACATCAGCAAAGGAAAAAGTTCAGCTGCACATCTATCCACCTCACAACAATTACAACCTCCACCAGAAAACACCCAAAAATCTGCACCCACTGATCCTCCTTCATTTATTCCTTTTAACACTCCCTCATCTACTCCTTTGACTACACCTGAACCTAATACACAAACTGAACCTAGGACACAATCAACTACAGAACCCTCTGATTACCATGTATGGTATGATGAAAGACCTGACAGCCCCCTGAACTGGAGTCAGTTGTTAGATGGCTATGAGACAGATGATGAGTGCACCAAAGATCCACAATATTATCCCACAGATGATGAAAGTGATACTGAACTTGAAGGCAGTGACTTAGAGGAAGAGCATATTGAACTTAATGAAGATGGTGAGGCAGTAATAGATGACTTTGAGATTCCTGAGTGCCTTGTGGAGCAACTTGATGGATTAGGGAATGACACCAGTGATGATGAGTATTGGGAGTCAAGAAAGAGAGTAAGTGGGTGGAATGCAAAAATCATTGGCATATCAAATCAGTTACAAAGAGATGCTGCTACTGGGAGATTATCTACTCAGGGGGAAGGACAACCAACTGATCCAACAGGTGATGCTGACAAGGAGTTTCTGAGTGAGTATGAAGCTTCAGAGGATGAAAATCACACCCTAGATGAAGATGGAGAAGATGACATCCTATCTAGGAAGAGGAGGGTGAGGGTGCCAGTTGTTGATGAGAGCACAGATTTCAATAAACTAGTTTGGAAGGTGGGGATCAGGTTTAAAAATAGGGAGAAATTTAGGGATGCTTTTGTGAGGTTTGCTATTGCACAGGGTAGGAACTTGAAGATTTGTGTCAGTCACAAGAATAGGCAGCAGAGGTTGGGTGTTAAATGTGTTGATAAATGCCCTTTTAGGTTGTATGCTAGCTGGGACAGTAGGAGGGCTTGCTTTGTGGTTAAAACAGTTGTGGAGGAACATACTTGTAACAGGAACATGGAGCTCAATAGACAGATGAAAGCTTATTGGGTTGCAACCCAGTTCTTAGAGGTTTTCAAAACAAGACCTCATTGGCCTGCAAAGGAGATTGTGGAAACAATCAGGAGGGCCTATAAAGTGCTTGTTAAGAGGGATTATGCCTACAAAGTTAAGGTTCATGCTCATAGGAAGCTCCATGGCAGCATGAAGGAGCATTATGCTAAATTAGGTAGTTATTTAGAGGCTCTTATACAAGCAAATCCACAGAGCATTTTTAAGATAACTATTGACCCAAGCAAGCATGTGTTTCCTCCAGTTTTCCAGAGGTTTTTTTGTCTGTTTTGATGGAATTATACAAGGTTGGTTAGCTGGTGGAAGGAAGATATTATGTGTTGATGGTTGTTTCATCAAGACATTTCTAGGAGGGATGCTCCTTTCAGCAGTGGGTAGGGACTCTAATGATCAGATGTACCCACTGACATGGGCAGTGGTGGAAGGTGAGCACACTGCCAGTTGGGAGTGGTTTTTTTATGAGCTGAAGAAAGTATACTAGGTGGTGGAAATGGGTCAGATTTGACTATGATTTCAGATGAGGCTCAGGTATGTTTTAATATTTTGTCCAGCTCATCTATATTAAATAGTAGTATTAGTAGTTGTATTATGTATGAATAACATGTATCCTACTTATTTAACAGGCTATATTAGGAGGTGTTGCTAAAATATTCCCACAAGTAGAGCACAGACACTGTGCTAGGCATGTGTATGCCCATTGGCATAAGACATACAAGGGTGATGAAATGAAGCAGCTTGTTTTGGAGAGCGAAGAAAGTCCTACAATGAGGGCCGATTTGGGAGATGCTCGACGAAAATGGAGAAGGTAAACCCTGAATCTGTTGTTGCATTCAAGAACTATAACCCTAAGGTGTTTTGTAGAGCACATGTTAAGACAAATACAAAATGTGATGTCATTGTCAACAACATGGCTGAAACCTTTAATGGGTATATTATCCATGCTAGAGCAAAACACATTATTTTCATGCTTGAGGATATTAGGACTGCTTTAATGCAAAGGATGGTTATTAAAAGGCAGCAGATGGAGAAGAGTACAGCTAAGATTTGTCCTAGGATACAAAGTAGGCTAGAAAAGGAGAAAGATGAGGCGACAAATTGCACCCCACTTGCCATCTAGTTCTACTTTATTCCAAGTAGCTCACAAAATGGACACATTAACTGTGGATTTGGAAAAAAGATCTTGTACTTGCAGAAAATGGGATTTAAGTGGTGTGCCCTGTTGTCATGGGGTTGCTTGTATTTTCTTCCTCCATCATGAAGCTGAAGACTATGTTGATGAATGCTATAAAAGAGAAGCTTATTTGAAGATGTACTGTGGGGGAGTTAGTCCATTGACTGGAGAGAGGCATTGGCCTAAAGTGGATATGCCTTTGGACCCTCCTCCCATTAAGATTGGTCCAGGCAGACCAAGGAAGAACAGGATCAAAGATCCTCATGAAGACCCTAAAAAATCTGGCAAATTGACTAAGCATGGAGTGGAGATGTCCAGTAGTGTGTGCAAGAACAAGGGGCACAACAAAAGAACATGCCCTGACAAGGGTAAGGCAGTGGAACCAACACCTAAAAAGGCATGTGGCAGACCTAGGAAAGACAACACTCAACCAATAAGCACTGCCAGTTCTGCCCCTCCTCCTTCACACCATGAAACAACTGCACAGCCATCAAGGATTGGTAAAAATGGAAGGGTGGTTGGAAAAGGAAGAAAGAAAAACACTGGTCCTTCAAAAAAAAGGGTGAGTTACTCTATTTAGTCTTTGTATTAAATAAACCTACATTAATCCTTTCTAACTCTATTTGTGTTTGTGCAGATGCCACAGGGAGTTGGTGTCCTTTTTGATGGCCATGGCAACACTGTCATCAATGTGAGTTTTTTGGCAACTGAATTCATTTTTAGTATATTGAGATATTATGTCAACTTAACTAACCATAACTGAACTCACAATCTGTAATACCCCGAATTTTGATCTCATTTTATTATTTACTAATTATGCTTATTAGCTTAATTGCATTCTAAATTTTTCAAAATGACCATGGCCAAGTTATTTTCTACAATAAATATATTTTAGATTTCGTGTACAATTAATTGAATAGTATTTGCCCAAATGAGAAACCAAATTTCTCTCACACCCTCGTGTTCCTCGAGGACACCCAAACCCCAACTCCCCATTTATTTCTTTCTCTTCCCGGTGGAAAAACCCCAAAGACCCAAACCCCCAAATTTTCTCTCTCCTCTTTCCCGATCTCCCTCCTTCCTCTCTCGTCCTTCCTTCCCGGCGTTCTGAGCTCGCCGGATTCCCGGCCACCGGAGTTCGACGAACACCGACCCGGCTCTCCTCCTTCCTCCCTTTTCTCTCTGTTCGTTCTCCTCCTCTTGCGCTGTGCTGCCTTCTTTGTCTTCTTTGTTCGAGCTTCCCCGCTCGTGTGTCCCTCTCCTTCGTTCGCTCGCTTGTGCCCTGCCGCCACCTCCCCGCGTTGCTGCGTAGCCTCGCCGGCGTACCGTGCTCGCCGGAACACGGCCCCCTTTTCCCCGCCTCCTTTGTTTCGTCCCTCGCTCCAAGTGAGCGAGAGGTACTAACCTCTTACTCCTTCCTTTGCTCTTATTTTTATGGTTCAAATTCTTTGATGAAAATTTATGATTCAATTGTGGATGGTGAATATTAGTTATGTGATGTTGTTGAGGATGATGAATTTATGGTTTGTTGGTGTACTGAAATTCTAAATTGATGTTGAGTGTGTTAAATGATTATATGAAGGTGTCAATTGGTTGATTCCATTTAAGAAATATACGAGGATGCATTGAGACTAAGTATTTACTAAAAGTCTTAAAACAGATCTATTATTAACGAGCCAATTGACGAGATTCGAATGAAACTAGAGGTTACTAATGCTATAGAATGGTCGTAAATTAATGAACAAGGTTGAGTAAATTTATGGGTAATGGTCACTAAAGTATATTAGACCCCGAATTAATAAAGTGAGTTATGATCCACTGAAATGATCGCGATATTTACTGGATACTCCAATGATATACATATGTACCATATGTCAATTCGAGTATAACTAAGCCTAAGTCGATTAAGTATCCTTAATTAATTTCTAACACCCGGACTTCGATCGTCATGGATGTTACACCAAATATAGGATGGCTTTCCGGGTTTGTCTTTGTTAATTGAGATTTGGTAGGGATAACTTATATTTTGAGATAAGATGATGACTATAAGATAAGGAAAGTTAATAGTCGACGTTATCGATGTCCCTACATACATGTGACTTACATGTATTATGAATGGCGAGATGTAAACTATATACAAGGAAATGACATGTATGAAATTATGATGTTATAGCGGGGGGTCTTATGCTATGCCCCCGTAAGTTATCTGAAAGTATGAAAGGATTACCATGATGTTTATGTTATGACTTGTCATGTATTTCTGATATACTTAAGGTGATGAGTTATGTTTATAAATTTCCGATTTCGCAAAAGTATACGTTATGATTATTCGGAAATGAGTTGAAAGTATAGGAGGTATGACTCTGATATGAAATAGTTGATATGTAAATGATTATCAAATGATTTGAGGCTATGTGATATGATGATCATGATGTTATGAAAATACGATTGTGATTACTTTTCCTGACTATGATTAGTTTCCATGATTATGATTATGATGATGTAATTATGGTGTTTCACACTATGTTGATGTGTGGATTGTGGGATATGAGAGGTTTATGAATATGATGATTCTCGATGAAATGAAATGTTTTATGATGGTTATGATGATACGATGCTATGAAATGACGACGATGTAATGTAGTTATGGTTATGTTATGTTTAAGATACGTTCCATGATTATGATTACGATGATGTAATGTAATTATGGTTACGTTATGATGATGATTACGTATCATAATTATGATTACCATGAGGTAATGTGATTATGAATATGTTTGCTTGTGATTACGTTCCATGATTATGATTACGATGATGTAATGTAATTATGGTTACGTTATGATGATGATTACGTATCATAATTATGATTACCATGAGGTAATGTGATTATGAATATGTTTGCTTGTGATTACGTTCCATGATTATGATTACGATGATGTAATGTAATTATGGTTACGTTATGATGATGATGACGTATCATGATTACGATTACCATTAGGTAATGTGATTATGATTCGTAAAGGAACGAAACATGATAAAGCTAAGTGAAAGAACGGTTCTTGGCAGTATTACGATGTTATGTTGGTCGTGCACGTACCATTCTGTTCTATGGCGGAAACGCCACCTTACGGTTAGGGGCAATTGTCCCTGGTGGCACCGCACTATGCATGGCTTTATGCCACCTTCTGGTTAGGGACACTGTCCCTGGTGGCTATTGCCCTATGATTATGATGATGATACTTTTGGGAGACGTCCCTTATGTTATACTTGCCAAGTTACCAAAATGGTTAAGTAAATGAAAAGATAATGATGAATCATATGATATGATATGATATTATGAACCGATATGATATGTTATGAAATGATTTATGTTGTTCTTCCCTCTATTAAATGCATGCTCTTTCAAGTTACCAAAATGATTAAGTAAATGAAAAGATAATGATGAATCATATGATATGATATGATATTATGAACCGATATGATATGTTATGAAATGATTTATGTTGTTCTTCCCTCTATTAAATGCATGCTCTTTCAAGTTACCAATATGATTAAGTAAAATGAAAAGATAATGATGAGGCTTATGATATGAAACGAAATATCTGTTATGTAGATGATTTTATAATTTAATGCTATGAAGTATGGTGAATTTGATGTTACGAAAGTATGATTATGATTGCGGTTATGTTTTATGATTTCACTCATTATGTTATTGATGCTTGGGTTAGGAATGTTTTACGAATATGATGATTAGTGATGTTTATGAACGAATGTATGGCATAACTATGTTATTAAGAAAGTACGATTATTGGTAGTTAAGTAAATGAATGATGATGATGATTTATGATATCCTCGCATGACTTAAAGTATATGTTTATGAATGTTTATTGTCTAATGATATGAAAGTATGTTTTCCGCTTTGATATGAGAGAACTATGATGATGTTACGACTCTGCTATGATATATGTGAGAACATATAAGTCATGAAAGATTATGAATAAAGTGAATGTTGTTATGTTATGGTAATGTTGTGATGAACGATGTGAACATGTTGATTTCGTGAGAGTCGTAGACACCAAAACATGTTTTAAGAATGTTTTATGGGTTAGTACTCAGCGTTGTGCTGATGTGTATGTCAATGTTTTGTTTTGTCACTACTTGTGGCCTCGTCACTTGGTGGGTGGCGGTGTTACAATAGTTTCGGGTTGAAGTTACGGAGCATCTTTTCCAAGATGGAAGCGATTATGTACTAAGAGCTCGGCTATGATTGTTTTATGTTTCTTTTCGAGGCGAGGACGTTCCACTTTGTAATAGTTAATAAGTAATGATTTAGTTTTATTTCGAGTCTTTGGATGAGCAATAGTGCTCCTGATTCTCGTTAGCTGCTACTCCGCGAAAGCGTTGAGTTATGGATTTGGAAATATTTGATTGTGACAGGTTTTTCAAACATTTTCCCACTTTGGGTTGTCCAATTTACAAAGGAAACTCTGCCGAAATTTCTAGAAAATATTAATATATTATTAAAGTGTTTTTTTTTAAAGAGTGACAAATCTATGTAATGTCCATGTAAGTTAATGTTTAATGTCGCCTTGTATTTTCCCCTAGTGGAAAGTACGGCGGTAGCGCGCCGACTAAGCTAAGTCTTCCGCTGCTAATCTTTATTAATTAACTTAATAAGGATGTATGAAAGCCGGGGCGTTACAGAGTGGTATCAGAGCCAAGGTTAGCTTCAGGTACGCTATGATCTCCATATCATGGCGTAAAGGTTCTAAATATGTTTAATGGGTTGGCTAAAAAGTTAGGTATAAATGAACCAAGCCGTTTGAGAGTTTGCGCTTTTGCGTGTGCAATGTGAATCTGTTTATGTAAAGATGTGGCGCATGTGATTTTCTATGTTAATTACTAGTTTATGTGTGATGTATCGTGCATTGACTTGTATTTGTCTATGATATGTATTTATTCAAAGTATATATTTATAAAACTTATATGATTTGAGAAACCAACTGAATTTCAAACGAGATCTCAATAAATGAGTTAGTTGGAGTTCATTGCCAACAAGTTTGCCCCTTTTGTTTTCTTTGCTCCTCGATTTCGCGAGTCGAGTTGAAGTAGAGATACAAAAGTTGATGGCGGAATGGAGGCTCGATATCTAACGAAGTCATGAAAGCTTGAGATATGGGTTTTGTCTAAACGAATTTGATTTTTGTTTTCTCGATTAACTTATTGCAAGTTTCGAGGACGAAACTTTTTATAAGGGTGGTAGGATGTAATACCCCGAATTTTGATCTCATTTTATTATTTACTAATTATGCTTATTAGCTTAATTGCATTCTAAATTTTTCAAAATGACCATGGCCAAGTTATTTTCTACAATAAATATATTTTAGATTTCGTGTACAATTAATTGAATAGTATTTGCCCAAATGAGAAACCAAATTTCTCTCACACCCTCGTGTTCCTCGAGGACACCCAAACCCCAACTCCCCATTTATTTCTTTCTCTTCCCGGTGGAAAAACCCCAAAGACCCAAACCCCCAAATTTTCTCTCTCCTCTTTCCCGATCTCCCTCCTTCCTCTCTCGTCCTTCCTTCCCGGCGTTCTCGAAGCTCGCCGGATTCCCACCACCGGAGTTCGACGAACACCGACCCAGCTCTCCCTCCTTCCTCCCTTTTCTCTCTGTTCGTTCTCCTCCTCTTGCGCTGCTTGCGCCGTTGTCTTCTTTGTTCGAGCTTCCCTGCTCGTGTGTCCCTCTCCTTCGTTCGCTGCTGTGCCCTGCCGCCACCTCCCCGCGTTGCTGCGTAGCCTCGCCGGCGTACCCGTGCTCGCCGGAACACAGCCCCCTTTTCCCTGCCTCCTTTGTTTCGTCCCTGCTCCAAGTGAGCAGAGGTACTAACCTCTTACTCCTTCCTTTGCTCTTATTTTTATGGTTCAAATTCTTGGATGAAAATTTATGATTCAATTGTGGATGGTGAATATTAGTTATGTGATGTTGTTGAGGATGATGAATTTATGGTTTGTTGGTGTACTTGAAATTCTAAATTGATGTTGAGTGTGTTAAATGATTATATGAAGGTGTCAATTGGTTGATTCCATTTAAGAAATATACAGGATGCATTGAGACTAAGTATTTACTAAAAGTCTTAAAACAGATCTATTATTAACAGAGCCAATTGACGAGATTCGAATGAAACTAGAGGTTACTAATGCTATAGAATGGTCGTAAATTAATGAACAAGGTTGAGTAAATTTATGGGTAATGGTCACTAAAGTATATTAGACCCCGAATTAATAAAGTGAGTTATGATCCACTGAAATGATCGCGATATTTACGGATACTCCAATGATATACATATGTACCATATGTCAATTCAGAGTATAACTAAGCCTAAGTCGATTAAGTATCCTTAATTAATTTCTAACACCAGACTTCTGATCGTCATGGATGTTACACCAAATATAGGATGGCTTTCCGGGTTTGTCTTTGTTAATTGAGATTTGGTAGGGATAACTTATATTTTGAGATAAGATGATGACTATAAGATAAGGAAAGTTAATAGTCGACGTTATCGATGTCCCTACATACATGTGACTTACATGTATTATGAATGGCGAGATGTAAACTATATACAAGGAAATGACATGTATGAAATTATGATGTTATAAGCGGGGGTCTTATGCTATGCCCCGTAAGTTATCTGAAAGTATGAAAGGATTACCATGATGTTTATGTTATGACTTGTCATGTATTTCTGATATACTTAAGGTGATGAGTTATGTTTATAAATTTCCGATTTCGCAAAAGTATACGTTATGATTATTCGGAAATGAGTTGAAAGTATAGGAGGTATGACTCTGATATGAAATAGTTGCTATGTAAATGATTATCAAATGATTTGAGGCTATGTGATATGATGATCATGATGTTATGAAAATACGATTGTGATTACTTTTCCTGACTATGATTAGTTTCCATGATTATGATTATGATGATGTAATTATGGTGTTTCACACTATGTTGATGTGTGGATTGTGGGATATGAGAGGTTTATGAATATGATGATTCTCGATGAAATGAAATGTTTTATGATGGTTATGATGATACGATGCTATGAAATGACGACGATGTAATGTAGTTATGGTTATGTTATGTTTAAGATACGTTCCATGATTATGATTACGATGATGTAATGTAATTATGGTTACGTTATGATGATGATTACGTATCATAATTATGATTACCATGAGGTAATGTGATTATGAATATGTTTGCTTGTGATTACGTTCCATGATTATGATTACGATGATGTAATGTAATTATGGTTACGTTATGATGATGATTACGTATCATAATTATGATTACCATGAGGTAATGTGATTATGAATATGTTTGCTTATGATTACGTTCCATGATTATGATTACGATGATGTAATGTAATTATGGTTACGTTATGATGATGATGACGTATCATGATTACGATTACCATTAGGTAATGTGATTATGATTCGTAAAGGAACGAAACATGATAAAGCTAAGTGAAAGAACCGGTTCTTAGCGGTATTACGATGTTATGTTGGTCGTGCACGTACCATTCTCGTTCTATGGCGGAAACGCCACCTTCCGGTTAGGGGCAATTGTCCCTGGTGGCACCGCACTATGCATGGCTTTATGCCACCTTACCGGTTAGGGACAACGTCCCCTGGTGGCTATTGCCCTATGATTATGATGATGATACTTTTGGGAGACGTCCCTTATGTTATACTTGCCAAGTTACCAAAATGGTTAAGTAAATGAAAAGATAATGATGAATCATATGATATGATATGATATTATGAACCGATATGATATGTTATGAAATGATTTATGTTGTTCTTCCCTCTATTAAATGCATGCTCTTTCAAGTTACCAAAATGATTAAGTAAATGAAAAGATAATGATGAATCATATGATATGATATGATATTATGAACCGATATGATATGTTATGAAATGATTTATGTTGTTCTTCCCTCTATTAAATGCATGCTCTTTCAAGTTACCAATATGATTAAGTAAAATGAAAAGATAATGATGAGGCTTATGATATGAAACGAAATATCTGTTATGTAGATGATTTTATAATTTAATGCTATGAAGTATGGTGAATTTGATGTTACGAAAGTATGATTATGATTGCGGTTATGTTTTATGATTTCACTCATTATGTTATTGATGCTTGGGTTAGGAATGTTTTACGAATATGATGATTAGTGATGTTTATGAACGAATGTATGGCATAACTATGTTATTAAGAAAGTACGATTATTGGTAGTTAAGTAAATGAATGATGATGATGATTTATGATATCCTGCATGACTTAAAGTATATGTTTATGAATGTTTATTGTCTAATGATATGAAAGTATGTTTTCCGCTTTGATATGAGAGAACTATGATGATGTTACGACTCTGCTATGATATCTGTGAGAACATATAAGTCATGAAAGATTATGAATAAAGTGAATGTTGTTATGTTATGGTAATGTTGTGATGAACGATGTGAACATGTTGATTTCGTGAGAGTCGTAGACACCAAAACATGTTTTAAGAATGTTTTATGGGTTAGTACTCAGCGTTGTGCTGATGTGTATGTCAATGTTTTGTTTTGTCACTACTGTGGCCTGTCACTTGGTGGGTGGCAGTGTTACAATAGTTTCAGGTTGAAGTTCTGGAGCATCTTTTCCAAGATGGAAGCAGTTATGTACTAAGAGCTCAGCTATGATTGTTTTATGTTTCTTTTCGAGGCGAGGACGTTCCACTTTGTAATAGTTAATAAGTAATGATTTAGTTTTATTTCGAGTGCTGGATGAGCAATAGTGCTCCTGATTCTCGTTAGCTGCTACTCCGCGAAAGCGTTGAGTTATGGATTTGGAAATATTTGATTGTGACAGATTTTTCAAACATTTTCCCACTTTGGGTTGTCCAATTTACAAAGGAAACTCTGCCGAAATTTCTAGAAAATATTAATATATTATTAAAGTGTTTTTTTTTAAAGAGTGACAAATCTAAGTAATGTCCATGTAAGTTAATGTTTAATGTCGCCTTGTATTTTCCCCTAGTGGAAAGTACGGCGGTAGCGCGCCGACTAAGCTAAGTCTTCCGCTGCTAATCTTTATTAATTAACTTAATAAGGATGTATGAAAGCCGGGGCGTTACACAATCAGGCTCCTGGACAGAGTGGTGGACCAAGAGTGGTGTCCCAGATGGCAGCAACAACACAATTAACTCAAGGAAGTCAAGCTTCAAGCACCACAACACATTTGAATTTAGGAAGTTAAATTGTCCTGTACCCCATGTTTTAACTTATGTTTTTAGGTTCAACCTGACATTAAACAAGTTGTGGTCTGGTTGTTTTTTTGTTTATGCTTGTGTATTGAACTTATGTTCTATTAATGACATATTTGGTTTACTTTTGATATGATTGGTTTTGGTTATTTGTATTTCCTTCAACACTGTGAATTAGCAAAAAAAAAACAAAAATAGTTGACATAAAAGATTCCAAGATAATTCAATTAGATTCCAAGATCATTCAAAAACCATTACACCATTGTCTTGGCTGCAAATTACACAAAAAGGGCCAAAAGAGCAGCATTTACATCACTATCATCAACTACAACTTCCTACCCCAACCAAAATCCTACCCCAACCCAATACTACAGAGTTTCAGTTCTCCTACAACTTCACATACACCTTCCTACGCCAACCAAAATCCTGCCTTCTCCTACAACTTCACATACATTACTTCAACAAGAACACAATTGCAAAAAAAACCCAAGACATGAACAAAGCAAACAACAATTTCTTCTCAGTGGTGTTGGACTTCAACTCATACAGAGTTTCAGTTGTGGCCATACCCATTTCCTCAACTTCATCCACCAACTTCTCCTTCTTCATTTTCAACTTCTTTATTTTCTCTCTCAGCAAAATATTCTGCCCTTCAAGTTCAGAAATAAACCCATCCCTTACAAAGATCCCATGTTGGAGTTCACGCACATCATCCACCTCGTCTGCCCATCTGAAGAACCCACATGTTTGCTGCAAAATTAAACAAAAAAATAAGATTTTGCAAACCTAATTAAAAACAAAAGCCACAAAATTCACATACTTACAGGCCAATAAGCACAGCCATAAAACCGTTTGCCTTTTGTTGGCCCTTCAACCCTAACACACCATCATCGGCGCAATTTCTTGATGGTAACACACCATGTGACCACCACTGTTGGACCTTGTGGACCTAGACCTGTAAGAAGAAGAACCAGTTGTGGTGTTCGACGCCATTGAAGAACGAAGAAAAAGACGAAGAGAGATGAGGAGAGATGTGAGCAGAGAGATGTGAGGAGCAGGGGGTTTTTATTGCCCCTCATTAACGGTAAAAAAATTAAATATGGGCAGTTGGTCCATTAACCAGGCAATTAACATCACGAGTAAGGCACGTGCCTTTTTTAACCAGTTCTTCCGGTGGTAATAGGTCAGCGGGGTATTTTTGGCGTACCACCCCAATAGTTGGGGGTATTTAAAAATAACCCATAGTTGGGGGTATTAAAAGCGGACCGCCCAAAGTTGGGGGTATTCTCATCCATTTTTCCTTATAAGTTTGTTGATATGATGAACGAAGTCATAATATCTAAGGCTCCTCAATCCTCATCTCTACCATGGTCCCAAAAACATCAGAAAAACATACACAATTTAATTAGGGTCCAATATCATCTTCTGCTCATCTTATTAATTTTTAAAATTTGATTGTCTTAGACTAGTTCCTAGAGCGAAGTATAAATTAAGGTGTAATTATACATAGTAAATTAAACTCTAATAAAATATCTCACTTTACATAACATATTAATGAAAGTGTGATCAAGTTAATATATAAAAGTTAATTTGTTAATTACCTGTAATGATTTGACGATTGATCAAATGAAAGTTTAAACTGTTGGGAATTAAACTTCAGCACAAATAGATTCGAGAATTGAGAGTCACCCATCTTCGAAAGTTTTTGTTAAATATGGGCCTAGGCTGCACCCATCACAAGGAGAGATAGTCCATTTCAGAAGACAAAGGAGGTTCCACCTTAAAACCATATGGCAATAAAGAGAGTAGCCCATTTCCATTATAAAGTGAACCCATCTCTCTTCTTCAGTCAATGTGGAACACTCACATGTGGTGTGCGCTATACATCATAGTTTCAACACTATCTCCTTATGATGGGTGCCGCCTAGGCCCATATTTAACATGGTATGAGAGCCAAGCTCACGACTGGGACCGTTAATTTACTCTAGGCCAATTGAAAAAGGGAACTCACATGTGAGGGGGAGTGTTTGAAGCTATGATGTATAGCGCACACCACATGTGAGTGTCCCACATTGATTAAAGAAGATAGATGGGTTCACTTTATAATGCAAAGGGCTACTCCCCTTATTGCCATATGGTTTTAAGGTGGAACCTCCTTTGTCTTATGAAGTGGACTCTATCTCCTTATAATGGGTGCGGCCCAGGCCCATATTTAACAGTTTTCCTATCTTCCTTTCTACATTTTTTTGTATTTTGAAATTTTACCCTTCAAAACTATGCTGTATCTTGTCTATGTATATTATTAAAAACATCATTTTTTTACACATTACTAAAATTATAAATATCAAAGTTAATGATTGGCAAGTGATAAGGCAAAGAAATTTACAAGTATTACAAAATGGTTCAATATTTAGCAAGCATTTTTCTTAGTTGTTGAGCTTTTACTAATGCAAATGATTATTGGTAGAAAATATTGGACTTTTCTAAACTATACCACAAAGCACAGGGTAAGAGTTCCAAAATATTAAAAAAAATACATATAATAAGATTCTATTTGAGAGTAATAAATAAGAATATATGCTAAAAACAAAGCGAATCATGTAATTAAGATTTTTTAGTTTGGTTGGATTTTGAAATGAAAACATTTTGTATAATGATATCCTATATAGGAATTTTGATGCATTTAACCTATGCCTTGTGATATAGGTTATAATAATCCATTATAGAATACCTGAGGTAATTTATCGTGGAGTTACCTCATTCCGAAAATATTTTTACTAGATTTTTGTAACCATGACATAATGTTGCTTAGCTTTTGCAATGGTGGAGCATTTTGTTCTCCTGTTTTCTAGGAAAATATAAGATTTGATTTATTATCTCTAAGGCATAATATTGAAGTATATCTTATTTCTAGACAAGAATCTGTTCAATTTCTAATTTAGGAATATATAGAAAATCTAGCTCTAATACTCAAATTCTCTATAGGCCTATATCTTCTAGCATAACAATAGGAAAAATGGGGTACTCCTGATATTTGGCCTAAATTAATGGAACTAGTGGGTTAAAAATAGAAGTTGATCAAAATAGCAGAAAAGTTGAGGAGGAAATCTGTTGTAGTGAACCAAGTTGGAAAAATCCAAATTTGGCGAAGACAACCATTAATCTGTTAATCAACACCATTAAATCTCTAATAACCTCAAAATATCATCAACTTACTTTCTAACCAACATTTATTTTTCTCCAGAAAAGCTTCTTCCGTATTCTTTTGTATAAATTACTTGCACCATCTAAGTCTTAAAGAGGGCCTCTCGAGCTTCAAAGGCAGAGAGAGCCTTCCATATATTTATTTCAAAGTTGCATCTCTCTTGTTGATTTTACCCTCCAAACAAACAATAAAAAATTTACTCCACATTATAAAGAGCTACATTGTAATCAAGGCAATACTATTAGTAATTAATTAACATAAGATCGCGAATTAATGTCGCGAATTGCAATAATAACCTTGTCCTCCTTGCTCCTAGTTGGGCTGGTGGGGGCTGTGGCATTTGGCTTTGTAACAAATTGGGGTAATAAACTTGATCAAAAGTTGGCTGCTTCATCGAAGGCGGTTCAAGCTATATGCAATCCTACGGACTACAAAGATGCGTGTGTCAAGAGTTTGGCCACGGTCAGGACTGATGATCCTAAGGAGTTAGTAAGAGCTGCATTTGTGTCTGCAATGTCCGAGTTAAAAGAGATTGCTAGCAACTCGACGATCTTGAAAGAGCTCGAAATGGATCCTAAGACGGCTCAAGCTGTTAAAGATTGCAAAGAGCTCTTTCAAGACGCGATTGATGATTTCCAACGTTCATTCGATGAGATTGGGAAGTTGGATTGGAATCAAGTCAATTCTGTGCTTGAAAACCTTAAGATATGGCTAAGTGCTACGAGAACGTATCAAGAGACGTGTTTAGATGGGTTCGAAAATACCACTGGGGACGCGACTGTGAAGGTCCGAAAGGTTTTGCAGACCGCCATGGAGATGTCTAGCAATGGACTTGCGATTGTTAATGACTTGTCAACGTTGTTTAACAACCTCGACATCTCTTCATTCACCGGGAGGCGATTGTTAGCAACTTATAAGGTATAGTGACGAAACCATGTTATAACTTACAATGTGGCTTTTTTGAAAAGAAATTTCAAATTTAATATTTCCTCTGTTCTTAAATAAATGAAACGAAACGCTTTTGTATGAGAGAACTTTTTGAGAAAAACGTTTCATTGATTTCGAGAATGGAGGAAGTATGACTTTAATCGAAATACAAAATGATAGTTTGTTCCGGTAAAAAGAAATATACATTATTACATCTCCTAGTAATATATTTTTCTTTCATGACTTATCAGGTGAATAGGCGTCTCTTTGGTGACGATGATGGGAATAATGTTCTTCTCCCGGATGACGAGGAGGATCGTAAGAGAAGAAAGCTTCTTAACACGGTTTCGGTGGTTGGCCATGGAAGTGACGATTTACTTTTGCCAGAATGGGTTGATGGGTTTCGACGTAAGCTTTTGGAAGCCCCCATGTTGACTGATGATTTGAAGGCTAAGGCAAATGTGGTTGTGGCTCAAGATGGGAGTGGTAAATATAAAACTATTGAAGAAGCCATAAAAGAGATTCCAAGGGATGGAAAGGAAACTTTTATCATCTATATCAAAGAAGGAGTTTATAATGAATACCTTGTGCTTTACAAGTGGATGACTAATGTGGTTTTTGTGGGAGATGGCCCAACTAAGACAAGGATCACTAACAACAAGAACTACGCTGATGGAACCAAAACATTCAAGACTGCCACTTTGTGTACGTATCTTAATTAACTCATGTTTATTTATTTTGACGTTAAGTACTTGTGCTCATAACAATGTAACGTGTTAAGTACTTGTGCTCATAACAATGTAACGTGCTGCAATATTGTATTGCAGCTGTTCTTGGAGATTTCTTCATGGCTAAGGACATTGGAATTGAGAACTCAGCAGGGGCAATAAAACATCAAGCTGTAGCATTTCGTGCACAATCTGACAAATCCGTGTTTTTCAACTGCCACTTTGATGGATACCAAGACACACTCTATACTCACACCTATCGTCAGTTTTACCGTGATTGTAAGATCTCGGGTACCATCGACTTCATCTTTGGTGACGCGGCTGTATTTTTCCAGAACTGCACATTTGTTGTTCGCAAACCACTAGATAATCAAAATTGCATTGTAACGGCCCAAGGACGAATGGAGAGGCATCAACCAACTGGAATTATTATTCATAAAAGTAAATTTGAAGCTGATCCAGATTATTACCCTGTTAGGAATAAGAATAAGGCTTATTTAGGAAGACCTTGGAAAGAGTATTCTAAGACAATTATTATGGAGTCTGAAATTGGAGATCTAATTCAACCTGAAGGGTGGTTGCCTTGGGAAGGTAACTTTGGGCTTGATACTAGCTACTATGGTGAGTATAACAATGTTGGTGATGGTGCTAGATTGACTAACAGGGTTAAGTGGCGTGGAGTTAAGACTATAGTTCATACTCGCGCTGAGAAATTTATGCCACCAATTCTTTATGAAAATGATGATTGGATTAGAGCTTCTGGCATTCCTTATGATCCTGCTTTAACTGGTGTTGCACCAGGACCAGGAGCTTCAGGTAAGATACGCCATCTTTTTTCATCATACACACATACGATACCGATGAATCCATGTTGTATCCAATTAGGTGCAGATATATGCTGATCAGATCAAGCTAAGGCAGATTAAGTCTGATAAGGTCTAATATGGTTCAAAGGGGGGAAAAAATGCACCCTAAAGAGAAGTTTATTTTTATAAACATGTCAATTTTCCTTTGTTTTGGAACAAATCCCTTCTTTACCAAATTGACATTATTACATAAGCAACTTTTATTGCCTTTATTTTATACTTTCTTAAATCTTTCGTAACTATATACTGAAAATTCTGATGTGTTATTGTTGAAGGCTTTGATGAAGATCCAAATGCACCAGCAGGAGCACCGTCCTCATTTATAGACGAATCTTCATCAAGTGGCACTTCTTCATCTGGATCTTCTTCGTCAAGCTCTCACGGTTCATCATCATCAAGTGGCTCTTCTAGCAAAAAAGAGTCCAAAGGATCATCATCATCATCATCAAGTTCAAGTGGCTCATCTTCTGGAACATCTTCGAACGATGGCTCTTCTTCTTCATCATCTTCCGGAACATCATCAAACCACGGCTCTTCTTCTTCATCATCTTCTGGAACATCTTCAAACAATGGCTCTTCTTCCTCTCAATCTTCTTCACAAGGTTCATCAGCTGATTCATCATCAAGTAATGAAGGAGGTGCACAATCCTCAAGTGGGACTTCATCTGATTCATCTTCTAGTTCTAGTACAAGTACGCCTGCAACAGGTACAGGAGATGCTTCTGAAGTTTCATCTTCTGTAACTCCAGCTCCAGCCCCAGCTCCTTCTTTATTGGAGACCGAACTCGCAACTCCGAGCCCAACACCCACCACAACCCCAACTCTTCCACCTATTTCAGCCGAAGATACTACAGTCCAAGATACAACCTCAATTACTCCAACCCAAGGCACTACAGCCCAAGACACAACCTCTAGTACTCCAACCAAAGACACAACCTCCAGTACTCCACCCTCAGGGGGTTCAAGCCCAAGTCCTGCAGGAGTGAAGGTGCGTATCGGCCCAGTAACAGTACGTGAGCTTGAAAGAATACTAATGGAAAATGAAGATATGGATGAAGATGAAGGAGCAAATGATGACATGTCAGGGAATGTTCCTGATGGTGATGAGCCAAGCCCAGCTCAAGTCCAACCACCAAGCCCAGCTCCATCATCTAGCCCAAGTATAAGCCCAAGCCCATCACCTACTGATGGGCCATCAGAGGAGATTTCAGACTGGCTTCCACCTACTGGAGCACCTGAGGCAGAAGATGAGGCTGATAAAGAGGCTCCAGTAGTTAGTCCACCACCAAAATCTAACTCTGGATCAAAGTCCAAATTTGAGCTGCATGTCATTTTTGGTGGGATGGTTATGTGGGTTGCTCTATTCATTTGAATGGATATGTTAGGGCTAAATCTGTAGTGTTTTTATTTGTGTTAACTTTCTTCAGTTACCTGTTTCTTCTTATTGTTATTAGCCTTCCCTCTTTGTTTTCTTTTTTTTTTCTCTATACAATCTTTTATGCAAATTTCTTTAGAAATTTGTAACTATTATTTTGAGGGAAAAATTGTGACTTATAATTAGTGATGATTTCAAGATGTCATAGTATACTATTGCCTTCATTTCATAATATCAGCCACTCAATTTTATGATTGCTAATGCTCACTGAATTTCTCTACAAAAGCATACATTTTTTAATAATCATGACTATTAGAGTATATGTCAATATCTCTATTATATAAGGGAAGGGGGAGCAATGGTGTCCTCTTTTGAAATGCCTATTTTGCCCCCCTTCCCTTTCTAAATTACAAAAGGAATGTCAGAATCAAAATCGGCACTCAAAGAAAACTACCGAAAATTAATTTACAACACTCACTCACAAATCACTTAAAAGAAGAAACTTTACAAATCACTCATACATTTGAGAAAATCACGTTATAAAAATCACGCAAATCACTCAAATAATCAGGAAACTATATTAAAACTTAAAATTAACATACAAACTAAAACTAATAACCTAGAACGTCAATACATACAAAAACATTTACTGAAATTTACTTACAAATCACTATTGTCAAGAACCAATCACAATTACATACTCACAAAAGTTACCTATAAACACAAATCTGAGAAAAACATAAGATTTTGACAGCGATATCACACATTCATCCATCGGCAATTTGCGAACTTCCAAAAAGGTACATGATTCTTTTAACCTTCAAAATTATTTCACATTAGTTGAAATAAACAATAGCAACTTAGTCGACTGTTATGTAGTTAAAAAAATGGAGATGATAGCAATGAGTTCAAAAGGGCTTTTATACAATCAGACTTAAATTTATTCATTTTCATATAAAACAAATTTAGTTTTTTCTTAAAAAATGCCAATATTAAAATTTTTGCCCAAAACTTTTGCAAAAAATCCATGTTCAGAAATAAATTTTGAAAAACAAAACAATATCAAACTTTTTGCGAACAACTTTTGCAAAACCCATTTTCTGGAAAATAAAAACTACATTAATTTGCGAAAAGAAACGATTTTTGTTTTTCTAAACAAAATTCCAATATCAAATTGTGTATGAAAAATTTAAAATTTCATTTCAAATATAATCGAAGCTCAAAGTGTTAAAATTTAGAAAAGGACAAAATTTAAAATGATGAAAATTTTAAATATCAATGTGTGAAAACAGAATTTAGAAGTTAGACAAGGAAAAAAAAACTGAAATTAGTTTATACTTTCCGGTTACAATTTTGGGATCATGGAGAAATTACTAAAATATATGATTTAAGAAATTACATTTCTTTGTTAGAAAATCGACCCAATTAGATCTACAGCTGCTTAAGACTTGAAATGCCTGATTTTTTGATGTTGTTCTTTGATGTTGATTTGAAAATCTACTGTTGCATGTATTTCTTTGATGTTACAGAATTTAGAAGTTAGACAAGGAAAAAAAATTATTTACTTTTTTATAGTGTTTCCTATATATAATGAAACTTTTACATATATTTGGACCTATCTTTTTCTATTATATAATAGCGATTAATTATCAAGGTAAAAAGGTTTATGTAAAATATCGTTCAAGAATTAAAGTACAACATATTTAAATCTCTATTATATAAGGGAAGGGGGGAGCTATGGTGTCCTCATTTGAAGAGACTATTATACCCCCCTTCCCTTTCTAAATTACAAAATCAATCATCATATATCATCATCATCACCTTTTTATGGAGAGATTTGCTTTGCCTTCATTGCCTCAAATCACGCCCAAATTGTAATAATCAAATTATCTAACACTCTCACATTTGTGATTTTCCGTGATTATTTCCGTAAATCCCGTTCCTAATTTTTGCAAATCATGATTCTCCAAAATTTTGCCAAATTCTTCTTCCTTCATGACCACATTACTTCCTTCCTTCCCTCCTTTAAAAACAGTAAGCAATCGAACTCAATCAAATCTTCACTAATTATTAAGCAATTGATGATTGTTTCATGATTGTTATAATTTAGGCAAAGCAAGGACTAATATCAACTCTATAACTATAAGTATTCACAAACAGTATGTTAAACCAATCAAATATCACATATCCACAATTTCAGAATAATCTCTCATCAAATTGAGAAACCTCAAATAGAGAAAATTATGATAAAAAATGGTGAACACTCAAAGGTCGGAGAAAAATCGAACCGGAAGCAAAAGGAATGAGCTGGCCATGAGGAATAGAGCACCGAGGCGGAGGAGGTGCTAAAGGAGTCGGCCATGGAAGATTATGCCATCAGCGGCAGAGTTGATCGATGAGGTCACAGTCCATGGTTAGAGAGGAAATCAAAGAAGAAGACGGAGTTGGGGTCAGAACAAGAGGAGGAAGATTTGGGTTCGCTGGTGTTGAAGATTTATGATTTTCATTTTTCACGAAGCATTTCTCGATTTTGTAGCTTTCATATGCGAGATTGTACCAATTTGCTTCAATTCTCTGATTAATGACTTGGAATCTCTTTCGAAGCTGAATTTTAATGACTTGGAATTGCATAAATCAAAACTGGTATTGGTGTTCGCAGACTTTCGCATCAAAATTAATAATCCCATGTGTTGCTTGCCTCACCCTTCATCTGCATGAATCATATTCATGATGTTGCATGCATCTAAAAGTGTCTATTATATCTGGAACAGAAGTCGAAAAAGTGAAAAAAAATTATTCTTTTGTACTTATATTTGAGTTTGAAGCGTTTTCTTATGCATCAAAAATTAATGCCCTTCCTGTCAAAAAAAAAATTAATGCCCTTATTTCATTGCCTTTTTTTTGTGTGATATTGTTATGTTCGATTGATCTATAATATAATAAACATTTAAAAAATAGATTTCAAAATAAGTGATTATAAATTGTTTCATCACTATTGTATCATTCTTTATATTATGTGTTGTATAAACATATAAAATCAAAACTAATATAAAGAATAATATGGAACAATATATCTCTATTATATAAGGGAAGGGGGGAGCTATGGTGTCCCCATTTGAAGAGACTGTTTTACCCCTCTCCCTTTCTAAATTACAAAACCAATTTCAACTAAAGCAAGGCTTCAAAAAAACTGTTATGCCCAAAAATATCGTCGCACGCATCGCGTGCATAAATGGAGATTCTCTATGTTGTATCTTTAGTATGTCAATATTAGAGTATTATGTTGTATTAGGCAAGTTTAGTGCTGTATATAAACTCTCCTAAGTTAATGATAATTGATTCTATGTTGTATCTTTAGTATGTCAATATTAGAGTATTATGTTGTATTAGGCAAGTTTAGTGCTGTATATAAACTCTCCTAAGTTAATGATATTGGCAAGGAATCAATTATCTTACAATGACTATATTTCTTAAGTAATCTTGAAGGTCAATTCGAGTGAATATGGAAAAGTATATAAACGCCGGAAAAGCGAGGTCAACACCGGAATCTGGCAAGTGGTGGCTTCCAACAAAAAAAAGAACCAAAAAGGTGGCTAATTAACCAATTTTTTTTAAAAGGTGGTTTCTCACAAAAAAGTGATTATAAAAGGTGGTTTCTGACAAATTTTCCTATAAAAAATTGATACAATTAAAGTACTCATTGAAACCAATCAACTAATTAAGCCCACACACGACTATGTTTTTTCTTATATATTGGAAAGTTTAGAAAATTCTATGCAATTCTAAACCGTGCCAAGATTCCAAATAAGAACATCTATAACTAACGGAGGAAGTATCAATTAGATTATAATCTAACCATTATCAATATTTTTGAAAAGAAAGTATCATTGCCCCCGAGAGATCTAGCATCTTATGAAAGATGTACTGTATTCAATCTTTCCTCAAGCTAGCCTCTTTTTTTTTTACTAATTCATCTCATGTATCAGATTTAAAAGTCTATCAGGACATCGACCCTTTTATACATAGTATACTGCTGTCCCCTCACAAAAAGTATGATATACCCTTAATGAATTTAAATTATCATATATATTAAATAATATTTTCTTCTTCCTACTTGCCATATATATTGAACACCTTAACAATGGAATTCAATTCAAAATTTCAATTAAATATTAAATTAAGGAGAATGATTTCCTCTGCTTACATATGTGTGAAAAGCTCCGATTAAAAATTAAATTGACAATATAATTTGATTGACACAATCAGAAGAAAAAATAAAAACTTGAATTTCATATTAATGATTATACTGATAATATTTTAAAACATAAATATTGATTATTATTCGGTAATCTCTATTATATAAATCAAACTCTTCCACATTACTAATATTAAATGATTAAACCTGATACACAAATTCTTCCACTTCATCTGAGCACAAGCTTTCTTCTGCTTTATATTTTCTTCTCTTAATACTATATTCGAATAATGATGGACAAATAACTAAAAAAACCAACGAAACATTAATTTATGAAAAACATATTTAAAAAATTAAAAGTAATTATACTGATGAATAACTAATTGAGAAAAAAAACGTTAATATGACACGCACATATAGCGTGCAAAAAAAATGCTAGTATTCTATAAGCCAACTTTGAGAATTTTGGTGTCTACACAAAGACTAAAATACCCTCACTCACATAAGAATTAAATTAAATTTATTGGTGATGCATATATTATTTAATCAATAGATCGGCTACATATGCATGTGATTATTTAATATTTAATTTGCTAAATAGAGATGATATCTGAAATTTCTTTAGAGGAACTTTTTGAACAAATTTTCTTACTTATTAGTTGAGGTTATTAGATGTAATAACAAAAATTTGTTATTTATATACTTTCGCATGTGTCAAGTACATATAATACTAGATTCTTAGGTGTTTAGTTTTGAGAGAAGACTAGTCAAACATGTATGTATCTTTCATCCCAAAAATCAAGGGTTTATCTACATTATACCCCTATATCTCTCGAATTCTACGTTGTACTCTGAACTTTTCAAAATTACACAGGGTTTATCTACGTTTACTGCCATAAACTAGATTTCACTAAATTTGTTTACTTTTTGTGATTAAGTGGAACTAGTTAAACTTATATATAGCTTAACTCTTGGAGAAAATATTTCTAAGTTAAATTAGTTCCACTAAATTACAAATATAAAAGAAAGAAACGATGCATAGTTAACGGCGGGGAATTATGGATCAGGTAGGTAAAATTAACAATACCGTGTATATTTATAAATTTTTTGGATATAGCATAAAAACTGAAAAACACATGGTATAAGTAGAAAAAAATTACCCAAAGTCAAAAAACAAGTAAGGTCGTATTCTTTTGGAATGAATTAATGGAAATTCAATTCAGTTCAGCTCAGTTTAGTTCTCACAAAATCAATTAACTTCAATGCTCAGTCAAATTCAGTTCAGTTCAGTTTCATTCAGTTCAATTCAGTCTAAGACAACATGGCCCAATACTTCCTAGGATATGCTAGTATAAAACTTACCCAATTTCCTAGCAAAACCATGTTGGCCGTGTATTGTAGTCCAAAACTCCAAAATCCAAATTGAGCAAAACAGGCTCTTCTCCTCTTGCACGCTTGATTAATTCAATCATGGCGGCCTCGTCATCGACGGCGACATCATCCTCCGACACTTCATCGACGATGTCGTCTTCTTCGTCGGACAGAGATGATCGCCGCCACCGTCGCCGCCGCAGCAGCAACCGCCATCGTGAGAGCCATAAGATCCGGAAATCCAAATCTCATTTCAAGTCAAAACGACGTCGTCGTCGTCACTCTTCCTCCGATTCTCGCTCCTCTTATTCCTCCGACGATTATAGGTGAATTTATTTCAGCTGTATATCTTTTTTTTGTTATTATTAGGGTTTTGTTGGTTGATTTATGATTTTTAATTTTTATTGGATGAATTTATTCTTATTTGTTATTACTATTAGCTAATTGTAATGAAAAATCGACTTTTTTATGACCTACTGTGAGTTTTCTCTTTTTGTGCTGAGAATATGGATAATTGGTTCATGATTTATGACATTATTAGGAAATAATAGTTTGGGAATTTGTAGTTTTATGCAATTAGGGTTGATTAATTCAATCTATCGATTTGCAATTTGCATATGAGGTCTTTTTGATGGTCTACTAATCAATTAGCAACTCAGAAGGAACAGCAAGAACAGGTTTTTGCAAGTTAGTTAAGTTTTTGAAATTTAATAACTGGAAGATAGTAAAAGTGAAGAAGCAATGATAGGAATAGGGACACTGGTTGAACATTGGAAGAAATAGTAACGGTTGCGATGCTGATTACGAAGCTTTGATTGAGAAGTTGGTATTTATGGCCGTAAACAGAATGAGGGCTCTTGAGGTGATTTTTGAAAAGTTTGGTTTATGGAAATCTTTTGTTGATTGTGAACTGGGATAGTAGGTTCTGTTCTATGAGGTTGCTCATCAGAACAATTAAAAAAGACGATGGTGCCTCTAATGAAAGAGAAGAGAAGAGTGTTGTCTTATTCCCGAACTATTTTCATTGCTAACTAAACAAGGGATGTTAATAATTTAGTGAATTTCAATCAACTTTTCCTCTCTAATACTGACTCTTAAATTCTCAAACTCCCATTCTTTATTGTGAACTGCCTCTTGTGTGAGCAGGTGCTTAGAATTTTCTATTCTTAAATTAAAGGAGAGGTGTGGGAAACAATTGCTAAGAGAATGTGTTATACATGAATCATATAGTCTGAAAGACCGTTTCTTTTATCTGTAAATAATGAAGCTGAAGGAGTAATTTCTAATACTTATATTGTGAGACATTGTGTTACCTATGAGATAGTCTTTCCTGGGAATTTTGACCCTGGTGATATCGACTCTATCTCCTGCTATCATTGCATAGACTTGACAATTTTCAGCCAATATGATTAGTTTGTGCTGGGAGCAACATAGCTTCAATCTGATGATAAAGACTTCAAGTAGATGTTTACATACCAAGAATCTTAATTTTACAGTTAACTACTTAAGCGGCTCATATTTGATTAGGACTGTCCACTTCCCACATGTATGACAAACTGTTGGTAACGGTGTAAGGGATAGAGAGATTCAACTTTATAGATCTTTTTTATATCAAAATTACTAATGTGTCTGTCCATCGCCTTTTGTCTTCCACAGTTTGGATTGAGGTACACAATCTAAATTTGATGTGCGCATTGAAAATTTTACATTAGGGTTATACCTGGACTTCGTATTACTTTCAGCAATATGTTAATTGTTTGTTTTCTTTGGGCTTTGGACTTAAGTAGCTCTTCAGAAAGTGAGCGTGAAACTTCCGGTCGTTCAAGGAAACGCAAGCATGATGACAAGACAAAGAAGGTAATATTAATACTGGCTTGTGCTTTATTCTTGCTAGTTAATTCACATGCCATTTTATGACCTTCTGCTGCTTTCTCAGAGCAAGGGGAAGGACAAGGAAAAGAGCCACAGCCATAAACGTCACAAGCACAAGAAAGAGGTAGGACACCACTTGTCTCAGAGTTGCATGTACTTTGTCTTCCTCAGCCAGTTAAAGCAATCATAGTAATGACACACTATTAGAAGTTGTCTGATGTTGATCAAAATTTCATTCGATTACTTGTGTGCTCTTGGCTCCTATATGTTATCTTACCTGACTCTCTTATTTCATTTGCTCTTAAAAATTGGAGCTGGGATCTATGACCTGATGATTGGGCATTGGTTGGTATGTCTGGATGTTGTTTTGGCTCGGGTTTCGCCTGGCGTTGGGAGCTGTATACAGATAGAGCAGGATGAACGACGGAGTAGCGGCCCTGTGCAGCTGTCTAAGGTTGTGACATGGATCATAACTTATCTGATTTCTCTTTCAAATTTTTTTGTTTTTGTTTCCGTCAAAGAAAATTTACAAGTTTAACTTACATGTTTGTCTTACAGTTTTTGGGGAGAGACAAAGATGACGATGTTCGTCGCAGTGTGGTATCTGGCAAAAAGGTACGGTAACCATTCGGCCTGTTTTGAGAACAGCTACCTTATCTAATATCTATAATGATTGTCATCGTTTGTTTTGATGTATCTGCTGCTACTTCCTGTAGATAAAAATGAAGCTTGAAAAATCAAAGGAAGATAAGTATGCAGAGAATAAGCGTAATGAGTTACTAAAGTTTCTAAATGCCAATTATGATTGAATACTTTGGGGATTCTTTGAGGTCCAAGTTACATCCCATTTTGAAGCATGCAAGCCAGACAGGTTTTGACGTTTTGTGGGAGTACTCAAGGTTGTGACGTGCGTATGCATGTAATATTGCATCACGCTCTTTGTTTGGTGGTCTCAAGTGCTTAAGGTTTTATAGGCTTGTCTTT
The DNA here is from genome assembly GCA_947648045.1 of Beta corolliflora. Classification (NCBI taxonomy): domain Eukaryota; kingdom Viridiplantae; phylum Streptophyta; class Magnoliopsida; order Caryophyllales; family Amaranthaceae; genus Beta; species Beta corolliflora. The sequence continues at coordinate 2,853,750 of CANSZD010000757.1, read as the reverse complement.
GGGCTAGTATATTTGTGCTACTTTTATTTGTCAGGTAGAAGTTATCTATTACAAGTACTAGTGGGAAGGCCTTTGGATTTTGATGCGCTGAGTAGCGTAAAATTTTTTTTTAATAATTGTATTATGTGGATTTTATCTATGCTTTTGAGGTAATTTGTAATATCAGGGAATTTAATGTCCTTGTTTTTATTCAAGTTTCTATTGGATTTTCTTCAATGAATCATATTTTTATGGCAAAGCGTTTTTTGACCTTTTGTGCACTTAGGGTTGCAAAGACTGCTTTAGATTTTGGCAACCTATGTTACATATTCTTCACCTTATTTGAATTGAATATATTTGTCCTGTTGGAGCCAAATAAAACTTATTGGAACTTATTTTTTAAGTTATTGGTACTAAATGTAACTTATCGAAATTGTTGGAACTTATTAAAGCCTCTACAGTGTTTTCGAGAGCACCTAGTTTTAGGTGTTCCTTCTCACATATTTTGCACATTTTAACTTGTGCTCATTTGACAAAAATACGCAATAAATGTGTCTGAGAGCATATAATTCTACGTGCTATTGAGAGTACCTAAGAATTTGTACTTATCAAGGATGTGGGCTCTAAGAGGACACAAGTTTGCTAACGGTAATCGATTTAAAAAGGATAATTGATTTATTCGGACTAGAATGGAGCAACAATTTTTCTTTTAACGAGTGACCTTGGAGAAGAAGAATAGTGTATACAAAATATATCTACTCCTCAAAATTTAGGGGGGGGGGGGAGAATAGCTAAATAGGAATAATACACTACATTTTTTTTTACCCAAGTTTGATATAGTATTTTTACAACTAATTTGATCTTTCAACATCATCATAAATTTACTCATCCATTTTGTTATTATACCATGATATTACACAAAGTGACTATTATATATACTTATCTCTAATCAGATTTATTATGAATTGATTCTCATCATTGGCGAGTTGGGATCCCCAATCTCCTTTACCCTTCTAACTTGTTAAAATTCCTCCTTACCAAACAAAAGGGAAAAAAAATCAGATATCTACTGTAGTGACCACAAGCTCTCGTATGGTGGCCGACACTCATGATGTGTTTATATTATTATTGGCTTCGAGGCAACTACATTACAAGATGGTGGGGTTACAGAACTTAGGGTTCAAGGCTCATGCCTCTTTGGTTTGATTTCCATATATAGTTACTCAGAGGCCGCCTCATCTATCTTCTCCCGTTATCTCGACTTCTCCTGCTTTTCCAATTGCTTTGATGAGTGGTCTTTTTTTTCCTTTCATGTAGTTCTACTTTATCTTGTTTTCTTATCAAATGTCTTACATTTAATTGCTTCGAGTAGCTAGTGAAGCGCACACATTAGTTCATCTTGGCTACCAAGTAAATGGTTTCCAAGACTTACATAGTGCGTAAAGCAACCAATATAACAAATCCAGTCTGCTTAAGCCTTCTTTAAGCTCTTATGGAGATGTGCTTCAATGTTACTGGTTTACATTCTCCTGTTATTTTATATCAGCTGCATATTTTAAGCGCATATGTGAGCTGACCAGCTCGGGTTCAGGTCAAGTCATGTCAATATTGAGTTGTTTTGGATTCAGGTCATGTAAATTCACATATATTAGAGGTGTAGATGCCATCTAGCTTAGTTGGTAAAGTCTTTTGGGGTGGAACTCGAGACTTGGGATCGGATCCCGTCTACATCATGCTTGACGTGTTCATTTATACCCAAAAAAACATACAATTAGAGGTGGTCATTAGATCATGCCGGCTTATCCCAATCCTGATCCACCAACCACGTGGATGTGGGTCAATCGAGTATTGACTTGATCTGGATCTAGTCATCTAGGCACATATCCAACTTGGACTGATAACATGAAGATGAGTTTATATGTATGTATGTATGTATGTATGTATGTATAGAACAACTCGTAGCATCTTAAAATAAGTACAAGAGGAGAGAATTTGACCGCATATAGCCATTTAGGCATGTAAGTGCATTGGATATAGTCCATATTCAATCTAATTTAATCCAAAGTAGTAGAATCAGATTGGATTAAAAAAAATAGACTAAAAATGAAATTCAAATGAAGATAAATGTTTCTCAATGTTATATTAGTAGGAAAAAGTTTAAAATGTGGCATGTAAATGCAGCGGATACAATCTATATTCAATCTCGAGTAGTCACATTGAATTAGGTTTGACAAGATTAAAATGAAACATGAATTCATAAAATTTTCTAGGATTGCTTGTTCAACAAAAACATAAATCTAGAAATAAACTTTAAAAAGTGTGTAATTCATGTAATGGAATTACCTTCAACCAAACGAACTTACTAGGATGTGAAACTATTAGAAAAACCTCAAAAGTGTGCTATTCATGTAATGGATAATTGTTTCTTCCCGGAAGAAAATTATTTAAGCCATTTTTATAATTATTTTTAAGTTATTCTTATGGTCATTAAATATAATGGTGAAAATGACATTTATTGGGTTTAAAAGAGAAAGAAATGTAAATTTAATTTGATTTCAGTCAACTAGATTTGGATGAAAACAAATTTGGATGCTATATGAGAAAAGGAAGGTGGGTCCCAACTCATGTAGCATGTCAAATTTGAGACAATTTTGAGAGCTTTTTAAACATATGATATTTTATCACCCAGCCTATTTAGAATAATATTTGTTTTATGGTCTAAAGATGGGATAATCTTCATCAATTGTCCTTACTCTTACTAGTTAGAATAACAAAAGAATGAAACATCAAAAATACTCGATTTATTAATAAATTTAGATAAGTAGTGGAATCCAACTCAATATTAATATTATAGTACTTTTTCTTGTTCATTTATACATTTCCCACTTAAGAAAAAACTATAACAATTGCTACATAGTACATATGTGTATCCAATTTTAATAATTCTTTACTCTAACTTATTAACTTTTTCATATGGTATCGGAGAGCACTTGTCTTTACTATTACCATGATCTAATTGTCTTAGTGTTTGTGCACTATCTACGTATGGTATAAGAAAAGAGCGGATCGAGTAACTTTTTCAATTGTCTACTATAGTCTATTAGAGTTGGCAAACGGATCAAAACGAGTTAAAATCGTGCCACTTTAATTAGTAAATAGATTAATAACTTAACTCAAACCCGCTAATAACTCGTGTTGAGTTTGGATGAGAAATTCTAAAATGGAATCATAGATGTAGCTATCTCCGTTAGAGCATTGCCAATGGTTGAACCCCAAGAGGTTTATGAGGAGAGAGAATCTGAAAATATTAATAAAAAAAAGAAGAAAGAGAAGAAAAGAGAGGAAAGAGAACCATAAACGGTTCTTCCTCATAGACCGTTTATGGAGGTTTTGCAAAAAAACAAAAGCTGATAATTTGGGGAGGAGGAAGAGTGTTGGCAGATTTAGGAAATAGGAAAGGACATGTGGCATGATGCCATTGGGTATTGGGATGGGATATAAGGAGAGAGAAAATAAGAGAGATAATTTGATGACCCTCAAAATAAGTCAACCATTGGGATTAAAAAATATGATCTTTTAAGTAAGTTGGGCATATATGATTGGAAGGGAGAGAAAGTAATTAAATAATTAATGATCCCCAAAAAGAGTCCAACCATTGACAATGCTCTTAAACACTGTCTTAATTCTCCATCTACTGAAATGTTGAAGACATTATTGAAGCATGCATATGAAAAAGTCACTTTCTCCAAAGCATTGAAGCACCTTTTACAAGCCTACCCATTTAAAGGATAGTCGACCACATAAACCTGTCTTCATAAATACCCTGAATTACACATGCAGAAAATGCTATTAGTACTGGATGTTGCATGCAGGTGCAACAGGTGACTCAGCACAAGTAATAATCATAATAGAGGTGTATTTAGCAGTCCAAGTTTCCGATTTATTACGATCGCAGTTGACCAAGTTTATTTTGGATCAGAGTTGACACAATGGGGATGGTGTAGTTGTCAATTGTGAATGAGAACCTTCAATTCCTCACTAATGTAATTTTGAATTTTCGAGAAAGTACTTTCAGTTTAAGCGAGACAGTTTATTTGCCACGGTTATGTCACGTGATAATACAATTCTCTCACAACTGTATAAAAAATTGAATTTTAATTAAATAAAGATAAAATTGGTCTCAACACCACAAATAATGAAGCAGGTGCACCCAACACCACGAAGTTTGACTAGTAGCCGAAAGTCCACCATGGGCATGGGTGCAAAGCGTATCATAAATGACGCCTGAACACCCCCAAACTATGACTTACTTGGGTGCACTTAGCACCACATACATTGGCTAGTAGCCAAAATATCACGAACTATTGGACTTGGTGCAGCGTGTATCATTAATGATAACGTAGGTAAGTTTTTTGGCCTACTAGTAGCTAAAATTGAAGCTGACAGTGATGTTTGAGCATCTCCAATGGTTGTAGCCAGGGACTTGCTTGCAATTTTTAAAAGTCCCTAGCTACTAGCTTGACCATTGGAGACAAATTTAGCAATTAGCTTGGCCAAGTAAAATTAGCTTTGGCAAGCTAATTTGCTTGGGGGAAAATCTACCAATAGCAAATCCAAGATTGTTGAGAAAATGGGTCTCATTAATGGCAAGTGGGACCCCTTTAAATGGAAAGTCATAGCTAACCATTGGGGTACTTAGCTAGAAATGAAAATGGGTGGAAATCCTATGTGACATAGCAAGCTAATTTGGCAATTAGCTTGCCATTGGATATGCTCTTATAGGAAAAACATGGAGAAATGGAAATGAAGGCACTAAAAGCTAAAAACTGAAGCTTGAAGCAGCAAATAAAGGCCAAAAAATTTATCTCCATTATCATTAATGATACGCGTTGTACCAAGTCCGGTAGTTCGTGATATTTTGGCTACAAAGCCAAAGTTTGTGGTGCTACATGCATCCAAATCATACTTTGCCAGAAAAATAATAAATTAATGAAGATTCACCGTACCTGATCGGTGAGAAAATGGAGCTCCGACTTCATTATGATACGCGTTACACCTAGGCCCATAGTTGGTGTTTTGGCTACTAGTCAATGTTCGTGGTGTTGGGTGCACTCGAGTTATAGTTAGTAGTGTTGAGGCCAATTTTGCCTTAAATGAAAGGATTTATAGTTTAATTGATTCATTGATAGATAACTGGTATCCCCGTATAAAATAACATTAATTACACATCATATTTTCTGATTTTCTAGAGGTGTGTAATTTTTTTTGAAGAATTTAGAGGTGGTACACATAACGTTCAAATCATATTTTTTCTAGAGTTATTTTAATCTTGCCTATTTGTCTGTGAAGAGTCCCCAATACATATCTTTGATCATTAATTTTTTAATTATGTATTGATAAGAATTATAAAAACTTGATATTGTAAAATTAGAAGTTGGATGTACTACTATAATTTTGGATCATAAAACTAGTTATGATCCAAAAATATGTTAATAAGATGTGTCACATCAAATACCTTCCATGCTAGTTATGGTTACCAAAAATCAATCAAACAAAGACATAATGGTTAGTTGGTTACTCCATTTATGAAGTAAGTAATGCCTTCCCATGCTCCCACCGGCCTCTTAACAATATGAAAGAAGATCCAAACCTTTCATAAAAAAAATATAACCATTAATACCAAGGTCCTCATAAATGTTTTCATGTCATACCCTTTCTCAAACTTACCAAGTACACTCCTCCTATTTATTATCACCTCTACCTTTCAATTCTCAACATAAACCACTACAACCTTTTAACAAGTTCATTTTTAGAGAATAAAGAGAGAAAAATGGAAGAAATAGTGCACAAAAAAGTTCATGTAAATGGCATAAATATGCACATTGCAGAAAAGGGTGAAGGACCAGTTGTACTTTTACTCCATGGTTTTCCAGAGTTATGGTACTCTTGGAGACACCAGATTATTGCCTTAGCATCCAACGGTTATCATGCAATTGCCCCAGATCTAAGGGGTTATGGTGATTCTGATTCTCCACCTTCTAGTTTAAGCTACACTTGCTTTCATTTAGTTGGGGATATTATTGGGCTTCTTGATTTGCTTAATGTGGATCAAGTCTTGTTAGTGGCCCATGATATGGGTGCTATGGTGGGCTGGTATCTTTGCATGTTTCGGCCTGATAGGATCAAGGCCTTTGTTTCTCTTTCTGTCCCTTTTCGGCCCAGGAATCCCAAGTTGAAGCCCACCCAAACTCTCAGAGCTATTTTCGGTGATGCATATTATATATGCAGATTCCAGGTTAATTCTCCCTTTATCTCGCAATGTTAAATTTTACTTTGACCATTAATATTCTTTTAAACTGCGTTAATGAAATTTAGATCATGTGTTTTCTTTTAGAAGTACTAAACTCTTTTCTACTCGTAAAATGATGAAAAATGTATAAAAGAAATTTCGACAATTGACCTTTTACTTTGTAAGTGATTACTCAAACACCAAATTATGATATGTGCTGGTAATGAAAACCCGACTCTAATTAATGCGTCCTTTTTGTCTTATTGAATGACCTGGTGCAATGTTTGAAGCCAACAACTAGTTTAAATTCAAAAATCGTCGATGTCTTATATATGATTTATGAAATGGGTTCAAAAATTTCTCTCCTTTCAGCCCTCACCCCTTTCCCACTACCTATCTCGCTAGCTTTAATGATCAAAGCGTGAAGCTTGCTTTATTTTCTAGTTTCGTTTTTAAATGCAAAAAAGGAGTATTTTTATATCTCACAAAAAATACCATTTTATTGCATTTAAAACGAAACGGAGGAAGTATATATATGTGAATAGTGCATGCAACTTTGGTGTTTTTTGCAATTCTGGAATGACAACAATTTTGAGTATTTCCAATAAATTAAGGAGTGTCGTGAGAAGCTATTTTTGAAAAATTACAAAATAGTAGTATGCCACTAATACATGCAAATAATTATGCTTATATCGGAAATCAATTTGCGGTTTTACCGAAACTCGTGTTTTTAAGTAGAAAAATGGCAAAGAAAACGGGGCACATTTTAGGAAGGGTCGTTGTCTTGACAATTGACATACAACACAACATATTTATTACCAGAAGTGAAACTTCCCCGTGACAAGAATTCTTAGCCAAGTTAATTACAATACCAGACAATCTATAGATATGTAAATTAATACTCTGCCGCTTAAAACATTAACATATGTTAGATTATCATCTTCTTAACTTTTTTCCCCTAATCGACATCAAGTTTTTTATTGTAAGGTCTTAGGGTCTATTCTGTTCAACTTATTTTGTCTTATCTTATCTGATCTTATAAAATCTTATCTTATCTTATAAGATAGTTTATTGTGTGTGTCTAACATCTTATTTATCTTATCTGATCTTATCTTATCTGATCTTATCTGATCTGATCTTATCTGATCTTATCTTATCTTATCTTATTTTATCTTATAAAATCTTTTATAAGTTAAAATAAGTTGAACAGAACGGACCCTTAAAGTCTTCATTTTTTTTTTTTTTTGAAAGGTTAAAGTCTTCATTGTTGGTTAAGGTGTTTTCTTTTCTTTTTTCAAAATATAATTCCTTATGAACTTCTAAAATCATGTTGTTAATTGGATCACAATGCTTTCACGATTTTCCTAAAGAGTGGTCACTAAATTAATTAAAACAAACCTTAACAATGTTACCAACCATGAGATGGGAATAATTAAGACTTTTAACTTCTAATCCTCATGTTTTCATGATTGAAGATGTGGGTGCTACCACTTCAAGACTTGAACTACCACCAACTATTGACTAACAATCTGTTCCATGTCCGTCAAAATTTTAGAAGGAAAACATAAATGAATTATAGTTTTCTTTCCATTCATTACTTTATTGTTTAATATCACTATCCTATCTTCCTTTTTGTTAATGTCTTTAGATGAGTATAGATTTTCTTTCTAAATAGATAGTCATAGTTGTTCCCTTACTATTCTCTCTTTTAATTGAAACATTTTGTTAGTGATTTTCAAAAATCATGTAGATTGTTTGTACATTTTTTGGTGCAATAGATTGATGTACATGATAGGGAAAAGAAGGGGATGGTTACCAGGGGTAGTCGGGTGGATGTACATTGTGCTTAGTAGAGTCAGTTGGTCCCACTTAAATCTAAAAATTTCGGATACTTTCTTATCATAGTTTGAGATTTTTGTAATTTTCTTGTAAAAATGATTGTTTGAACCTACTAAAAATATTAATTTTATTTCGACCCCACTGAATACATATTCTGAATTGGCCACTAATGTACTAAATCAACTAATTAAATTTAAAGTGTACGTGATGATAGGGACGAGTGAGGATCCTCTCTAGTGATTACACCAAGGGTTGGATGTGATTTGGAGATTCCATTCCAAATTTCTCCTCTCAAAGAAAGAAGACGTCACATCCAAGGCACTGGAGATGATCCCGACTCGATAGGGACTGGGGAGAAAGAAAAGAGTGGCAGGGGATGGGGAGCAAGTTGCCGATTTATGATGGAATTAATTCGTGAATGTACCATAGTCCTTAAATGAATAACAGGGAAATTAGGTATATCCTATTCAGGAAATAGAGCTGCATCCTGCATGCATTGGATGACTGCAGTTGGGCCCAATTAAAGAAAGGTCATGTCATGTTAAAATCTAATCCAAGTGGGCCAATCAAAGTCAACTAATCTGCAGTGTCAATATCGGGCTTTCATGGATCTCTTTCGGATGCCCTACCTTTCCCCGGACTTCTCTCAGGTCTAATTTAGTACTCGGTCGGATCCAAATTTAAGACTGGAAGACGTGAGAGATAAGGTCCAAGTTTTCACTATCAAAGAGAGTGTTCACATCTAGATCAAGTACCACGACCACTCTCGTGAGTCGTGAATATAAGTGTGTTCGACAATAACTTTTAAAGTAAAGCTACATTAATGGCGATAGTAGTGTTTGGTTAAGTATTTTTTTGGAAAAGTTAAAAATAAAATAGGCTTTTGGGGTAGAGATAATTATTGAAGTAATTTATTGAAGATATAATATGGTTCATTTTTGTTATTTTTCTAAACCTCTAGTTAATTTTTCTCCTTTGTTATTTCAAAATAGGTGCTTCATTCATTTCAAAATATATAAGTCTATTATCTATATAAAAAAAAAAGCGATTAAAGAAAACCATGCAAAATTATCTTTTGTAATGTATTTTCTAAATTGCGCAGGAAGCAGGAGATATTGAAGCAGAAATCGCTGAATGTGGAGTAAAACATGTACTGAAGAAGATCCTTACGTCACGAGATCCAGGTGCACCCATGCTACCAAAAGGAAAATCATTTGAGGTCTCCCCTGAAAGTCCAATTATTTTGCCTTCATGGCTATCTGAGGAAGATATTGACTACTATGCCGCCAAATATGAAGAAAAGGGCTTCACTGGACCTTTGAACCACTACCGTAATCTAGACTGGTAACCTCATCTTATGCTCAAATCATCTTTCTTACCGTAATATATATCCGGTTTTCGATTTTACAAAATGGGTCTTAATTAGTTCCGAATCCTGAATTTGACGATACATCTTTTCTTGCCAACCCCCCCCCAGAACTTAACATGATTTATGTCTATGTACAAAGGGATAGTTGTTACTTGTTAGTTGGACCTCAAAAGGACAACTAAAGTGTTCAAACTTCCATAAAGTGACATGTTATGCAACTTATATAGGAAAGAGTTTAAAGAAAATAAGTACACTTAAATTTGCGTATTCAATGGGCAAAGATACCATACATGAAAGTTGATTATTTGATATGAATATTTGATGCAGGAACTGGGAGCTAACAGCACCGTGGACAGGCATAGAATTAAAAGTACCAGCAAAGCTCGTCGTTGGAGATTTAGACATGGTGTACAACATGTTTGGGGTGAAGGATTATGTGCACAACGGAGGGTTCAAGAAGGACGTTCCTTTGCTTGAAGATCTAGTGGTTATGGAAGGAGTTGGTCATTTCATCAACCAAGAGAAAGCTGAGGAGGTCAACCAGCACATCATTGAATTCTTTAGCAAGTTTTAGTGTTAAACTAGTTATTAGGCCGCGACGCCTTAGGGGTTATTAATATTTTCAATGTCAAAAAAAGTCTAATGTTGCATAGTTCATTTGGTTGGAAGCTTTACTTATATTAACTTGAGGTCGCGTGTTCGAATCTTATGACGAAACATGTTTTAATTTTTTAATGTATGTTGATGACATGGGCGAAACAACTAAAGGGCTGCCACGCGTGGCGTGTGGACTTGCCCAAGCGCTTTTAATATATTTGTATAGATTCGGCTTTGTTTTCCTAGAATAAGATAAGGAACTCCTGGAGTAATGTAGCATTCTTGTTAGTGTACCAGTGTTAAAATGTGTGGTGTTCAATTTGTTCTTGAATCGAACAATCAAGTGGCCAGTGACCACCCAATAAATTTGGTACTTTAAAGTCTGGGCATATATTTGCATATAATCACTCTTGGAACTTCACCTAAAGGTTAGATGAGAAGACAGGCTTTTCAAATCAATCTCTGGTTGCTGAGTGCCGCTATTAGTGCAACCCTAGGGTGACATCACTGGGGAGCAATAGTAAGAAAAGGCCATAATGATTAGCTTAGTTAGTCATATCCCATCTCTACTGCTTTCAGAGGGATCCGGTCGAGACAGGACTGCTGAATATTGAATTCGGTACAAGCAGTTCACAAGGTTAGCAATAAGCCAATAACCTAATAATGCTCAGCCTTGTACACATCCATTCACCCTATTCTAATAAAGACCAAACTACCAAAGACAGGAAGAACATGTATACATTTGAGATGGGGGAAAAACCGAAACATAAAGCACCACAGAAGTGGGAAAATAGGGATAAGCAAGCTGTTTCAGAAGAACAAGGCCCGCATGATATTTCATAAACTACAATAACCAAAACCGTCCAATTCACCGGACAACAATAAATCTTATAAAAAATATAAGGACAACTAAATCTGGTTAACAATGACTACCAACTCCAACAAAACTTGAATAGCTGTGACAGGAAACACAAGAGTTTCAAAAACAAGGTAATCAAGCTTAAACCCTGTATCCCCTGCTGTTCCTCCTACCTCTAGCGCGCTCAAACTTTCTACCATTTGCTCGCACATATGGCTTAGTGTGACTGTGTGGGACACCAGGTGCTTTGCCAAAGTGCTTAACAGCCTCTCTAGCATTCTTTGGCCCTCTGAGAAGAATCTGCAAACAGAAAGAGACGACAAAAACTCGATTAAACTCAGGGAAGTGCCACTCTTTAAAGAAAACTTGATGAGCGTTAAAGTTAGGATCAAAGCACACATCCAACATTGTGACAGTTTCAGTAAATTCCAACCCTCCGCATGACCGGCACACACATTAAAATACACCCTTTGCATTTTGTACAAGCAGTGTGAACTATCATTTTGTGAAAGCAGGTGTGTCGCATAAATTTGTGACTCGTTTCCTTTTTACCATGTAAAGAAAAAGAGAACACATGTTGTCACCATAGGGCACAAGTGCAGAATTTCTAATGAACCAGCTTAAAACGGATTCATCCTGCAACATTCATATACTATGAAGAATAAATTAATGTATTAATCAATTTATCACAGTAAATTAACTTCCACCAGGACTTGTTTCAGTTCACAACCGGGTTTTGGTCCTACAAATTAAATCACCACTCTATTTTTCAGTACACGACCGACACCAAATCAGTGGATTAGGGATTGACAAACAAACAACCTTACTTCAAAAGACGCAAGGTACATGAGGCACAAAGCATCCTCAAATATAAGGGGCAACATGGGGCAAACGCATGGATTCAATGCAAAGTTTTGCAACAATGAGCACATATGTTATTTCACAAAATATTATCTAATAAAAAGCACATAATTGCAAATAGGAAGTTCTCTACATCAGCCAATGAGTTGAGATTCTCTTGGATCAAAGAAAGAAAAACGACTACCAAACGTACAGATTTGGGTCATAACTGTTTTAATGCACAAAGGCAGGCACCATATAAGACTCATAGGCAAATGCCTCCAAACACTGCACGCCTTACTTATGGCCAGAAGTGCACATGCCAATGCCTAAAGTATGCCTAGGAGTTGTTGAGGAATTTAGAACCAAGCAAACAACTATCTATGAGTAACATTATTATATTCACTGAAATGTAAACATGAAATGATACCAACAACAATTGGTGGTTCACCTATGTAGATAAGGGGTTGCTTAGTTGGTCGATGACTATAATAGATAACCAATTTGCTAACATGGCATTACAATTCTATGGATTCTATAAAGAAATTTGACAAGATTCTCTTCACTGTGTACAAATTAAGCCCAGATTCACTATCTTAAATATATCTAGCAAATGGTGAGTGATTTCACCATTCAAGTCCCCACTGCTGCCAAAGGTTGGAAATGGCTGAATATGAAAGGGGTTTAGATGGCTTATGAAGAAGAAACAATTGCTTAACCTTACCCACCCATCACTGACTAATATGTCAAAAAAGGGGTAACCAAACCAACATAATCGTTGTGGGCCAACATCTCCCATTTACCCAAAAAAAGAAAATTAAAGGCGAGTAATCTTATTCTAAACAAATCTTCCTCCACAAAAACTCACACCCACTCTCCCTCAATTGCACAAACTTTAGCAGGTATGATCCAGGTTTTGTCCCTTTGTCTCACAGCAAAAAGGAACTCAGAAAACAAGTACCATCCTTTTAGGCTCTCAGACTCTCCTCTTACTTACTTCCCATTTTATTTCACTTCCCTAGCCAAGGCGGTAGAAGATGTGATAGGGAAGCCATTAAACACCAGTACACAAGGAAGACTACAAAAGCCATGGACTTGGACAACTTGTTGTAAACTGATGCACTTTGTGGCACTTAAAGACTCTTTGCTACATCACCTATCTAACCGGATGTTGATTGGGTTACTAACCCAAATTAACCTAAAATATGAAAATGGATATGAAGGTGCCACTTTTAGCTGCACTATTCCTCCCTCGAGATTGAGTCATGACAAGCTTTAGATGCAATGCATCAATTATTGCTTGTTAAGCATGACAATTAGGAAAGAACCTATTAGGAGCATATCTTTAATTTCGCACATCGTATCAAACCGCTAATAACTTCTCCAACACCTGAGGCAATATTTGTCCAACAAAACCAGAGAACATAATGACAAATACACCAATTCATCTGATGCCAAATTACACTAACTACCCTACACAAGACACACTTCCAACATCATATACCAAAACCCTCGAAAAATCGGCAAATTCAAAAAATCCATCAGGGAATGTAGTTAATCCATGACCTTTAATAGCTAATTCAACACATCAAATCTCATCCAACAATCACCCAAGCCAATTCCCAAGAAAACAAACCGTCCACGAAACGAAACAACAACAGATATAAACAATAGTAAATGAAATGAAAAAGTCAGATTGAAAGAGAGACAAACATACAGTGTTCTGTCCTAGAGGAGCTCTAAGAGCAAGTTGATCGAAAGTGAGGCATTCACCACCAGCTTTCTCAATCCTTGCTCTTGCAGTTTCAGTAAACCTCAATGCTGTCACTTTCAATGCAGGAACCTCGTACACTCGAATATCATCAGTTACAGCCCCAACTATAACTGCAATTTTATCCTCCTACACCATTTTCACCCAATTTTTCATCAAAACAATTGAAAAACAGAAAAATATCAAAATATAACAAATAAAAAAGAGGAGAGAGAAAATCAGACCTTTCCCTTTCATGTAAGTGATGAGACGAGAAAGAGAGAGTGGAGCTTTGTTGATCTTCGACATGAAAAGCCTCTTCAAAACGACGCCGTTGAAGCTGCTACCAGTTCTACGAACGAGAAAACGGTAGAGTTTGACGAGGAGTTTAAGGTAAACATCGTTGGATTTAGGAGCTGTTCTCTTCGTCTTCTTCGACTTACCTCCTGCCTTCAAATCGATCCCCTGTAATTCATCGAAGAATTTTGAGTTCAGAAAGAAGACGTTAATGGCGGAAAAGTTAGAGAGATGAGAGAGAAAGAAGAGAGAGAGAAGTACCATTGCTGATGTGCGCTGCTTCTGCTCCGAATTAGGGTTTTGGGACTGCGATGTTGTTTGATGTTTATTCTTCTTGGGAGGTCGAATGAAATGGGGGGGATTATTAGGGTTTTTTTGGTGATGTCGCTGTGATTGTATGTTGGTGAGGTTCACTCGTCGCCCTGTGGATCTCAATCATAACCGTCCACGTGTACTCCTTTTTCTTTTTTTCTTAAATGAACCACATCATTAAGGGATTAGTAAAAGAATTGAAATATTTGGCTGTGAAGTGAGTCACTTCTCTTTAAAAGCTCTCACATAAAAGGGAGAAATGACTTACTGGTGCGTTCTCTTCAAGTTTAAAAATTAAGTTTGGTCGATTCGGTGCAAATAAGTTCGGTTCATATAAGTTTCAATCGGGTCAATCGGGGTAATAAGTTCCAATCGGCAAAAGGTCCAATAGTTCCAATCGGGTGCAATAAGTTCCAATCGGGTGCAATAAGTTCCAATCGGGTCTAATCGAGTCCAATAAGTTCAAAAAAATCCAAATAGTCAATGATCAATAAATATTTGTATTATTGTCCATTATTTTATTATTCATATCACTATTAGTTGATTATGTTATTATTAGAATTTTAATTAAAGTACCACAATGATTATATCGTATTATACTTGTATTATTGTCTATTATTTTATTATTCATATTACTATTAGGCGATTATATTATTATTAAAAAATATTATAATCATGGTTAAATAAGGTTAACAATAATAATCATCATAATTACAATATTTTGCAATTCGTCTTTAAATAACTAGAGATAACATATTTTAGTTACTAATAACAATGAAAGATATAAATGTTATCAATTGATTGCTTCATTATCATCACCGAAGTATCTTTCTTCATTGGAGTATCTTTCTTCATCTTCTACATCCTCTTCTTCAATCAATACGTTTTCTTCACCAACATCCAACCATATTTCATCTGCAATTTTTGCCCGAGTAATCTCCATAATATTTGCTTTGTTCGTCTTGTGAGTCAAATTTAAATCGACTCTTGGTTCCATGGTTTCAACTACTTGCGAAACCGGAATCCCAAAATCATGTAAACGAATAAAATTATGTAGCGTGCATGTTGCCACGATGATAGCCAACCGGTAAGCATCATCCATCTTCGGCATCATTCTTAGAATCTTCCATCTATTTTTTAGTACACCAAAAAATTCTTTCAACGGTCTACACGTAATGAAGAATGTCGATAATTAAAATGCTCTAACTTTCCCTTTGGTGGAGGACCATTTTTAAATTCAGGAGTATGAACTCTCAAACCTTTCTCTTGATATGGACTCAAATACCCAGTAGAATTTGGATATCCGGAGTCAACCAAATAGTATTTTCCTGTTAGTGCAAAAAAAAAAACTTAATTTATAATCATAGTTAAATAATGCTTCAAATAGTTGATAACAAGAATATGATACCTGGAGGTGGGTGGTGAAATCCCATATTAGGATCGCTTAAACAATGCCTCAAAACCGCCGTGTCATGTGCACTTCCTTCGAATCCGACACAAACGTACATGAAAAGCATATCAAAAGAACAAGAAGCTAACACATTCCACGTTTTGTTTCCTTTACGACCTCTAAATTGTTGTGCAGCTTTGTCTCCCACTATTGCATTTATGTGGGTGCCATCTAGAGCACCAATACAATCCTACGTAGAAACATTAATCATAAAGAAATGACAATTATCTTAATAACAATATTGAAAAAGTTAAGGGGAAGTGATTATTACCTTAAAGAAAGGCCAATACTTATCATTGTTGGCAATTTTTGTTGGAACTTCATTTAAACTTTGATATGGCCGAATGATATCTTTTGACAATGCAACTAAGGCTTGCAATACCCTTCTATTATAGTTACAAATAGTTGATATTGAGTGTTGAAATCTATCAGCTGCATCACGATATGAATCGGCTTTCGCCAGGATATACAAACATATGCCAACCTTGCTCCTGCAACAAGTACAAAGTTGTTTTTCCATGAGCACATTCACAAGGTTGATGAAAATATGTTTTTCTACTCTTAGTTGTTCCTTGCATAATTGTGGATGACCATTCAATAATCTATGGATCCAATGAGAACCGGATTCACCTCCAACATGCAATGGTATTCTATCCATGCTTGTAAGCAACCTTTTCAACTCATGCAAAGCTATGTACATCATACAATTCTCAACTAACATCTTGTCCATTCTACAAGCCAAACATTAAAAGAAGATGGAGATAACCAACTAGTAATGTCAAGAAATATCTAAAAGTTGATTGCTTCAACATAAAGTAACCATAGATAAGCATAGTCATAACACCCATGAAAATAAAAATACATATTAAAAGCAAGTAGTTCTAATGTCCTAGAAATGTCGTCCTTGAAAATAAAATACATTTAAATGCAAGTAGTTCTTATGTCCTAGAAACGACGCCCTTGAAAATAAAAATACATAAGAACCCTATAGATAAGTAAGCTCCGAAAATCGAACATCACTCTAATCATCAAATTGAGGGATGTAACGATCACGGAAATGTAACTTTCTTTTTCAAGAAAATGAGTCTATACTCATTATCGGGAAGAGCAAGCCACAATTCACCATTCTTCTCTAGTTCACGTAAGTAATCCAAGCAATCAATAATGAAAGCCTTTCCATGAACCTTAACTTCGGGAATGTCTTGCAAAGTTGTGATTAATCTTTCATATAAAGAGGATGATGGAGTGGATTGTGCTTTGGAGGACCCTAATTGGATGTTTTTCCTTAAAACATCCATACATGTTTCAAGGTCTTCCTTCATAGTTCTCTTACTAGATAAATTTTCACTATCAGTGCTTTTACGTTTTTTCCCGGATAAACTCTTAGTTGGGGACCTCTTGGCGGCATCACAAGAGTCGTCATCACATCCTTTCTCCCCATTAACTTCTCCATCATCGGAATCTCCCGATCCTTCCTCAACAGTCAACATCAACCATTTTCCCTTTGTCAAATAAGCTTGGTCCCGTGGAATTAATACTCCAAGCCATACTTCCGATGGCAAAAGTTCCCCAAAAGAGGTCAAACATCTTTTTCTCGAACCGTAGTGGTTTTTTCAAAAAGTTGAAGGTCTTCCTTTATGAACACGGAAATAGTAATACATAAAATTAAAGAATAGTGAGTATGAATCAAACGAGATATAAAAAATTATAAAAGAATATGTTTATATATTAATATATACCTAAACAAAGGCTTTCCACTTCTCATCATGTGGATCAATTGTCGGGCATCCAGTGTTCTCATCCCACCCGATTCCGGTCCACGTGGTCTTCAGTTCATACCAAGCCTTAAATATGTTTCTACAGTCATTATAGTAATTCTCCACCACCTTTTTCTCGAAATTTTTCCCGGTTTGTGCATTTAAACGTATTTTAATTGTATCCCAATCATACTTACTATTGCCACAGTTCTTGTTTTCAAGGCACAAATCCAAAAATGTTTCGGTTTGCTTAGGGGTTCGAAGTGTCCTTTCCTTAGGGGGTTGTCTAAATCAATACACATTTAAACATAATTTTAGAAACCTCATACTAATAATACCATTTGTTACACTATACCATTTGTCTTGACTTGAAAATATCCTAACAATTACATCAAGCAGATAATTCATACAATCAGAGAGAGTCTAGAAGCTCTTGGAGAGCTCTTTACTAATGTACATGTCGTAACTCGTACTATTGTTGTACTAGTGCTAATAATTCATACAATCTTGTAGCTCTACTAGTGTTTGTACTATTTAAACGCTTATGTACATCAATGATATAATCATCTTCCTTCATAATCTACATGGTATCACAACCAAGATCCCTACTCTAATTTTTTTTCGCCATGGCACACGATTCACACTCCTCTCTCTAGCACACTATTAACATTCTCATAATTTATCTAAAAATCAGTAAACTTTTTGTTTTTCAAGATTAAAAACATACAATTTCTTGCTCAAAATGTGTGTAAAGATTTACATGCAACATCAAATTCCAAAATTACAAGTTATGCTTTACTAAAAAACTTACTTGAAGATGGAGATGAACTTGAATCACAATGTATATGAAAAATACCAAATCTTTTTTCTCCACTTAGAATTAGCTCTCCATAGTCTTCATAATGAATTTTTTCGGATGATGATTTCACAAGTAACAAGTGAGAGAGGTGAAAGTGGAGTGAGAGATAAGGAGTTAATGCATTCTACTGCCTTCAAGTAAATGAAAGTGGAGTGAGAGTTAATGAGTTCTACTACTTTAGTCATAAAAACTAAGTGGAGTGAGAGATAAATTTTTCCATATGTGGCAATTTCTCACTTGTTAGCAATAAATGTTAATTAACTTTTGGTTTTCTCCTAGTGCTTTATGAAATCAAAACAAGACTATTAGATATATTAGTGGTGAAAGTTATGTATAGGCAAGTATATAAATAGTATGTTATTTTTTGTTAAATTATTTATCATAAGAGATAATTAATAATAATTATTTTTTTAAAGGGCGTAATTTTAATAATTATTACTTCATAATAAATTTTGAGGGGTTGTATTTACGTTAGGGGTAATATTTATGTTATTACTCATCAATTTTTTTCTAATAAGGTCAAATAAGTTCCAATTAGGTCCAATCGCGTCTAATAAGTTTCAATCGGGGCCAATAAGGTCTAATAAGTTCCAATCGGGTCAATAAGTTTTAATCGGGTCCAATAAGTTCCAATCGGGTTCAATCGGGTCCAATAAGTTGAATCGGGTCTAATAAGTTCCAATTAGTTCAGTTCGGTGTCCAATAAGTTCGGTTCGGATAAATAAGTTCGGGTCCAATAAGTTTAGTTCGGTTCGAAAGCGAATGAAGTATTAACTAGTTGTTGGCCGAGCGATGCCCTAGATCATTTTTTTTCAATGTGAATTTGATGTCTTAATTCAAATACTTGATAGAAGTGGGAAAAAGAGTTATAACATTAGATTGAGCTCTATAAATGATCTTTCAGTTCCTTTTAAATTTTCTATATAGTAAAATATCATATGAATTATTCATCAATATAACCCACGGCTTCAAGAGAGTACATATATATAAGTACTTACAGAGAATATGATACAATCTTGTTTTTGAATTTTAGGTTAATGTGTGAGAATATATCCGATGTAATTAAATTGTGTTGTGGTGTTAATTAGGAAGGTTATAAATATTTTAAGAGTTTTTTTTTAATATAAGAGTACTGAAAGGTAGAACATGCTATTATTAGCATTAGCTTAATGAGTATTGAAGTAATATATATACATATGTACTTAATTATTGGAAGATTTTCATAAAGCTACCTTTTATAACCAATTTTTTTTCAAAAAACTATCTTTTAAAATTTTTCTTTCAATAAACTACCTTATATAACAATTTTTTTCAATATACTACCATTTGACCGTTGATGATTTTAAAATAATGTGGTCACCACAAAATGCTTTTTTCCTGCCCTCTCGTTTCCTTCGTCTTTCCTCACTACCCCACCTAAGCAATGACCCTTAAGGCTACGCATTATGATCAATATTTTCTATAAACATAAAATGGTAGTATATTAAAAGAAATTTGTTATATAAGGTAGCTTTTTGAAAAAAAAAAATTAAATGTAGTTTTTTGAAAAAAGTCGGTTATAAAAGGTAGTTTTTTGAAAATTTTCCAATAATTATTATAAAAATATAAATATATACTATATTGTCTTTAAATATTTTTTTCCATAAAGACCACAATGAGATAGTAGAGTAGTTTGGTTAGTGCATTTGTATCTCAAATGGGAGGTTATGAATTCGAGTCTTAACACAAGGTGAACTTAAAGCTATCCAGATTGTATTTTTAGTAGCAAAGGTAAGTGGTTAAACATATGTAATCATTGAGATTTGAGGCATACTCAAAAACTTTCGTTGATTTAATTAACCATGATTGTGAAATGAATAAGTGTCCTTGGTTAAACGCTGAAATTGTAATCCTGTATTGTAGATTTGAATGCAGCTTATGAATCAATTAGTAATATAATCCAGCCATTTTGTAATATTTAACTAGTACTTTGGCCCGACGATACCCGGGCCAATTATAATTATCAAATATATTATTATATTCATAAATTTCACACTTGATTTTATTAACTTTTCGTAATATTATGTCCCAGTGCGAAATTGAAAAATGGACGTTATAACTTGATAAGTTGTTAAAAAAATTCTAAAATATTTTGGGATAAAAATAACAATTTCAATGGAATTAGGGTATAAAGAGAATGTTATTACTTAATAAAAGTGTTAGAGATCAAAAGGCTTGTATATGTTTTTATAATTATATATAATTGTAAGACTTTATTATGTTTTACTTTGAAACATTAAACATTGAAATTGTAGTGGATTAGTGGTTAAACTCTCACATTTCATTTCAAATGTCTTGTGTTCAAATCATAGTAAAGTTTTTGCAAGAGTGCCACGTGACCGTTTCTTACTGATAAAACACGCTTTTAATATATTTGTATAGATTCTACACTTTTCTTGTCAATATTCTATGACATTTTATAAGAGATATAACAACTCTAGCTAAGTACTAATTTTGACAAAATTAAGCCTTGTTCTCTTGCACTGAATTAATGGAAATTTAGTAAGTTTTTTTTTTTTTTTTTTTTCAGAAAGATAAGTTTAAGGCAAATTTATTTCAAACTCCCAAGGAAACCGAACACCCGAAGCACCAACCATTGGCTCCACGACCTCGGAAATTTAGTAAGTTAAGTTTAGATTTTAAGTTCGAAAAGTTCGGTTTAATCCAAAAGAGCAAGACCTTATTACATTGTAAAGCCAAAAGTGATTTGACATTGGCTTAATGAATTAATGCAATGCATTCTACCATCAGTATGGAACACTTTAGTATCCAATAACTTCAAGTATATTTCTGTACCTACATATGCTAAAAAAAAAATGATGTTGACATCTAATTAGTAATCAAGATTTTGCCTCCTTCATATGCTTTGTTAAATTGTCTTACTACGGCGACTTGAGTAGATATCTTTGGAGTTTGTACTTTAGACTATCAAACAGATTCAAGGAGCAGTTTCAAAGTTGGTTTGTTGTTCTATCATAAAGGTTGATAACGTTTACGTTAAGCCTTGTCGCCTGAACTTCCTATTTCTATCTGGTTAACTTCGGTCTTTTGTCTTGAGTTTGAGTTGTGGAGCAAAAAAAGAATTGAAACCCTCCTATATATATTAAAAATTGTACTTAAAATGTACAAAAAAGTTTAGTTGACAAGTTTATCTATTCTGTTACTGAATCGCAAACACAAATATTAGTTATTCATCGCTTCACCAACCATTATATACTCCTACAAAACTACCTATTGAAAAAAAGTTTAAACCATATTCCTGTTTTAACTAAGTAAGACATATAACATGACCTATTAAAGCATTTATAGATACCACAAATCCACAGTACCGACCCAATATGTGAACGCCAACTAACTTAGCTATCATTCAAAAATACCAACTAGCTTAGCTATCATTCAAAAATACCAACTAGCTTAGCTATCAGTCGCTTAAGGCTTCAAGACGGCAACCAAGACCTCAAAATCAAATCTCATCCGTTGGACCATAATGAAGGTCCTCGGTTGACCGGAAGAAAAACCATAGCAACCCCATCGGGAAGTCATATGAGGAGAGGGAAGAAGTAGAAATTAGACAATATTGATAAAGATTTCCTCCTAATTCAGTAATTTGAAGCTCATTCGATTGGGCAATGGAGTTAGAAAGTCATATATTTACGGCTCTTCTTTTTCTCTCTCTTAAAAAAACCCTCTCGTGCGATTTTTGTTCTCTCCTTTTAGCGCCGTCAAGGCATAGGGTTCGATCGGCCCATGGAGCCGCCATGGCGCTCCTACTGTGGCCGGCTAGCCCTCGTCGCCCTTTTCCTGCTTTGTTTGCTGATCTGTTGTTTGTTTTCGCGCGTGGTGCTGTTACCCCCTTCCACTTTGATCGACGTTTGGGTTTCCTTCCGCCTCCCCTGTGGCAGGCGTCTCCTCCCCCTTCCCTGGTGGTGTGTCGGGCATTTCCCTTTTCCCCTCCCCTAGGCCCTAGTTGTGTGTCGGGCCTCCCTCTCCCCCTCCCCCTTGTAGTTTGTCGGATTTTCCCCTTTCCCTCCCCCCCCCCTCCCCCCTCCCCGGTTGTCGTCGGTTTCGGGCTTCCCTTCCCTTTCCCCCTCCCGGTATCGTTTACGGTGTTGGGCTTCCCCTCCCCTTCCCCTAGTTGTGAGTCAGGCCTCCCTTTCCCCTTCCCTTTTCGTTTTAGTTTGTCGGGGTTCCTTCCCTCGTCGGCAAAGTTGGAGTATAGGGGTAGTTTCGTGCGGAAACGCTTGCAATTGGTATCGGCTTTTGTTTGGTTTTTGGTGTGTTTCAATAAGTCCCACCTTTGTGGTGGCCTTCGTCCCCTGTATGGGGTGTGTTGTTACCCCCTTCCTGGTGGGTTTGTTAGTTGTGGTTGTGTGTATGGTTGGTGTGTCTCCTGCTTTTCTGGTTATTTCAGTTGGAAGATGATAGATCTGATCTGCAGCAAGGGTATTGACATTCGAAGAGTTACAACACGCTTTGTGAAGATTCAGTTAAAGATGCGTAGACATCGATTCAAATGGGCTCGAATGGATTTTCAGTTAACTTTTTTGGATGATGTATTTCTAGTTGTTTTTCATATCTGCTTCCTTATCTCGTTTATCAATCTCTGTAAGTGCCGGATGGCTTTTCTATGAATGATAATTGTCTTCTTGTCAAAAAAAAATGGAGTTAGAAAGTCCCTCGGCCATCCACCAGCTGCATAAATAGATCTTGGCTTTCATTCGACAAGAGCCATTATAATTCATTCGCCCATGCACTCTCAAAGAGAAGCGCAAATAAAGGAGTGCTAGAATCAATTCCTATACAGTATTGAGTTTCCTTGAACTTTGAAATTCCGTAAAAAGAAAAACAAATGAGAATTAATGTGGTTACTGATTAATTTAGTAGCTCAAAGTGCTAGGATGCATATTTGGGTGAAATAAGCTAAACCACTAAGACGGAATATGCGTTAAAAATGCCGCAGCAATGTCATTGAAAATTTTTATCCTCTCAAAAGAAAACAGGAAGGAGAAAAGCACGATGAACCGCACAACATAAATTTCAAGATTGCTGATCACTCTTCACACCATCATCAATCTAAGCGCTCCATCTGCATAAGCAAGACGATTAGTTAAGATGAGATGAGCCTCTGAATTTGAACTTCTTCAAAAGAGATCATCTACAAGATTGAGATTATATGAGGTAATTTTTATTTCGAGGATGAAGAGGACTGAGCAGAAATTGTTTTGAATTTATGGCCAGCTGCAACAGCAAATACATGCAAATTCATGCAGGTTTTAAACAACCAAGCCATAACCCAGAAGCCCATAATGTTACAGAAGCAGTGGAATTTACCGTTCTTTAGCGACAGTATTAAAAGCTAAACACAGCAGAACACTAATAAAAATAATATTGATTGAGATGATAGGTGCATTCAGAGAGTCGGAGGGAGGGGGAAAAGGTAAAATACCTTCCAAAGACCATCGTTGAGATAATGCAAAGTGTCTACACCAATGCCCTTGTTGATAGCTTTTCTGCAACAAGAAGTTAGAAAAAAGGTCTCAGCTACATTTTTTAAAATTTATTCTCATATTAGGAAAGGAGAGGGACTCTAATGGACAAGAGACTTGCACAGATAAAACAGAGTCAGGCCCATGGGAGTGAGGGAAAGATAAGGGAAATCCCACTGCCAAGGTCCGTCACAAAGTCGAAATCCTACCATGAGACCAAGCTACCTAAACTAAAGCTCTCAGCTACAAGAGAGACTGTTGCTAAATCATGCCGTTACTGTTCAGTTATGACGAAGAAAATCTTAAAATCAATCTTAAGACATCAGCACTCATTAATTAACATCATATTAAAATCAAGCTAATGTATGGTTGTCACTCTTGACATTGTTTTGCTCCGTTTATAAGTTACTGTTTCACAAACCATCTGCACTTCAAGAACATACCATATAGTGAAACTTACATATCTTTTGCCGACATTTTTGTGAAGCCAATAGCCAAGGCATGTTGCTTTCCTTCAGCCATTATTGCCTGAAAGACATCATTTCCAATAATTAGATTACAACATTCAAAATATTCTAATCCAGAACACGTGCATAGATGAATTCATAAGTGGGAATTTGAGGCATGAGGTGACAGAATAGATTAGAGACAAACAAATCTAGGAAGGACACTTCATAAGGCTGAAGGATTTAATGACATACCACCGGCCTCTCCGCGCCAACTTCTTCATCAAGGACACCACCAGGCGACGTGAGCCCAGGACACATGATATTTGCACCAGAAAAAACAAACTTAATGGCGCCCCTATCTACTTGAAATTTCTTCATTATATTAGGGTCTGCAGCAGAGGAAAATTACCAAACCATTAAATATTTTATAATTAGTTCCAAAGAAATGTCCGATTTATATGGATGACAAAGAATAAGGATGACCAACGCCCAGCACTATTAACAGCAGAACAGCCCTCGAAACAGAAAGAAAAATTTAAAAGAGAGAGATAATGCTCAGTTGAAACTGTACACAGCAAGGACATATATATGACAATAAGGCTGGATAAAAGCAATGTTAAACCTCACTAGAGATAGGACCTAAAAGACTGCCAGAAGTAATTTTTGACGGGACTCGAAAATAGTAACATAGTGGTAACATTTTATCTAGATCACAACCATGAATTATAAGGTCAAAGCATAAATGAATGGAACTAATTTCCAAATTTAAGCTTACATTGATGAAGGAGACGTAGAGTAGGCATATAAGGTCCATCACGGATATTGAAGAATAATGGAACATTGTTGACAACAACAAGATTCAGATGATTTTGGCTGCAAAGAAAACAAATTTTATCACAACATTATTAGAGAAAAAAATTTCAATTGAACAAGCATAAGCTGAAAAGAATAATAAGAGGTAGACAAGAACATCAGAACCATTTCACAACTATGAGGGGTGACTTCTTTGGCAGCAAATCTTCCAAGACTGGTTCAAGTCCAGGATACTGTCACAAAAAAAATAGCCATATCAGTTGCAATATAAGTAACTGAGAAAACTATTTTCTACTGAAGACAAAAAGGTGTTCTCAATGCAGGTTAACTAAAATAAGGCAACAGCTTAGCATCAACCTCTTCGGCTATGCTCTGGCGTATTCTCCTTTGCACAGATGCCTTGACTTGATTTTGGGCGGATACATCTTCAGAAGTGAACCTGATAAACATAAAGATAAAAGTCTTTTACAAAATCTGAAAGCCAATAAGGTATTGATGCATATTTCTTTCATGAACATCGGCCAACAGCTTTTCATTATGAATCAGGAGAAGATATCGTTAGCTAATTCAAAAGCTCATTGCATATAATTGATTTATGCTGGTCAAATGGTTTAACTATGTCAGAAGGATATTCTGTCCCACATCTAAGATTTCAGGCAAAAAAAGTAGTAGAAATTAAAAATTAATCGCAACTGCATGCATGCTTCCCTCAGTTGCCATCTAAAGAAGTATCTTATCATTTTTGTTGCACCAAGGGTAAAAAGGTTTGAGAACCCTTTCAAAATCAACTTTCAAGTAAGAGAAGATATTTTTCTTTAATTTATTCCCATAATATACACCGACAAAGTTTAGCAGTTCTACTCGTTCACATTCTCTACGATCACCTGAAAAGGTCCAGAACAATGAATATGATTAACTAGAGCAAGCAAGACTGTAACTTTGGATAAGAATCCTTCTTCTACCCTACTCCCTTTTCTATGTGGCAGGGTTAGATTTGTGTATGAACACAATGAATATCCTGTGTCATATAAGAGATAAGACTATTATCTTCATTGCCAGCATAGTAGAGTATTATAATCTTATCATCTTTTCTAATGCAACTATGGGTTAAAAGCAATATCTACAATGTTCAGATCAGCTCCATCCTCTGGCATAATAGGCCATAAACCTATTTGTATTCACTTTAGCATGCAGATATGCATATATATGTAAACTTCAGAACAGTTCAATCATTGCATTATAATTCCTGTACAATAGACCATAAACTATGTCAAACAAAATCTTCTTTCCCCAAACACTGAAATGGACACTTGACACTTCATTTTGTACCTGATAAATGGTCTGATAACACTGGGATATGTATCTATGTTTGACATGTGTCCTAGTCCAAGTAAGATCGGAAAATAAACCTCATCGCCATCATCTACTTACCATGCAATTTTGCATAAGATATAGTGTTCACTTTGGCTTAACCCATTCTTTGTTATGTCCGACACTCTTTTCCCAAAACTAGGATACATTGCAATTTAGTGCTAATAAAAGCACCAGCAAAATCAAATAAATCAAACCAAACCTCTCCGGGGTAACTTACATTGGCAATTTAGTGACTGTAACAATAATTATAGTGTTTTGACCTAAGTTATGTTCCTTTATACTTCGTCTCTTAAGTCCACTTGATGAAACTACTAGCAGCTATATTGCTTGGGCATGTCAAAAGAGTTGGAAGCTGCTAGACAAGATGAGAGCGCCGACAGGATACCTCAAGTTTTCTTAGGATGCTCTATTATATTTTGAGAATCATGCCTAACTCTGCGTATATAGTAAAAAAGGTTTCTATGGCAGAGCATGTCAATTTTCAAATTTGATGCAATAGGATTTGACAAATGGACTTGCATAAAGTCCTAACTTATTATCACAAAGGTGCAAATAGGAGGATGTGGTTATCATATCTCCTCCTTTGGAGAACATGCATTTGCAACCCCCCCCCCCCCCGCCCCAAAAAAGAAAAGAACCTATCAAAAGCGGAAGAGAAATATGTGCAAGTCACTGTCAACCACAACATTTTCATATTAACATGATGCACCACAAGATGGGGTATAAATTTCAAGAATAGGAAGTGATAAAAACCCATATGGAAGCAGCACTTGCAAATAACTTGGGCCAGGTCAAGCTAGCATGAATCGAGTATCCCCTCGCTCAGCCTCAATAAACTCATAGCACTACTGAAGAGACTCAATCTCAACAGTTTCAAGCTCATCTATCTAGAATGACAGCTTTCAGGCCCACCCTCTTCAATTGACTTCATAATCATACTACTTTAGGAAACTTGTAATTACATGACACAGAATTATTGATTCTTTCTCTCCCTCTCACATTCTATAAATATCATACTTAACCATCAGACTTCAAAAAGACACATCCAAACATTCATCTAGGAGTACAAGGTCGTGCTGTGACATTCTTATATCTGCAAAGCACCAGATTTTCCTTAGAAATGGTAGCTATTTTCCAACAAAAGAAAAAGGATAGCTTCACATTACTCACTGCCAGACTAATCCGATGACGATTCCCCCAAAACTTATTTTAATGTGTTACCTACACAATTTTACCAACAATCATGAATACCTCCACAAACCCAATACCTAATTAACTACTCTTCTGCCATATATTATTAAAAATATAATTGCAAGACTGAAACTTTCTGAATGAAAACATAATTCCCACTTGCCCAACCATTACAACTTAAATTCGATTGAAGTAAATGCAAAACAGTTCATGATTTTCTTCAATTAAACAGGTTACTTTCAAACTTAAATCAACCCTTGAAGGAAAAATCCTTAATTTAAATATGGGATTCATAGTTTGATAATTTCTAGACAAATTAAAAAGCAGAAAGAGTAAAACATTGTTTCCACTGCAGTAAATAAAAAAAAAATTAAGGAAAACTATACTTTCAGAATCTACGCATGATATTGCAACTAAGAAGATCATATAATTTTAAAGAATTGACAAATGAAATCGCATAGTATATGAATCAGAGAGAGACAACTAGAAAAATAGAACTAGCTTAAAACCTAGAAAATAAGAGGAATATAGTAAACGATACAAAACGAAAAAGGGAAGGGTTAAGAGAGGGAGAGAAAGTACTTCTTGAACATTTGAACGAGTTGGGAGTAGAAAAGTTAGGGGTTTGCAAGGTAACTCCCAAGAGATTGCGACTGTGATTGTGAGAATACCAACTAATCCAAGCGGGGGAAAGTGTTCTTGAGCCGCTGTGCGCTTGTGCGTGCCTACCAAGCAGGTCTCTTGCTAACATTATAAATTTACTAAAGATTATATGCACGGCTACGCGTGTGAAGTCAGGATCAGTTTGCAATTTGTTAGATCGATTTTCTTTTTTTTTAAGAAAAAACTAATAAAGCGGTAGGTGTTTAGTTTATTTTTCGAGTTAGAGTAGAGATGATCAAATTATCCAGGCCCGGCCTGATTTTTTCCCGGGCTTGGGAAGAATATTTTGACCCGGTATCGGGCCCGACCAGATTTTTTGGCTTTGGGATGGGCTTTGGGCAAGCCGAAAATGACTTTTTAGTCTAAATTTCAATTCGGCCCGATTTTGGTCTAAAAAGCCGCTATTTTTGGCCCGAAATAACGGACTTTGGGCACAAAACGAATTTTGGTCCGACCTGATCAGTGAGCATTTTTTTTAGGGATGGTCGGGCCCGACCCATGATCACCTCTGAATTAGAGGTATATTGGTAAAAAAGGGTAAACACCAAATGCCTCAAAAGTTCCTATATATAATAGAGAGTAGTACTCTATGTTTCTCTAATATACTTGCAACACTTTGACTTTCGTACTTGTTAATATTATCATTAATATATTTAATATTCTATCAATATACATAATTGATAAATAAAAGATTAGTTGATGGATCAAATATATATGTTGACACTAGTTGAACAATATTGAACTTGTTATAATATGGCTAGTATCTATCTATATTATTATAAAACGTGTGAGGATCGCTTGAAGCTCGCCATGTGGCGCCGCCATATGTCGTGGGTAAGAATTGCAACCTGTAATATGTTACTTCATCTCATATCACTTGTTTCATGATGTTGCCACCAAGTGATATCTCTTATATGTAACTAGAGGTGGTAAACGTTCACACAACCTGCTAAATCGACTCGAACCCGACACAAAACAGCGAGTTTGGGTTAAGATTTTTCAACCCGTTTAAATAAGAAGGTTTGCCCGAACGGGATGGGTCAGGGTTGAACATTTTAACCCGATTCCAACAAACAACCCGTTTAACTATTATTCTACTATCAATATTATTAGTTGGGCTTGAAATAATTTGAATATTTTTCATAGATATATAAGATTTATTCTTTGGTTGTTCGATTTAGTTTATTTAGGCAAGATATTAGTATATAAGACGTGGGATAATAAATATATGACGTATATTTATTTAGTTTACGTATATGTGTGTGTTTGATAAACGGGTCAAGAAACGGGGTCAGATATCCCGATAAATAAACGGTGCGAGTTAGCTAGGGTTGAGCGTTGTTGGCACGTTTAATAAACGGGTCGGTCGGGATTGAGAGTGTTCAGACTGCTCACCGACTTGACTCCACGAATTTGTCACGACACAACTTTGTTTACCAATAATTCTACATATAACCAAATACCAATTTCATTAATTAAATGTTAATGCCTTATGAATAATTTAAATAATAAAATTACAAGAGAAAAAAATTGCATAATCTACTATTATTATTAAACAACATGAGGAAGAAATATTGGGCGACAATTGTCATTGTTGGTTAACCTGTTCTTTTTTTTTTTTTTGTAAATTGTGATTAAAGAAGTACCCAAAAAATAAATAATGATACTTAAAATTAAATTGTAGTCTCAACTCTCAAGCTACAAGCACTTAATTTTAATCTCAAGCTATATATTTAAATTAATATTTCACTTAATTAAAAAAAAAACTAATATTAAATAACATACGTAATTATCCGTCCAACAACTAATTTTTTTTTTTTTTAAGGTAAGATGAAGGGGACTCACTTGAGAGAGGATAAGGGGAAATCCTCAAATGAGTTGTTGGGGGGTGTGGGGGGGAAGGAGGTGACTTTATTCATTCATTCAATCGAAGGGAAATATCCCCCCCCCCTCAACCTCGTACCAACAACTAATTAGTATATTAAAATAGTGTTGCAAGCGGTATAAAAAAAAGGAAGTAGAAGAATTTATTGTTCACTGCAAGACTTCGAATATTCGGAGACCAAACTTGTTTATAGAGAAGCCAATAGAGAAGTTGATAACTAATAATGTAGGCCATTTACTCTGACTTGACAATTAATGTTTGTGATAATTTATTACTTTTCTCTGATACGATGCATTAGAAGCGACCTTTAAGAGGAGGGGAGCAACTCCAATGGTGAGCTACAACACTTTGTGGCTTGACTTGCCACATCAGCTTTTTAAGCAACATTGCTTTCTAGCTACAAAGTCTTCCAATGGTATGCTACAACACATTGTTGCTTGAATGGTCCCACATCTCAACTAATATTTACAACTTTAATTTTTTATTAAATTATAATTAGGAAGGAAACAAAAAAAAATTGTGCCTTTCTTGTTGATGGAGATGCACTCACCAATCATATGGAGTGTGAACATCACCTTCCTTTTTTTTTTTCAATTTCAAGTCATATTGCCTTTTTGAAGTCAAGCAACTAGCTTGGTGGAGCAAGTGTTGCTCTGAAGCAGGTATTAATTATTTTGCTCTAATGGTTGAGCAACTTGCTTACTACTTTCAAATATTGTAAGCAGGTCCAAAATTACAACCATTGGAGTTGTTCATGGCGCCATTTTCTATATACAAAAAATATAGTAGGGGTATAGGGGTAGAAAATGAATAAGTTGGAAAGGGGGTCTGGCTTTATTCTTTATAATCCATACTTGTCAAGTTATATATCTGTTTTATGCATTAGGTCATTAAGAGTACGAAAAAGAAGCTAATAATTGTCTCATTCTCAAGAAATATTTAGGTGGCAGTAGGGATGGTAATCCAGCCTGGATCCAGCTCTAGTCCGATCCGCTCCGAGGCAAAAAATCCAAGGCGATTCTGAGAAAAAAATATCCGCATCCGACTCCGTTTAAAAATTCCAACTCCGAGTCGGACCGCATTAAAATTCCGACTCATCCGATCCGACGGATGTCCGACTCCGACATCAGACTCCGACTTTGAGGCAATTAGTCTTATTTTTTTATATTAATGTATGACGTATGTATACTCTAACTTTGATTTTAACTTTCAAGGCAATTGGTCTTATTTTATATTAATATTATTTTTATGTATGCTATCTAAAATGTATGTGGCAAAAGATATATATAGTCATTAGTCAGACACAATACACATATCATGTCATTTATAATAATTAATTTTAGTTAATTATATACTTTGGAATATTTTTAACTATCATTAGAAATATATACAAGTTTTTTTTGTAACATAACACCGTGGAAAAAAAAGTCGGAGTCGGATGTTCGGATTTTAAGTCGGATCGGATTCGGGTTATCGGAGTCGGGTCGGGGTCGGATGTTCGGATTTTAATTCTAGTCGGATTCGGATGTCGATGTCAGAGTCAGATTTAAAATCTGACTTCTTATAGGGTCGGAGTCGGATTATGCATAATCCGGTCCAAGTCCAACCCGTTGCCATTCCTAAGTGGCAGTTCCTTCTTTGGGAATTCTAAAAAAAAAAATATGTAGGTGGCAAAATTCAAACATGTAACTTTGAACTTAATCCAACCACCTTTCTAAACAAGCTCTGGAAGATTTTAAAAAAAGACCCAACATATGCCCATTTGTCTTCTAGAGTATTCAGTATTCTTGCGTACATGAACCGTAAACACATTTCAATTAACGAAGAGAGATTACGTACTTAATTCCATGATTAGAAGATTTTTAGCTAATTACTATGACTTTCATTGTCTTAATTTGATTAAATAACCAAGTACTCCCTCCGTTCCCAATTATTGTTCCCATTTTCCGAATTAGTGTTCCTTTATATTGTTTCCATTTGTAATCTTTCGAAAAATAACGCACATAAAATAACCAAATTACCATTGAATTTTTTTTTCTAATTGAACCATATTTATGACTTTATCTTTTTTTCAATCCCACTTTAGTTTTAACTTGCAATCTTATTGGTTGGATTCTTTGCATTTTTTTTTTGTTTTTGTTACTTTCATTATCCTTTGGTATTATAAAGTCTTCATTGATTGACCCAAGAATCTTTATTGTTTAAATGCATTATCTCTTCTAAGATTCACTTTTTCTTAATCATCTTTCCGATTTCAAATGGGAACAACAAATAGAAACGAGGGAGTATATAATATATATTATTATGTAATTAAGTTTTTTTTAGTGATTGTACTTATTATTTAGCAACCTTGATTTAGTGATTTACTTTAGGAAGGCTTAACCTTTTAAAATCTTAACCTTCTATAGCCAATTTACAAAGAGATTTGAATTTTAATTTGGATCAACACAATATGGGATCTATCAATTGTATACTTGTATTAAGCACATATTTAGTTCAAGTCTTTATATAGAATTAAAACTAGTTTTTAGGCCCGGGCTACGCCCCGGGTAATCATAATTTTCATTTATTAGTATTTTACATTGAAATCATAGTACCAAACATTACTTGGTTTAGTGGGTTAAGACTTTAGTATACAAACTTGAGGTTATGGGATCAAATCTTATACCATACATTTTCTAATTATTTTTATTGTATGTGGAGTTCTTGAAGTCAACACTGTAAGGGATAGCGCTACGTGACACAGTTCCTTGTTGATGAACACCTTTTAATAGATTAGTATTTGGACCCGGGCGTTGCCCCGGGTGGTATTGTTTTCCGAACTTGATATGCATTTTTTTTCATTCGCAATAAAACATATTAAAGAAAACTCAACATTTAAAAGGTACAAATATAATACAATGGATATTTAAAGCATGATTAAAAGTTAGTTGAGATGGTAATTGTGCTATGTATAATAGCAAGAGGTCACGTGTTCAAATCTTGTTGCAAGCCAATTTTACTTTTGTTAATTGACACGACATATGTACACATTGGACAATTCTAGTAGAGTAACAGAGGTGCCACGTGACGTATATACGTTGTCACGCACGCCTTTTAATATATTAGTATAGATAAAGAGAAGGGATGTTAACAATGATAAAATTGTTGCGTGCATTGAATGTTTGGTTATACTATGTGAAGATAATAATTGTAAGCGTGAATTTGATCAAGAGAGTAACATAAAGTGCTATAATAGGGTTGAAGGGTAATAATTAGGCGAATTGGTGAAAATAGTTACTTATTACTCCATCCCTCAGTTCTCGTTTCAATACTTAAATATCACATACCAAACATGCTCTAATAATCTTCATTTATATATTGATACTATATTTGAACTATATACTTTGAAAAGATTAAAAAGTTGATGTGGAAAGATTCTCAAATGATATGCTAATAACCTCTTATTAAGTTATGATTATGTAAAACTTAAATGATAAATTTGATAGAGAATTGATAACTTCGTGTAGTACATGTATTTGCTTCAAGCCAGAATATATTCTTGTTCTTGTATATATTACTCCACATCTAGCTAGCAATTCAGAAAACACGGGATATTTCTTAAGAGAAGATAAATGCCACAAATATAATATACATATATCTTGGTGAACAAGTAAACAACCACACATGTTGACACATAAAATTGGCCGGCAATTAGCATCCAAACCAAAAAAAAATTGAGTTGTCATATAAGTAGAAGTCCATTTTATTAATTAATTGGAGAGAAACATAAGCGCGATATATCAAAAGATATACTCCATAATTTTATAAGATTACAAACCTAACTTATCAAATTAGTCTATCAAAGACAAAAGAATGATTCAACCCTCAGAAAATAGAATTATATTGCATGATACACGCAACTTATTAATAAATGAAGAAAATGAGTTAACAAGCATTTTCAGATCATTATCGCTATTATGAAGATTTTATCGTCCTGTCCCAAAAAAAAAAGAGGAGAAAAAGACGAAGTATTCAGCAACAAAATAAAACATATATTAGCCTCATATATGTACTATGAAGTCTCCTCCTCTCCAAAGATTTAGGGAGCCAAGGAAGAAATTATCAAGTCATCCATGGATAACCTGAGTTTCATTATTGGAGTTGTAGGTAATTAATCCTCCTTTATTATCACACCTTATATATCTAATATCCCATTTTATTTACTTAGCTTTAATTTGTGCTTTCAATATGATATATTGATTTTTTTTTTTTGTGAAAGAGAGTGCAATAGATTAGATAAATATGATATATATATATATATATATATTGATATTTAAGGTATTGTTTTCATCCGTCAAAAAAAAAAACTAGGTATATAGATATATTTCTTATCTAGCGCCCGGGGCGTCTGTTAGCTTTTGCCTTTATATAAAAGTATTTTAACTATTTTGTTTTTCAGGAAACATAATCTCAGTGCTTCTCTTCCTATCTCCTTTGTAAGTACTGCCTCCTTCCGTTCCTTAATAATTAGTCAAAGTTCTATTTTCAAGTGGTAAACAAAATTATGTCACTTTCTAAATTTAGTAAGTTGTTCCAAAAAAATTCCATTCAATATATATTTTTTTGACGGGTTGGAAATTTAGTAAGTTGATAAAAGAAGTCGGCAGTAAAAAATTGTGAATACATGTATAGACTGTCGTTGATTCTTTATTATAATTTTCTATTATGATATAGTACATATATAGATATATTTTTACACGATTAAAATTAATAAACATGTTTGCAACCAAAAAATAAATATATATTATTTTAATAATATAATGTTACACAATGCAGAAACACTTTCATTCGAATTGTGCGGAAAAAATCGACAGATGGATTTGAAAGTATGCCATATGTGTGCACATTGCTGAGTACATCTTTATGGACTTACTATGGAATTATAAGGCCTGGGGCTCTTCTTGTTGCCACCGTCAATGGGTTTGGAGCTCTTGTGGAGCTTGTCTATGTAGCTTTGTTCCTCACCTTTGCTCCTCCGACAATGAAGGTATATATATTATTATATGCAAGCATATAAATGCATATTGTAAACCTATTAATATTATAATATAGGGTAGAATTAGAGGTGGGCATGGACCGGGCTAGCACGCGGCCCGGCCCGGCCCGACACGAGCCCGCTCGAGGCCCGGCCCGTTGTCCGCTACGTGGGACGTGAGCCTGTCACGGTCAAGAAATTTTATTTCAGGCCCGCACCGGCACGAGCCCGTCTATATGGCCCGCGGGCCGAACGCCCCTTTCCTTTGTTTTTTAGCCTAAAACTGCAAAGAATTAAAAAAACAACATAAAACACGGGCCAGGCCCGCAGAAGGCATAAGCCCGGCCCGCGGGCCAGTGGGCCTGGGCCGGGCCGTGGACAAAATCTGGAAATTTGATGCCCGGCACGACCCGCTACTCACGGGCCCGGCCAGGCCCGCCATTTCCCCAAGCCCGCGGACCGAGCCCGTGAACAAGCCCATGCCCGGCCCATGCCCAGGTCTTGGTAGAATGGTAGAATATGCTACAAACTACTTTTTGATTAGCAAATTGTCTATATTACATATCATTTACTTTGGCATTTTTGTGAACATTCTTGTTGGTAGTAGTGAACGAAATTAAATTACGAAATAGTTTAAAGTTTACAACCCTCGTGAGAGGTTCACCTATGGGGTTCTGATCAAGTCCCTGGTCTGGTTGTTGTTGGGTACCTAATTTGTTCACAAGTGGATTTTTGTTAACTTTTAGGAAAAGAACTAGTTATTAGGCCTGAGCTACACCCCGGGTAAGGAAAATTTTCATTTATTAATATTATAATTTAAGATGATAACACTAAATGTTATTTGGTCTAGTGGTTAAGACTTTAGTATATGTTCTTGAGGTCCTGGGATCAAACCCTATGCTACGCAATTTCTAATTTTTTTATTGTTGGGGATTACATGGAGTAAAACTCCCTTAGGAAGAGTGCCACGTGGCACCGTTCCTTGTTTAGGCACGCCTTTTAATATATTAGTATAGATAAGACATAAGAGAGACAATCTTCCTAAAATGCCCCCTATTCTTCCGTGGAATTTCCAAAATACTCATAATATTTCCCAGAATTACAGAAAATGCCATTTGGATATACATATTTGCATATCACAATGAAAATTCAGATTACCCTCAAATCTCAATGCATAATCTTGAACGTGTGTACTGTGCAATTGAGGAGGATAAAATAGATATGCGACCACTTTTATAATTTGAATATACATTATTGCATTGTTAATACTAGGGCTGGCAAAAGCTGACCCAACCCGAGAACTCGACCCGAACCTAACCCGATATAAGCGGGTCCGGGTTGAAGTTTTGGACCCGTTTAACTAAATGGGTCGACCTGAACCCGACCTGAAAACTAAACGGGTTAGGTTCGGGTTGAAAATTTCAACCCAAAAATAACCCACCTAACCCGTTTAAATTAATTGTACAGCCAGACTCACGAAGAGAGAGAAAGTGTGAGAAAGAGAAAGTGGGAGAAGAAACTCATAAATTAGCCTAATTCATATAATTGAAAATGAAAGTCATTGTTGCAGCTTTAAATACTAAAGAAATAGAAGAAGAGACATGGAGACTATACAAAAGGACACAACAAATTATTGATAAAAGTTATTGGACCTCTGAAGAAATTTTTAAAAATCAGGTTAAATGGGTCGAGTTCAGGTCAACCCGTTTATAAACAGGTCGGGTTCGGGTTGGAATTTCTGACCTATTTAGGTAAACGGGTCGGGTTCGGGAGTGCTGACCCGTTTATGTAAACAGGTCAACCTGAATTTGACCCGACCCGACCTGATTGCCAGCCCTAGTTAATACCTTTATAAAAAAAATCAGCAAACAGCTAAAAATTTTGTAAGTTATCTCCTCCTACCACAAATTACTCATACAAAAAATATCCTCTCAAAACAGAAACCCTAAAACAAAAACTCAAGACTCTCCCGCTGCAGGCTCGCTGGTGGCCGCAGGGGTTGCCGGCGAGCCTACTTCGGGTTCTTTTTTCGTTCTTCGTCGTAGCTCTTTCATCCTCGTCGTCGCTTCTTCGTTTTTTTTTCGTCGTCACTTTCTCTTCGTCGCCGCAGGGCTGCTCGAGCCTCCTTGCCAGAGCTTCCCCCTGGTTCCCCTCCCCCCTGTTAGGTCGTCGGCTTCCCCCTCCCTTTCCCCTGTTAGTTCGAGTTTGTCGGTCGTTCGAGTTTGTCGGACGTTCGAGTTCTTCCTTCGTCGTCCGTTTGGTCTAGGTGTTCTCATCGCCGGCACGGTCTTCCGTTTCCCCTCCCCTGTTGTGTACTTCGTCGGGCGTCCCTTCCCCCTCCCCTGTCTAGTGCGGCGGGCTTCCCTTCCCCTTCCCCCGTTGTGTTCCGCGTCGGGCTTCCCTACCCCCTCCCCGTTACGTTTGTTTGTCAAGGTAACTTGGCTAGTTCCCATCCCCGTTCCCCTGCTTTTGGTTTTGCAAAGTTTTAGGTTAAAGGTTTCCCTTTCCCGCTCCCCGCTTCGATTTGGAAGTACTTAGTGACTAGTTTCCCCTACTCCGCTCCCCTGTTTAGTGTCTAAGTGTGTCTCCCCTTCCCCGTCCCCCGTTCGTGTTCGTGTTCCCCTAAATTTGGAAGTGCGCCCTCCTTCCCCCTTCCCTTAAGTTTAGTTATCTGCATTCCGTTGTTCAGTTCTTGGTTGTGTTGGTATGGTTTTGTTGTTTGTTCACTTAATCTACTTGATACTTTTGTTAATTGCTGGAGGTAGTCTTTCTCTTCAAGATGTTGGATCTGGTTTATGTGGTTGGTTAGGGTTTGCATGGCAAGAGATTTCATGGATGGGGTTTGTTTTATCCTTTTTTGAAAATCGGATGGTTCTTCGAGATCTAACAATGGTTAGATTTCAATCTCGCTTGGTAATGATGTTATCAATCATTGCCTTGACAAAAATATATCTGAAGGCGGTTCCCCAAATTTTCAATTAGGTTTATAGCGCGTCAACTCATTTGAGCTTCTCATCAAAGGAGAAGCCTGAAATACCCTTCCAAAAGGGTATTGAGTCACAAAGGAATGTGACTCTTCCAGGAAACCCGGTCGTAGAATCCCATGTGACAGGAGGTCACTGGGATTGGTCCTGGTGTGAGTTCCTACTCTCGCTGTTACTTTGTTGCCCCGCTTGTGAAATCAACCCTCTCCTCCATCTCCTTTCGTCAGGGTTCTGGCGATCGTCATCCACCAGCAGAAGAGTTTCATTACGGTTATCTATCAACTCCGACCTCCAGATCGAGCAGTTTTATCCCAGTTCAAGTTATTTATGTTTTTGTAATTGTTATGTAAGAGTGAGTGTCGCTCAGTTTAGTTTCTTTGTGTTTGTTTGTTTAGGTTGTACTTCCGTTTTTAATTAATGCACATTTTCCCCGTTGTCAAAAATATATATATATATAAAAAAATCATAGGTTTGACATTTGACATGGTGTTATGGTTTTATTAGGCTAAAACTGCCAAAGTTGCAGCAATTTTGGACGTGGGATTTCTAGGCGCCGTAATACTGATTTCAAACTTAATGGTGGAAGGAGAAACAAGGATTAACATGATAGGTAGAATTGGCGCAGGCCTTAACATCATTATGTATGGCTCTCCTCTTGTAGCCCTGGTAATCATTCATACTCTTCTTTCTTGACCCTTTTTGTTTTCAAGTGTATGGTTTTTTTGGCTAATATGTGAGCGTATTCAAGAAAAGTAGTGGATTGTGCAATTAGCCCAGCTAATTTATGTGTTTTCACTTTGATAAATAATTTTTTTGCAGAAAACGGTGATAAAAACTAGAAGCGTGGAATATATGCCTTTCTTGTTGTCATTGTTCTCATTTTTGAACGGAGGAATATGGACTGTCTATGCTGCTCTTGTCAAGGATATCTTTCTTCTGGTATGTGCCTATCATCTCATTTAAGTTTTAACATATGCAGTGGTAGAACTTAGAAGATCTGACTATATGAGCTAATCAAAACTGGTTGGACCTCACTTCACCTTACACACAACGAAGTTTTAGACAAATTTTTCTAGACCTCGGCTTGTTAGCCTTAGGCTCGATTGGTCCAACCTAGCCAGAAACAATCCGAATTTAATTTGCCAAAGCCCGACTCTTAATCACCTCTAGATAGACCCATCATAATTTAACTACAAGAAATGGTTTGTACGAGTTCCAAGCTTTCAACTACATATATAAACCGAGTTCATATTTGTATCTTATTTTTAATTTCCTGTGATTGTACGTACATTGAGAGTTGAGACAATATATGGTGTGACACGATGCAGGTACCAAATGCAATTGGATTTATTCTTGGAACGATTCAGTTGGTGGTCTACGTTCGTTATAGGAATCCAAGCAAAGAGCAGCAATATAATGAGCCCCTCATCTAATGAGAATCAACAGCTCTCGTGATTGCGTACCAATCATTCGATTATTGTATACATGAACTACTTCATTGCAAATTTGCAGGCTAGATTCATTGATTAATACTGCTTTCTTAGTATGACTTGAAACCTGTAAAAAGATTTTGTATATAATATGATCGTTAGATATGTAACACTATCTATTTGTATACCAATATGATTATATGAAAGTAAATTAAAATGGTAAATTAAAGAAAAAGTCGATTACTGGAGGGGAAATCGACGCAAAAGATGGTGGAAGAGTAACTTTGGGGGGAACTGTTGTATTTAGAGGTTTTCAAGGCTAGAATGAAGAACAAGATATGAACAAACAATAAGAACTTGTTATGCCGTGGTAAACAAACCACTGCCTTGAAAACGAGATTTGGTGCAACCGGTAGGGCTGAGCAACATACCGGTCCAGATCGGAATTTGGACCGGTCCGGACCGGAATCTGGACCGGACCTGACCGGACCGGAGATTCCGGTCCGGTCCTCGGTCCAAAGAAAATGTTGATTCCGGGTTTACGGTCCGGTCCGGGCAAAAACCGGAATCCACCGGTCCGGACCGGAAACCCGGTTTTAATTAAAAAAAAATATAAATTAAATGAGAAAAGTAAAAAAGAGGGGCTGTGGCAGTTTTGTTTGCAACCCTAGATCTAAAACACTCACACGGTTAATCGGAAATCCCAAAACCCCCAGCTTTCA
This sequence comes from Beta corolliflora, assembly GCA_947648045.1. Taxonomy (NCBI): domain Eukaryota; kingdom Viridiplantae; phylum Streptophyta; class Magnoliopsida; order Caryophyllales; family Amaranthaceae; genus Beta; species Beta corolliflora. The sequence continues at coordinate 2,813,500 of CANSZD010000757.1, read as the reverse complement.
TTTCTCTCTCTCTCTCGGGTTTCATTTTCCCCAAACCCTTATTTTATCTTTCCTCTCATTCGGTGACTCCTCTCTCTTCCTCTTGCCTTTGCTGCTGTTCCGGCCACCAGCCCTGCCTTCGCCGGCGTTTCCCAGCTCGCCGGAGCTTTCGTTTCTTCTTAGGTCTTGCCATGGCCGCCGCCCCGGTTGTAGCCGCCGTTGTTGTTTTGTTGTTAGTCGTTGGTGCGAGGAGTGAGCCACCAAAGTGGCAAAGTTTGCCTCTTTGTTCTATTTTTCTCTTTCCTCTGGTTCGCGGTTGTGTTGTTGGGGTTTGCTGCTTCTTCGTGAAACTCAGATGCACGTGGTGGCGCTGCGCGAAATCATGTGGTGCCACACTTGCCATCCATCTTCGTGAAACACAATTTCCTTTTCGTTTTAGTTGTTGTAGAAGATGAGTTCTATTTTTGTGTAATTTTTTTTTTTGTTTTATGCTCAATTTTGTTTATCATCTTTTAATTGTTGTTGTGTTTTTTTTTTTCTCTTTTTGTTTTAATTTCATAATTTCATAACCATGGCAGAAACCAGAAAATACAGTGAAATCGTTTTTTTTTTTAAATTTGAAAAAAAATAAAAAAACAGGTCCAACAGGTCCAAAACCGGACCGGACCTGAAAAATCAGGTCCGGCCCGGTCTGGACCGGAATCGAAACAGGTCCGGTCCAGGTCCAAAAAACTGCTCAATTCCGGTCCACCGGTCCAGCCGGTTCCTGTCCGGTCCGGTTCTGGGCCGGTGCTCAACCCTAGCAACCGGGGTGCACAATTGTACTCACCGATTCGTTCCCTAAGGTTTACACAACTCTCAACACACAATGGCACTCTTGGGTGTGAGATGGAGTCACTAGAACTTATGCCCAAAAGAGATGAAGAAAAGAAGAAGAGAGAGTGTGAAGATGTATATCAAAATCAGAAAATGAATCATATTTATAGGAGTACAGAATAAGAAGTAACATCCCAAGGAAATCAAATGACTCCAAGGAATCCAATTATCATAAATCATAATCAATCCAATTAAACACAAGATAATGAAGAATAAAAACTCCCATCATCAATAGGAATTATGGAAAAGAATAAACCACCATTATAAGGATGATCACCATCTTTAAACCACGTAATTAAAGGGAGGTTACAAAAGGAATCCAAGGAAATAATGGAAAAATCCGGAAAACGGCAAAAATGGCCTTCGCCCGGTCGGGCCCGAGAAGAAACAGCCAAGGCTCACAAAGGTCTCCCGACCGGGCGAACCCCGTCCGAACGGGTACCAACAGCGACAACGAGTCGCCCGCCCGATCGAGCGGCCTGCGTCCGATCCAATTGGGCGCCCCTTTTCTTCCCCGTTTTTCCATCTTTAATCCCAACAATCCCCCACTAAAGATGAGAAAAAGATACCAAATGAGAGAAAGAAAAAATCTGGGCATAAGAGGAGATCAATACATAACATCCGGTGTTACATTTAAGTAAATTGAAACCAAATGTTTAGTGAAGTGGTACAATGACTTACAAGCCCAAGGGTGGACAAACCTTGAAACCTTTAAACTTTTGATCAAAAAGTGGACTAACCTTGAAACTCTAAGATTTAAGTCACGCACCCCACAACACATACATCACTCCAAAAATCTAGTAAACTCCGCAAAGAGAACGCGTTTTAAGCCATGCGTTTACCTTAGTTTTTCATGGAAGCTCTAGGAAACCGCCCAAGTTTCCATAGAAGATGGCAAGTCTTCACAGCCATATAGGTGAATCCCTTGTGCTTCTCAATAACACAAAACATCTCTTAGGATTCATTAAGAGTTTAAACAAACTCAACCTCCACAAAAAATTACAATGGTGGATTTCTCAAATGCCTAGCTAGAGCACCTACCACGCAAGTATAAATCCATTAAGAATTCTCAACGAATTCATCCTACTACAAGCACTACAACACAAAACGCCATAGGGATGAAATATAAGTAATGCTAATTATATACTCTTCATGGGCTTGAGCCCCATCCCCCTCGACGAATCAAGAACTTGGTTCCTTGCCAACCCCTTAGTCAAAGGATCCGCCAAATTTCTTTCGGACCTTACATAGTTCAAAGCAATGACCCATTCTTGAGTAGTTGTCTCACCGAACTATGTCTAAGGCGTATGTGCCTCTTCTTACCATTATAATTGCTATTGTTAGCTACACCAATTGCAGCTTGAGAATCACAATGCAAAGATACCGGGGAAGATCTTCCCCCCCACAATGGGATGTCGGCAAGAAGACTCCTTAGCCAATCCGCTTCTTGACCTACCAACTCAAGAGCAATGAATTCAGATTCCATGGTGGAGCGAGCTAAACATGGTTGTTTTGAGGACTTCCATGATATAGAACCTCCGCCCAACATAAACACATAACCACTAGTAGAGACTACTTCATCATTATCGGATACCAATTAGCATCACAAAAACCTTCCAAGACATTAGGAAATCGATTAAAATGCAAATCAATTTTCATGGTGCCCTTAAGATACCTTAGCAACCGATAAAGTGCATTCCAATGTTCACTACTAGGATTATGAGTATAACGACTTAATCTACTTACCGCATAAGCAATGTCGGGACCTGTGCAATTCATCAAAAACATTACACTCCCTATTACCTTAGCATATTGCTCTTGAGATACACTAGGACCCTTGTTCTTCATGAGCTTTACACTTGCATCATATGGAGTTTTACAAGGCTCCACATCATAGCAATTGAACTTCTTCAAAATCTTCTCCACATAGTGAGATTGATTCATTGAGAAACCATCCTTGAACTTGGTCAACCAGATACCAAGGATCACATCGGCTTCACCTAAATCCTTCATTTCAAACTTAGTAGAGAGAAAGTCCTTAGTGTAATTTACAACCTCAAGGTTAGTACCAATAATAAGCATGTCATCAACATAAAGACAAATAATAACACAAGAGGAATCCAAAACTTTAGAATATACACAAGAGTCCGAAGAATTAGTCACAAAACCATCACTCCTAAGAGTACTATCAAACATTTCATACCGTTGCTAAGGAGCTTGTTTCAAACCATACAAAGACTTCCTAAGCCTACACACCTTATGTTCTTGACCCTTAACCATAAAACCTTCCGGTTGAGTCATATAAATCTTTTCATCAAGATCACCATTAAGGAAAGCCGTTTTAACATCCATTTGATGAACCACTAAGTCATGAATCGCCGCTAAAGTAACCAAAGTTCTAATGGTGGCAATCTTAGTCACGTGTGAGTAGGTATCAAAAAAGTCTATTCCCTCTTTTTGAGTGAAACCTCTAATAACAAGTCTAGCCTTAAACTTATCAATAGAGCCATCGGGTTTCTTCTTCTTAGTAAAGATCCATTTACAACTTATGGGTTTAGATCCTTTAGGTAAATCACATAAGTCCCAAGTATGATTAGACATGATTGAATCTAATACACTTTTAATGGCCTCTTTCCAAAAACTAACATCTATGGATTTCATAGCTTCACTATAAGTCTTTGGGTCTTCTTCTAAGAGAAACAAAGAAACAATCTTTTCACTCAAACAATTCACATCAAAATTCTCAACAAGAAAAGTGGTCAAGAAATCCGGTCCAAAGGTAGTATCTACTCTAACCCTCTTACTCTTCCTAGGTTGTACTCCTTCTACTACCAAAGGAGGAGGATAACTAGAACTAGGCAAAGAAACATCCATGGACACATCAACACTTGACTCATTCATATGCATAAAAGATGATGATGATGATTTCAAAAGGAAAGTATGCTCAAAGAAAACTGCATATCTGGATTCACAAATAGAATAATCACTCAAAAGCATGAACCTATATGCGGCACTATTATGAGCATAACCAATAAACACAATCAAAAAATTTAGACCCAATAGTGGTTTTCTTAAAATCTGGAAAAGCAACATTAGCTAAGCCCCCCACACTTTCAAAATACTCATGTTAGGTTTATAACCTTTCCAAAGTTCATAAGGTGTTTTATCCAATTTCTTATGGGGCACTCTATTGAGTACATAACAAGCGGATAGAACCGCCTCTCCCCACATGTTGTCGGATAATCCGAAACTTAAAAGCATTGCATTCATAGTTTCTTTTAAAGATCTATTTTTCCTTTCGGCAATACCATTTTGTTGTGGAGTGTAAGGGGAGCTTAGCTCATGGATAATTCCATTGGCTTCACAAAATTATTTTAAAGTCCATTTTCCATATTCACCACCTCTATCGGTTCTAACCCTTTTAATCATAAGATCAAGTTGATTTTCAACCTCGGCTTTATACTTTAAAAATGCACTTTCGGCCTCATCCTTAGTTTTCAAAAGGTAAACTTTAGTGAACCTTGAAAAATCATCAACAAAAGTTATGTAGTAATTTTTCCCTCCTTTACTAGTAGTGCAATTTTTAAAGTCCGCTAAATCCGAGTGAATCAACTCTAGCAATTTAGTACTTCTTAATACAACTTGCTTGAATGGTTTCTTAGTATGTTTGGCCTCAACACAAATAGGACATTTAGAGGCTTTGTCAATTTGGTCAAAAGAAATTAAGTCCATGTCCTTTAGTTTTTTCATGTAAGAAACATTTAAATGTCCTAAACGATTGTGCCAAACATCCATAGACTCAACAATATAAGCGAAAGAAGTACTTTCATTACTATTCAAAACATTCATCACAAACAATCCTCCACTAAGGTAACCTTTCCCAACAAAGTCTTCATTCTTAGTGATAACAATCTTGTCCGCCTCAAAGACAAGCTTTAAACCGGCTTTGTTGAGAAGGGCACACAAAACAAGATTCCTCCTAAGGGAGGGAACATACAAGACATTATTCAAAAACAAAAGGGGAGGTATAAGGATAAAAACTCCCATCATCAATAGGAATTATGGAAAAGAATAAACCACCAAGTATAAGGATGATCACCATCTTTAAACCACGTAATTAAAGGGGGGTTACAAAAGGGATCCAAGGAAATAATGGAAAAATCCGGAAAACGGAAAAAATGGCCTTCGCCCGTTCGGGTCGGGCGAGCCCCGCCCCGATCGGACCCGAGAAGAAACAGCCAAGGCTCACAAAGGTCGCCCGACCAGGCGAACCCCGCCCGAACGGGCACCAACAGCGACAACGGCGAACGCAATCGGGCGCCCCTTTTCTTCCCCGTTTTTCCATCTTTAATCCCAACAGGACCCCCCTCCTCCGGGCTCCTTGAAATGGAACGTCGACGCATCCATAAAAATGGCTCATACTTCATCAGCCATAGGTGGAGTCCTCCGCGATCACAATGGCGCTTTTATCTGTATGTTCTCAAGCCCAAAACTTTTCCTGAAAATCAACAATGCTGAAGTACTTGCCATTCATAGGGCTTTCAAGATCTCTGCTAGTTGCGACCGCACAAGGGAGTTCCCTCTCATAATCGAATCGGACTCCTCCAATGCAGTCAATTGGTGCAGCAAGGAATCAGGAGGACCATGGAATTTAAACTTTATCATCAACTTTATTCAAAACTCAAGAAAATAAGCTCCTGGGCATCCATCATTTATAAAAGCCGTGGCACCAACACAATGGCAGACGCGCTTGCTAAACAAGGTTTAACTAGAAGAGATGAGTTCTTAGCGTGGGTTTGATTGACTGGCTCTCCTAGATTCGAATTTCATTTTTCTTTGATGTATTAATGTCTTCCCAACCTTAGATGCCTTGAGGCTTAATTTGGGTTTCTTTGGTGGGTTACGGATGTTGTATTAGCAATTTTATGTTAGACAGGGGCTCCTCATTGAAAATGTGGCCCACTCGAGTTGTACTTCCTTTCCTGGAAGGATTTTCCTAAATTAATACAACTACCAAATTATCAAAAAAAAAAAGAGTAACTTTGGGGAGTACAGTGGGGGAGTGAGGACTGATGATGGAAATGAAAGGCAACTAAGGCGGTCTGCATGTAAAAAGCCCACATGGGCATTGATCTGCTCTAAGCCCGATTTATTATTATCGTGTTGAACCCGTGCCGTATTTTTGTGTTGAGGGTGAGTTCCAAACCATAACCTACAAAATGGTATGTACAACCCTGTTCATCTATACTACAATTTTAATGTTTTTGATTGTTTGAAAGATATAAAAAAGCGATTTTACTTGTATGTGTATCTGTTAAAAAAAATATAAAAAAAATGTAATTTTAAATCAATAAAAGCACTAGTAGTAGAGTGGTTAGACCCATGGGCCCGCTCGCCCAGCCAATTTGGCCTGTGGGATCATGTTGAGGCTGACCACGGACAAATTTCAGTCAGGTCGGACTAGGACCAAGCTCGGCCCATTGTCATCTTTATGTGAAGGGGATTGTTAAACGTCGCCCCCAAATTACTTAAAATCGACCCAACTCCCCTCTAAAAATACCATTATACCCTTACGATATTTTTTTTTATTTTTACTCCAACATAACTCCTCCTCTAATTCATCTTCTCTCTCATCTTCGCCATCACCACCCACGATTACCACCGCCAATCACCACCGACGAGCACAAAATTCCGACCACTTATATTTTTTTTAACGAATTCCATGGGCCTAACGTGTGGCCTGCACGTTGGGCCCATAGACACAACGTCCAGGCCAGACGTTGTGTTCCATGGGGCTAACGTGTGGCCTGCACGTTGGCCCCATGGGACACAACGTTTGGCCTGGACGTTGTGTCCCATGGGGCTAACGTACAGGCCACACGTTGGCCCCATGGAATTCGTTAAAAATAAAAAAATACCTCGTCGGAATTTTGTGCTCGTCGGTGGTGATCGTCGGTGGTGATCGTCGGCGGGTTGGAGAGGTAGCGATTGGTGGTTAGTGATTTTAGGTGGTGGTGGAGAGAGAGTTGTAAAAGCGGCCAAGGGTATAATGGTACATTTACATGGTAGTTGGGGCGATTTTAAGTAATTTCAGAGCGATGAATAGAAGTTCAGTTATGTGAATTGGGGAACCAATCAAATAGGATGGGAACTAAAAAAAAGGCTAAAGTAAAAAAGAAACTTAATAAAAATGAAGAAGATCTCCTAGTTCTGGCAGAATTTATGACCCTCGACAAATATCATTGCATATGCACCCATTAATTCTATTTGTGTTTTAGCTTGTTAACTCCTTGTATCAAAAACATTGATAGTGGTATGTATAGGCCATTTTCTTTCAAGGAAAATGAGGATCTCATGTTTTCCACAAATTGGTCTCTTTAGTCTTTCCATCATTGTGCAAACTAGCAAAATTATGATGTAGGTTCAAGACCCAACGCTAGAGCTGATCAACTCCAGCCCGGCCCGGCCCAAATTTTTTTTTTGGGCGGGCTTTGGACAAGCCAAAAAACACTTTTTAGTCTAAATTTTGGGCCCGGCCCGTTTGGGCCCGCAAAAGCCCGCTCGGCTCGGCCGAAATACCGGGCTTTGGGCACATTTTTTGGGCCCGCGGGGCGGACCCGGCCCGGCCCGTACAATGGGCATAATTTTTTTGCCAGGCCCGACCCGAACCCGACCCGAACCCGCCCATGATCACCTCTACCCAACGCGCTCAAAGATGAAACTAATGATATCCTAGAAAGAATTATACATGGGGAAAGCAGGAATCGACTTGCTCATGCAATAACTTGAACAATTGACTACAATCCTTTTTAGGTTGTAGCTTAATTGTACTAGACACTAATGTCCTAATTTAATTTGCTTTCAGTTTTGTTAAAAAATAACTAGGGGCGCTTCAATGAATTAGTAAAAAAGAAAAGTGATAAAATATGGGGAAAGAGTGAAAATGGTCTTATTGACTCATGATATTATGTTTAGCTGATAAAGATTTCAAACCAATCGTGTGAACACAAACAAAATCCAATAAACGGAGTAAAATTTAACCTATTAAACATGTAATAAGTTATACTTCATCCGTTCCGAATTAAATGCAACAATTCCACTTTTCACTATTCATACTTTTCACTCTGACTAAGATTTGTGATTTATACATAATGAAAAACATAGTCATGTGGGATCTTGTTAGATTCGTCTCGTGACGAACTTTGATAAAATGTAATTTTTATAATTTTTAACTTATATGTAATTATAGATATTGGTGGTGAAAATAATCGCCGACGCGTAAAAGTGGATTTGTTGCATTTAATTCGGAATTGGAGGAAGTATGAGAGATTATCCCTTAAAAGCCACGTTAGAGATTGGGACCAATGTTGAAAGGATAAGTAATAAATCTTTGGATGGTCGAGAAATAAATTAAGCCATCAATTGATACGAAAATACAACTTCAAAGTCATAATATCAATTTGGCCTTTTTCGTTTTTATATATTATTGCCAATGGCAATAGGGCATTTCGCTGTCAATCTTCATTTTGTTTGTAGCCTTGTAGGGATGTAAAGCATTATTTGCACCTCAAGTAACTTAGCAACTTTCTACTAAAGTGGCAGTGATGCTTTAGAATGCTGATTCATACTATCATTAGACAACTTCTTTTAACACGAAGAAGTAATCAATCCATTCGAACCCTGAACTGAGCCACAATCGTTTTTTTAATGAAAGTTTTGATGCTTGAGCCATCAATTTTACTCCATGTGACTTTTACTTTACTCTTAACTTATCGTCTCTCTTTTTGTCTCTAGGTAGAATCCAATAGGCAATAGATTATGGCTACATATTGGGATAAGCCTATTATCTATATCCTCGTTTTTAATTTTTATGACATATGGGAAAAAAGAAGTAAAAATCCCTCACTAATATAATTCTGATACATCCCGACTTATCTTATGGGTGTCTACAAACTTCCTATCTTCGTCATTCAAAAAAATCCACTCCGCTATGGCTCGATTTTGGTGGGGCTCTTCGATTCCCAGCGGAAAATTTACTGGAAAAGTTGGGATTCTATGTGCACTATGAAATGTGTAGGTGGTATGGGTTTCAAGGACCTTAGAGTTTTCAATGATGCTCTTTTGGGTCGTCAGGTATGGAGGTTAGTTCGTGAACCAAACTCTCTTTTTGCTCGAGTAATGAAGGCAAAATACTATCCTAGGTGTGATTTTTTGAATGCCCCTCTTGGGTGTTCAAGTAGCTACTCTTGGAGCAGTATTTGGAGTTCAAAAGCTCTTCTAAATTAAAAGAAGGTGTGATTTGGAGGGCTGGTAATGGTACCCATATTAATTTATGGGATGATCCATGGGTTGTAGATGAGAGTGGGCGATACATTGTTAGTGAGAACAAGGATGCTTATAGTACCGTTAGTGAGTTGATTGATTTTGAGAGAATGGAATGGAAAGTGGAGACTATTGAAGCTTTGTTCAATGAGAGAGATATCCAGTGTATTCTTATCACTCCCCTCAGTTCTTTGCCTATGAAAGACGAGTTAACTTGGGCGTTTACTAAGGATGGGTGTTATTCGGTGAAAACTGCATATATGCTTGAGAAGGGTGGAAATCTCGATAATTTTCATCAAGCTTGGGTTAATATTTGGAGTTTGGAAGTGAGCCCTAAAGTTTGTCATTTTTTATGGCGTCTATGCACTAACACCCTCCCAGTTCGTGGTTTGTTCAAACGTCGTCATATGCTCGAAGATGATTTATGTCCTTGGGATTGTGGGGCAGTTGAATCGCAAGACCATGCCATTTTTGGTTGCTCCTATGTGCGTGATTTGTGGATTGATAGTGACTGTGATGGTCTTTGGCATAGTGCAACAGACAACTCAATACAAGACACTATAATGGGATGGTGTGAGCTGGACGTTAAGGTGCTTTCGAAGGGCGCCTACCTTGCTTGGATTGTTTGGAGTGAGCGCAACTCTTTGGTGTTCAATAATAAAATCACCCCCACAATATCTTGTTGCAGCGTGCTCACCATCTTGCTGAAGAGTACAACACCTATGCCACGAGAATTTACAAAACCCACGCTGCTACAAGTGCTGCAAGTCCGAGAATTTGGTTAGCTTCTCCCACAGGTGTCACAAAGCTGAATGTGGATGCTTCACTTGTTGTGGAAGGGTGGATTGATTTAAGTACTGTAGCCCGTAATTCAGCTGGAAATGTTTTGTTTGTTGCAACACGCTGGGTTCGTGCTCATTGGACATCTGAAATAGCCGAAGCTAAAGCCATCGAGATGGCAATGAGGTTGGGAAAGAGATATGGCCTCCAAGATATTGTTGTGGAATCAGATTGTCAAGTTGTGATTCATCGACTTTCTAAGCATGCTATCTTTCTTGCTGAGCTAGATGTTATACTTCATAATATTTTATCCTCCCGTGTGTTTTCACTTAGTAGAATAAATCTTTATTGTTGCGGTCATTAAGTGGCATATTGCGGAAATTTAGTGATTTACATGAATGATTTTGTAAAAATGATGTAAAATTGTATAAAATTCATATGATCATGGTTTTTATATTTTTGAAAAGCTACTGATGTTTTCTTCAAACTTAATATTTTTAGTTTTATCTAAATGATTTTATTTTAAACTTTATTGATAGAACAATCCTAGGTGGTACTGGACAAAATCAGTTTTGCACAACAAAGTTGTATGATTTTTAATTATTTCCACAAAATTCGTTTTTTAGAAATTCCAAAGCCCAGTTGCTGAAAATATCTTGCATTTCATAGTAAAAATATTAAATCTTACAAAGTACTCTGATAATACAGACGAAAAATGAAATGTAGTACGAAATTAAAACTGATTATAATCACAGCATCACATTTCTTTTTATGGAGATGTTTATACACAATTTTTCTTGAATTTTTTTTATGAAATCATTTTTGGTGATGAATAACAACTTGATTAAGGAAAATCACATAATCACATTGTTTCCTAAGAGTCACCCCATTAGAGGTGACTATTCTAGGTGGGGTGATTTAAGGTTGGGAACCTATTAGGACTTCCACATACCCAAATCACTCCAAAGATTAAAAAATGATAAGAAGAAAACAAGGAAGAAGTTAGTAGATGATTAAGAAGATAATCAAAATAACAAAACTTCAACTTTACCTTGCTAGCTCAATGATGCACTTCCTTTTTTGTAAATTTTTCTACCTTTTTTGTGATTTTCTTAATTTCTAAGTGAGTTTCTAAATCTTCTTAATTGCTAACTTAAACTCTTTTTGTGTTTTTTCTTCTTTTGATGAACTTCTTTTACTTACTAATTATCTTACTAACTTTTACTTTCTTTTGCTTAAGTGAGATTTTTTAGAGAGAAGGAGTAGAGAAGATGAGAGTGAAGTTGAATTGTGTTTTTTTCAACTTGGTTTTGAAGTGAATTTTGAAGGGTATTTATAGAGAAATGGGGGAGGTGAACTAGGGTTTCAAAGAGGGAGAAAATCAGATTTTTTATCCAAAAAATCTGATTTTCTTCATCCTTAATCACTTTAATGACATCATTCTAATGACCTCACCCTAATGACACTAGCTTTTTATGCACGCGATGCGTGCGACTACATTTTTGGACATAACTGTTACTCAGTAGTGAAACAAACCATGTAAAGAGGAGATAAATACTGCTAATCAAGATTGATATGGATTGAGGTTCATGCCAAATCATGTAAAGAGGAGCCAAGACAAATATAATTTGTTTTCATGATTTTATGTAATATTGTTGTTTCACTTGTAGCTAACTGAGTATGATTAACATTAGTTGTTTGTTAATAGTAAAAAAAAATTGTAGCCAAAAGCCACAAAGCCACCTGTATGCAAGTAACAAACCCACATAATTTTTTCCACCTACCCATATGACTATCAATCCCACCTACCCATATAGCTATCCACCCCCACATACCCATATAAATGATGTATCTCACGTTTTTTTCCATCTAATCCTCCACATTTTCATCTTTCCACCTACAACCTTATATCTTCCCTTCCCTCAAAAAATTAGAACGACTCATCTCCTCATCCTCACTTCTTTCATATCTCACTCAAAAATATCGGGATTTCATATTCATATTCACAACAAACACCATGTTAATAAGCCAATTCTGGTGTCAAAATTAACCCCATCAAGCTCCATTAATTTTTAGGGTAATTTTGGTCTATGTTTTTGTGGGTCTTTTTGAGTTTTCATTTCGATCGGACGGTAATGTTGAAGAACGTTCGTCAAGAATGGGGTTTAAATTGGAGTTTATTTGGTTGACGAATTAAATGGGGGGCATCAAATTTGAAGGTAATTCGTTACGCTTGATGTTCCTGATTTCGTCCCACAAATGTAATTGTCAACTGAATTTCTCAAAGATCCGGTTACATTTTGTTTGAACTTTTATTTGTGAAGATGGTTTTTTTAAGAAATTCGCGGCTGAAGTTCTTGAATCATCCACTTTTCCTTTTTCTTTCCCTTTGTTTTTTTTCAAGACTTCTTCTACTCCTTTTTCTGGATTTTTAATTATTCATACTTCTTCTACTCCTTTTTCTAGGTTTTTAATTATTCATAAGAAATTTCAGTAAAATCAATTGTTTTCATCGGTTTTCAATTTCACTATTTGTTTTGGTAAATTAATGAAATTTCATTTTTAGTTTGATTTTTATGTCATTGTTATTGTATTTGAAATTGATTTATATTTTATAATGCCTTTTTTTGTTACAAACCCGTCTTGATTTTTTAATAATTATTTTGAAATTTATACCATACAATACAGATTTAAATTATTCATGTAATTCGAATATAAGAGTTGCTAGTTTTTTTTCAACTAATTTGAAATAACTTGCAAGATTAAAAAGAATTATGTACCTTTTTTAGAAGTTCGCAAATCGCCAATGGACAAATGTTTGATCTCCCTGTCGAAATCGTATGTTTTTCTTAGTTTGTAATTTGTATTGACGTTATAGTGTATTGGTAATTTTTCTGAATATGTAATTGTAAATGGTTCTTGAGAACGGAGTATGTAATTGCTAATGGGTTATAGTTTGTAATTGAATTTTCTTGTTTTTGTAAAGTTTCATCATTTGAGTGATTTGTATAACGTGAATTATGCAATTCTATTGATTTCGTTGACTTGTGATTGATTCTTATAGTTGTATTTCCGGCAGTTTTTTTAAAGCCTAGCTTTGGTTGAATTTGGTTTTGTAATTTAGAAAGGGAAGGGGGGTAAAACAGTCTCTTCAAACGGGGACACCGTAGCTCCCCCCTTCCCTTATATAATAGAGATCATCAAATCTCTTTGGAAACACAAATATTCTTATTCTCACATCTTTTCATGATTCTTATTCTCTAACTAATGGATAAAGGATGTGTTTAGTGGATAAAGAATATATTCTTATTCTTTATCCAATGAACAATGACTTGACCATCAAGGAAACTGATTAATGCCGGTTTTGGGATACGACTAAAATTCCGACGCTAATCGCGACTCGTTTTTTATTTTTCCGAAAGACTAACTTAAGACAATTAATGAAAACTCGTCAAATTAATAAAGACGAGCATGATTATACTATGAATCATTTTATTAAAACGGTGGTGGTAGTTATTGACTATGACTCACGAAAATTATATTTCTAAGCCGAAACTGTATGACTAATACGCAAAAATGGAAAATCGTGCGACGGAATGAAACTCGCGCTCCGGGGTGCGCGCTCTACGATGCATGATGATTTTGTTATTTTTATTTTTTAAAACTTTTATTAATCCAAAAAAAGGGGTTCAAAATTTGGTGTCTACAGTTACAGCTACCACTGAAGAGTTGTTTTATGGTGTTGATCAACACAGGGAAGAAGAGGGGCAGGGGTTGAAATCCCCTGATCACCATGGATAACATCTTAAGCTGGAACATCAGAGGGTTGAACAGAGTTCAAAAGCAGATTGAGGTGAGAAACTTCATTGTATCTCACAAAATTAAACTGTTCTGCCTTCTGGAAACTAAAGTGAAGATTCCTAAGATGGGGAATCTTTACAGTACTTTATGTCCAGGGTGGTGTTTTACCACCAATAGTTGTGTGATAGATAAAGGAAGAATTATTGTTGGTTGGCTGGCTGAGTCTTTTACTCTTGACATTCTTTTAGTGACTGCTCAGGTGATTCATTGTAGAGTGGATCCAGTGGGTCCTAGCTCAGCTTTCTTTTGTTCTTTTGTGTATGGGTCAAATGACAGGAGTGAAAGAGAGCTTCTTTGGAGAGATTTGAAGAGTGTGAACACAAATGAGGCCTGGGTGATTATGGGGGACTTCAACACAGTTCTGAATTTGGATGAGAGGGTGGGTTCCTCGGTTAGATTGCATGAGGTCCAGCCTTTTAGAGATTGTGTCTCCTATTGTGGGTTAGCAGATATCAAGAGCTCAGGTAGGATGTTTACTTGGACAAATAAACAGGAGGGTGAGTATAGAGTTTATTCCAAAATTGACAGAGTCATGGCAAATATGCAATGGCTTGAAAAGTTTGAGAATGCAGAGGTGGCTTATCTCCCTGAAGGGGAATTTGACCACAGCCCTGGTGTAGTGTGTATGTATACTGGAGAGAAGCATGGGAGGAAACCTTTTCGGTTTTTCTTACATACCAAAAAAAAATCTAATAATTTTAAAAGCAATGATTCTAAAAGCAAAAAAATAAAGTTTTAGCTTTCTAACTTTCTAATTTTTGAACTTTTTTTTAACCCTAAAACTTATTTTTGCTAAAAAAAATGGGATTCTGGTCCACTGGTCCGTACCGGAAAATTCCGGTTTTGGACTAGACCGGACTGGGAAACTCGGAATCCTAAATTTTTATGGACCAGAGACCGGACTGGAATTTTCCTATCTGGTCCATTCCGGTCCAAATTCCGGTCCTGGTCAAAAACTGCACACCCCTACCTGCAATGGCTTACTTTCTACTCTCTCTCCATCTTTTTGTTAACTCAAATTTGGGGATCTAACCCTGCGCTGATACCACAAAGAAATTTTAATATATAAAGATGGGAGAGGGGATTGAACAAGAAAATGACACTAAAAACTTCATTCAATCCAAAGAATATGAATTACATACGGAACTATATACTTCCTCCGTTCTTTTTCTATTGCAACAAATGAGTTTTCACGCTTGCCAATGCACAACTTCAACTATTGATATCTTTAACTACTATTTAGTAAAATTTATACATAAATTTGATATTTTAAAAGTATATATCGAGACGTATCTAAGAAGACCCCACATGACTATATTTTTCCTTATGTAAAAATCACAATAGATTATTAAAGGGTGCTGAGCGAATAGTGTAAAAATCTCATTGTTGCAATAGAAAAAGAACGGATGAAGTATAATGGAAGCCTAAAACTACAATGGGGAAAATAAGGGAATTATATCTGATAACCTAGTTTAGTGGACCAACTAACTAACCTACCAATTACACTATTATCCTAAGCACTATGCAACTACATACAAACATGATAAGAAACAGCTAGACTAATTCTATGCATTATGTTTCCTAAAACATAGGAACTACGTACTACTTGTATATTGGAAATAATAACTACCCACCATGCTAACCTATTACTTTGAAGGATTAATTCCAACATTCTCGATGGTTGTCAAAATGCCACACACAATGAATATTTACACAGTAATATAATCACTTTTAATCGGAAAATAAGAAATACATTTACACATAATATTGGAATTATGAATAACTAGAATTTTAGCCCGGGCGATGCCTCGGGTCAATTACAATAAACAAATATGTTATTATTCATAAATTCCATAATTCATTTGTTATTTTTCGTATTTTTTTGTCCAGTGAGAAGTTGAAAAATTGACGTCATGACGTGATAAGTAAAAAAACCTTAGAGGTTTCATTTTAAAAATAATAGAAGAAATTGGGGAAGGACAATATGTCATCAACAGTCTCTTGGTCGTTGTACTACCATAATTAGAGTTTTAGAGATCTAAATACTTGATTAAATCTTTTTATTAAATATAATTATTATAAGAATTTATCATATTTTACTTGAAACATTAGACAATAAAGTGATAGTGTATTGATGGTTAAACTCTCACTTTTCATTTCAAAGGTCACGTGTTCGATACCTTACAATTACACAATATTTATATTTTTTAATTGAGGAGTTCACATGGACATATGCATTGGATGCTTGAGGAGAGTGCCACGTGGCACATAGGCTTCCTTAGGGACGACTTTTAATATATTTGTATAGATGTGGAACATACGAGATTTTGAAATTTTGATATGCCAAGTATTATTTTCAATATCAAAAATATAATTTCACTTGAAATAAGGGAAATCAAGTTCTATCAAATATTGAAATATAGATTATCCAAAAATATACTTTCAGCAATAATAAATCATATTTTACGAATTATAAGATATCAAAATTTTCTGATGTATTAAAAAACAGATATAAGGAGGTTACTAAAGAGAATATAGGAAGAAGAAAATTAAAGATTTACTCACTAGAAGACATTTTATGAAGCAAGTCACGAATGAGTAAAGAGTTACTTGGTACAATAATTTGAAAATTGATATCATTTTTCTAATGTCACGCACGAGTGAGAAAGAGATGGCATGATTAAGTATTCATGTGAGAGAACATAATTCTTCTTGATTGTTGATTTAGTTGCAATTCATCTACTATCACCATTCACCCCTGACGACAGCCATGCACAAGCTTACCTATCCCCTGCAAATTGCAATAACCAAAGAGATTCAAATTATTCATGAGCATCCATTTATGATTTATTGCATTTTAAATAGCAAATGAAAATCATCTAAAAGAAGAGTGTATTTTTTAGATTAACGGAGCATGAAGTATAAAGGAGAAAAATTAAAAACATATTGTGGGCTTACCAATTCCATGAGATGA
Organism: Beta corolliflora; assembly: GCA_947648045.1. NCBI lineage: Eukaryota > Viridiplantae > Streptophyta > Magnoliopsida > Caryophyllales > Amaranthaceae > Beta > Beta corolliflora. Next base: position 2,796,708 of record CANSZD010000757.1, on the reverse strand, counting down.
ACTGGATCATGGTCGATTATTGGCAGAAATTTGTATAGAAAATTCCTTTTGATTAATAGTACAGTGAGAGAACACATAACGATCACAGTGATGGCCGCCCACAAGGACTTTGGAGCTAGAACAGCATAAACTCCGGTCAAAAATGCCAAGAGGGTGAAGAAGAGCGCTAACATGAGTATCTTGGTGCTTTTATCAATCAATTCCAATTCTTTATTATTATTGTCGACAACCATAGACAATACGAGACATAACAACACCAACATGGAACAACACATGCCTAATGTATCAGATATCATAAACACTAAAAAGGCTGGTTTCTCGCCCAGATTTGCTATTCCATTATCGTCGACTGCACCAGGGAGAGTGAATCCAGCAGTGAATGTAATGGTGGCTAGTAGAGCCGCCACCACAGATAATGTATTTCTCGCGCTTAAATAATTTGCTCTTTCTTGGAAGTATTTTCTTTTAAACCTTGGGTCGAATTCCCCGCCTTTCAACATTTCGTCCTGCAATCATGCACATTGCACAACCAATTAATGAGATAGAACGTTTCCAATTGTTATATTCTACATCTGAGGATATGTTGTGCATTGTACACATAATTAATCTTCTTTTTTTATATTATACTAGCTTATTCTTTTATCACTAGCATTTGTTATCATGTTTGATTGTCTGTCATCAAGTTTAAACATAAATTCTAGCCTTTTGGGGGTATAAACAGGTTTTAAAATTTAAACATTAGACTTTTTTTTCTCTTAAATTGATATGTATTTAGATGTCTTTTCAGATTGACACCATCACCTTACTCCTTCCCTTATACTAAATGACTTTATCGATATGATTATTTTCAAAAAAAATGGAGCGAATCTATACATATTCCTTTTTGGTTGATGTGCATGTGAGAATAGAATGCATACTTAACTAGTTTTTAGTCCCGGATGATGTCCCGGGTTATTAATATTTTCATGTTAAAATAAATATTGTCTAATGTTGCATAGCTTATTGGTAAGAACTTTAGTATCTTAACTTGAGGTCAAGTGATATGAACAATTAACGGGATAGTGTCACGTGGTGCATAAACTAGCTTAAGAACGCTTTTTTACTAGTATTGTTGGCCCAGGCGATGCCTTGGGTCAATTGTAATAAACAAATATATAATTATTCATAAATTTCATAATTCATTTTTTGTGTATTTTTTTGTCCATAAGAAATTGAAAATTTGACGTCATAGCATGATCAGTAAAAATAACTTTAAAGGTTTGAGTTTGAGAATAATAGCTTAAAAGAAATTGGGGTAAGATAATATGTCATCAATAATGTCTTGTTATAGTATCGTAATAATAGTGTTAGAAATATAATTACTTATTTAAGTCTTTTTAGTTTAGTATAATTATTATAAGCCTTTATCATAATTTATTTGAAATATTAAACAACAGAGTTATAGTGCATTGATGGTGAAACTCTCACTTTTCATTGCAAATGTCACGTGTTCCATACCTTCTAGTTACACAATTTTTTTTTTTGAGGGGATATAATACACAATATTTATATATTTGTATAGATATATTAGTATAGATTAGAATGTTAAAATCATCAACCTAGTCAATGCAACCTATAAAGGCTTTGAATAACATTACAAGTTAATGAAACAAACAATTAAAAAAGAAACTTACCCATATATTTTCTTTCTCGCCTATTCTTTTCAGCAAATCCCTCGCAGTTTGCTGATCACGATCCTTAATATCAAACTTGATCTTATCCATGTTTATTAATGCTTCTGCCAACAATATGTTTCCTTTTTCTGTTGCTCGATGTAAAGGTGTTGCGTTTTACGAATCTTTAATATTGATTAGAGCCTTGATGCTTGGAATCTGGAGAAACTCTTCATAACTTGCTATATTCCGAAGTTGAATATGATGCAGAGGTGAATCCTGACGCTGAATGCAATGATCATAAAACTTCCCGGGACAACATTCAATGAAGACACGGATAGCTGAGATTTGACCATTTTCACACGCTGTAATCCAAGCCTTGCGTACTTTATTATCATTATCATTATCATTATATATTGCAGCAGGGCTGTTTTCTAACATTGCTCGTAAAACCCAGGATGCACCAACTTCAGACGCTACATCCAGAGGTGTTTTTTGGGTATTGTCTTCTTTGGTGATGAACTCCGCGGGTACCTCTTGCACCAACCATATACCAAATTCTTTGTCTGCGTTCAAAATTGACCCAGTTTAATAAGATTTCTCTTATCTAAGGATCGGACAAATGATGTAACTAATTAACATGAATTGATCTGATTGCCTCGCTAAAGGTTTATTTGATCTCAAGTTCGAATACCAATCCTAAAATTTGAGGGGATTTCTATATAAAATAGCTCACATTATTCTATCTTATTAAACTGACTTACTAGGTTATTTTTTGTCAAAACGTGCAAAATAAATAAATAAAAACCAAAAAGTTGGTACATGTGTAGAATTAAACATAATTAGGAGTTAGGACCTTTAACACAGAATCACCCATACTTGTTATCTTTAAAAGTAATGTTTCCCTTACAAAATTTTATTACCATCCGTCCCACATGCTTATTGATGATGAAATATTCGACTGCCATGAAGTATAATTCATTATATCAAACTACTAATAACATGTTGCTACTTAGTATATATATACTCACCTGTACAACTTGGCGCAAGATGCAAGACGTTTCGTCCATCACCATTATCCGTAACATATGTGGCCAATCTTTCAATATCTAATCTTGACCAGATCTCTGTGGCGACTTGATAGCATTTATGTTCTATAGCAAGAAACAAAATATTATGCTCGTTGTAATACTCCATTATTGTGTTGATATGATCAACTTGATGCAGTGACAATATGTATAATGCAAGCTTTTCGCGTCCAATTTTTATTGCCTCGTGCAAAGGTCCATCTCCATGACTATTCTTCTTGAACCATGGCTGCTGATCAATTTTTGAAGAAAGCCAATTGGGATTTTGTTCTTTGTAAGCTTGTACAAGAAGTTCCACAACTTGTAATGTTGCTTCATGGTTATATTTTGCAGCAAAATGAAAAGGGTTGTTTTCATTGGAATCACATTGAGGGATGAGTTTGATGAAATTGATCCTTGTTTTGCCACGCATTTCTGGACTTTCAAGAAGGTATTTAAAAGGCCATAATTTACCCTGTTTTATCCAACTGTGTATCACTGTGGTTTTGTCTTGATCTACTAATTCCTTCAGTACATGTGAATGATTCTCAAGTAACTCTTGGCAGAAACTTTCTGTATTTAAACAAAGTTTTGTTAAAATTGACCAAAATCTCATAAATGGAGGAGAGGGGATTCGAACCTATGACCTATCTGTTGAAATTATAAGAGAAAAGAGTAATTGACGTAGGAAGGTTAGCGGAGAAGTTCGACGAAGAAGTTCGTCAAAATAGCCTGGAATGATTTCTACTAGTCAGGCCTCCGGAGTCAGAATGCTTATTATAATACCTTTCTGGAAGCGAAACGGGCCAACGAGTGAAACACACTGCTATGCTGTGACCGATAGGCTTTTTAAGCCATCCGAGTTCGTTTAGTGCCCAAAAACAGCATTTTAATTATTTCCGGATTTTATTATTTCCTTATTTTCGTACTAGGGTTTTGTTTTAACTATTTAAACATTATTAGGTCATCATTAGGAGGAGTTTTTCATCTTTAATAATATTTCAGAGTTTTTAACTATTTCTGTTGGATTCCGGAGTCTTTCCACATATTTATCGCTTGTAAATCTATTTGTTCTTGTTAAGGATTAGCGCTTGCTTTTCCTTTGATCTTTCCGACTGCGTCAGTAATATACACAAAACAAGAGTAACCAAACTTACTGCTTATATTTCTTGCTTCTCAAATAAATAGAAACAAACCTATTTATATAAACTAAGCAACAACTACAACTCCTAAATTATAGCAACTAATGTAACTTACGTGGGATAACTCCCCACTACTCTAACTTAGTGCACCAATACAATACAAAATTCAATAGCTAACTAGTGAGTGTCACGGGCGATGCCCCGGGTTGTTACTTTTCGTATTTTTTACCTAGTGAGGAAAAATTGACTTAATGAAATGATAAGTAATTACAAGATAATTTGATAAATAAACCCTTAAAAGTTTGGGTATTAAAACCATAGCTTAACTTTGTACAAGGAATTGGAGTAAGAGTTTATATTTACAATAGTCTCTTGTTATTATCATAAAAATGTTAGGTATCTAACTACTTGTGTAAATCTTTAAATAAGATATAATTATAATAATACCTTATGATATTTAATTTTGAAATACTAAACAATTGTGTTATGTTAGATTCATGGTTAATCTTTCACTTTTCATTTCAAAAGTCACGTGTTCGATACCCTGTAACTACGCAACATTATTTTTTTAATTGAGGGTTTGACTTTAAGCAATTGCATTAGAGATTTAGATGAGATTGCCACGTGGCAGACAAACTTTCTTAGGAACACCTTTTAATTAATATGAAAAATTTGCTAAAAAAACCTTTTAAAAGTTTTATTGTACGGAAAAAAACCTTTTAAAGCATTATTTGCAAAAACAAACCACAAACTTAATTTTCTTTGCAAAATGAAACATATTCCCATTTTCCGATGTGGTTTTTGAGATGCATAAGAAGTTAATCCTCCACTAACAACATTTATTTCACCAACAACCAATGACCCAATACTTTGAAGGAATCTCAACACTATCATATACAGGCCCTCAAAACTGACCACTAGGCCAAGACATCATGTTATATCGATTTACTTGTACACCAAGGACCCTTGGGTCCAATGGTATGGCTTCCTATCTCCCATATGGGAGACCAAAGTTCAAATCTTGGTGGAAGCAAAATTTCAATATTGTTTTGGGGGGGGGAGGAGAGGTTTGGGGGCTTGTTGGGCCCTCAGGTGAGTGGCGCATGCGAGTTCGGCAGGAAATTATCTTACCACTGGGTTAGAAAGGGAGCCCAAAAAAAAATCGATTTACTTGTACGTAGATATTAAGATATACATATTACATACAAATAATTTGGTGTTGTTGGTCGGGGTCGAATTGTTGTGTGTGTGTGTTTTGGGGTTGGGGGGGGTTTGGGTGGGTGGTTTGGATGATTATCTTTGTTTACTGTCGCTACTCCTAAGTATCCAAAACCGATAAGAAAATAAATAGTAGGGTGATGCCGTGATGGACAAGACCTATTCTCATCTCATTATTGAAAAAATGGACAAAATTCTCTCATATTTCCATCCTAAAATCATAAGTATGTTGCTAAATAATACAAGAAACTTTTGTTCTTCTGAAACTAATAGTACAACATAACTTGATCTGCTTTTCATTTGAAGTTAAATAATCTTCTCATACAAGTATTCTTAGAAAAATGATGCTCCGTATTTTGAATCAATCATATATTAAGATTAATTTTTTCTTTTACTCTTTTCCTTATAAACTACCTCTCCATATTCTCAAATTTTCCTTCCATTGTTTACATTTTTACCTTTCTCATATAAAATCACTCTATTATATAAATGAAGGGGGAGGCGTGGTGTCCACCTAAAACGTCCAAACCACCACCTCTTTCTTTAAAAATAGAATAGAGATAATTTAAAACAAAAAAAAATCTCCCCTACTTTATTAAATGTAGAATAGTTTGTAAATAAAGTCAATTAATGAGCAAAAGAAAAGGAAAGATCAATCAATCAGCAAATGAAAAGGAAAGATCAACCAATCAGCAAAGTATAACTAAATGACAACTTTTAAGTGGGGCACTAGTATTTTCGCCCTGCGCGACGCAGGGTTATTCTAATTATCAAATATATTATTTTTTATAAATTTCATAATTGATTTTATTAGCTTTCGATAGTATTCCATCTAGTGCGAAATTGGAAAAATGACGTTATGGCGTAAAAAAAAAACTTCTAAGGAATTAGGGATAAAAATAACAATTTCAATGGAATAAGGGTAAGAGAGTGTCATTACTTAATAAAAGTGTTAGAGATCGAAAGGCATGCATGTCTTTATAATTACATATAATGATAAAGACTTTATTATGTTTTACTTTGAAATATTAAGATTGAAATTATAGTGCGCCAGTGGTTAAACTATCACATTTCATTTCAAGTCATGTGTTCAAATCCCAAGAACTATAAGGCGGAAGAAGAGTGCCACGCAAGACCGTTCCTTTGATAGGAACGCCTTGTGTGTGGCTGATCATTCCTCAATCCTAGTTCAACTAAAGCCGGAAAAAAGAGTAGATTGAAAAGCGAGTCGGGTGTCTGGGTGAGGGGGAGGAGAGGAAGAGAGAAAAGTTAACTTACTTTGACATTTTGGTGCAAGATGCAGGATTTTAGGGTGCTTAGAATTAGTAAGAAGATTATTCCATCGTCCTTGCCTAGGGTTCACCATCTTTAGAATCTTTTCCGCAACTTGATGACATTCCTTGTCAATAGCCAAGAACAAAGCATCCGGCTGATGCTCCACAAGTGCATCGTTGTCGAGTGAATTATCCACGAAATATTCTGCAACCTTTTCGTACCCATTTTCCATGGCCAAAGACAGAGGTGTAACGTTTTTCTTATTTGTAGCTAACCACGGTACCGGTTTTGGTGAGCTGCTTGACGACGACCCATGTGTTTCTGCTACCTCATTGTAAGTATCTATAAGGAGTTTTGCTATATCATAAGCCGTAGTTTTGTTATTTGTTAATAATATTATTTCTTTTCTTTTGCAACTTGACAGTTGTTCTCCTTGATACATAAATATACATATATATAATTTCAACTAAAATAAGTTCAATTTAGAAAAATCAAATTAATTTCATTATTAACGATAAATTCAATTGATTCAACAAAAGTTATTCAGTATAAAAAAAGTTAATCAATTACACGCTTCAATTCTAATAAATAACTGTCAAGGTTTTCAGTTAAAAATAAGTCGAATTTTATCTTCTCTTCAATATTTTTCTAGTTTGATATAACTTATAAGTAGAATTGTTGTAGAACATTAATAAGTTTAGTGGTTAATAAGGCATCAGATAAAATTTGTTTTTTTCTAAATTTACGGGATTAATGACCATATGTATATTTTCGCATGGGAAAAACATAGTACTCGGTATTAAGCCGAATAATTAAAAGTTATGAATCAAGCCCAATCTATTAAACTCCTACACAAGTCACAACTATGTATTTCTCTACATGTAAATCACAAACTACTGTCAGTTTAATATTTATACTCAATTCATAAACATTCGATCAGAAAATAAAAATTGCATAAATTAATAATAATAAAAAAAGCAAAGAAAATAATCAATTATTATTAGTGTTCATTGTTGAACCCCATATATGTTGTGCACATGTGAGTTGTCCCACATTGGAGAAAGAGGAGAGAAAGTACCACAATATAAGCTATAGGAGCTACTCCTACTATTGCCAATTAGTTTTAGTATGGAACCTCCTTTGGGCTTGTATGTAGACCGAACTCTCCTCCTCCGTACTTTTCAGTCAAAAGAATGAAGCATCCGTACCTGAGAGATTAGTGACTATATGCAAGCAATTTTGCTATATTTTTCATCTACAGCTTTGTAAAGCAAGCTTACTCCTCCATTTTCTTGGGCGTCGTCAGGGTCACAGAATATTTGCAAATCCATTTTCAATATTTCTAACGCACAATCTTCTTTACGTGCATAAAGAGCTGTGTGTAGAGGGGTGTTGTTGCCATGATTCTTCTGTAACCACGGTTTTGGACGAGATGGTGATAATTCGGGATTACTTCTGTAGACATCTAGGAAGAGCTTTACAATTTCTCGATTTCCATGACTCTTGTTGGCTGCTATGTGAAGAGGGTTGCATCCGTCGTCCTCCCGAGTTTGGAGGAGAAGTTTATCTAATTCATCGAAAGGTAAGATGTCGATTATTATTTTTCTAATGAACATTTCGCTGTCGTGACTTGCAGCTATGTGAAAGATGTTGCGAGGACCCTTGTTGAGAAGTTGGTCACGTGGGAAAACATTCGAGTAGAATTCATTTGGTTTCTTGGACTCAACACATGAATTCAGGAACTTCACATCTCCTTTCAGTGCTGCCGTCTTTAACTTCAACCTATCTGAATCCATTTCTTCGTGCGACATGATGTTAGTTTTGTTTTGTTTTTTGAAATAATGATGTTCAGGAAGTAAAACCGTAACTTATGGGATTAAGACTTTGATTGATAACAATAGGAATTTTTTTGATGGCAAGTACAATAGGAATTGAGGTGGGAGTTTTAGCACTTCTGCATTGGTTCTGAGGCCAAAATAGAACTAATGCAATGGCTATTTAACCTTTTCTATATTTGACTCGGTCACCCAAATGCTTCTAATAGAAACAAATATGTTTTGCTCAATGTATATAACCGAGTAAATTAAAAGCCGTGGGCTCATGACTCATGATTGAGGTATGTATTCTACACGTTGATTTTTTTACTGTCTCTTGCTTTCCCTATAACTCAGCACGATGTAGACACACTAATTATTGATTTTGAGACTCAAAAAGTTCTAAGCGAACATTATTGCCTATTGTAGTAATAACAATTATTGACATGCAATTCTTTAACAGTCACAAGTTCTAATACGAGTGGATCATTGGACTTTGCTGTCTTTGCCCACTTGTAAACAAATACTCGTAAATGAAAGTTCAGTGGTTCATTTTTAATTTTAATCAACGATTACTTCAAGAAGAAGAGTTGACTCGGTCCATAATCAACCGCACATGCGCTCATCAATTGTCTTCATTCACATACTACATGTTGTGCACAGGGGCGGATCCAGGATTCCGAACCAGGGGTAGCGCAACTTTATATTGCTAGGAACTCAAAAAAAAAAAGTTCGTAATTACTAAATTCAAAATGTTACAAAATCCAAATACAACCTTCAAAACAACAATAAAAGAAAATTATAATTGTTCACGTCGGGTTCTCAAATTTTGGAACCGATTTACAATCGCATCAACTTCTACATCACAAAACAAATCTTTCTCAAGAAAAGTAACTAAACAATCATTTAGCAATCCATCTCCCATGCTATTTCGTAATTTGTTTTTGATCATAGTCATACTAGAGAATGCTCTTTCTACACTTGCAGTCGCCACAGGAAGAATTAACACCAACTTCAAAAGCAAATAAACTTTTGAATGAGTTTCATGTTTTTTTGTTTCAACAAGCTTTATAGAAAGCTCATTGAGAGTCTTCACATTCCAAAACCTCTCATCATTTCGAACATCTTCAATGAAGTTATCCAATGAATGTTCAAAAAAGAACATTTCAGCACTTGAAAATTCATTTGGATAAAACTCAGCAAGCCTAATCAATTTTTCTTTGTCATATGATACAAACCGATTAGTAGGATCAAAGCAAGACATGCAAATAAGTAATTCCTTACTTTTCTCACTAAATCGATTATCAATTTCTTGCAATTGTTGATCAATAACACTTAGAAAAACCTGAACTCGAAAATGATGAAGATTTGTCACTTGTGAAGTATTACCACGAAACATTCTTCTTCCGGTGGAACATACATTCCCTCCATGTTCAGAATCTCAATGTCATGTTTTGCCAAAAATGAAGATACTTTCGTCATATGAGCATCCCACCCACTATCTCTTAGCTTTTGCAAATTCCTCTTAGTCACATCAACCAAAGTCATAGCATTCACAATATCATGATCCCTCTTTTGTAAAGCCAAATTCAACTCATGTGTGATCCCAAAAATAGATGTCATCAAGTATGCCACAAAAACAAAATCAAAAGACATCAACAAATTGATTATTGCACATGCTTTGTTTTTGTCGGCCTTTTCAATGGAAGATTCAGCAATAGCATCAAGTGACTCAAGGATTGGACGATACAAATCAAGGACATTCACAATTGTTTTAAAATGAGATCCCCAACGAGTGTCGCCAGGCCTACTTAAAGACTTCTCTTGATTCAAACCAGTTCCAGATTCTATTTCACCCGAGGATAAAGCTTCTACAACACGTGTTTTTTGACTTTGTCGAAGAAATTCTTTTTGTTTAGGTGAACCACCAACAAAATTCAACAACAATGGAAGCACATCAAGAAAAAGCCAACTACAATCAGAGTTTTTCTTAGCAACGGCAACTAGTGTCAACTGAAGTTGGTGAGCGAAACAATGAACATAATATGCTTGTGGATACTCATCAGTTATTAGAGTTTTTAAACCAGCTATTGCACCTCGCATGTTACTAGCACCATCGTATCCTTGTCCCCGAACTCTAGAAAGACTAAGAGAATGCTCCATAAGCAATGATTCAATTGCCTCTTTAAGAGTCAAAGAAGTGGTGTTAGGCACATGTACCAAACCAAGAAAACGTTCATTCAATCCACCCATTCTATCAATGTATCGCAAACAAAGAGCCATTTGTTCTTTATCAGATATATCTGCGGACTCATCAGCAAGGATAGCAAAAAAATCATTACCAAGTTCTTCAAGTATGGCTTTCGTTGTTTCTTTTGCACAAGCATGTATGATGTCTTTTTGGATGCAAGGAGCAGTCATTTGACAATTTCCCGGAGCGTTTTCCAATACAACCTTTTCAACATCAATTCTATCTTTTGCATGAAATTTAAGAAGTTCAAGAAAATTGCCTTGATTCAAAGAATCAGAATTTTCAAGATGCCCACGGAAAGACAACCCTTGAAGTAATAAGTACTTCAAACATTTAACAGAAGCTTCTAATCGCTTCCGATAATTGCTTGCCATTTCTTGCGTTTGAAAACTGAAAGCAGATGGAAGACTATCCTTTTGATTTTTAAAGTCAACAAGTCCCATCATGGCTTTATGGTGAATACTCATATGTCCACCAACATGTTTATTAAGTGCATATGGTTTACTCCAAGTTCTAAACCCCTCACTAACAAAAGCATCAGAACCTTCGTTGTCTTTCTTGAACAAATAGCAAACAAAACAAAAGGCAGCATCCTTTTCCACACTATACTCAATCCAAGTGTCATACTTCTCAAACCAAGTGGGATTGAAGCGGCGGCTACTTTTCCCAAATTCTCTAAAAGGAAAGTCATGGTTTACGGAGTTGACAAAGTCCTCTATCAATATAGAATCTCCTAATATAATCTCTATCATCTTTATGGAAATCACTCATATTTCTCCTCTTTCCCGGATCTTGAGGAAGACTCTTAATTTCCATTTCGGTTAACCTTTGCAATGGAGTTGGGATTTGAGACCTACTATGTGAAGTGGCTCCAAGTTCTAAGTCTTCATTTTGAGATGGAGGGTTAGTACTTAATGGAGAAGAATTTTGTTGACTTGGTTGAGTGGGAGGAATAGGTGAATTTGAATCAACTTGATTTTCATTAGGTGTTCCTTTGGAAAAAAAGCTTGAGATATCCCTCCCTTGTTTTCTCTTCATGATTCTGAAATATAGATTTTCATTTACTAATCATCCATTTCCACAACTACAATAATAGTAAACTAACAAATTCCACAAATTCCCACAACTACAATAATAGTAAACTAACAAATCCCACAAATGCCACAAATTCCACAACACCATATGATATATCATATATCACTCCCAAATTTCCACAAATGCAACCCAATTAACAATCATACTTCACAACAATCAATCAAATTTCCACAAATTCAGCCTAACAATAAAAAACGACAACAATCAATCAAAATTCAACCTAACAATCAAAATTTCAACCCAACTAACAAATAACAATCATACTTCACAATCAAAACTGCCATTAGAGAGGATTCAAACAACAATTACTTCACAATCAAAACTGCCATTGCCCATTAGAGATATCACAAGTATTCACAAATCACAACAATGGAAACTGTCAACTAACAATCTCAGAGGAAAGAGAAAGAAAGTTACCTGAAGTGCGCCGAAGGCCGAAGTGCGCCGAAGGCCGAAGTGCTGAACGCCGAAGGCCGAAGTGCCCACTGCCGAACGCCGACCAATCTCAGAGAGTCAGAGGAAAGAGAAAGAAAGTATTAAGTCGCCACTCGCCACTGCTGCCATTAGAGAGGAAAGAGAAAGAAAGTTAGGGGACTAAGAAAATTTAGGGCTAGATCTAGATTACCAATATGCGGAAAAATCAACTTACCAATTTGTCCGACGAGACGACGAACGAGTAACGACGTTGAAGAGTTGAGACAATACTCCGGCGAGACTCCGACAGTCCGACGAGAAGAGCGAGACTGAGTTTGAGATTCCGACGAGAAGGGCGGGAATTGAGAGTTGAGAGAGAGAGAGACTGAGTTTGAGAGAGTGAAGATGTTGAAATGAAACGGCGGTGAAGTGTTAGGTCTCGCGTGATTTTTTTGTGATTTTTTGAATTTTTTGTTACCACGTGGCTCCGCCACTGGTTGTGCATGTGCATGTTAAGTTTTGATGATGAAAAATAATATAATATGTTATAGTATGAAAGTTTGTTACAGATGGTTGAGAAAGGAATAAGTAAATGAAGACTTTGAAGAAGTGAAGAATCAAGATTGAAGTCCAAGTTTATATTGAATTCCAAGTTTAGTTACTATATGCAAAATGTAATATGCTAGAACTAGATGATATATTATGTGCCAAATATAGAAATATAAAATTAGGATAATTATTATTTTCTTAGAGTTAAGGGAATAAATAATTATGTTAATTTTATATATCTATATAAAAGGAAATAGAAATTCGAAAATCAAGTTTATTAAAGAAAATGATAAAGTTTTGAGAAAACCGTTTATGAAAAGATTTTATTAAAACGTGTTTTTGAGTAAAACAAGTTTGTGATAAAAATCGATTTTCGGAAACTTGATTTTGAGAAAAAGAATTTTAATAAGAAGGAGAAAAACTGAGCTTTCAATATGATAAAGTTTGTTAAGTTGATCTAGTTAATATAAGATATGGAGAAATCCTTATCCTATAAGGAAAAGAAAAATAAGTTTTTATAAAAGATCAAATTGGATTTTGAATAGGAAAAGAATTTTATCCCTTTATTTTAGGAATAAAAATTGTTCAAAAAAATAATACATCTTGGAGAAGGATTTTTATTCAGTTTTGCTAAGATATATAAGGTAGAGAAATCAATAGAAAAACTCACGTTTTCAGAGAGAAAAAATCGGAGAGATTAAAAGCTGAAAACAGTTTTCTAAGGCACAGTGTATATCACAGAGTTCTAGTCAGATTAGGAAACTAAACAACGTTTGTAATTGTCCTCTAATTTGCTTGAATAAGAAGCACACTTTTGAGGGATTATTCTTTCTGTAATTTCTTATATTATAGAGAGCAGCAACACTTAGGGTTAAGTGTTGGGGAGCACTACTAGAGTTAGTAGTGGGGGAATCGAATTGTATCGAGGGTTTGATATTTTACGATTCAAGTAATAAAAGAGTAGTTTGTGTGGACGTAGATCTCAGAGGTGAGATTGAACCACGTTAAATTCCTGTGTTTTATTATTTGATATTATTGTTTTAGTGTTTGATTAAGTTTCGTTTTGAGCAAAAACGTTAATCGGAGATTTTACGAGTGAATAACACAGTGCACGGCACTGTGCTATAAAGGGTTTTTTGCGAAAATCGATTAGATTTAGTCACTCAATTCAACCCCCCCTTCTTGAGTGTCACCTTGTGTTCCAACAAGTGGTATCAGAGCAGGTTATTCTCGAAAGGCTCACCCCTAGAGAATAGAAATCATGAATATGCAAGATGACTCTCGAGATAGACACACCAAGTGCCCGATTTTCAACGGAAAAGACTACAGATGGTGGAAAGCTAGGATGAGGATCTATATCCAAGGATCGGACTATGAATGCTGGAAAGTTATTAGAAAAGGACCAATCCTTATCCAAGGAAAGGACGCTGAAGGAAAGATGGTCGACAAGGATGAAGATGACTACGATTCGGTCGACTATGCAAAAGCAGAAAAGAACTACAAAGCAATGAGTATTCTCCAATATGGAATTGGACCTGATGAATACTCAAGGATTTCCGCTTGCACTACATCAAAAGAAATATGGGACACGCTGGAGTTGGCCCACGAAGGTACGAATGAGGTAAAACAATCTAGAATAGATTTGCTAGTCCAACAATATGAACTGTTTACCATGAATAAGGACGAATCTATTAAAGAGATGTTCACTAGATTTACACTAATCACTAATGAATTACGTTCTCTAGGCAGAACATATAGTTTTGAAGATTTAGTGAGAAAGGTGCTAAGAAGTTTAACAAGTCGATGGCTTCCAAAAATAACTGCTATTCACGAAGCAAAAGATTTAACTAAACTCTCACTAGAACAACTAATTGGATCATTAATGACTCACGAATTTGTCTTAGATTCCAAAACTAATGAACCAAAAAATAAAGGTCTAGCCTTGAGAACCGAATTGGAAACTGAAGATAGTGATAGTGATGATGATGTTGCACTTCTCACTAGGAGATTTCAAAATTTTCTCAAAAAGAACAAATTTAATAATCCTAGGAAAAGTGGAAGTTTCAAAGGAAAAGGCACTACCTCTAATTCTAAGAAAAGTGCTACTAACTCCGGTTGTTTCAAGTGTGGAGAGTTCAATCACAGGATTAAGGAATGTCCCTTATGGGATGATGAGAAGCCCAAAGAAAGAAGGGAACAATCCAAGAAAGAGTTCAAAAAGGCCATGATAGCTGCCGTTTGGGGAGATTCGGACTCTGATGAAGAACAGTCAGAGGCACAATGCCATGAAGCAAAACTATGTCTGAATGCTGTACAGACATCACAGAGAAGGGCACAGTGCCAGGACGATTCACACTTGTGTTTAATGGCAAAAAGCTCTAATTCCCAAGACGAAACGGAAGATAGTGAGGTAAGTCTTATCTCCCTAAAACCTTCAATTCATCTTCTTTCGAAAAACCAACTTGCTACTTTGCTTAGTAATGTCATTGATGATTGTCAAGAGATGAATGATAATTTTTCGAATATGAAAAAAGAAGTAAAAATTTTGACTAAGCAAAAAATTTGGGTTGGAATTGGAATATAAGCATTTATTAAAGGACTATAAAGAACTGATGAAAAAGAATGATGAACTGGAAAAAACTGTCGAAGAAATAAATGTTGAGTTAAGTGCCTTAAGGTACTAAAAGTCTCTCACAAAAGAAATCGTTGATAACACTGTGCCATACACTGAGCTAGAAGCAAAAAATTCGAATCTTGAAAAACAAATTGAATCTTTAAAACTTGAGTTAATTAAAGTGAAAGAGTCTAGACAAAGATCCAGAATTGTTCCACTTATGTTGCCTCATGATGCTAAGATAAGTGACGAACTTGATAAAACTAAAAGAGATTTGGAAATTTCAAGAAAAAGAAATATCGATCTAAACACTTCTGTTGAATTTTTAGAATCACAATTGACTATTGCTCGGAAAATGTATGAAAAATGGCTAGATAGTCAAAAAGCCCTAGACTATATTTCCAGTACAACTAGCAATCGAAACAGAATTGGTTTAGGATATACAGACCAGAGGCACAGTGTAAGGCACAGTGCCAAAAATTTTGAAAGAGACTTTCGTAAACGAAAATATGTTGATTTACCCGAGTATTTGATTTGCAACTTCTGTGGAAAGAATGGACACCTTATGGATAACTGCAATATCAAGAAAAAGAGTGTTACCAAAAATGTTAAGTATGTAAATCAAATATGGGTTAGAAAAGATCTATTAGAGGCTCAACGAAAGAAAAAGGGACCCAAGCAAATTTGGGTTCCTAAAACTAACAAGTGATCTTTTTGCAGGCGAATGTGAGAGGAAGTAGCCTATGGTATCTCGACAGTGGCTGCTCAAGACATATGACTGGTGATAAATCTCAATTCCTCTCACTAGTAGCCCACCATGGAGGGTGTGTAACATTTGGCGACAACAAAAAGGGAGAGATAATCGGTATTGGAAACGTCGGCAAATCACTAACACACTCCATAGAGAATGTAATGCTGGTAAATGGTTTGAAACATAATTTGTTAAGTATCTCACAATTGTGTTACCGAGGAAATGTTGTTGAATTTCATGCTGATATTTGCAAAATCATTAACAAGGATTCTCATGAATTAATATTGGAAGGGAAGAGGGTAAATAATGTCTACTTAACATGTTTAAACAACTTACCTAACAATACTATTTCATGTATGAGTGTGCTGCAAGATAATCCTTTACTTTGGCATAAAAGACTTGGACATGTAAGCTCAAGATTGCTTAACAAATTGAGAAAAATGGATTTAGTTGATGGTTTACCTTCCATAAATTTTGATTGGGAAACAATTTGTAAAGCATGTGCTAGATGTAAACATGTTCGATCCTCTTTTAAGTCAAAGAAATTTGTTAGCACCTCTAAACCTTTGGAGCTAATTCATATGGACCTTTGTGGTCCTATGCGAGTAAGGAGTAGAGGTGGTAGCAAATATGTACTAGTACTTGTTGATGATTTCTCTAGATTTGTATGGACTCTATTTATTGGTGGAAAAGATGAAACTTTTGAAGTATTTCTAGTCCATATTCGTAAAGTCCAAAATCAAACTAATTGCAAATTACCGTCATCGAGCCGATCATGGCACCGAGTTTGAAAACACCGATTTTGAAATGTTTTGCAACGAAAATGGAATTGATCATAACTTCTCCGCTCCAAGAACTCCACAACAAAATGGAGTGGTAGAAAGAATGAACCGTACTTTGGAAGACATGTCACGAACTATGCTTTTACATAGTGGCCTACCTAGAAACTTTTGGGCCGAGGCCGTAAGTACCGCATGTTACATTTACAATAGGACAAAAGTACGGTCCATTTTGAATAAAACTCCTTATGAACTTGTTAAAGGAAGAAAACCAAATATCTCTCACCTTAGATGCTTTGGATGTACTTGTTATGTTCATAATAATGGTAAGGATAATTTGGGTAAATTTGATCCAAGGAGTGATGAAGCGGTGTTCATAGGATACTCCCCTCATAGCAAAGCATATAAAGTATATAACAAAAGAACAATGCGTATGGAAGAGAGTGTCCATGTTATTTTTGATGAAACTGACAAAAAATCTCAAGAAGTGCAGGTAGATGATGATGAAGACTTCTCTATTGGACTGATTAGAGAAACATCTGATGCACTAGAGGACCGTTATGCTGAAAAACGGTTGGAAACATCTTCTCCAACACAGTCTGTGGCACAGTCCGGAGAACAAATTGAAAATCCAAATGAACGGGATCTTAGTGAAAGACTGGAAGAAATAGAAGTTGTAGATGAAGAGAGACCACAAGACGAATCCTCAGCTGACTGTCGTACTCCAAGAATTGAACATACTAGCAACAGCTCAGAGCACGGCACTGTGCTACATAACGCGCCCTTCACTCCAAAGAAGTGGAAACATCAGAGTTCGCACCCTACTGACCTAATTCTTACTGATATTGCCAAGGGGGTACAAACTCGTTCATCCCTTCATAACTTTTGTGCTTTCAATGCTTTCATATCTGAAATTAAACCTTCAAATTATAAAATTGCATTGACTGACCCTGATTGGATTCTTGCTATGCAAGATGAGCTTGATCAATTTAAAAGAAATGAAGTTTGGCATTTGGAACCTCGTCCCACTAATCAATCAGTTATTGGCACAAAATGGGTTTTTCGAAATAAATTAGATGATAGTGGGATGATTGTTCGAAATAAAGCCAGACTTGTATGTCAAGGATTTAATCAGCATGAGGGAATTGACTTTGATGAAACTTTTTCTCCTGTGGCTCGATTGGAAGCTATTAGAATTTTGATAGCTTTTGCTGCATTTAAGAATATTAAGCTCTATCAAATGGATGTTAAGACTGCCTTTCTTAATGGTTATTTGAAAGAAACTGTATATGTAGAGCAGCCCCCGGCTTTGTTGATCATGATTTTCCTAACCATGTTTTTAAACTTGATAAGGCTCTTTATGGTTTAAAACAAGCTCCTAGAGCTTGGTATGAACGCTTATCTATCTTTTTAATGGAAAATGGGTTTAAACGAGGATCAGTAGATAGGACATTGTTTCTAAAAACTAAGGGGGAAGAATTGTTGATTGTCCAAATCTATGTTGACGATATTATTTTTGGGGCAACAACCGAATTATTGTGTCATTATTTTGCTGAACTAATGAAAAGTGAATTTGAAATGTCTATGATGGGAGAATTAAGTTTCTTCCTAGAGTTACAAGTCAAACAACTTGAGACAGGAATAATGATACATCAACAGAAATACGTGAAGGAGCTCTTGAAAAAATATGGTATGGAAGATTCCAAGACTCATTCTACCCCTATACCTACTGCTACCAAGCTAGATCTTGATGAAAATGGTAAGAAAGTAGATGAGACGATTTACAGAGGTATGATTGGATCACTTCTCTATTTAACTTCTAGTAGACCGAGATATTCCGCACAAGTGTGTGCCTCTCGTGCCGATTTCAATCCCGCCCAAAAGAATCGCACTTTAAGGTCAGAAACGAATTCTTCGATACCTAAAAGGGACCAATAATCTGTATTTATGGTATCCTAAAGAAGGAAATTTTGACTTGATTGGTTTTTCTGATGCAGATTATGCCGGATTTTTAGTAGACAGAAAGAGCACATCTGGAACAGCCACCTTCTTAGGTCCATGTTTAATATCATGGGCCTCCAAGAAACAAAATTCAGTTGCTCTCTCCACCGATGAAGCTGAATATGTTGCAGCTGCCTCATGTTGTGCACAGGTATTATGGGTAAGACAACAACTACGAGATTTCGGAGTTATGATTGATAATGTTCCAATTATGTGTGATAATACTAGTGCGATTAACATCTCAAAAAATCCTGTTCAACACTCACGCACCAAGCACATTGAAATAAGATATCATTTTTTGCGTGATAATGTAGAAAAAGGTAATATTGTACTTGAATTTATTTGCACTGATGATCAAATAGCCGATATTTTCACCAAACCACTTGCTCGTGAACGTTTTGAAAAACTTAGAGTGGCTTTGGGATTAATTTCTGGAACCTAGTTGAGTATTATGCCTGTTGTCTTCCTTAAATATGTTAATTGGAGTCCAAGTCTGTGGCTTTGTCAAACTGGGTGAGAACTAGTCTATGTGAAATTCTAAGGACTCACACAAGAGCTATTGATGCTGTCCTGATAACTTCAACCTAAGTTGCTTCATTAATTTCATTGAAAATCCACATTCATCACTAGTTTTCTTAAAATTAACATTGATTTGAAATAAACATGTTTTTGCAAAATTGTTTTTCGTAAAAAATATTTCGAAAGATTCAGGCCCTTTCTAATGTCAGTATGCAGCTTCCCTTTTCTAACCACACTCAAATACACTCCATCAGCCCAATTCTTTAAGCATTGAAGCCCATTTTTTTTCCAACCCAACCCCTATTACCTCACAACCCGTCGCCCCCTCCTTCTCAAACTTTCTCTCTCTCCTTCAGATTTTTTCAACCTTCAACCCTTTCACATTCTCAAGACTTCCTAACAATGGTGAAAGTGAAGACCACCCGCAAACCACCAGTCAAGAAACCCACTCGACCACCGCCGGCGAAATCTAAAACACCTAAGCAAAGGAAAAAAACCCCACCAAGAAATCACAAAACCCTTCCCCTCCACCCTCCTCTTCTCCACCGCATTCTCCCTCTCATGCCAACCCCACTCCTCCTCCTCCATTCAACAACCCCACCACCGAAACTCAGCCTTCTAACCCACCCGTACAACCCTCACCTGCTGCTGCGTCTCCGACCACCTGTCGCTCTGCCGGTTCGCAAGAAATGTCGTATGGTCCGCCTGCACCTTCGCCGCCACTTACGAAGAAGCGCAAATTGGCTTCTTCCACCTCAGGCAAAGCCAAATCTCGTCCATCTACCTCAAAGAACACCAAGAGGTCGAAAATTTCCGCCCTATCTCACCGGGTGAAAATTCTTCAAGGCCGAATTTTCCGGCTTCTTGGTTGTGTCGCCCCTAATTTCTCTTTTTGTCTGATTCAATTACTACTCAAGACTGGAATTCCCTATTGGATTATAATGATGCAATCTATGAATGTGAAGTGCAAGAATTTTATAAGAATTTGGTCTGTGATGATGATTTTGGTTTTACTTCCACTGTCAATGGTATTGAGCTTTCTGTTAATGTGCATACCCCCGCCCATGCTTTAGGGGTTCCATATGCAGGGTTTACTGATTATAACACAAAAACTTGGCCCTTCATAGCAGGGGTTGACAATGCCACTATTTCCCGCACACTCTCTGCTCAACCCTTTCCCCATGCTCAAACTTTCCCTGCTTCCCTACTCTCTGCCAAATTCAAGCTAGCCCGCGGCATTGTTACTAAAACACTTCTTCCTCGCGTTGAAAATCGTGGGGACTGCTTGATCATGGACCAAATCTTGCTGTGGTTGTTAAATCAGGGGCACCCCATTAGCCTTCCTCACCTTATGATCCATCACATGAAACATTTACCCTATTCACCCTCTTATTTACCCTATGGTTTGTGGCTAACCAAGTTATTTCGGGCTTATGATGTTGTGGATGTCACCTCCAAAGGGATTAGTAGTAGGGATATTATGAGTGATGGGGTGTTAAGCAAAATGGATTTGTGTTTGCTGAGTGGAGAACTACTGAAAAAGGATTTCTTAGGATTTCGGCCCAAAGAGGCGTGTGCTGGGTGTCTTAAGATGCAAGAACGGGTTTCTAATGTCGAAAAGTATCTTCAACAACTTCTTGCTCGTGATCGTGCTAGGGACAGGTTGGTGTGCCAGCAGCATCGTCAAATCATGTCCAACTTCACCTTACTCCTCAATCCTCCTGCTCCTTGATTTTCCCTTGCTGCTTCCTGTTTGTTTTCGGGGTCTGGTTTTTGGTTAACTAAACTACATTTCAACTGTTTTTGGTGATGCTTTGTGGATGACTCTTGTGATTTTTTTTTTGAAGATTGTGAATTGGTAGAACTAGTAGACCAGCATCACTAGCATCCGTGTTGGAGCTAGTGCATTCTTTTTGCTAACTCTTTCTCACTCGGTGTAACTGCCTGACTATCCCTCCTTTTTTATAATGTCAAAAGGGGGAAGATAGGTCTAATGCTTAGCTTTAGGAAGGAAATTATAATCTCGTATGTAGTTTAATGAACTTAACGTTTGGCTTTGGTATGTTGGCTATTGGATAATGGTGATTTGATAGTGTGGATGTTTGTGAATGATGCTATGCTTTGTGAATGATGCTATGCTACTGTCCTTAATGACAATAATGGTGCATATTTTGAGGGGGAAAAGTGATTACTGAATAATATTATATTGCATGTTTGTCATCATCAAAAAGGGGGAATTTGTTGTGCATGTGCATGTTAAGTTTTGATGATGAAAAATAATATAATATGTTATAGTATGAAAGTTTGTTACAGATGGTTGAGAAAGGAATAAGTAAATGAAGACTTTGAAGAAGTGAAGAATCAAGATTGAAGTCCAAGTTTATATTGAATTCCAAGTTTAGTTACTATATGCAAAATGTAATATGCTAGAACTAGATGATATATTATGTGCCAAATATAGAAATATAAAATTAGGATAATTATTATTTTCTTAGAGTTAAGGGAATAAATAATTATGTTAATTTTGTATATCTATATAAAAGAAAATAGAAATTCGAAAATCAAGTTTATTAAAGAAAATGATAAAGTTTTGAGAAAACCGTTTATGAAAAGATTTTATTAAAACGTGTTTTTGAGTAAAACAAGTTTGTGATAAAAATCAGATTTTCGGAAACAGTTTTGAGAAAAAGAATTTTAATAAGAAGGAGAAAAACTGAGTTTTCAATATGATAAAGTTTGTTAAGTTGATCTAGTTAATATAAGATATGGAGAAATCCTTATCCTATAAGGAAAAGAAAAATCAGTTTTTATAAAAGATCAAATTGGTTTTTGAATAGGAAAAGAATTTTATCCCTTTATTTTAGGAATAAAAATTGTTCAAAAAATAATACATCTTGGAGAAGGATTTTTATTCAGTTTTGCTAAGATATATAAGGTAGAGAAATCAATAGAAATACTCACGTTTTCAGAGAGAAAAAATCGGAGAGATTAAGAGCTGAAAACAGTTTTCTAAGGCACAGTGTATATCACAGAGTTCTAGTCAGATTAGGAAACTAAACAACGTTTGTAATTGTCCTCTAATTTGCTTGAATAAGAAGCACACTTTTGAGGGATTATTCTTTCTGTAATTTCTTATATTATAGAGAGCAACAACACTTAGGGTTAAGTGTTGGGGAGCACTACTAGAGTTAGTAGTGGGGGAATCGAATTGTATCGAGGGTTTGATATTTTACGATTCAAGTAATAAAAGAGTAGTTTGTGTGGACGTAGATCTCAGAGGTGAGATTGAACCACGTTAAATTCCTGTGTTTTATTATTTGATATTATTGTTTTAGTGTTTGATTAAGTTTCGTTTTGAGCAAAAACGTTAATTGGAGATTTTACGAGTGAATAACACAATGCACGGCACTGTGCTATAAAGGGGTTTTTGCGAAAATCGATTAGATTTAGTCACTCAATTCAACCCCCCCTTCTTGAGTGTCACCTTGTTTTCCAACACTACAATTGAATGATGTTGAAATACGTTAGATTAAAAGTAGATGTGAAAAAAAAGGAGGAGTGTGGCACCACACGATGACAATGGTGCAACAAAAGTGATAAAAAATTACGAATGAGAGTCTAGAGAGAGAAACTCTTTCTTTTCTCTAGAATTTTAATATTTCACTGTTTCATTGCTTTGATTCTCAGCATTGCTGGAGCCATGGCAAAAGGGCCAAAGAAAGGAAATGGTGGAGCGAAGAATAAACAAAAGGGAAAGGAGAAGGTGATTGATCAGTCGATGAAAGAGGTGCGAAAACCTCAATCAGGAGATGCGAGGAAGGAGAAGAATGTGAATGAATTGTTGGAGATTCCTGGAGTTGAGTTGGACATCGGAGGATGGAGAGGAATCTGAAGCTTCGATTGATATGGCGGTGTCTCAACAAGATAGTGAAGCTACTGATTGCTGTCTACTGATGGAGAGGAATAAATCTTACACGAAACCGCAGCAATAAGTATTTTTTTACTATTAAATAAACAAGTCTATTTTTTTTTATTTCTCAAAGCGTAAATTTTTTATAGTTATAGTACAATTATAATATAAACATAGTTACAACAATCTACTGCATGTTACAAACACCAATTACAAATTAAAGAGACATAAAACTAAGAAAACACAAAAGAACAGCCGAAATTGAAAAAAAAACTAAATCAAATCCGTTGAAGCTCACTCGTTGAACAAACTAAAAACAACAGAAAAACAAACTAAAAAAAATTGAACAAAAATCAAATCCGGATCCAAATCACACGAAATTCACTCAAAGAGAAACTAAATCTGAAAAACAAACTAAAAATCTGAAAAAGAAGAAACAAGTCGCCTGAGGTAAACTCACTAAGCCGACCGTTCGCTGCTTGTGGTTTGCGGTTGGAAAAACGGTGGGGAAGCAAGTGTGGTCGAACGACAAGATCTGGAGACGACGAGCAAGTGTGGTCGAACGGACGACTAAGGAGATAATAGATCTGAGAAAGAAGGAGAAGGAGAAGGCCGACGAAAATGGTCGACGATGACGAGTAACGAGGGTGAAGGCCGACGAAGGAGAAGGCCGGCGAAGGTTGAGAGATGAGGCAGACGACTGAGAGGTTGAGAGATGATGAGGCCGATGAAGGTTGAGAGATGATGAGGCCGATGAAGGTTGAGAGATGATGAGGCCGATGAAGGTTGAGAGATGAGGCAGACGACTCGTGAAGGAGGGAGAACGCGTGAGAGGAAGGAAGAATGAGAGTGAGAGAGAAGAAGATTGAAAGGGAGGAAGAATGAGAACGGCGCTCAAGGGAGGAAGAATTAAAACCCTAGCGCTTCTTTTATTTAAGAAAAATCTACATATTCATTGCTTTCTAGAAACCGCAAGCAATAGATTAAAATTTTATTAAAAAAATAATATTTCAACCTATTACTGCGGTTCTTTAAAGAAACCGCAGCAATTGATTTCGGTCAAATTGGTCAAATAATTTTGAAAATCTCCCGTTGACATCTATTGCTCCTGTTTTCGGCCGAAACCGTAGCAATATGGTTATTTTATATTTTACTTTTTCTTTTTACGTGATATATTGCTGCGTATGGGTAAAACCGCAGCAATAAGCAATTTTCTACTAGTGTTTAAGTCCATTGTATGGTCTCGTGTTAAGCGTGATGAGAACTTTATTGCCCACCATCTAGCTAAGATTATTCCTTTTGGAGTGGAACAGATCTGGGAGAACCACTATCCCCCGGAAGTGGCTCCTTATGTTTTAATGGACAATTTGTCCCTTAATATATGATAGCTTGTTTCCCCTCCCCCCCCAAAAAAATCAAATTATGATACATCGGCCCTTTTACAGCCTTTGGCAATAATGTTACATATAGCTGTTAGTGTATTTTACTAGGTCAAAACATTAGCCGGAAAGATTAGTAGTGTTTGGTAAAGTAGCGATTTAAATAGTGGATGGTTGTATTTGCCACTATCTTTCTTGATTTTGGTGATTAGATATGATAATATACAGTGAAATAGCAAAGTAAGTGTTCATGTAATTGGGTGTAAATTTCTTTAGAAAAATAAAACATTGAATATCACAATGGAAATAATGTAGTAAAACTGTTGTAATTAATTTTCACTAGTAGAATAATTGCTTATTGCTGCAGTCATTAAGTGGCCTATTGCGGCGGTTTTGGCCGCGCAGCAATAAAGGGCGCAGCAATAGTTAATTACCTATTGCTGTGGTTTTTAACCGCAGCAATATTTGAACATATTGCTGCGGTTTCTGGGTAAAACCGCAGCAATAGGTATTTTTTTAATATTAAAAATACTGGTCTATTGCTGCGGTTTCACCTAAAACCGCAGCAATAGACGCAGGGCAGTAAAAAAAAAATTTATTTCTTTTGACGTAATTTTTTTATAATTATAACACAATTATAATATAAATACAGTTACAACAACCCACTATTACAAATTTGAGAAAAACAAACTTAAAAATTTTCCTCTAGAAACCATCACAATTCAGATCAACACTTGAACAAAAACAAAAAACTCAAGCGAAATTCAGTACAGCCAACCAAAAAAACAAAAACAAAAAAAAGGAAGCAAAATCAAACTTAACTTTAATTTTCTTAACCTAACAAAAAATACCAATTACTTGAATACAAAAAAAACACAAACTCAAAAAAAGACCAAACATCAACACGAAATAAACATCAAATTAATGAAAATCTAAAACCCAAAACCACAAAAATGACAAAAAATAAAAAATTCAGAATCCAAAAGAATTCAATCTACGTCAACTAATACCACTTAAACAAAACTAAATCCTTAAACACTAACATATAAGCAAAACATCGTAAAATTGAGCAACATAATAAACCTCAAAAACCCTCCGAATGCAAACAAAATCCCTGCGAACATTCGCGAAACAAATTAACACAAACAAATTAAGACAAACAAATTACGGAATTCGCGAAAGTAGTTCAGCTAATCATTAAGTATAATCCAGATCTGAACTCGTTGCGCGTCCAATTCAAACAAAATCGCTGCGAAGAACACGAAGAACAAAATCGCTGCGAAGAACACGAAGACGAACAAAATCGTCCAGATCTGAAGTGATTTTGTCGAACAGCGAAGACGGACATGCGAGTCTGCGCGCTGGGCGACGACGACATGCGAAGAACAAAATCGCTGACTCTTTGAAGACGCCGGCGAGCATTAAGAGGTGCGAAGATGAAGTTTGGGAGGATGAGAGGATGAGAGGATGAGTAGGGTGAGAAGTTGGGATCGAGGTGCGACGACGTCGAGAAGATGAGTGACTCTTTGAAGACGCCGGCGAGCATTAAGAGGTGTGAAGATGAAGTTTGGGAGGATGAGAGGATGAGTAGGGTGAGAAGTTGACTGAGGTGCGAGAATTAAGAGGTGCGAAGATGAGTGATTTGGGAGGATGAGAGAGGCGCGAAGATGAGGCGTGAGAGGAGAGATGATGAAAATGAAAACAACGCTCAACCACCAAACCCTAGTAGTTTTAAATATTTACCAAGGACCTATTGCTGCTGTTTTTAGAAAAAACCGCAGCAATATATTAAAATAATATATTTTTATATTATTTTAATATATTGCTGCGGTTTTTGTTAAAAACCGCAGCAATATGTCTCGGTCAAATAGTCAAACTTTTTCAAAAAATATTCGTTGAAACCATATTGCTGCGGTTTTCTGTCGAAACTGCAGCAATATGATTATTTTATATTTTTCTTTTCTTTTTACGTGATATATTGCTGTGTATGGGTAAAACCGCAGCAATATCACCGCAGCAATAATCAATTATTCTACTAGTGTTTGTAACTAATACTTCGTTGGATTATGTTTATGAGGCGTACATGATATTTGAGGTGAACTTTGATTGTTAGGTACTCTCAATTCATATTGTTAAAAGTTATAAGAAAACAATATTATATAAGTATTTTTAAAACAAATTAAATCTAATGGTATAATTTTTCGTAAATTTTATTTGTCATATTATAAGAGATATTACGTCAAAGCAGCTTTTCGAAAAGGTGTACCTTATATTTAGAAACGGACGGATTTATGTGTTTTATCGTCTTTCAAAATTCTAACAGCTACTTTTGACAAACAATTATATTTTAAAGAACTATTTTGAACTTATCTAACCCCTAACAGTTACTAGCCGATGGCTAACAGTTACTCAAACCGCCAACAACTGCTGCAACAACTAATTGCTAATACAATCGCTAGTTTTGTCAAATAAGCCTATGATTTATACTACCTATAGGAGTTGCTTTATCGTTCAAATTGTGCTTTGACAAATATAATGGTCAACTATAGCTTTGAAGAAAGCAAAAAATAATTCATTTTTGTGCGCACAAGGAGGTCGAAGCATGAAAATGAACCTGATCAACTCCCGACCTTTTATGAAGATGACGATGGATTTCCTACCATTATACCAATAGATTAATGATTTAAATTATTAAGCACACCATTGATCACAAGAGTTTGTTTTGAACGCACCATGCGCATACTAACGGAAATTCTTCTTTAAATAAACAATGTAGGTCTATATATATTATCCATACTAGCACTATATGCACGCGATGCGTGCGACTGTATATTAATAGTAATAGTAACATTAAAAAGTGTTAAAAAAACTAACTTATAATATTTATGGTGAATATTGATGAGCGTTATGGGTTTTTATTCGCATTGCTCTGGTGTAAAGAGTAATGTTTTCTAGAAAGGACTATGTCGAGGAAGGATATGTTATCTTGTATTTGGTAGATAATTCAACAACTCTCCTTTTAAACAATGATCTAGGTTATTTTTTTCTATTTATTTAAAAATACATATATTTTGTTGGCATATTTTATGAGTAGTAGTTCAATTTAATGTCATTGGATAATTGAGGTTTTTAGGCGTACTATGGTGAGTAGTGCTTCAATAAAAAAATAAATTATAAATTGATATTGTCTGATGATGTATGTTTATCTCTTTAATTATTTATTATCCAAACTAATTGTGATCCCCAAAAAATAAAAAAATGAATATTCTCTAAGTCTCTTAATTCTTTTATGGTTTGTTAATGCATGTACTTGAAATTGTTATTGCAATTGAGAGTTTAGATAGTAAGAATCTCTGTAAAACTTTGCCTTTATAATTGTTTGAAAATTGATTTAGTCATCAGTTTATATTTTCAATTGTGATTTTCCTCTTTTTTACACATTTTTATGTATTTCTTTTTGGTAATGTAGAACTTTCCTTATTACCCATATTTATAAATGAGGAAAGAATTAAGAAAATATTTTCTTTATTATTTTTTGTGAGATTAAGGGTATATAAGTATTTTTAAGAGGGGACACCATAGCTCCCCTCTTGGCTTATATAATAGAGATTTTTATGTATTTCTTTTTGGTAATGTAGAACTTTCCTTATTACCCATATTTGTAAATGAGGAAAGAATTAAGAAAATATTTTCTTTATTATTTTTTGTGAGATTAAGGGTATATAAGTTTTTTTCGAAGAGGGGACACCATAGCCTCCCCTCGCTTATATATAATAGAGATCTAAGGCCGTGCAAAGATCGGGGTTGGACCGAAATTTGGATCGGATCGAAGATTCCGTAAAATGCCGTGGACCGGAATTTCGATTTTTTAAGTAAAAAAAAAGTTTATATGTTAAAGAAAATTTAAAAGGTAGAAAGTTAGAAACTTAATAACCTACTATTTATTATCTTTAAGATTATTGTTATTAAAATTATTAAATGTTAATGTATCTAATTTATAAATATCTTTAAATCAAATAAGAAAATATAGATTATGTTCCAACAGGTCCAAGACCGGACCGGAGCGAGAAAATTCCGGTCCAGAAAAATCCCAAGATTCTGATCCAGCCGGTTCCGGTCCGGTCCTGGATCAGTGCACACCCGTAGTCACCATATCTATTAGAGGAGTAATATAAAACTCCGAATGATACTCTTTTTCTTTACAAAAATAATTTTTTTTAAAAAACTTTTGAAATTATTTACTCTAGTCGTGCACACAAGTTTTTGTTCGACTTGGCCAGGTCAAAACTGAGAGCTATATATAGGAAATTTCTTTTAAGGGCTTTCGCTTATCTATTTCAACTATAAATTGTTGAGTGAAAATATAGTTATTGGGACCACCCATCTTGCTATACTTTATCAAACCTTCATAATCAATGTGTACTGAAACAACATGACTTATCTCAAGCATGTGATACATAGTAGTAGTTAACATTATCTTTTAACGAGGTTTGATTTGTGAGGTGTAAAAAAGACTTAATTGTTGTAATTACTGCTATTGTTCGATCACTACTACACATTAAGTACACAAGGTATAGCTTAGAGCACCAACATTAATATAGATCTACAAGATTACTCTCCAACCCTTTTTTAACCTTTTCTCTCCTCAAGATCACCCCTTCAAAAATTGCTAACAATGGTATGACTCTCCAATAAGCTCTCCAATTCATTATTATCTTTAATTCCTTTTTTAAAAAAATATTTTCAATGACATGTGTCATCATACTATGCCAAGAGCATGCTCTCTCAATGCTCTTGGGGGAGAGCATTTCTCCAAGTTCTCTCCATGGAGAGCACCTGGAGAGCATCAATGTTGGGGTGGAGTTGGCTCTCCATTTTCTCTCTCCTTAAAGAGCTCCTTGGAGAGCACCAATGTTGGTCCTCTTAGAGAACAAGAAAGAAATTATCAATTTTGAGTATTCAGTGGAAGAGGGTGAATATACGTTTAATTCTCTTTAGATGATTATTCAAAGTAGATGTTCCTTGACATTCGGCGATGTGCTTGTGTTTGGATGAGCTTTCACCCATGTCTTCTTAGCATATTTTAATAAAGTCAATCTATTTCATATCATATCTTGTCATTATAATCCTTAATAAGCAGTGGTTAAACGAGGTCCAAAAAGTATACCATTTGGATTTCAAACAACTACTTACTCCTTAACACCACTTCTTAAATCAAAAAGTCATTATGCAACTCACAAAATTATTGTGAGATCGTATCACAATTGATTTTCCATTCTAATAGTATTATAAGAAGCTTCACAAAAATGATCCATAGAAAAAAGGGATATTATCTCAAATAACCCTGATATATAGGCTTTTTTCCCAAATAACCCTGACTAATTTTTTTTCTTCTCAGATAACCCTAAACTTGTATTTTGTCATTAAACTTGACGGAATTGTTAACGGCGTTAACTATTTTCAAACAACCCAACTTACTGCCTTTTTTTTTAAAAAAAAAAACCAAACTCATCACTTTCTCTCTCTTGTTCTTCATCTCTTCTCAAGCATTCATCAATGGTTTCCACCACCTCTGAAACCACCACCCTCCAACCGGAACTCACGCTTCTCACCCACCACCCCTGAAGTAGCGACCCACCACCCCTTGAACTCGCGCACAACCAGCACACCCAACCACCCAGAAAATAAATCAATGAAATCAAACTTGTAAATTAAGACCCAGTAAAAAAAATCAGCAGAATAAATAAAAAAATAAAAAACTGGGGGAGAGGCAACACGCCGGATTTTAGATGAGAAGCAGTAGCAGCAACCGCGCGGAGGCGAGAGAAGATCAAGGAACAGGAGGACGATAGCCGC
Source organism: Beta corolliflora (assembly GCA_947648045.1). Classification (NCBI taxonomy): domain Eukaryota; kingdom Viridiplantae; phylum Streptophyta; class Magnoliopsida; order Caryophyllales; family Amaranthaceae; genus Beta; species Beta corolliflora. The sequence continues at coordinate 2,766,422 of CANSZD010000757.1, read as the reverse complement.
AAGAAGAGAGAAAGAACAAAGAAGAGCGGGCGTCGGCGTTCGATGGTGACAAGAAGAAGAACGCCGGCGACGCAACACACCGAGGTCCGAAGAGAGAGAAACGGTGCGTGTGTTGCACGCACCAACAACAAAATCGAGACGAATCGAGGAGGGAGAGTTCGAGCACCGCGCCGTCGAGAGGAAAGGAAGGAGTAGAGCAACGGTGACAACAAGGGGAGGGGGGAAAGCTCCAAAGGACTCCGAGGAACGCCCAGTGAAGGCAAACAAGAGTGAGAGAGAGAAACCGAGGGGTTTCACGGGGAAGGAGAGAAGAATGGTTCCATTATTTCGATTGCACTAAACTTACCCATAAATTAAATCAATAAAATAAGGGCACTCAACCAACACAAAGGAGAGAGGAAATGAAGAGGGGAGAAAAGGTAATGGACTCCATTGATGAGTGCTTGAGAAGGGTGAGAATTGAAGAACATGAGAGAGAAAGAGATGAGTTTTTTTTTTTTTTTAAAAAAGCTCTAATTATTTTTGTTTTGAAACCATGTTAACGGCGTCTGACATTCTGTTAGGTTTAATGACAAAAATCAAGTTCAGGGTTATCGGAGACAGGCCTGCCAAAGTCGGGGTTATATTGGAAAAAGGCCTATAAGTCAGGGTTATCTGAGATAATATCCCTAGAAAAAAATAGTTCACGAAATAATGAGTGTAACAAGTTTCACATCCCATAAAAACTGTTCTTATTTGATAATTAATTAGTTGATTTAACTAATTTAACTAGTTGACTGTATTAGCTATTTGTATAAAGGTGTTTGGTAAGTAGTTGATTGCTACATTTAAAATGACCAATAAGGACATGTGCATAATCCATTATTGTACATTTTATTGTTTAACTAATGTAATTTTCAAGAACTTTAGGATATTGAAGAAATTTGGCCCACTTATTCCTAAACCTCTACAATCGAAAAGTTCCTCCCCGAACTTTTTCAAAAAGAGCTTTTTGGGCTCAATCAGTTATTTGAAATTTCTCTTTACCAAACAATCAAATTAGATGATTGACTAGTCAAATCCTCTAATATAAGCTCAAACCTCTAATTTTTTCTCAAACATCTCTTTACCAAACAAGGCCTCCATGACCCTGTTTGGCAATTAGCGGATAGTTGTTAGATGATTGTATTAGCTGATTTGACTAGCTAATTGTATTAGCTGTTTTTATAAAGGTGTTTGTTTAGGCTCTATTATTTTGGACTGAATTAATGAAAATTCAGTCCAGTTCAGGAAAATTCAGTTCAGTTTAGTTTAGACAAATTAAGTTTAGTTCAGTTCAGCTCAATTCAGTTCAGTCCAAAAGAACAGAGCCTTAGTATCTGATAGCTGATTGCTACAAAATTGTGTAAAATGACCAATAAGGACATGTGCATAATCTATTGTTGTACCTTTTATTGTTTATTAATGTAATTTTCAACAACTTTAGAACATATATGTAATGAGCCCACTCATGCCCAAACCTCTAATGTCAAAAAGCTCATCCCCAACTTTTTCAAAAAGAGATTTTTTAGGACCAATTAGCTAATTGAAACCTCTATTCACTAAACACTCAAATTAGAAAATTAATTGCTCAAATGACAAATCCTCTAATATGAGTTCAAACTTCTAATTTTGCACCAAACCTATCTTGACCAAACAAAGGCCATATTTTCCCTACTTATCTCTACATAAATTTTCTCCCATTCCGTTAATTAAAAGAATCGACAAATCCCTCTAAGTCAAAAAAAAATAAAAGGCATGACAAGTCCCTCAAAAACCAAAACATAGGCCAAACTTACGCCAAATTGTCACATGGCAAGTCACATTTCTAACGGTTTGTAACGAACCATGATCATAAAAAAAAATTAGATTCTAAAACCCCTATTTCATAAAAAAATTACATTTAAAAAAATAATTATTTAATTTTAAAAATACTACTTTATAAAAAAAAAAATAGGAAAAAGGTAGGGAGACGACAGACGAGGAGAGCACGTATAAGTTGACAATGACGATGACAACTGACAAGGTAAAAAACGCGATTTAGATGATGGGCCCACTATGACCCATAAAATTTATTAATCTTTTCTCTCTTGAACAATTCATCAACTTTAAATAAATGTTTTGTCTTTCTACCATTTCCCATTTCCCATTTCTTCAAAATATCTTTTCCTAATTTCATCCATTAATCTTCCTTCTACTTTCTCTCTCCTCCATTTTCTCTCTCCTCCATCTCTCTCATTCTGTACTACTTTGACAAAAAAAAGACGATAATTTTTCTGGGTTTCTGTTGAATTTTGGTGGGGTTTGGGTGATTTCTTAGATTAGGGACATAATTTGTTTTAATATAGGGAATTAAAAATGATGATGACAATGGAAGGAACAATGGATGAAAATGTATTGGATGATATAATTAGGAGATTATTAGAAGGAAAAGGAGGAAAACAGGTGCAATTATCTGAAGGTGAGATCCGACAACTTTGTGTCAACGCGCGTAATATCTTTCTATCTCAGCCTAATCTTCTTCAACTTCGTGCACCAATTAGGATCTGTGGTAATTTTTTTTAATCTTTAATCTTGTTTTCTTGATTCAAGAATTGCCATGTTTATGAGTATTAAATTTGAGGAATTGTTTCTATTTTTGATTGTTTATTGTTTTGTGTAAAATGGGATTGGATCAATTTAATTGGATGAATTGGGTATATGGGATTTTACATGATTTTATTGGATGTGAAAATGGATTGGTTTAATAAATTTGGGATTTTATTTTTTTGGAGAATTATCTGTTTTTTTTTATGGTGGATATTATTTTCTTGTTTTGCCACAAGAGGAAGCATTGTTCTTGTTGTTGTTGCTGTTGTTGTTGTTCAGGATTATCAGAACAATTTTTACCCAAAGAAAATGGGGTATAGACGTATAGCTTTAGTTACGAATTCAATGACTTAGGAAAATGTATTTGGTAAGACATTTGATGTCAGTTAGTGATATGATTTGGTGGAAGAAGATGGCATGTGAGCTGTGAGGGAGTGTATTTAGTGTCAAGCTTATATGAATACATGAAAGTTTTAGAGCAATGATGGTTAATTGACATAATAAACTGGAAACATAATGTGATTATGACTTCGAAACTCAAAGTTAAGCGTAGCGGGGATAAATGCACTATGAGCCGGAGTTCCAATAACAGCACATCTTTTGTGTGACACGTTGCACGCTTAGATGATATGCGGCACTATAACTCACGTACATCATTCGTAATCTCATTTGTGCTTGTCAGTATCTAATAGTAACCTCATTACAACTTCATTAATTATTGTCAGTAACCCCGATTTATGCGAATTAGTAACCCACATCGCACCCTCAATTGATTGTGTGTATTTCAGCAAATGCTGGGATGTGATCAACTTGTTATAATGCCAAAAGAGCATGTGTTAATCACTTAATCTGTTCTGAAATAGTTCTTTTATCTATTGGATTGTATGTGCCCCTAGTTTTATAATATCTCTAATGTAGAAGTACATGCAACAGGTGATATACATGGGCAATACCAGGACCTTCTAAGGCTTTTTGAATATGGGGGGCTATCCTCCTGCTGCAAATTACCTCTTTCTTGGAGATTATGTAGATCGCGGCAAGCAAAGCTTGGAAACAATTTGTTTGCTTCTAGCATACAAAATAAGATACCCCAATAAAATTTACCTTTTACGAGGCAACCATGAAGATGCAAAGATTAATCGTATTTATGGGTTTTATGATGAGTGTAAAAGAAGATTTAATGTTCGCTTATGGAAGATTTTCACGGACTGCTTCAATTGCTTGCCGGTTGCTGCACTTATTGACGAAAAAAATTCTTTGTATGCACGGAGGCCTATCCCCGGAGCTACAGAATTTGAAACAAATAGATGAAGTTCAGAGACCAACAGAGATACCAGATAATGGTCTTCTCTGTGACCTTCTCTGGGCTGATCCAGATCCTAGGAATGAAGGGGTGGTCAGAGAGTGACAGAGGTGTTTCATGTACATTTGGACCTGATGTGGTTGCTGAGTTTTTAGACAAGAATGATCTTGATCTCATATGCCGCGGTCATCAGGTACAAGGTTTTCTCTTCTTTGAATGATTTGCATATTCTTGAATAATCACGCCTTGATAAGAGCTCCAGTTAGCTAGATCTCATATTCCACAAGTAATTCTGTTTGGTTTTTCCAATGCAATACCTATGTGTTTGATGAACACCTACAACGTACCCTCACCTTTTTCAAAATTTCCACGGTACTCTCGAGGTTTTAGAATTGTCCCAATGATGCCATATTCCAAAAGTATTTTTTAATTGGGTTTTTCAATGCGATGCCTTGTGTTTGTTGAATACCCAAACCATACCCTCACCTTTTTCAGAATCTCCACAATACTCTCGTGGTTTTAGAATTGTCTCAATGATGCCCCTATTATCATTTGTCTAATAATGTTGCAGTGATGTTTTACACGTTCTAATTTCTTTTTGGTGTTCATTAGCCTTGTTTCTTGTGATAAAGTGGGAAGAAAGAAGGTTATAATAAGACATTATCATTCCCCCCCCACATCATAACACTCAGTTTAACTAATGAAAACTGTTTTAAGCCCCAAAACGAAATTAAAACGCATAGACATCTATCCAAAGGAACTTAATAACTAACAAATCACAGTGGAGGCATCATTGAGACACTTCTAAAGTTCTAATACGACATGTCGACATGGGTTCAATGTAGATATCCAAGAAATATATAGGCACTACATAGAAAAATTTCTCTCTTATTTTCCCTTTACGAAACTTTTTCTTCAAGTCTTTTCTCTTTGGTCAAACATTAAGAAATCCATCACACTTGTAAAGAAAGCCACTATTATTACACATTTGTTAGAGTAGAAGGCAAAGAGAATTGACTCTGAGTTTAGCTCTAGCGTTGTGTAAGCAATAATTGACCAGGATGTCTTTTTACTGTTTAATTGCAGGTGGTAGAAGATGGATATGAATTCTTTGCCAAGCGAAGATTAGTTACAATATTTTCAGCTCCAAACTATGGGGGAGAATTTGACAATGCTGGAGCTCTTTTGAGTGTTGATGAAGCCTTAGTATGTTCTTTTGAGATACTGAAGCCACGCGACCAAGGAAGCAGTTCCACCCAACTTAAGAAGGTAACTAGCTAACTACAGCTCTCATCAATTGAGTACATGATTTACTTCCATTCCACTACCCGATCAAAGTATGAGTCATCTTAACTATCTTTTGGTCCAAATTATGTGACGTTTATTAACCACTAATGTCTATACAACATTACAAATTTACAGGTCAATTTATGATATCGATGAAATATGTACCTTACTTTACACTATCGGGCTCCATTTGTTTTGGAGGAAAACATTTTATAGGATTTCGATTTTCCCCATTTTCCGTTTGGTTGGATAATGGATTTAAAAAGGAAAACTAAAGTGGAAATGAGTATTCCACCTCTTTGTAAACTTTTCCTCCAAACTTCGAAGGAAAATCATTTTTCTCCATTCTCTCATTTCCAACATCTCTAATTTCCCCTTCTTAGCTTTATAGTTTTCTTTCGACTAAACAAATAAAACTAATATTCATTTGCATTTTCTACCATTAATGTTGTCCACCAAACTAATGTCATTTCAACTAAATTTACCCATTTTCTTCAACACGTTTGAACATTGTTTAAACAACTCATATTTTGGATCAAAGGGAGTAGTTTTTTTTGGAGATAAACTATCTTTTTTTTCATTTTACTGTTTTCATCTGTCCAGATGACTTGACTCTATAATTCCTTTTTGGTGATTTACAGGTTCCGAAACCTGGAGGAGCCTAATGCAAAGACTTGTAAATGTATATGAAGATCACACAGTTGAAAATTTGTAGGATCCTCCAGAGTTCAGATCTTTCTTATAGTGATATATATGGTTTCTGAGGGAGTATAAAGGATCAAATTCGACCGACTTGTAGTTCATAAATTCACAAACTCATGGCTTGCAGTTGCTGGAATGAGAAGTCCATCTGACAAAACTTGTAAATTAAAAAGACCTCATATCATACATCTCCGCAGGACTTGGCAGTTATATTCTTTTTCCTTTTTCTTTAAGTTGTTTTAGGCTACTCTCCCCTTGTTTACTTGGCTTTGTTGGTTGGCTTATTGTAGGCAGATGATGAGAAAAATTAGAGGTTAGCCTCCATTTGTTTTTTGAATGCTTTTGTGTATCAAGTTATGTCTCATGATTTGTTCTCAGAAGTCTGATATTTTAAGATTTTAATCATAGTGTGTAGCAACTGTGTCCTCCCAATATTAGTACTTCCTGTATTTCGTATTGTTTCCTTTTTCTTTGGACAAAGTATAACTAAGAATATCTAAAACACGTTGATAAAACTATAGAA